>CM060611.1:39558463-40287779 GCA_030578255.1 Tiaroga cobitis | reverse complement strand
ATGCAACTCTGCAGTCAAATAGCTACAACTTTTCCCCATCTTAAATTGTAAAAAACACGGAAATCAATATGTGGCAGTCAGCGCTGATAATGTGGTGGGCTGCCACTAATAAATGTATGGGAAACACTGTACCGGATATCACTCAGATAAACATAGCTATTTTAATACCACCGTCTGCCTCTTTGTTAGGAAACCTTAACGTTTTTATTTTAAAAAATTGCGTTTGCTCCCAAGGTCAGATTGCACCCCACAGCTCAACAACCTGCTCATCACCTTAACTTTCACTGCATTTGTAGTCAATGCCATATTATCCAGTAAACACTAATAAACAAAGCAGCCCACCACATTATCAGCGCTGACTGCCACATATTGATTTCCGTGTTTTTTACAATTTAAGATGGGGAAAAGTTGTAGCTATTTGACTGCAGAGTTGCATGCAGCGCATATTCGCTCGCTCCCTCTCTCTCTCTCTCTCTCTCTCTCTCTCTCTCGCAAACACATTGACAGCGGACCAGTCTGTGTATTGAATGGTTAGTATCATAAATAACGCTGCACAGATCCATCCAGCAGCCATATCACCCTGCAGCCTAAGACTGGTTGCCCACTGAGCTAAGCAGGGTTGAGCCTGGTTAGTACCTGGATGGGAGACCTCCTGGGAAAAACAGGTTGCTGCTGGAAGAGGTGTTAGTGAGGCCAGTAGGGGGTGCTCACCGTGTGGTCTGTGTAGGTCCTAACGCCCCAGTATAGTGACAGGGACACTATCCTGTCAAAGAGCACCGTCCTTCGGATGAGACGTTAAACCGAGGTCCTGACTCTCTGTGGTCATTAAAAATCCCATGATGTTCTTCGAAAAAGAGTAGGGGTGTAACCCCGGCATCCTGGCCAAATTTGCCCCTTGGCCTCTGTCCATCATGGCCTCCTAATCATCCCTATATACTAATTGGCTTCATCACTCTGTCTCCTCTCCACCAGTAAGCTGGTGTGTGGTGGGCGTTCTGGCGCAATATGGCTGCCGTCGCATCATCCAGGTGGATGCTGCACATTGGTGGTGGTTGAGGAGATTCCCCCTTCCATATGTGAAGCGCTTTGAGGTCCCAGAAAAAGCGCTATATAAATGTAACAAATTATTATTATTATTATTATTATTAGAACGGAAGTTAACTTTGGGCCAGCTCATCACCATGGCAACGTGTCTGATGAAAGCGTCTATAACACATTCCCCATTATGAATTATGATGGCAATTGGTCCGTTGGTCCATTGGGTCGGATTGTTTTTCTCACCTCACCCGGACCGCCCCAGAGTTCCTTTTCAATGGGCCGAGACCACCCCATTCAGGCGATCTTGGAGTAATTGTTTTGGTGTGGATCCGAGCGTGATTGCAGTGTTCATATATGGGTATGAGAAAATGCCTATGAGAAAACACAACAGGGTCCAAAACAACAGCTCCAAACGAAGTAACAAATGAGAGAGACGTTCTGTTCGGAGTCAGATTTTGTTCTATCAAACCCTCCTCCCTTTTACCACTGAGACATCTGTGATGGTGCCTTGTGGCATCTTATTTGCTCAGCTGCACATCTTTTGCTTTAATTAGCACAGATGTAGCATCATCCTCATGTACCAAACACATCAGACTCAGTAACACTCATGCCGTCGAGCAATCTGTCCATAGAGGAGATACCCATAATGCGTATTAGAATGTGTATCTACGACCAGTAGGAACTTGGGATACACAAATACTCACGCTGACACACACACATGCACATACACAAACACACTCTAGGACTCTGTGATGGAAACAGACAGGTCTGATGGAACTACAGTAGATCAGCACAGTTAGAACATAAGGAGCTGTGACGTCTACACCACAGGAGCAAGTGTGAGACAGAAAGAAAGAGAAAACTGGTAGAACAAAATGAGAAAGAGTCAGATACAAGCCATTTTACACATCAATTTCTACCCTCATTCGAACCAAAACCTGGCATTTGTAGAATTTTTTCTGTTTAATGTTTATTATAGTATTACATAAAATAACATTTTACTTCTCTTACATTTTTTTAATAATTTACTTATAGTGTTAAGTGTCTGAAGCTTTCAGAATCTTTTCAACAAATCTTTTCAAGCACTTTTTTGATGACAACAGAGGATAATATAAATAGGAGATGGACCACTTGTAGAAATCTTAGTGCTCAATATGACAAAGGAAGTTACATCTTTCAGTTAAAAGAACTAGTCACCTTTTTGATAGAGGCATGGCCTGTTTAAATTAATCTACAATGAATATCCAAGGGATAACACATGGCTATCTGTGCATTTAATGATTTTAATTTTATCCCACTTATATTATGGTAATTTGACAGCAATGACAACTGTAAAATTACGTACTTATTTGAATTAATGAATTTTAGCGTTACTTTTAATTAATTATCGAGAGAGAGAGATGAGTATGTGTTATGTCTGTGCACCGTCTCTCTCTTTTAACAGCGATTCTGTCAGTTTAATTAGTTAAGTTGAGAAATATAATGTAGCGACTAGTGACTCAGTAGCGAAGAAATTTTCAGCGTTGATAAGTTTCTGTGCTTCTGAATGTTTCTGTATGTGCACAGCGTGTGTGTGTGTGTGTGTGTCAATGAAATTGAAAACACCACATTAATATAGAACGTGATTAAACTGATTTGGAGTTACCTGTGCATGAAACTTTTTTTTTGCACTTTCCAGCCAATCAGAATTGAACATTCAGACAGACCATGGTATAATCACATTCACAGCCAGTGTTGTGTGTAACTCATTACAAGTAAATTACTTACGTAATCCGATTACTTTTTCAAGTAACTAGTAAAGTAACGCATTACTTTTAAAATTTACAACAAAATATCTTGAGTTACTTTTTCAAATAAGTAACGCAAGTTACTTTGTTTTCCCATTTATTGACTGACAGCTCTCCTGTCCCCCATGTTGAGACAAATCGAAGTGCTGAGGCGTTGTGTGTAAACATGATGTTTATTGTAGTTCTAGACTAAATGTGATCATGCATTTACTAATCTCACTTGCACAAAAAAAAGATTAAATATTCCTCAAAATGAATAAAAATCAGAATACTACGCAAACCTCTAATAACTAAATATGTTAAATCAAACAAATTTGTATGCATTTTATTTAACTTAATTGACCAATGTACTTGCTTCTGACCTTCGATGATTCAGTTAAACCAGAAGCAAAAATGATTTTTTAGTTTTTATTGGTAAAGTAAGTGTTAAAGGTCCCATATTATGCAAAATTCACTTTTGCATGCTGTTTGGACACAAATGTGTGTTGGCAGTGTGTGTACACAACCACCCAATAGTGATAAAAATCCACTCACTCCTTTTTTATTAATCCCCATAAATCATCAGCCGTGTCTCCCAACGACCTGTTTTCAGAACGCTGTTTTAGTGACGTCACTAAGCACAGGCTCCGCCCACGAGTGTTGACAGACACTGGCGTTCTAACATAGACCTGCCCTGATCGAGTTCACAGCTGCTGCACTGACAAGAATGTCTCCAAAGCGTTGTTGGTGTTGTGTGGCTGGATGTATTAATCCACATAGCTCTCTCTCTATTTACTCTCGAAATCTGAGGCAGCCGCTGAAGACGAGGTGGAATTATTTTGTTTTTAAAGAAAACTCTACCGAAATTCGTTTATGTACTTGCGCGCTTCTTATATCTTACTGTGTTTACTCCGCTCTTACGGTGATTTTCTGAAGTAAAACTGACGCTTCATCTTTTGTGTTATGTACAATAAACTTTATTAAATCAGTATATGTTTGATTATCATTCGGACCTGGTCCGAAACAGCAGACTTGTAACGTTAGGCTATTAATCAAGCGTGCCGCACAAGCCCTGAAAAGTGAAGCCAAAACGTCTCGATCGCCCCCCAGAGGCCGGTCCTAGTATAGGTCATAAACCCCGCCTCCCCATGTTATTCAACGGGACGTGAGACCAACTAAACAATTAAATTACACTTCACATATCCTTTTTCAAAGATAGTTATTAACCTAGTGCAAGACAATTCTCGACAGGTCGTCTTCCAAGCAAATTAAATCTTATTCTGCTAAAGTAGTTTTTAATTGCTCATCTCATCTAGCAATTTCGGACCCCTGGAGGTTTAAAAATCCCCAGAGTAAAGTTTTCTCTTTTTTTCTCCGCCACACCAAACCTTTTCCCGGATTGACTTTTTCCTGATTGATAATAAATGGTTGCATCTGGTTACCGCTAGTGGCTATCACCCCATAGTTGTTTCGGACCATGCCCCCACCTCACTTGATATTAATCTTCCTCTTAGTGCTATCTCCCCATCACTTTGGAAATTTAGTTCCCATTTATTGGCGCAACATGAGTTTGAGAACTTTGTGGCCACTCAAATGAGTAATTACATTGAATTCAATGATACCCCTGAGGTCAACAGTGGATTCTTATGGGAAGCCCATAAAGCCTTTGTAAAGTCCGGCTCGATTGGTCCAAATTCGGCATCCAATCAGCGGTAGAAGGTTACTCTGCGTATTACTTGCCTTTCCTTTCACGCAACACAACAAGATTAAATGCAATATATTTTCTCATGTATTATCTCGTTATTATCTGACTCCATAAATGAAAAGGTTTTAATGATATCCGTGCATCATTAAACGTTAGCGAAGGTTTGTTTATTCTTTAAACTCTGATTATATTTTATCCGCTCAGATCAGGAAACTATATCACTTCGAGTTCCTCACCAGGTCTCCGGCACAATCTCGTCAGTTTCCGATTATCAAAACAGAGGTAATTGGCTGAATGTCTGGGATTTGCCGTAATTCACACGTACATAATCGAAGACATACACAGCCCCCTTGAATGCCACCTCAGGAACTTAATTCAATAACTTACTTTAGTAGCGTGCACTTATCTAAAGTAACATTAAATTAGAACAGAGGTTTTTAGACGTACCCAAATCTAGATCAAACAGCTGATTCTAGACGGAAACTACCCGTCTCCTCATTCAAGTACACTTGAATCTGATATCAGATATTAGTCGTCACTAAACTCTGACGCAAACTTGTGGAAATATACGAATCCGATAATCTACTCGGAGGAAAACAATCTCAGAGTCGGTTAGAATAAAATCAAATGTTTACACTTTATTGATCAGGTAATGATGTAATCATTTCAAATCCAATTCAGAGGATAAAATCATCAGTTAAGCATATCAATTCAGAAATCACAGAATTTGTAGAAATTATTACCTGTCAACAAAATTACACACAGCGGTTGTGTGGGCAGTCAACCTACAGACTCCCCGAACTTTTCTGCTCTTTTCCTTATAAACCCAGATAATTCAATTGTTACCAAATGGTGATGTCTGTCATTATAATTAGATTTTGGTTGTTTATTCAGGGGCTCACACTGTGAGGTCTGCCTGATTTCACATACAGGAGGTAGTCTGAATGAGGCTATTATGGGACACATCACTTTTCTCACATTTCATAACTTCTTTTAGCTTTTCATCATAGTTGGGAGAATGAGACCATGTCACCAGGCGCATTGTGATACATCAAAAGACACCAAACATGAGTAGTTACATTTTTGTACACACATAACATTGCATAAGGTTTTAGTGTATTTCAGGTGAGGAGGAGGGGGATGTGGGGGAGATGGTGTGGGTGAAGTGTGAAATGCACTGCGTGCTGCGTCTCCGAAGTTCCTGTTACATATGCAAGAGGGAGTTACATATTCAAGGGATAGTTCAAGTGTTAATTCCCAGGAGGGCCTTTTGTCACATTGAGGGGTCGATCAGACATACCGGCACCAGCCTTACACCTTTGTTCGAGGTCAGATTATTTCCTTCACTTCGTACATGCGCAAGGCTGAAAGGACTAAAAGGCAGGATATCTTAGACAAACTCCTCAATCTTGATGAAACTTACGCCGTCTCTCCCTCACCTGCTCTTTACAAAAAACGACTTCTGCTACAATCAGAATATGATTGCCTGATGACTCATATTGTAGAGAGACAACTGCAGCAATCCAAGCAGCGTTTTTTCGAACATGGCGATAAGGCGGGTAGACTACTAGCCCAACAGGCCCGTGCGGCCAGTGCCTCTAAACTAATTCCAAGAGTTATATCCCCTAGTGGTAATCTTACTTCAGACCCAGCTGAAATCAACAGAGTTTTTTAAGACTTTTACATTAGCCTTTATACCACTGAGCAGTCTTCAGCTTCGATATTGTCCCCCAATCCCTTAGATTCTTTAATATTTCCTAGAATTGATGAAGATTGGGCTAAGAAATCGGGCAGCCCCATTTCCCCCCAAGAAGTCAAAGAAGCGATTAACTCGATGCAAAATAAGAAATCCCCAGGCCCCGATGGGTTTACAGTTGAATTCTACAAGGCATATTCTAATTTATTAGTCCCAATTTTAGTGAGGATGTACAATAATTCATTTCAAGAAGGCCAACTCCCATCGACGCTGTATATGGCTTCTATATCCTTGCTCTTGAAGAAAGACAGGGACCCCACTTCTTGCGGTAGCTACAGACCGATTTCTCTGTTAAATGTAGACTGCAAGATACTAGCCAAAATTCTGTCTCTCCGCCTCCAAAATGTAATGCCATCCATCATTTCATTAGATCAAACAAGGTTTACATTGGATAGGCATTCTTTCTTCAATACTCGGAGACTACTTGACATTATTTTCTCTCCCCCATCTAATACCCCTGAAGTCAGTTTCATTGGATGCGGAGAAAGCTTTCGATAGGGTCGAGTGGGACTACCTGTTCTCTGTGTTAGGAAAATTCGGGTTTGACCCCAAACTCATTTCTTGGATACGGCTTTTGTATGCTTTCCCGTCTGCATCGGTGTGTACCAACGGTGTTCGATCGCCACCCTTTTTACTTCAGCGGGGGACACGTCAAGGCTGCCCGCTCTCGCCTTTGTTATTTAATATAGCTATTGAGCCGTTGGCCACCTGGCTTCGAAGTCATGATGCATTTAAAGGCATCACACGCCATGGCTTGGTCCATAAACTTTCCCTCTATGCAGACGATTTGTTATTATATGTCTCCGACCCCATAGCTTCTTTCCCCCCTAGATTATCTGTTCTAGAACAGTTTGGCTGCCTATCAGGGTACAAGTTAAACCTTCAAAAAAGCAAGTTATTTTTTGTTAACCAATTGGCTAAATCTCTTCCTCTTTCTTCATTCCCCTTTAAGTTAGCCTTGGATGGGTTTAAATATCTGGGGATATTTATCACCGGTTCGCTCAAAGACTTGTTTCTTAAGAAATTTACACCACTTTTTGAAAAATGCAAGTCAGATATGGCTAAGTGGAGTTCCCTTTCCCTTTCTGAAATAGGTCGTGCAAACCTTATTAAAATGGTTATCCTGCCGAAGTTTTTGTATCTTTTCCAATATCTTCCAGTTTGCATTAATAAATCCTTTTTCACTAATTTAGATCAGCAATTGAATGAATTCCTTTGGAATAACAAACCGGCTCACATCAGGAAGTCAGTTCTTCAGCTTCCCAAATCTGAAGGGGGTTTAGCCCTGCCAAATTTTCGATACTACTTTTGGGCATGTAACATTCATAAATTACTATATTGGGTTGGCCTTAAAAGTTGTGCCTCTAGTCCGCCCTGGGTGCATATAGAGATATCTTCCTCTCGTTATTTACTTTCTAATATCTGCTCCCATCTTCCCCTTGGGGTACACAAAATCTCGAGCAATCCAATAGTTATTAATACTATTAAGATTTGGCATCAATTCAGGAAACAATTTGGTCTACATAGAGTAGGGCTGTAGTCAAGACCACCTTTGTCGAGTCCAAGACAAGTCTAAGACCAGGACTAGTCGAGTCCAAGTCAAGACCGAGTCCAAAGAGGTTCGAGTCCAAGACAAGACCGAGTCCAAAAAGGTTCGAGTCCGAGTCAAGACCGAGTCCAGGAAAGGAAAAAAAAAAGTTTTATGCATGACATTATCAAGACAGTACCGGTAATTTGGGGTTATTATTTGTTGATCTAAAAGCAAAAGTGTCACAACACCCAGGATTTTTAAGTAGTAGCTAGTAAGATAGTAACTATAGTAACAGAAAGAGAAGACGCGTGCCGTTGTAGTGAGCACTTGGTCGGTTAATTTTGGCATTTTCTAAGTTAACGTTACCCTAATAGGCTAGTAATAAATGAACACACATACAAAAATGTCTTTCGTTCTTTAGGCGTCCTGGAGAATATTTCTGTTCGTCCTGAACACATTTTCTATTGTCAATTTAAAACTGAAGAAATCATCACCGATGTCAGATAACATTAACGTTAACACACCCACACAGCTAGCTACCACCACCATACGTAATCGAACTTATAACTTTATGACGTTAGGCTGATGCAAAGTTTACAAATGCAAAATTAACGGGCATGCAGACGCAGAGCGTGACGTGCGAGGATAATCTAGTGTGATTGGTTATTAGGTGGCCAGTGTTTCACTTTTCCTTCAATATTATTAACATAATAGAAATACACCTGGACTCGTGACCAAAAGCCATATTTGGCAAGACCAGTGGCCGAGACCGAGACAAGTCCGAGTCCGAATACCAGCGAGTCCGAGACAAGTCCGAGACCATAGAAAAACGGTCTCGAGTCCAAGACCGGACTCGAGTACTACAGCCCTGACATAAAGCATCGATTCATATGCCAATTTCAAATAATCACTTATTTTCCCCGTTCCTTGCAGACAGCTTCTTTGATATTTGGGCAGCTAAGGGTCTCTCAACTCAAAACGACCTGTATGAAAACGAAGTCTTCTCCTCTTTCTCTTCTTTATCAGCTAAATTTAACCTTCCTAATAGTCATCTTTTTCTTTTTTTTCAAGTGAGGCACTTTATTCAAACGTTATTTACCCATTTTCCCAATCGTCCACCCGAATCAGAAATTGACTCAATTCTCACCTTCGACTTTGGTCAAAGACGACTGATTTCAATCATTTATGGTAAAATAATCTCCTTAACCCCTTCTCCGATTAACTCCCTTAAGCTAACGTGGAAGCAAGTTTTGGGCATTGACATTTCCGATGACCAGTGGAAAAACATCCTCAGTTTAGTTCACTCTTCATCCATTTGTACTAGACATGCCCTAATACAATGTAAAGTGCTTCACAGAGCCCATTTCACTAATGCCAGACTGGCTAAAATTTTTCCTAACAGAAGTGGTGCCTGTAACAGATGCAGACAATCCCCAGCCGATCATCTTCACATGTTCTGGTCATGCCCGGTGCTATCAGACTATTGGTCCGACATTTTCAGAACTCTCTCACAGGCTCCCAATTACACTTTTATCCCTAATTCCTTAACGGTCCTGTTCGGCCTTTCCCCAATCACAAGTATACCAGCTACAGCGCACTGCGTCATTGCCTTTACTACTTTGCTAGCCAGGCATGCCATCCTCCTTAAATGGAAGCATGCTTCTCCTCCATCACATGATGATTGGATAAGAGAGGTATTGCACTGCATCCACCTTGAAAAAATTAGACACTCTCTTAAAGGTTCGCTGAGATCATTTCATAAAACTTGGAGCCCTGTACTGACTACTATTGAAGGCCTTATCGTGAAGTCAGGACCTCCTGATTAGACTTCTGTGGAGAGGGGGGAGACTTTTCTTCTTTTGTTTACTGTCTTATAATAACAACTTTTGTATGCGTATTTATTTTTATTTATTTATTTATTTTTATTATATATAATTTTTTTTTTTTTTTTTTATTTACGTGAGAGCTATGAGTGGCCTTAGGGGTGGGGTGGGGGGGTTGATTGGTGAGGGTCTATACTGATGTGCGGAACTGTTCTGTTGATTTCTTTTTTTTCTCTCCTTTCAGACACCTTGTTTCATTTTACATCTGTTGTTTGTAACACCCTTTATATGTCTGCAGAAAACGTAATAAAAAAAATTTAAAAAGCCACGCCTCCTCCAAAACAAACGTGCACAACCAAAGAAGAGTCTGCAAAGCTCCACGAGAGCAAAATCTTTGAAAAAAAAACATCAAATCAGCATATTAGAATGATTTCTGAAGGATCATGTGACACTGAAGGCTGGAGTAATGATGCTGAAAATTCAGCTTTTCCATCACAGGAATAAATGACTTTTGAAAATATTTTAAAATAGAAAACGGTTGATTAAAATTGCAATAATAATGTCAATTTTATTGACATAAATGCAGCCATGGCAGGGCTTGACAGAATTGTCACAAACTTTTGAACAGTAGTGTATATTACAAACAACACAGCTAAATGTTGTAAACGCCATTTCTTGGCTATTTTAGTTTCATTGTAGCAACTACATTGAATCTCAAACATACAACACTGCTCCCCAGAAATAAAAACCTAATAAAATATTGTGGCACTTTGTCTTAAAATAGATGAAGTGACTGACTGCGAGGGGAAAAAAGGAAGGAAATACGTTGGTCTGAGAAGCAACAAAAATAAATAAGTCTATTATGCAACAGAGCGGACAACTTCAGATAAGGGTGTATTTATCTAAGTGGCATAGACTTAGAGCCAACGTGTCATTACACATTACAGAGAGCCAAGCACCAGACACCTCCACTTTGAAGTTGAAGTTCAACTCTTAGAAATCCGTGACTAGGTGACAATTGTTAAGCCTTCTAAGAATTTAAATGGTTTGGTATCTAAGGTTAAACCTGCACTGAACCTAATACAAGAAAAAAAAAAAAAAAACACCGGCCAATTTTCTAAGACATTTTAGCACTGTTTAAAAATGTATTAGGCTCTGCAAATGTATTCAAATTGTATGGTACAATATAACCATAACTTTACAAATGTCCAAAGTCAGGTCTTGTAGGCTGCAAGCTGTAAATGTGAGTGTTATAATTTTCTGCCCTAAGCTCACGTTATTCATTAGCTAAGTAATAGAGTTTGATAAATGATAAACATGGACAAATTACATTGCAGGCATTTCAGGGGCCATAAATGTAAACAGTTATAGGTGATGATTGCCTAATAAATGCATGAAAGTCCTGTTTTTTTGTAGTTTACCTTTTCTTTTTTTACAACATTTCGTATTATATTACAAAATGCATAGTACTTATTGTAATACAACATTTCGACAGTTTCGTTTCATATTTTGTAACAAAAAATATATATATTTTAGATACATACTGTATAAGTATGTATCTAAAATGGTGATTGATGTACCTTAAGTACATCAATCACCATTGACTTAATTTGTATCTTTGTTTACTGTTTCTTTTTCAATTTCTTGAATTTGTTTTAATTTATTTGTTAACATTTATATATTAATAACTTTTTTTTTTTTGATTATGCTATGGTATGGAAATTGGTATAAGGAGTTCAGAAATCACGTTGTCAGTAATTCATGCACTCTCTGACCTCTGACTTTAGGACCTGAGCACTTTAAAGTCAAATAAATAGAACTTGCAACATTGCAAAAATGAGATCAACCAAGCATTTTCCCTTTGTGCTCCTTTCCTGGCAGATCATTTGTTTGGATAAGTCTATTGTCTAATTCAAGAGAAAGCCTCACAGAGTGCAGCTCAGTTGGTCTGCCACATGAATGAAGGAGGAAATACAGACAAACACATTCATACACACACTTAGACGGTTCCAACATTTGCATTTGCTAATGAATGCGTGAAAAGACTGAACAGGTGCACCGTTTCTCCGGACACCTCCTTTAGTTCTTCCTTACCTTGCACCAATGATGTCCTTCTTCGCCAGATCGATGCCAGCAATGACCTTGACACGAAGAATACGAGATTCGTTCTGCAAAACATGACACACAGAAAAAGACCATCATGAATAAATCAATACCTCTCGTATGAGTCTGGAAGCAAGAAAAAAAAAACATCCCCATGGCCTAAATTTAAGACGGGATAAGAGTGTCCTAATTTCACCTCACTTCTCGTCCAGGAGAGGACCAAAAAAAAAGGGCATCTTAAAGAAATTATGAGGAAGCTGCAGCCAAAAAAGCTTTTGTGTTTATTGACAGACACGGAAACGAAACTGTTTTAATGATACGGCGTCCGTGAGAAATAAATCCCTCTGGGAGCTGTAAACGTTGTATTGTTTTATGACTGAATAGGGTTGTCTAAACTTCACAGCTTGGCCTTCAAAATCTCTCCAGCAGTAGATACGATACGACCACCATTTCACGACTCCAAATCTGCATACGTGCATCCCACCTCCAAGATAACTTCGGTCTGCATTCAATAGCTAGCCTATTCATGCTGTTCACAATTACACAACGAGCATCTTATTCGCCCTCTCGCTTTTGAAGCTCACCAGCCCAGAAATGACACGCTGTAAGAGGATAAGAAATGCCTTCTCCTGCTTTACCCACTTCTGCTCTCTACACAACTGAAATTCTTTTTCTATTTGTCTGACGATCTGCATTATCACAAGACATGCATCACTTGTGCAGCCGAAGCGAACAACCAGTGTGACAGCTTGTATTTATTCTGCTTGTCAAATATGACCTAATTATTACAGAACGAATACAAGTATGGATGAGATAGGAGAAGCCTTTATATACGGGTGTTACCGGCCTCCCACCGGGTAGTACAGACTGATGCAGCTGTGCTTTTATTAATCAAATGCAAACAAAGACTAGATTTCTCTGTGGAGAACCATTACTTGGTCTCAAGAAAAATGGATTTAACCATTCATAAACCATGGTTAAAAGTCTTTTTTTTAGGACAACAAATATTTTGGTTTGCATAAGTAAATCAAATCCATTTTTACAATACACCCCTTGTTCATCTCACATCATTTTGCAACAAGTATTAGATCTCACAAGATGTTGGCATTTCCAGGACATTAAGACCAGTTGCATATGAAGGCAAACAAAGCTCTTCTTTTCATTCCACAAGCACACTCCCTAATCCAGGTCTATATTGTACAGTGTCCATCCTCACCCTAATCACACCGCCAGAACTTGTTGCATTACGACACGCCTTTTTCAAATAAACTTGCCAAGAAAATACCACACTAGCCTTCAACTCAGATCAGGCTTATGAAATACCCATAACAGTTCAGATCTCAAATTTAGCACAAGTCAAGGATGACGTAACAAATCTGGACAACAGAAATGTCAAAAAAAGGTTTTCCAGCTTTCAGACAAGTAACCAATTTGAAAGACAAGTAATCAATTTTATATTTTAAAGCAATCAGAAATAATTTGGTCACACTTTAGATTAGGGCCGGTCCAATTCTCACTATTAACAACAACTTTTGCCTCAATAAACTCCTAATTACTGCTTAATAGTTAGTAAGGTAGTCGTTAAGTTTAGGTATTGGGTAGGATTAAGAGATGTAGGCAGTGGCGGTTCTAGAGGGAGGCCAGGGGGGGCCAGTGCCCCTGTGACAAAAAGCTTGGCCCCCCTTGTGGCCCCCCTAAATGTGGAGTTTGAAATAATTTTTACAAAACTGTTTTTTGCTATCGTTGTAATCGTATGCGTATTATTTTTTATTATTCTATCTTTGTGGATTTGCATTTTCACGTGACAATTCGCATCACATTCGCGGGAATCGCGGCAGAGTAGGCTAACGTCTGTCTCCTGCACGCGAGAGAGGAGAGAAGGAGAAAGTTGGTAAATGTCAGTTCAGTTGTAAGTTCATTCTTTATGTGCGTATGGGGTGTGATGATGTGTAGCCTATTGTCTATTATGATATTGTAATCATTGTTTTAACTATGTACGAGGCACTGTGAGCTGACATCGCATTTGTCTATCGTCCTTTCACTGCTGTGTGCAGTTCATAGGTAGGCTATGTCACCAAATTAGTTTTTGTCTTATATTTATATCATATTATGTTCTTATATTAGAATATCACATCAGCAAGAGTGCCGTTTTCCCCGTTGCAACTGTGATATTTATGTTATACAACAGTTAAATTAACAATAAGTTAACTTTGGGAGTTACTTTTTAGACACAATATTGTCAATATTGTTTGTTTTCCCTTTATTTCGCCGACTAGAATTTCATAATGAAACCGTAGCAGAGTCTCAATGCAACACAGCGATGATTTATTGACTAGTCTGAAATCCGCGTTTTGAACGAATCACTTGCTTCTTTCCCGAATGAATCAGCCTTTTGAACAAATCGGTTGAATGAATGAATCCCTCTTACTGGGACTTGCCGCCGCCTACTGGCGGTTTTAGTTTCATATTTAAAGTATCCTTTAATTAAAACGTTAAAATTAGAAATCATTTCATATTTAAATATTGATTTTAAAAAAATCTCATAGCTTTATTTATGCAATTGTAAATGGAGTGTAAATATATTAATGCCACTTCTGTGTCACCTCTGCACTGCAAAGATGGATTTTGATTGAATTAATTAATTTGACTGGTAACAGTGGTACTGTATAATTATTGTATAATTAAGTATTATTGTATAAATAATTATAATTATTGTTTAATTTGAATGTTAGTATTTGACATAAAAGGTGATGCATTGCATAACTCTAAATAAGTTTAGAAAAAATGTCCATAGGTGAAAATGCCCCTGGAAATCAGTTCAAGGTGGCAAATATTGCTCCTTAATTAAGAAATTTATTTCTGTCACTGCTGTGAACTGACCACTGCATATAATATGAAAAACATTAATATCTCTGAGAGTCAGCTGTCAACAACAGGCCTAAACCAGCCATGGCACCAGCACAAAAACACAATCAGTAAAATATCATCTAATTATTATCAACAAAACGTTGAAAATATTGAAATATATTTTTATCAATATTGCACACCCCTACGGTATTAATTTTGATTTCTTTAGGTCTTAAAAAGCCTTAAATTTGACTTTAAAAAGTGTGCAGGAACCCTGTAAACGGTTAGACGTAGTTACCTAAGTCAGTTATTTTCAGTAAATGAATTAATAAGCTTCTTGGTCCCCATTGCTTTTGCTCTATAGTTCTCAAAATGAAGAGAAAGAAGGACGTCATGTCTATTACAGTTACTGTGACTAATACTGAATATGTAATGCAAATGTAAAAATATAATGGAAATGCAAATACATTGTTGAATGATTATAAACACGGTATTTTGCCTGTTAATGCCTGCAGCAGTGCAGAAAATGATAGGACAACAATAAGGTCTAAATGTAACTGGCCCCTCTAACAGTACAACTGGCCCCAGCTTGGCCCCCCCAGTTGAAATGGGCTAGAACCGCCACTGGATGTAGAATATGATCATGCAGAATAAGTCATTAATATGTGCTATTGTGCTTTAAAAAACTATTATCCTAGTTGTTTGCATGGCTAATAAGAAACTAGTTAATAGCGAGACCCTAAACTAAAACGTTACCAATAATTTGGTAAGCATCTAGCATGAAAGGATTGCAAATTTTCCTTTTACATGCATTGATCACAAACACATCTTCAGAGCGTTGCCTCTATTGACAATTGAATCCTAACTGACCGAAAACCTTGTCCTTCGAGACCACTGAAACTCTTAAGCTCTCCGACAAAATTCAGAGCGACAGGTCAGAGTTGGAACACTCAATTTTCTGATCGTAATTATGATTATTTCCTTGCCTGTCCCTTATTCCTCTAAATGAGGTTAAAAGATCAGAAGATACAGAATGCCAAGCGAGACCCGAAGTTACTATCATGCCTTCCATTCTTACCTGATCCATTCAATCCCCTATACACTCTAAAAACTTGAGATGAATTGATAGGGCAGGGATGATGTCTGGGTTTGTTTGTCCACTAGTGGAAATGACAACTCATCGGTACTGCCGATGAAGGCCAGGGCTGCTGTAGAGGGACTAGAAGAGGATGCGAGGAACAGCTAAAAAGCCAAGGAATATCTATGGAAAAGGGCTGCTCCTCTTCAATGCTGTTATCGTGCATGTTATAAAACAGCAAAAAGCTAATATGTAACATTGTAAGTGTCTTTATCATCACTTTTGATAAATGTAATGCAGCCTTGCTGATTTTTGTGCATGCAAAGAGAAGAAATCACGTTTCACTTGCACTTGATCCAAATGTGAAAACATTAACCAGGTTAGCAAGCACTTAAATTAAAATTAATTAGCAATACCACTAATTACTATTTGGTCATTAAGATGACAACATGAGTCCCCCTGGAGTAACGTGACCTTAAGGGTCTTGCTCAAGACGAAGATGGTTGATGAAGATGAGGCTACAATCTTTTGGTTACCAGCTCAGATGTTTCACCATCAAGTTACGTCAGCCACAACAAACTCCATTGATATGTTGACTGGAAACATTAGCAAAGGAGGAACCATGCGATCAAAATAAAGTGGTGTTTACTACGTCAACAAAACTTTACCGGCTCAATATGTCAAGTCTATAAATAAGGACGAATGGCTTCTTTGCTGCAACTGTATTTTACATGCTTGACTGATATAATAATTAAATCACAGAGCTGCAGTTGATTTTATTTCACATTGATGTAAGATGACAGGAAAGTATTACTCAGGCTGTGGGTGTCAAGCTGGATAATTAGGATTAAGATTCCACGAGCCTCTTAGAGAGCTGAAGCTCTGACTAGTTTCCTGTGCACACCCAACGATTAGTTCAGTGACAGGTTTGCTATGTAATATATCTTCCGGGCTCAACTGGGAAACCTTGGTCTGCTGGGGTCATCGGGAGAACTGCAATTCAATATCATCTTAAATGTCACTTAAAACAACAGCACAACACATTAGCAATTCCCTAAAGGAAGCCATAAAATGTTGACTGGTCACGGTCAAATCACTGCCTTTCCTTTAATGCATGGTTCTAAGCATAGGCCAAGTCATAGAACAAAGATAGAGTCGGTCTGTTTGATAGATTATGTATTTGTATATTAAGTGTAAGGCAGAAAAGAGTCAGACTTTGTACACCAATACAGGTAAGATTGGGTTTTCTGAAGCAGAACTAATAAAACAGAAGCTATTGTAAGGAATCTACTCATCTGGTTCATGAGTTAATATTTAATGTTTTTGTAAGAATTCTCTTGTGCTGTCGGCGCCAATAGCCTCGACATATAGCGCAGTTGTGCTTCAGGCGTCCCGAGTTCGAGTCCCGGCTCGTGGACCTTTCCCGATCCCGTCCCCCTCGCTCTCTCCAACTTCGCTTCCTGTCAACTAACTGTCCTATCATAATGACAGCAGCTTAATATTCCTGCTTCCGTCTCTATAATAATGTTAATCAAACAACAAAAGATTTTTTTAATTGCTGAAGGCTAACTTGTCTTTAATGCTTGACATTTATATTAGATAGGCTAGTTGTTTTTATGGTGTTTTTAAACCATAGGCAAAAGTTACTTGTGTAAGTGTTCTTTGATTTTTGTTCATAGCATTTAGCTACAATGCAATGTTTTGCAATAAGACTTAGAATAAATGTGAATGATAAAGGTTTTTTTTTTATTATTGGAATCAAAATTAGGAATCGATAAGCGGAATCAGAATCGTTAAAATTCAAACGATTCCCAACCCTGACTCACTGCAGTTATTATGAAAGGGCTTCTGTTTTTAACCTGTCTAAACACAGATTTGCAAACCATCTGTATAGATGCTTTCATCAGCAGTTACATAATCAAGACTGCTGAGTTCAGTGGATGCATTTCCATATCAATGAAGTTCATAATGTTATGGCACCTGGTTTCATCAGAACCAAGTCTGCCTTATTGAACGGTTTACTATAAGTGCTTCTAAGCATGTCATCATGCTCATTTTGCAATACGTTTTTTTTAGTGGCCCTAAAGATTAGTCAAATTACACCACAAACAACAGGAACTGAGAAGCCTACATGCTCAAGCAGGCCAATAACAATAATAATATAAATTGATACATTTTAATTGGTGGTTCTGCGAATATGGGCTATTATTTTTCTAACCAAACACACATACAATTTTCATCTGGCAGACAATGGAACCACCATAACAATCTCTTAGATTTATGTTAATAGAGGAAGTCAAGGGAAATCTAGGGACTAAGGAGGCAAACCTACCTATAAAACTATCTTCAAAGTAGTCGTGGGATGCATTAACCATCTTAAGGGAATCCTGTATAAAGTCATAACAGTCTCAATCAGCTCCCTAGGTCGTAAAACAGTATATCGCGTACACAAATTCGGGCACTGGTAAGGAGTCGGACCGTGAGGACCCTGCTCAACACATTGGAACATTACCTCTCTACCGATGTATGTTTATACTGAAATATAATTAATGGTTTGCATTTTAAAAAACATCTATTGAGGGTCATGTGTAGTGAATTGGCTCACATGATTTATGTTTCGCACTTCAGAACTTCTGTTAAGGGAGCATTCTCACAGTGCATTGAGGGACTTTTTAGTGGCATTGTGGGACCATGCTAATTAAACACACAAAACGTGTTTAGTAGTTTGGGGTCAATGTTTTTGAAAGAAGTCACTTCTGTTCACTAAGGCCGCATTTATTTGATCAAAAATTCAGTAAAAACGGCAATACTGTGAAATATTATTGCAATTTAAAATGACTGGTTTCCATTTTAATATTTTAAAATGTAATTTATTCCTGTGGAGTAATGATGCTGAAAATTCAGCTTTGCCATCAGTCTTCAGTGTCACACGGTCCTTCAGAAATCACTCTATAATATGTGGATTTGTTCTAAAGAAACATTTCTTATAATTATCAATGTTGAAAAATAGTTGTGTGCAGCTTGATATTTTTGTGGAAAAGTGATACATTTTTTGATGAACAAAGTTAAAAAGAAAAGCATTTATTTTAAACAGATTTTTTGTAACAAAGTAAAAAATGTAATGCATGCAGAATAAAGGTATCAATTTCTTTCTTTCAAAGCACCAAGCATTTGAACAGTAGTGTATATTTAAAAAATATGCAGATAAACAAGTCAGTTCTTGTTGAGACTCAGACCAGGGAGCAAACACCTAGTAACCACCAAGAACACCCTAGAAACCACATAGCAGCAGTCTTGTGAAAACCACACAGAACACCCTATAGCGAAGTCAACGTGTTCGGCAGCAACAACACTAGTAAAAATCTACATTTAATTATTTGTGTTTGTCCTGCTTATTTGGAGACTATGAGAAACAGGGTTTATTCAGAGCTAAACGTGTAAGAAGTGGGGAGCAGTCCAATGTTTAGGAATTTGGATTTGATAACAAGGTAAGTTCAAGTGAAAGATTCCCTTTATTCATAGTGCCATTAAACAACATACTTTATAGGTTGCTCGCTCTATATGCTCTACATAGCGACGGGGCAGAGAGGTGGAAGAACTGACCGGTTCCATCACTGACCTTCAGTAAGCATGCGGCTGCTATGTGCGGAATGCTTAATTACTGCCTATTGTTTCATCCTACTCTGCAACTCTGAATTGCACACAGAATTAAACACAGTTTCCAAATCCAACTCATTCCATGCCCTGAATTCCAAATTCAAAAAATCCACTAAACACCATTAAATGGACAACACGTTCAAAAATATTAAAAAACAAACGCTTTTCTATTCTCATGCTTCTTTCGCACTTAGAATTCATGGACGCAAATGGATACACTAATCTGAAATACTTAAAATATAAAACTGCAAAATGTTGACCTTGGCTAAGAAAGAGAGAGAGACACATACATTCAATATTGACAAGAAAATAAAACATTTAAAAAGGAGCAGCACTGCCTGCAACCTAAACAAAAAAACAGCCTAAAAATAATTCTGAATTTCTGATATCTGGCTGCCATCAAAATAGAAATTACAGTTGAAAAGCACTACATGGGTGTATACTTGCCCTTAGGGATAAACAAAGTAATACATCTATCAAAAGGGGAACTAGCTTTATATAGTAGTAAATGGTAGATTTTGGGGAGTCTAGCTTCATCTTAGGACCTCAGCACAGAGGCATCCCACACGGATCAAGAAAACATGATTCGGCTGCAACTATAGCTCATGTATTTTTAATGAAGATGATGTAACAGCATGTCGCTGTATCACATTGCACACTCATGACGCTGAGCGAGTGAGTGCGTAATCGAGTAAACGTTTGTGTGTCCTCCCTGTGTGTAAAACAGACATGCACAGGTCCAAATGATCAGATTATTGTTATTATTTAATGGTTCCAAAAATGTTTTTCTTTGACAACCTACTCTGCTGTTTATATGCTGTAATATACTGTATGTACATCCTACCTAAGGTGAAGGTTACACATGATGATTACTCCAGATGATTATCAAGCAATGTATGCATTAATGTCTCGTCTTAAATGTCTTCATTTTAATACAAGACACATTTTTATTGTTCAAAAACATCTAGTGCAATGGAATAGAACCAACATACCAAAAATTGACCAAATGAAATGCAACAACATGTTTACTTTAAATATTAACTTATACACACTTTCTCTGTTTACTTGGTTTGAAACATGAATAGCACCAGGGTGAAATAGAAATTGCGTGGCAGTAAAGACATTTATAATGTTATGATATTTATTACAAATAAATGCTGTTCTTTTGAACTTTTCATTCATCAAATAATTCTGAAAAATAGAATTATCGCCGTTTCAACAAAAACAATGCAGGACAACTGTTTTCAACATTAATAATGATTGAGCACCAAATCAGCATATTAGAATGATTTCTGAAGGATCATGTGACACTGATGACTAGAGCAATGATGCTGAAAGTTCAGCTTTCCTCTCACAGGAATATATTACACTTTAAATACATACAAAAAAGATAACAGATATTTTAATAATTGTAATAATATGTAACAATATTACTTGTTTTACTGTATTTTGATTAAATAAACGCAGCCTTGGTGAGCATAAGAGACCTAAAAAACATTTTAAATCTTTTAAATGGAATGCTATATATACACAATAAATATTCGTCACCAATTCATTGTGCATGCCTAAATTACACATGGTTATCAAATAAACCTGCATCAATGGGAGTTAAACAAATGCCACAAGAGTTTTGTCAATAAAAGGTCTAAAGGAATTTGCCAGACTGTTCCTAAGGGAGAACTTGTCATTCCTGTACAGGCAAGTGTCTTGGGAACTGAGGTCTATAGGAGTAGAAAGGCACGATCATGCCCAGCAGGAACTCTGGGAGCGAGTGATGGGATCCCACAGGACTGAGAAAATGTTGTGTGGTAAACAGACCCGCTGACAAGGCTGACTCCAAGACAACTTGATAGATGCTTGTCGCATACTAATGAAGCGATGCATGTCGTCTGCATGTGGTGTCCGCCTGTGTGTATTTCCAACCCACCATGTCAACATGATGGGTTACTGGAGGGAAAATTCTTGTTGTGATCAACCAATGACTGATACCGATTGCTAGTGTAATTCTGTGTTTTATAGTATTACAACATCTATTCAATGATGATCACATTCACTCTAAAGTGTAACGTGTGGACTCATGTATTTTCTGTAAAGCTGCTTTAAAATTATGTCTATTGTGAAAAGCTCTATACAAATAAATGTGAATTGATTGATGAACACTGCTAAAAGTAAACAAACACTTATAAGAAACACCACTTTTGTTAAGGGGGGTTCACACAAGCTGCACCCAGTAAACCGGTTTATAATGGGACTGATGGATCACGGACCAAAAAGCCTAAAACATCCCAATCTGGGGCTAGGCAATATGGACCAAAAATCATATCTTGGTATTTTTAGGCTGAATGGTGAAATACGATATACATCTCAGTTTTTTCTCTGTTTTTCTATTTGGGATAAAAAAAAAATCCAATTGTGTTTTCAGTATTTTTTATTTTATTTTTTTTATTCCACATCCTGCCCAATATTGTCCTACAAAAATGTGAAAATTTAAAGCTATGAAAACAGTGAATTTATCCATGAATAAAAATGTAGGGCATAGGGTAACCATATGAGATTTTCATATGATAACAGAAACGGACTCAGAAAATATCACGGTTTCATGGTATACGCTGTTAAACAATCAATTATTATTATCATTATTATCATCCGTTAAAATGGCCTTTAAATGAATGAAAACTAGTTTTTTGGTTTGAAGAAATGCTTCATTATAACAAACTTCAAACCATCTGTTTGTTTTGTTTCTTCAAATTTCAATCATCAAAAACATGTCTAATCAATTAAATGTAATAATTGATTGTGGATTAGATTAAAAAAATATTTTTATCATTAATAATTTATCAAAATTAAGAATAATACAGTCCTATGAAATACATTTTTCCTTTTATGATTTAATACAAATATATTATGAAAAACGGTGGTAAACAAATTAATGCTTAAAACGAACTATTTGATTAATGTTTTAAAATGTAATTGGATGAAAATTTTACTTTTATCCTTTGAATTTTTGCCAAAGTGCTGATCAACATAAATTTACTAAATTAAAACATGGACAAATAATTATATTCCTTAAATAATGTTAAAATAAATTGTATTGTTTTTGTTGATGATACCATTATTTTGATAAGTACATTCTATTATAAAATAGTAATATTTTTCTGTCATAACTGAAATCTGAATGCGGGTTTGCTGAGTCGACTGTAAGAAAGGAGCGGTTTAAGCAGAAATGATTGGAGAAGCCTGTCATAAGTCACCAGAGAGAAGTCTGACATTTCAACTCAACATTGAGTTATACTTCAATTAAAAATGACAAGGTAAAAAAAAATGCTTAGATGAATAGTTCACAATAAGATTAATAACATGCATTAGAAAATAGATCAGGTGAATTTTCATTTAATGCGGACTTTAATCAAATAAAATCAAGTTTACACTTTTGGGCAGATCTTATTTTCTATAAGATATTCTCAGAGAACTTCCTGAGAAAGTGAATCTGGGGATGTTGAGTCTTTCTCCTGCTGTTTAACACCCAAACACAAACATTGAACAAATGCTTAAGTTTGATCATCCACCGTTTAACCTGCGGATTAACATCTAGTGACACTCCTCTCTTTGTTTACATTAAACATATCAAGACCCATTGAACAGAAATTATTAATTAGTCTAACTTTGCCTATACGTTACAATTTCGGGATTTGGACTAAAAGTACTTTTCCACATAAAAACCTGGTATGCTTTGCATGCCAGGTCACATATCTTTCCAGAAATTGCTGACTGGCCAATTTAATGTGATACGGACTTAAATATGTAGCTGCCAACTAGTATACAGTAGTACATGACTCGGGTCTCTCCTTTGGACTCAAATATCAACGCCTACATAAACACTTCACTGATATTTACACCTATGAACAACGTGTGGCCTTGAACTATATCACCATCGGCATTAAAAACTAAAAGACATATCTAGTATGCCAGTTGAGAGAAACACCATTGACTAAAAAAAACATTAAAGCAAATCCAGATGAATCATGAACGAACACCTGCTTCCTAAGGCGGCCCTCAGACTCTCAAGACAGTTGACCTGAATTTTCAGGGGTCACACCGGGGCCCTGTTATGACAAACAACATGGTGTTGTTGTGGTTGCTACAAAATCTGCTGTAACATTATTAAAAACACTCTAATACTGGTTTCACCTAATAGTAACTATTGATAAATCTTGATTATGATGCATTCATCTTTTCACCCACATGGTTTCTTCAAGGCAATATCATGGAAAACTATTAATGTGTTGGTACAAATAACTATTTCCTACTAATAGAGAAACATCCATTAGTCAGACGTCAATATCAATTATATCAACACCCAAAAGCAACAAGATCATGATTTTTGACAGGTGAGCTGCCAATCATAAAAACCAACACATTATGCCTTAGATCACTTAAATATAGACGTGCATGTATTGTCTACCTTTTGTATTGCTTTGTTAAGCACTTTGGTCAACGTGAGTTGTTTTTAAATGTGCTATACAAATAAAATTGTATTGTATTGTATTATGTTGGTAGTAATAGGAAGATAGTACGATTTGATGAGAGCGTTACATTTTCTAACACTAGGCTAGATATCCCATTTAATCTAATGGACAAATGGGAAGAACAAGCTGATGGCAATTGGCATTTAAATACTTAGGCTAATGACCTTCCTATTTATATTTGTAACAATAAAAACAATTGTATTAAGCTTACTGAAATTGACCCTGATCATTTGTCACACTGGAAACCCCATTTAAAAAAAAAAAACAGAAATCAGGTATTGAACAATAATAAACATACAGTATTAATATGGTGGGAGGCATACATTGTGTCTTAAAGATGGTATGGTTTAGAAAAAAACAGTACTTACTTCATCCTCTGAGAGTCCATAAATGGGTTCAATATTCGTAGCCATAAAGCCAAAGGGCAATTTAATACAAACATACACGAAAAACACACACTCGTGTGAAAGCTGGAACAATAGCAAAGTCTGTCCTCCTCCACCTCCTGTGAATACAAGTTGATCCAAAGCAACGAAGTCTGGATGCAAAAAACGATTATCCTTTTAAACCATATCGTCACAGAAGATGTACGTCCATCGGTTCAATCTCATCTAACGGCTGAAATTCGGTGAATACACGCTTAATTTCACCCAACAATATGATTTCCCCTCGTCAAGTGCAAACGCGAATCATTCACTTCCTCTCAGGATCCCAAACACTCCCCGCTGAATTGAGTGACAACGTACCGCGCCAATCACAGGGTTTTCCGAAACTCGGAGAGGACAGACTAGCCAATCGATGTCGACTGAGGGCGGGGCAAAGTTGTTGCACTCTTGTAGAGTAATCAGGGATGGGTAGTTAGATCCCAATATAGGATCCATAAGAGCTTGACGTTTGTATATAATATTAGATACATATCTGTGGGTATGTATGAATATGTTATGTTTATTAATACTTAGGCCTTTTTAAAAGCCCGTAATAAGCTTCTTGAATCTTAAAGCTGGTAACATGTATCCAATAGCAGTGCTCTATCATCCTCTAGAGTTAGAAGAGCGATACTGCCAAACATGTGCCAATGTATGATCTACACCCAACATTGGGCAAAGTCCAACTGTTATGCATCATGTTTCATTGTAGCCTACATGTAAAATAGCCTAGAGGTATACGGAACTAAAATAAGTTTTCTGTTGGTTTCTTCTGGTATTTTATTGCTATTGGCTTTCCGAAGTGATGTTTAACAGACTGAAAAATATGAAAAGGATCATACAGGGATATTTGAGAGGGAAAATTTCAGGTTTGTCATTAAAAATCCCTACTATTCTCCTATAGATTTTTAAGCATATGCCTAGCTTTCAGGTCACACGATTTAACAATGTGCATAAAAAGCAAAATGTATTAAATTTTTAGTCATTTAGCAGACGCTTTTATCGCTTTGAGAGAAACAAAATAAATTACAGTTTAAAAAATGTAATAAATAAATTCATTAAAATGAATAATATATCTAAAAAAAAACAAAAGAAGAAGATGTTCCCCTTTTTAATGTAATCAGAGTTAGAAGTGAGTATTTTGAAAATACAAAAAGGTGTGGACAGGTGCTTCCCAGGTCAAAGTTCACTGGAAGAGGCTGTTCAAAAGTGCACATGGTGGCTCCCTCTTAAATTGGGAGTGGGTGGCATGTCAGCTTTTTTATTAACTATTAGAGTCACCTGCAGTGTGTTAATTAAAAAAAATCTTATATTAATATTATACATACTAGTTTAGATAATCATTTGTCACAATTTAGGACTATTTAAATAAACTAGTGACCATGTTACAATGTATGATAAAAATTATTTTCCCTTATACATTCATATACATTTCGATGTATGAATCTTGATGTTGGGAAAAAAAAGGGTTCATAAACTGTACATGTTATTTGAGAAGTACCCATAAAGTTTAGATATGCACCAGCAGATGTCCTCATATTACCACTAAAACATAATTTGTCCTGGATGAGTGGCACGTTATACAAGCAATGCATTAAAAAGGGCTTTACTTATTGTAAGCTCAGAAATAGGTTCATATGACCGGGTAATATCAATAAAAACATTTGCCAAATATATTGTTAATTTACTGTATATAATATATTTGCAGCTTGGTTTATTATATTACTTTGAGAATGTGGTACTGAATTCAATAAAGCTCTTAAAATGTTTTACTGACTCATGACCGTCAGACAACATTACATATAAAAGTTGTGAGTAATCTGTTAACCTTAAACTACTGAGCTATGATAAATATAATAGGTCACCTATGCCAGTAGGCATTATGTCAATGTTAGTTCAAGTTCAAACACTTCATGATTTTGTTCAACAACGAAAAAAAATCCATAACACAATGGACACATTTTAAATCAACTTTAGTTCCAGATGGTAGAATTACGTAACATCAAAACACATTGAGTTAAGCAGAGGATTTTTTTTTGTTTTTTTTTTTGGATCTTCTTTGCCCCACTCTCTAACCCATCCATGAGCGGAAATTCGTTCCTTGGTTGGGAAACAGTTATTGCTGGAGGGTTTTCGGATGTGGTTGATGGAAATATCACCGGTGCAGGTGTGCGGGAGTGGAAAGTTCTAGAAAGAAGAGCACAGATATTGGGAGAATGAGATAAGATTCGTTAGAAGCAACCTTTTTTACACGCACAACTGTTTTTTAAGCTTTTCATCACACGCAACTAAACATGACCCCGTTAATGGCTTCAATCGCTCTTAAAGCAGAAGGGGTCAGAGTTCATTGGCTGCATCATGACGTTAATGCAGCATGTTGACAGATTCAGTTTAGTGGTGTGTTTATATATTTGGATGGATAGCCACATTTTTAGGTAATTGTAAAATCCTGGATTTATTGCATAATGGGAAAGAAGATAAATGCTGTCTTTTACAGTAGGGAAAGAGGAAGGACTTTTATGTACTAGTATTTTATTCTGTACAGTTTCATTGATGCCACAGACAGTCATTGATATATAGAAAAAGCAGACAAATTAAAATTTGATTGTTTAGTATGCTCTTGCATGGGCCAAGGGAATGGATTTGTTGCTCACAGTAGGTTTCAATTCCGTATCAACTAGATGAGATGTTTCTCCTAAAATTCCTTAGGATAATAAAAAAAAAAAAATCTGAGAAAAATTTATTGAAATATATTGGACAAGAAGACTTTAGAGCTAAATTAATGTGGATTGCATAGCTCAGATCTTATGAGAATTTAATGAAAAATGTTGAGTTCTCACTGAGATCTCCGATTTTTGATTGCAGACTTTGTGTCTTGGCAAAACTGAGCACAGATGAGACTTTCTTTTGTCTTTGCAGAATAGATCTGCTACGCTGCTGCTGCTGCAGGGCAATACGGGACTTGCTACTGCCAATACATACAGAACACACTGCTGAGAGCAAATAAGACAAGCTGTTGCTGTACAATAAATTACCTGTAACTAATCTATACAGGTGGAGCTGGGGAAGGTGGAGGGTTTCTGAAAACATGCTGCAACTATACAGCAAATGCACTAGTATCTGGTTGAGCAGCGAGCTCATTGGCTACTGACACAGCAGGAACCAATCAGCTGTGCCCTATAGAGAATGATGTGATTGAGTTAAGGACCTATCAGCCTGGGCAATCTAGAGTTTCATGACAGAACTTTGTATTGAGATATTCTTCTATTTGATTTGTCAAATTATCCTCTAATTCCAAAAGCATTTGTGAAATGTGTAAATTATTCAAATGTTTTACAGGCACCAGAACTGACAACATGGATATACCACAAAAACTGGAAGCAAGACTAACCTTTTGGGAGTATGATGGGATGAGAAAGAGGTAAGGATCTACAGTGCAGAAGATTTGGCAATAGGACATGACTGACAGCGGAAGAAAGCACATGGCAGTGCACTCGTTCAGTGTTGGACAGCTGGCGTGAGACATGGCGCGAGCCTGACATGCAGTCGACCCTCTCTGGCCATGATGACGGCTCAATCTCACGGATAAGAGGATTGGATGTACAAAACAGAGGGAGGGAGAACTGAGCCTGTGTGCATATTAATTCAGAAGTCAGGTGCATGTCGACAATACAGAAAAGAACATACAGTATACCGTTCAAAAGTTTGGGGTTGGTAAGAATTTGTTTTATGTTTTTGAAAGAAGTCTCTAATGATCGCCAAGGCTGCGTTTATTTGATTAAACATATACAGTAAAATTGTGAAATATTATTACAATTTAAAATAGCTATTCTCTATTTGAATATATCTTAAAGTGTCATTTATTCCTGTGAGGGCAAAGCTGAATTTTCAGCATCATTACTCCAGTCTTCAGTGTCACATGCATGATCCTTCAGAAATCATTCTAATATGCTGATTTGCTGCTCAAGAAACATTTCTTATTAGTATCAATGTTGAAAACAGTTGTGCTGCTTAATACTTGTGTGGAAACTGTAATAAAAAAAATCAGTTTTTTCTAGAACAGCAATTGTTTGAATTTTTTGTAATGTTATAAATGCATTTACTGTAATTTTGATCAATTTAACATCTCCTTTCTGAATAAGTATTTAAATATATATCTTGCTGACCCCAAACTTTTATTCAACTTGCTGCAAATAAAAATTATTAGTTATTACTAGTAGTTAAACTGAATTATTTTATGTACAATTTATATTTATGAAATTATTAAAGCTTATTTAAAACAAAGAAAATAACAAAGAAAAACAATGTATTTGCAATTATGAGATACACTTTTTATATGTTTAAAAAGATTGTGCCACAAAGGAGCCATGGAACTTAACTGTAGTACTGGAGCTTGTTTCTGGGTTTCTCTCTGCATGTCATTTGTCATTCACTTTTTTATCTATACTTACAGTACACTAAGGCACATTCTCCCTGAGGTGACCTTTAAGAGCTTTACTCAAGGGCACAAGTGAATTCGAGGTCAATTCAATAACCGCACGGACGGTACACAGGAAATCATAACATTTGGATTGTCCAAATTCTTTAACATTTGTCTATGTGTTTTGTGCATGTGCATGCACCTGGCTGTGTGTGCATGTGTATTACAGCATGTCATTAAAAACCAGCTGTCTTATTCTCTAGCAGGCCAGTAAAACTCATCAGCATGGTCCGTGTCTACTAAAATCCATGCAAGTTTACATTACAAAATGAACAAATACTGACCTTTACACCACCAAAAAGGAAACTTTACACTGTAAATAAAAAAAACGTTAAATTTACAGGAAAACCCTGGCAGCTGTGGTTACCAGAGTTTTCCTGTTAAAAATACGGTAGCAACGTCTTAGGTTTTACAACTTTTAACCGTATATTATTTTACAGCGATAAACCGTATTTCATTATCTGATATAATGTTAATATACTGACTTTTTGAAGTATTAATATCTGTTTTTTTCCATTGTAATACACTGACAGCCAACAGTCACAGCAGTGATGAGAGTCAAATGGTCAACCAAAGCTCATCTTAAGCAGCTCATCCACAAGAGAGTTAATACTAATTTACAGAAGCTGCACAGTGTGATTCACACAAACATTAAACACCATCATGGTAACATGTTGAAAATTAAAAAATGCAATAAGCATTAATTTAACAACATTAAATGTAACATAAAACCCTAATGTACATAACTGATTAGAAAATTTTAAATTATGAAGAAACAGTGATTTAAAAACAAAATACATCAAATGTGAAGTGTCACGCAGGGAATTGTGGGAATGTCAATTTACATTTTTTCACTGTAAATTATACAATGACTTGTTCTTTTTCACTTCCAAAAACTGTAAATTTACCGGTATTTTACAGTAAAATTTAATTAAATGTACCATTATATATATCACAGTTATTTACCGTATATAATAAGGAAACTTTCTGTTAACCAATTAACAGTTTTTCACTGTAGCATTTTTACAGTGTTTTACCGTTAAAATCACGATAATTTTTTACAGTGTACTTATGACTTTACTTTATGACTTTATTTTATGACTTCTGACTGTTTTCAGAGCCCCTTCTCTCTACCCATTAACTGGCACAGTCTCTCAGCTGACCATAGAAACACATTTGCAGAGGTCATTTGTGAGGTTTTGATCTTTGAGCCATGCAGGATTTCCTTCTGTCTGCTGGGTGAAATGGGGCTTGAGTCAGTATCATGCTACCTGACCATGTGCCATGGAAAAATTCAAAAGGTAATTTGAAAAAGTCAAGTTTTAGTTTTACGACAGGTCCTTTGGGTTGGTGCTTTGATCCTGTTACATTTAAATATAACCATTTTAGTTCATCATTGACTTGAATTTGACCTTAAAGAAATAGTTTACCAAAAATGTCGTTATTCTCCCTCATGTTGTTCCAAACAGTCATATGATATGTTTATGGTGTCCTTTTTTAAGTTTGAACTCTCTCCAGTCCCCATTTATTGTAAATGCATGAAAAATTACCTGTATGTTCTTCAAAAATTATCCATTTGTGTATTGTTAAAAAAAAAAAGGGTTTGAACAACATGAGGGCGAATAAATACAATTTTAATGGGTGAACTAGCATTAGTGCTTTGCAACAAGACAGAAAATGTGACCATTAATCAGTGACATCATTATTCATTATTTACTCCCTTGGTTGTGCGAAAGATAAAGAGTGTGAGAAAATCCCAGTAGATCAGCAGTTTCTGAAATACTCAGACCAGCCCATCTGGCACCAACAACCATGTCACGTTTAAAGTCACTCAAATCACCTTTCTTCCCCATTCTGATGCTCAGTTTGACCTTGAGCAGATCGTCTTGACCATGTCTACATGCCTTAATGCATTGCTGCCATGTTGATTAGATATTTGCGTTAAAGAGTGCAGTAATGTACTACCTAATGAAAAACATATTGACACGATTAAAGTGATTCATCTAAATATGGGGAAACAAAATCTTAAATGATGCTGATTAATGTTGAAGACATAATTATTTTATACATCATGTTCCCACATAGTTCATTCTGATTGGATTACCTCTGAATTTGTCTATTATTTTTTATATTTCTAGACATGTGTCTGGACAAAAGCCTTTTATCACCTCTAATTTTACAGCTTGTTTTCTCATCCACTTATACCACGACAAATATACTAAATGGTGGACCTCTGTGACTCAGGATAAAATTCATTGGAGATCATCAGAATTATGCTATTATCTTGGCCTAGCAGAAGCAATCTCATAATTAATTATAATTACAGAAATGACACTTTATTCATGAGACATTGGCAAATGTCTTAATTGGATTGTTTTTTATGGAAATTGAATTTTAGGAATTACCTACTGCATTAACAAACAGTCACTAAAATTTAAATAAATACTAAAGATGCTGTTAAGAGCTTTTATTGCATGAAAATCAACATGGATAAGAGCATATTAAATTCCTATTTAATCAATTATTTTTTTCTAATTGTGCATGTAAGCAGTCACATGATCATATGACATCACAGTCCAATGTCTTTAGGTTCACTGGGGATAACAACATGGTGGCGGTAAAATGTACACTTGAAGATGTAAACGGACATTTATTTGTTTGTTTGTTTGTTTATAATAATAATAATAATTATTCGCAACTCACCCAAAAATGAAACTTCTGTCAGTAATTACTCACCCTAATGCTGTTCCAACCCCGTAAGACTTTCGTTCATCTTCGGAACACAAATGAAGATATTTTTTATTAAATCTGAGAGCTGGATCACTCCTCCATAGGCTTCTATGGGATTGAAACTTGCCGGCCCAGAAACGCTGCGCTGTTACACTACGTGAACTAACTAGAGGCCCACAGAGAAGGAAATGAATAGTTGAATAAAGTCGTTATTTATTTTTTTGCGCACAAAAAGTATTGTTTATCGCTTGATAAACTTAAGATTGAGCCAGTCACTTGGACTATTTTAATTATGTCTTTAATAACTATTCTGGCCAGCAAGTTTCAATCCCTTAAAACCATATGGAGGAGTGATCCTGCTCTCAGATTTAATCAAAAGTATCTTAATTCGTGTTCCGAAGATGAACGAAAGTCTTACGGGGTTGGAACAACATGAGGGTGAGTAATTACTGACAGAATTTTCATTTTTGGGTGAACTATCCCTTTAACAAGTGCATGTCCATCAACAAACCGATTATTTTACTTGTTCTTATTTATTTACAGAGTATATGTCTAATTTACTGCGGTGAACATGTGGAAACTGTATCAATAACAGTGGATACATTAGCCGAGCACTATGTGAAGGACTGATGTAACACAAACGTTGATAAAACAAACCTTGCTCCATCCTTAATCTTTCCTCAAAGTAGTGAGAATGACAGATAATCTGCATTAATAGACACAGTTTTAGGTAATAGTGGCCCACAACTGATTAGCAGAAGTATTTCAGTAAGACAGTAATAATGTGAGTTAACCAGGAGACCTACACAATATAAAACTCAAAACTAAGTATTTGAACACCATCTTTCAAGAGCAGGCGGTGTGCGAATCCTGCATTGAACTCTGAGATTTGAGAAGCAGTCGTCAGTAAAATAAATGGAACACAGCAATAGTTTAGGATTATACTGCTGTGATATCGTGGTAAAGATGAATTTTAACCTCTGATTCTTCACATGCTCGTCCTTGAGCAGTGAAAAAAAAACTGGCTTTACCTTCAGATTATAGACCACAGCGTCTTCTCGAAATGATCCACAGGAATCAGCTGCAGTGTTTGAGGTTCAAGTTTTCCCTGGTGTCTGCGCGCAATAAGTGGGTGGGCATTATACTAATGTTTCATCTTGACGTCACAACGAAACGGCTTATGACTCGTTTGAAAAAGGATTCATTTCATTGACTCAGAGTCGACTCTTACGTTTGAAAGACAATAACTTAATATACGGTGCACTTTCAGATTTAAAACTTTGCAGGATGTTTTCAACTTTGCAGGATGTTTTCATTCACTTAGAGCTTAGAGCACACTACATGAAAGGTAATTTTCAAAAATCCATAATAGGGGCACTGCAATTTTCCTTGCTTTTATTTTGTGATTATTTTAATTCCTTACTGTGTAAATCACTTTGAATTGCCAAAGTGTATGAAATGTGATATATAAATAAAACTGCCTTGCCTAATGTTGCATCATAATAAATAAATAAAATGGATGTAATTGATTGTGACAGTGAATAAAGAATATGCTGATGTACATGGACTCAAGTCACTTTTTGGGGAATTTATTAAATTCAATAGCATTCATGTAAAATATAAATTAAAGTAAATTGACTGTTTCATTCTGTAAAATTAAAGTGCAGTAATGGCAATATACTGTAAAATTAAATTACAGTAAGGGCATCATACTGTAAAATTAAATCACGGTAAGGGCAACTTACTGTAAAATGAAATCGCAGTAAGGGCATCTTGTAAAATGAAATTGCAGTAAGTGCATCATACCGTAAAACACATTTACAGGTAAGCTACTGTAAAGGGGAACTTACAGTAACTTACTGGCAATAGTGCTGCCAGTAAGTTACTGCAAAAATACAATAAAATGTCTAACAGTATCAAAACAAGTAAGTTATTTAATTTAAAGACAGATAATCAAACTTTATCCTGTAAATAGACTTACAAATTATTTATGGCTAATTTGGTGAAATATGTAATTACTCTGAATATATGTGATTACTTTGAAATATCTGAACTTGAGAGAAACTGACTCCATCCTCTAAAAATCACTGCACCGGTTTGTTAAAGATAATCGGGGGGAAATGAATAGAAAAGGGAAATTTGTTCTGAGAAAGGTATAGCACATGGCTACAATATTTATTTGCAGATACAATTTGTTTTCTTGTTAACTGATTCAAATTTTGTATTTTTATTTTGCATGTGGTTTATTGTAAATTTGGAAATTGTTATAGAAAGTTGAGTTGTCATGGTAAAACATGATTGAACTATTGTGTCTCTGGTGCAAGAAACATGATATATTTCAGAGTTATTTGTACTGTGCGCACCTGTAACCTCCTTTGATTTAATTGCATTCTTTATGGCATAACAGTCTGCAATAACCTCAGTCTGTACTTAAATGCCATTAAAACCTTTATAGGCTGTAGGTCATTGGTGACGGAAATAAAACCTGTAAAATACTGTGAGAATGCTGCCTGTGATGACAGTGAGTTCTCAAGCATCATATTTACTTGAGATTTTCAAATCACATTTGGTGAACCCTGTTATTATCACTGTCCCAATAATCTCTGAGTTGATACTGTAAGTGTAAGTAAGTTCAAGAAAAGGTTAAAAAAAGTCTTCATTAATTCACTTAATTTCTGTGAGCTATGTTTGACATAGACTAGTGATATATTTGTTATTGACAATTTGTCTATGTTCTGTTAAGCATAAACTCCCTTTTTTATTATATGGATTCAAGATCTGTGAGGTTCTGACATATCTATGTCTCATAAGTGTGCCATTGCTTTCCCCTCTCAGTTGATCTGTTGCCTGGCTTTAATTTTTTTTCTTTTTTATCCTGAAATACTTTAAACATTTCTCTCTTTCTATAGACACTCATTTCTTTAGCTGTCCATTTTCAGTTGAAGTTGGTATAATCAGAGCAGTCTAATCTCCTTATTGCAAAAATTAGAAAGCAATTGAAAATGTCTAATAGTCATCCTTGCTTTCAGAATTGGCCCAGATCAGAAGAATTTTAACAAACGCATCCTTTGATACCGAATGTTTTATTGGTCATGATACCATTCCTCGTCCTGATGCTGTGTTTTTCCATGGCCATTAGAACACTGCAATGTCACTAATAATAATTATTTTTATTTATTTATTTTTTTTTAATAGGGGAAGTTCCATTGTATCCTAGTAATCCGTCAATTTATTAACATCTCATTGAGACGCACTGAGCGGCAAACAAAGTAGGCTACTCAAGAGCATGATGTGTAGCTTTTATCTCAACAGGTTTTACAGTGTTTGAGCAAGAGCAGAATATGTACAGTCATGCGAGCAGTTTGAGTGAGTCATACCGGATTGTCATAAATAACTGCCAGCTGTAGGCTATATCATACTGTAACGTGTTCAAAATGCTGTTCTGTTACAAATAAGGATGCATTTAATGTTAATGTTTTACTTTATTCGTTTTATGGATTCGATTGATTCGTTGTCAAGTTGAATATGGAAAGAGGCTCCACCCCTTGTGAGAGTGATGGGGAAATCTGGGGAGGAGGGGGGTAGAAGAGCGCCTCGCTGGTTCAAGTGCGGTTCTCTTATAAATCGGGTGTGTATGGCGTGGGCTGTGGCCGACAACAGCCTCTAATAAACACCCTTTGTTATCAAAACCGTCTCGTCCTTGCCTGAGAACGTTACAATACATTTAAACAGGTACTATCTATCTATTTATCTATCTATCTATCTATCTATCTATCTATCTATCTATCTATCTATCCGTCTGTCTGTCTATCCGTCTGTCTGTCTGTCTGTCTGTCTATAACTCTCAGTACAGAGCGCAAAGTGGGAGGAGTTTGTGTGGGAGGGGCTGAGCGACAGAGACCACGCCCACTGACAGACAGACCTGTCAGACAAGAGATGCCCATCGCCCGGAGGCATTTGACTTACCTGAGGGCTGTAGGAACACACGTCCGCTCAAGACATCATCTAAGCTTTACGAGCGGGCTGTTACATAAGCAAGAAAAGCAGAAATCAACCAGTTCAATGTAGCCATCCTGATAGCACGATCATTAAAGAGGGATTATAGGAGCTCTATGAACAGCAGGTAAGCGCCAGAGCTGCTACTTTTCTGCTGTTTGAGATCTCGATGACGTTGTATCGAATGCTCTTGACTGAATAGAATGAACATTCGAATAAGAAAAGATGATTGCATGCTAGCGTAAGTATCCAACATGGTTTACAATGCAAGAGAGTATATTTATATATGGTAAAAAATGTTCTGATGAATGATTTGACTGAATATTTACTTCTGCAATACTATTTTATCTACTTATTTTAAATATTTCATATTTAATAAACTTTACTATTGATGTAGTTAGTTATTAGTTAGTTAGCATGCAGTGTGCTTCATAGCATCTGAGTTAACTGTTTTTATTCAGATTGATAGATAGATAGATAGATAGATAGATAGATAGATAGATAGATAGATTTTTTAAGATGTACGTATTTCAATTGTATAGTAAAATTCCATTAAATTGAATTGAATAATCCTTGAATAATCCTATTATTTATATTATGAATTAAGGATTTTAAGTAAGTAAAAAAACCTTGAGCTTAATACATTTTTTTGTATAAATTTTAATGGAACAAGGGAATGGACCATTTAGTTAATGTGATTCGTATTCATAAATGTAAACATATTTTCATTTGTTTTTGTTTTATTTGTGAATACGAATCACATCATCAAATAGTCCATTGGTCCAAAATGGTCCTTGTTTCATTAAGCTTTTTTTTTTTTTTTTTTTTTGAATTTAAAACTCTTAATTCATAATATGAATAATATGTATGTAAGGATTATTCAGTTAAATCTGATGGAATTTTACTATACAATTGAAATACGTAAATTTTAAAAGAAGGCTTACTTTTATATATTTTATTCAACTACTTGGTTTTTCATACTTAAATTCCATGCAGGACAAGTGTGTTTCTGAAAAGGCTCACAAGTGTGAATGGTGTGTTTTTGCTTATACAAACTGTGACTTCTGTCAAATTCTTTAATCAGGATGTACAATATTTACATTAAAGAGTTTATATGCAGTGTATTTATTGTTGTATTAAATAATATGAATGAATTATGAATTAATGTGAGTGATTACTGTACACCAATAACAACATGTTCCTGAATCAACATCTTTGTTCAACCTGGAACAAAGTTCTAATCAACCAATCAGATTTGAGGGACAAGTTTACAGTTTATAGTTTGTGTCAAGTTTAGGCTTACAACCAGGGTTAGGTGCTTCTACATCAGTGTTATTCACCTATCATTTGAGGATAACTTATAGGTTTAGAGATATAGGACTAAAGTTTCAAACAGGAATTTTGTTCCTGGATCAACAAAATATGTTGATTCAGAAACATGTTTTACCTGCTGCATGCAATTACATATGAAGTAGGCGTTATCATTGTGTGCTCATTATTATACATTTAACAGGCAGTGTAATGTAAAAGTGTGACTTAAATATTTTTGACCATTAAGTTACCTCGCACGGCCCAGAATCAGAGCAGGGCTTTAGAGTCTAATTATATTAGAGAGTGGAAAGTGCTGATATAGCCGTTCATTATGTAATGAGCTTTGCATCGGTCTAATCCTGGGCATAAGAGGACAGAATGGCTGTGAAGTCTTCAGGGTTTCAATTCGGCAACGAGTGTCAACAGTTTAACAATGGGTGACTGCTTCAGAGCTAAATGTTGTTTTGGTGTCTGTCGTATTTGAGCCTTATGTCAGCTGTTTTGCAATTCAAACAGAGGGTGAGATCTCATTCGAACAGTGATAACAAAAAGAAAGTATTCTTTTCAGTATTGATTAAAATATTGGCCGTTTTCCTAAACTGGGACAGAAGTGTTCCACTCAAAACCACTGGTTAAGATGTCTTAAGTTCACTTAAAAATGAAAATTCTGTTCTCATTTACTCAAGTTGTTTCAAACCTGTATTTATTTATTACTGCTGAACACAAAAGAAGATATTTTGAAGAATGTCTGTAACCAGACAGTAGTATTTTTTTCTTACTATGGAAGTCAATGGGGTCCATCAACTGTCTGGTTAGTGGTTACCGACATTTTTCAAAATATTTCCTTCGTGTTCAGCAGAAGAAAGAAATTCATACAGGGTTGAAACAACTTGAGTAAATTATGACAGAATTTTCATTTTTGAGTGAACTCTTATGGTATTGATTAGAGGTGATTACTGAAACTGAATCTGGAAATTCTGGTTTCTTTTGTAGTCATACAATAAAAATAATCTTAATTATTCATCTTGATATGCTGGGCATGATATGAGGTCAGATAAAGTGTACAGTATATGAGCAGAAATCAGCTTTTTCTATTTATCTTTTTGTATTTAATATTAATTTGATATCCATATGTATTAAACCCAGTGCTTTGTGTGTGACGTGCGGAACACACCGGAAGATCTGACAATAGCTTCTTTACCTGATTAAAGTGAGAAATGCCACTTCCTAAGCAGCCATTCGGCTAATCGTATCAGTGAGAGTGCTCAACACACTTGCATATCGCTCTGGTTGTTTATTGAGCTGGCTAATAAAACTCCTGCTATCATGATAGTCTATCTTTTGTTGGTTAGAGCCACCTTGAGGGCCTGGATCATGGCGGCAACAAGGCATGTGAAGTGTATCTGGGAAATGTGGCTAAAAGTTTGAATTGGATGGTCATGAGGTGTTGAATATATATATATATATATATATATATATATATATATATATATATATATATATATATATATACTGTATTTAAATATATATATATATATATATACATTTAGATGAATACCTAAATATGTGCTGCGTGCTTGGTAAAATGTGTGCTGTATGCGTGCTTCCTCTCAGTAAAATAAAAACGTAACAAAAATGACAGCGGTGAGAAAGCAGCAGTTAAGAAAGCATCTGATCATAGCGATGTGGATGCAAGCTACATTACATTTCGACATTATCCTTAACATTGTATATGCATTCATTTCATGCGTCATTGAATGGAAGAGAGGCTCTCTGGACTGGAGCCTCCTTTTGATTTTCCTTCACATACAAATCTGTCTACAGGCTTTCATAGTCAACAGGAAGTCTGAAGGGTCTCAAGTTTTGTTACAAGCTGTTCACACATTGGCAATAAAAAAGCGATTAATACATGAAAATTCTTACACATATCCCCTTTAAGCCAGCTTAAGCAGCTTTTCATATATATTGCTCTTACAGGGATACTCCACTTTTTTTGGAAATAGGCTCATTTTACAACTCCCCCAGAGTTAAACTGTTGAGTTTTACCGTTTTTGAATCCATTCAGCCGATCTCCGGTTCTGGCGGTACCATTTTTAGCATAGCTTAGCATATTCATTGAAGTGGATTAGCATTTCTCAAAAAAAAATTACCAAAGTGTTTCGATATTTTTTCTATTTAAAACTTGACTCTTCTGTAGTTACATCGTGCACTAAGACCGACGGAAAATGTAAAGTTGCGATTTTCTAGGCTGATATGGCTAGGAACTATACTCTCATTCCTGTGTAATAATCAAGAAACTTTACTGCCGTACCATGAGTGCAGCTTCTATTCAGCACTGACCTATTTCCTGTTCACTTGATTAACTCATTGACCTGATGCTTCTATCGCTCAGCATCATCAGGTCTGGAACGGATCCCATGTCCGAGCGATGATGTTGTTGAGTCATTGTTTGCACTTCCGAATGAATAATTTTTGAAGGTTTACTCAGTTTGGTTTTGTATAGCAGTTACTTGTTTTTTGTTTAGTTTTTACATGCCAGAACATAGCTTTTAGTAGTTCACCCCAAAACTTTATTTACTCACCTTCATGTTGTTGCAAACCTGTATTTTTTTCTTCTTCAGTGAAACACTAAATGATAATTTCACAAAGCTGTTTCCCACATAACTGCAGTTTAGATTAGAGCTTCGGTGGTTAGGAAGATTTTCATTGAATAATTAAAATTCTATCCTGTTCCTTCTAAAAATCCATTGCATGTTATCGGAAGACTTGATATAGTGCATACATGGACTACTTTTATGGCAATTTGTGGACTATTATAGTTTTTTGTCCTTTTTGGAACTTGACAAAGGTGACTATAAAGTTACTTTAAAAAAAATAGCTTTTTTTCTTTAAAAAAATGCGACGTCAGTCTGGCAAGGTTTCACTGCAATTACCGCTAGTTGAATGCAAGTAATTCAAAGGAATAGTTCACTTCAAAATGAAAATGCTGTCATCATTTACTCAATGATGTATTGACTTCCATAGTATTTATTTTCCTACTACGGAAATCAATGGGGTATCAATTGTTTGATTACTGACATTCTTCAAAATATCTTCCTTTGTGCTCAGCAGAAGAAAGAAATTCATACAGGTTTGAAAACAACTTGATGGTGAGTAAATTATGACAGAATTATCATTTTTAAGTGAACTATTCCTTTAATGTCAACACCTTGTAACAAGCTGTCAAAGCCACTCTGAAATTAGAAGTGCATTATATCATGGGCAGATTAATGGAGTAATGTTGAAATGTAGTTATTTGGGGAAAGCATTGCAACCAGGTGGAATGAATCCTCAGTCTTGCAGAAACATGAATTCACAAACACAAGAGGTGATATTTGTCTGCAGGGGAAGATGTTAGAGAGCTAGTCCGACTGGTTTCACCGTTTAACAGTTTCACAGTTGTTAAGGCGTTGTGTTATTCTATCAACAATAACAATTGTTGATGGATATCTACAATAACGAAGTGTATTTTGGGCTCTGTACACGTGCTACTCTTTTCTTTGTGTTTTGTATCTCTTTTAGGCAGCTTGTAATAGCATGATTTTATATCAAATTCAGATGAGACTGATTCATAATGCCGCTCACTTACATTCAGTGTAAGTAACAATGTAACATAATGTAACAAATCAAAATTAAATTACATTAACATCAAACAATTTGTGGAAACTAATATAACTACACGATTGAAGTGAATGTTTTCTCTTTAAAGGATAGTTCACCCAAAAATTACAATTATGTCATAATTTACTCGCATTCATGCTGTTCTAAATCTGCATGACGATTTGATTCTTTGATTCACAAAATTCGAGAAATTTCAGCAATTCTTTGTTGTTGTTTTGGACCCCATGGACTTTCATTGTATGGGGAAAAAAAATCTCCAAAATATCTTCTTTTGCGTTCTGCAGAAGAAAGAAAAGTTTAGAACAGCATGAGAGTGAGTAAATGATGACAGAATGGTAATTTTTGGGTGAACTACACTTGTATACTAAACTAACAATGTGATTCAAACACGTTTAAACAAACGGTTTGATTTTAATGTAATTTAATATTGAAATTGAAATTTGTTGAGTGAACTATCCCTTTAACAAAAAGGCAATTCAAAAAAGACAAGCCTGTTATTCTAATGGCGTAATATTTTAAAACAAATAGCTTGCTTTTACGATATCTGTCAGGCCATTTGTCATTAATAATGTATCATGAGTTTACACCCTCCATGTGATCTGATTATACCTGAATGACGACAGACTACTTTAGAGATTTGCTGTGAATTAGCCTTACGCAGTCATCGCCACCCACCTGGACGACTAGATATATCCCCAAAGACACAGGTCCATTCGTCAACAGTATCATGATCCTAATCCCTAACATTAGTCTGGATTTGGCTCACGGGCGATCACCTTTCAGGTCTATGTCACCCGCTAGTGCAACACTACACACCGCTCACACCTCTGAAGAAGAGGTGGGTTGGATGGTTATGCATTGTGCAGCTGGTGCAGAGTTTCACTGCGGGGGCTGGAGAAACGAACAATTGAAAGGACAACACATTGTAGACAAATGTCTGAACAAAGTAAACTGTCAGAAAACAAAGTGTTAATCGACCGTGAAAGTTTTCAGTTTCTGTTTGAGAAACTCTTTGAGAATTGCTTCCTGCTAGGTTTTCCACTAAATTCTGGATACTTTCTTAACAGACAGCCCATTCTAGGAAATCTTTCATCGTGTTTCTTAGGCAGACGTTTGGCATGTGACGACATGCAGTTTATAGATCCCAAACATCCAAAAATGTGAAACTGGATTTGTGTAGAATTTTGAAGTTTCAATATTTAGTAAAATATACTGGTTTATGTTTGCTATTTTGTTCCAGTTGAATTTATTTTTAATAGTTTATAGGAACTTTTTTTTCCTAAAAAATAAATTCGAAGATTTTCTCTTACTTTCTTGTTTCTGTCTACTGTGCAATATTTTCATGTCAAATACTTTTGAGAGATACAGAGTAAAATATTATAGGGTTTAATTGCATATACACTGTTTTGATTTTCTGCAAACATACACTTATGTTCCCTACTCTCTAATGCACTCCTGCTGTCATATGATTCACCATCTTGGCATTTTTTTTTTCCACCAAGAAGAACAAGCAAAATACATTTTATTTTATTGCCATGACTACAAGCACCATATCATCTATTCGACTGAACTGATGTTTTGCCATCTTCAGTGATAGGTTAAATGGTCATTTTAAATGGAAAATGGTACTTGCTAAGCTATCTCCTGATTTGTGCTGCAACCCATATAACCTCATTGCTCTGCAAAAATAGTCAAACTGTGACAGACATGTCCCGTTCATTTGCATTCTTGCATGAATTCTAATTTATGTGTAAAAAACAGATGCGAGTTCTGACATCATTCTGACAGGTTTGCATTATATTTGCATATTCTATATTTATGCGCTTAGTTTCTGATGAACTATATAGGCCTAGTTAATATACATTAGCCGTATTTTAAAAGTGTTGTTTAATACAATAATTTAAAGTGGACCTATTATGCCCTTTTACAAAGTCTTGATTTTGTTTTGGGGTTCTACTTGAGTAGGTTTTTCAAAAAACACATTTTTCATATATTTTACAGCAGTCTGTCAGTAACACTCTATTTAGTTCCTGTCTCTATGGACCCCCTCCTTCCAAAAAGAGCAGTGTGCTCTGATTGGTCAACTGGATCAGTGTATTGTGATTTGTCTACCACTTTGAGCGTGTTTCCGAAATATTATACCCCTTACCATAACCGCGTTATTGAAAAAAGAAAAACAGCATCTCTAGGACATGGTGACAACACAGGTACTAACGCAACTCAACCAGGCCTCGCACCCTTTATTTTGCATATTCTTTGGGCGGGAATTATTTAAATGGGGAAAATTGTGATGTGTTTGTTCCCGGTAGAAAACTCAAGACTATAATCAAGGCGTTTCAGGGAGTTCAGAACTGATAGAGAAAAACTCTCTCTGGAGTAACTTTGTGCTTTGTATCTTTGCAGACCTTTTTCATGCTCAAACAGCAACATTACACACTAAAGAGAGTTGAAAATGTAAAAAAGCATCATAGGCAGAGGCGGACAGAGTACACAGCTTTATTACTTGAGTAAAAGTACAGATACTCCTTGCAAAATTTTACTCAAGTACAAGTAAAAGTACTACAGTCAGATGTCTACTTAAGTAAAAGTACTGAAGTACTTGTTTTTAAAAGTACTTGAGTATCAAGAGTACAAGAGTACATTTTCTAAATATTGCATTACTACTGCCACAGTGCTTACATTTATGTACAGAAATGTCCTACATGGAGTTATGAAAAATGTTAATGTTAATACCTTGGAGAATGTAAAAGGAATTGAAAGTAAAATCAAGTCATTTTCATATTTTTACCATGTTGCTTTATTTAACATTTAAGAAAATTTCAGAAAATTCTGAAAATTGAAATAGTCTGGCGAGGTGTGGCCGCGGGTTGGCACATTCACAGGATGGACCTGCTGCGTCTTAATCCATTGTTTCGTCCATAGTTTTGTCTCTCATCTAAATCTGACCATGGAGTTGACTTTGGCGGAAAGCTGAAGGTGATTGCTGATAGGCTGTCCAAATCAGTGGCGCCTGCACAATCCAATCACGTTTGAGAAGGAAACAACAAATTGAGGGTTTCCGAGATTTGTCTTTGTTCCATTTTTTTTTTTTTTTTTTGAAGTACTAACGGGTGCTCACGGTTATGGATAGAAATGTAGTGGAGTAAAGAGTACAATATTTGCCTCTCAAATGTACTTGAGTAAAGTCATGAGTACTCCCCAAAAATGATACTCGAGTAAAGTACAGATCCCACAAAATTGTGCTTAAGTACTGTACTCAAGTAAATGTACTCCGTTACTGTCCGGCTCTGATCATAGGTCCTCTTTAATTCCTCGCAATGCAAGGTTTAAATGTAATACCTTCTGTACATAAAATGATGGGGCAAAATTAGGTCAGGTAATCCTCCTAGATCTTTTCATAGCTTTAACCTGAGAACATTAATTCCTAATGCCAGCAAGACCTCTCAGAGGTCTATCTATGGAATTATAGGGGACAGAAATGGAATACAAGAGTCGCGGGTGGGTGAGAGCGCGGGTTGCTAGATAATCTTTAGATACGTGCCGACTTGTCAACAAGCCCATGCTTGCTACTGTTCGCTCGGCTTAGCGGCTTACCCCCACTTGGAAGTTATGTAAGATAGCTGTAAACAGTAGGAAGGCAATCTTCTAATGCCAATTATCAGATCAAACGGAACATTCTTAAAATCAAAGCGTTAGACAGTGGACAACAGGAACGTATACGACAAATGAGTGGCAGGAATCTACTGCAGATGTAGATGATTATATTCTTGCTTGCTGTCACCACAGTGTCTGAATTTTCATTGTACGTGACTAAGAAGTAACAAGCCAGTGACTGTCAGTGCCTTTTCTGCAACAGTTCAGAGTGCACCATTTGTTTGCCAATGGACAAGCATTCAGCACATTTATACAAGTCAATAAATCAATGCAAGATCAGAGGTCTTTTGGGTTGTCATCTTTGGAAAGGTCTTGCTAAAGGCTGCTTCTACCTGTTTGTTTTGATGTTCAATTCATGGAATAAATGCATCGAAATAATTTGTTACGATTGAAGACCAACAATAATTTTCTTTTTGATTACATAATAAATGGCAGTATATACACATCACAGTCAGACATGCACCTTTGTGCTATGCGGTTGTGATACTGGATTAAACTCGTCCCAGGAATCTGTTTTGAAGATTAAAGGGTCAGCAATCCGCACACCTTTATATCTTTACTGACTAATTGCCAATTAGTTAGGTTAATGCACAACAAACCAATTAGATGACAGATTAGAGACAGTTTATTGAAAGTGCTAGTATTTTTGTGTGTTCAAAATTTAGTAATTATTTCATTGGTTAAAACTCATCTTTGATAATCAACATGACATAATGACATATTTCCTGTGAAAATAATTTCTTTATGCCATAAAATAGCTTAAATGTAACTACACCCTTGCTTCATTTAGTATACACAGAACCGTAAATATGCAAATTAGTCCCCGCCTCCACTCAATCAGTTTTGAAGTGGACTAAAAACGGAAGTGTTTTTTTCTTTGTTACTAATGCTTTAACAAAACAAAGGAAAACAAACATGATGGCTTACGGGCATCTGATGATCTATGTTATACGATTTGTGTGACTTATCACTAGGTGGCAATAGTCAAGCTTAAAAAGCGAGGAAAGTGAAGTAGAAGAACGACCAGCAAGTTCCAAATGGCGTTTTTGCACCCTTGAAGGGCCCTTCCACAGGTCCGTTAGATTTTCATTTGAATTTGCCCAACATCAGCGATTCTAGAGGGATGGCCTCTGATGACATCCAGAATGGCTGTTTCATAGGGGCATAATTTCTAGGGGCGAGGTTTGTATTACTCCGGGAAACCCCCCGGAACGTGCTGTGATTGGGCGGGTTTCGAAGAGCAATTGGGCTGGCAAACCTGGCAACTTGTTTTTGGCAGTAGGAAACAGGGACGGTTTCAAACCGCGTTTTTGAGGCTGCAGTTTTAAGGGGAAAATACTCTGCAATGGTGTTGACTGATACATTTGCACATAGTTTGTTTTAAAATACACCACATAGACATGTTAACAAACTTAAAAACTTGATTTAATAATTGAGTGTCAATAGTACTTGATATAATTGAGGACCAAATCAGCATATTAGATCCCAAGCCGTTGCAATTTTTCAGCAATGAAAAACAACAATCCAGTGTCCTCCTTCAATCGTCATGCTTGTTGAACTCATCGAGGCGCTGGTGGGCTGCCAGCTTGTGTCATGGCAGGGTCTTGCACTATTCCACTTTGCATCAAGAGGGAATGAAGCCCAACACAGTTGGACCTGGTCTTTCTGTTATGATGATATAATCTCTTACGTAATCAGATAAGGAGAAAATGCCAGCTGGAGAAGCTTTTTTTCTTTCTTTTTTTTTAAATCTGTGATGACACCCTGTTCACTAGGGGAAATAAAAGTTCTCTCTCTCTCTCTCTCTCTCTCTCTCTCTCTCTCTCTCTCTCTCTCTCTCTCTCTCTCTCTCTCTCTCTCTCTCTCTCTCTCTCTCTCTCTCTCTCTCCGTCATTTGCTATCCGTCATGTTTATGTCTATCTCAATCTGCTGTCCTAATATCATGCTTTCCATGTGTTTAGTGCTTATTTTTGTCATCAGATTAATGGTAGGCTGGAGATTGAGCCGATTCCGGTGGAGTCAGATGCAAAATGTATTTGCATATTATTTCCATGCTTACACCGGTAGCACTTAATATCGTAAAGCTGACAGAAACTGATACGTTAGTTGAAAAAAGAGCCTGCATTCCAAAGCAGAAAATACACACTGTGATTGATCAGCTTGTGTTCTCATGCTACGGTCGTGTTCTCAATCTAACGGCTAAATGCTTAGGAAAACAAATTGCTGGTAAATGGTAATTGCATTCATGTCCTTTTAGTTTTCTGAGAATTGTCTTAATCATGTTTGCCAGTATGAGTCAGGACTTGTCTTTTGACAGGTACATTTTCTATGAATTATACAAATGAGGTTAGAATAGAGGTTGTGACATCATCCATATATGACTGTGATCTATAATATATGAGATTTATTAGTATGAGCAGGACATCAATTGTAAAGATGAGCAATAGATTTGGACTTTACAGAGCTCAGTTACATGCACAGGTAAACTTTGAGGTTGTTGCAAGTTGATTCAAAGCCGTATGGAACATACTTCAGAAGTTCTGAATAGTTTTTCCTGACAAAAATACTACATATCTCCACAACCTAGATTGTACTGTCTGAACTTTTTGCATTATTGCTCAGATATTTTGCTCAAAGCCTTGGCCCATAACTCATTATGCACGTTGGAGCTATACAGACACGAATTAGTGGTCAAATTGGGGGTTTCCTTAAAGAATAATAAATGATTAGACGTATGTGTTTTAGTGATTCAAAGTAGGCAACCACCCATGTTTGGTATGCATCTAAACACTTTAGACCCCCTTAATTCAAATCGCTCTAACATACTGTTGTTTCTATTTGCCCCTGTAAGACTTGGCACTAAATCACATTAGTGCTAAAGATGATCAGTGATTTACTAAAATCGCTAGACTTACATGTAGCTTCGGCTGCTCAGGTTGCTCGTGAATATTCATTAGAGAGTTTCAGCTTTTGTGCTCTGACCTTTCCTTTTTTTGTCCTGCTGCTCTTGTTTATTCCTGTTTCCATTCCAATGTATTAGTTTCTACCAAAGTAAAAGGAAAGAAAGTGAAATTATGACACACAATTATGACTTGCATTAGCTTAACATTTGACTATTTGTTTTGCTGTGTTTGTCTGTTTTGATGAAAATTCGTTGAAAAGTTGAAAATAGTTTCCGTAGAACTTTAGACCTTTGATTGGAGGCATGGATCTGTCTGCCTATTTTACTATAGAGCAATTCTTACTGGAAGTTATGCCAATAGAAGTCTTTTCTTCCATTGGCAGAAAGGTGATGTTGAAAAGTAAGTTTAAAAGCTTTGCCTCAAGGTCTATGTTATGTTGTTAACATACAGAAAAAATGACCTACCGGTATATATAAAACAGTAGGAAAATTCCCACACTAAGAGATACTGCTCTTTTACATGGTCCTTTGCATGTAAAATGTAGAAAGTGGCAGTTTGATGACCGCTATATTTTTAATTGGTAGGCAGTTGGTTGCAAAACCTCATGAAATATAGATAAGTACCTTTTTTATAACTATGAGTTGAACTGATCTGCATTGCTCCTGTTCTCTAAAATGATAAGAAGCACTGAAGGAACTAATGATTGTGAAAGTGTTGAAAGATGTATTGAGCCTGGGGGGAAAAAAGGTTTAAAAAAAATGTACAGTAAGTCATTGATTTTGCATTCACACGCAAAATGTTTTTCCCCCCCAAAAAAACTTTGCGTTTAAGTTTCTCAGGAGAACGAACACTTTGTTCCAGGGAAAATATTTAAATAATGAAATCCGATCTGAACAAACAAACAATTTAAGAGCAAATGCTAATGCAGAAAAAATCGTTTCATTTATGTTATTTTATTTTATGTGAACTTTACCTGCTTTTTTTTTAATGGATCATATTCAAAATATCATAAGAGGCATATTTGATTGCTCTGGTTTGTAAGCCGTAGATATTTTCAGGTGACAGGTGACAAAGAAAGTTTTCCAAATAAATATGTCTTTGTTTTGTCCAGTGTTTGTTTCATTGTAATGGTCATTAACATAAACTTATGTTTATACTGTAAACACAGAAGGCTCATTAACACGTGAGAATCAATTACAGTTATGGTATCTGCTCTCCTCAACAACCTGTATTTCTGTCTGTCGTTTTTAATTTATATTTGTAATAGATGTATTTTTTTATAAACATCTTTCACAGTATTTCCCCCATCTATTAAAGAATTATCTGGGCTCTTTATGCCAATGGAAATCATAAAGATCTAATATCTCGCTTTCTCTCTTATCTCTCACTGACAGATCTAAGGGGTTTAGAAGCCATCAGGGACAATGAGGAACTCTGGGTCCGTGCTGATTTTGACCTTTATTACCAATTTAATATCAGATGCAGCAGGTAAGCAGTGTTATTGCTTATGAACCTACAGTTAGCTGTTCAACTTGACTAAATTTATCTTTACACAATCATTCAAAAGTTTGGGGTCAGTAAGAAAGTGAATATTTTATTCTGCAAAGATGCATTTAATTGACCTATAATGGAAGTAAAAACAAAAGATTTCTATTTCATATAAAGGCTTTTATTTTATTTTTTTCCCATTTTTTTAAATCAGTTTTCACAAAAATATTAAACTGTTTTCAACATTGATAATAACAAGAAATGTTTTTTGAGCACCAAATCTGTCTTCAGTGTCACATGATCCTTCAGAAATCATTCTAATTTGCTGGAGTAATGATGCTGAAAATTCAGCCTTGCATCACAGAAATAAATGACATTTTAAAATATATTCAAACAGAAAACAGTTCTTTTAAATTGTAATAGTATTTCACATTTTTACTGTTTATGCTATATTTTTAATCAAATAAATCAGCCTTGGTAAGCAGAAGAGACTTATTTTTTAAAAAACATTTAAAAAATCTTACCGACCCCAAGCTTTTAATGGACTCGTCATCCATTTTTGCTTTGTCTACTGTTTTTTGTATTTTTAATATTTAACATATACTATAGTATATATACTATGTATACATACTATGGTAGCCTACTGAATGATTCCCATGTTATTATTTACATGGTTCTCCAAAGTGCTTAAAAGAATACCATGGTAGTTTGTGTTAGTATATTCGTGAACAGTGTATCATAGGCCTTATTAATGCACCGCAAAGCAAATAAATTAGTGTAAATCCTTCATTTTTCCATTGAATTGAATGTGATCATTTACATACAAATAGTCTTACATACAGAAAAATGTAAAAGTTGGCATGAAATGGAAGTCGAGATAGACTTTTCTTCCCTATTGTGACTTGTATTAGAGTGAAGTGGCTTCTCGAACAAGAAAAAATGTAGGGCGGGACTTGATTTGGTCCGTCGATTGATTGGATGATTGTCGTTAGCGATCTCACGTGAGTGACAGGTTGTCCCGCCCTCGCATCATCAGAAAAAAGAAGCAAAAAAAGTTGCGTGAAAAAAGTCATTTGGATTGAAGATTGCAAGTGCACATTAATTAAAAAAATATATTGTTCACGAATAAATCATTTATAATAAAAAATACAATATTCCATAAAAATAATAACTATCAATTTTGATATCATGGTGACTTTAATGTGTCACGGAAGACTAATTCGCCACTGGTTCCTTCGAGATCCTTCATATGGGGTTTTATAATGGGGTTTTCCAATTTCTGAGTAAAATAAAGCCTGTGGGATACATAACTTGACTCTTCTTTGACGTTTTGTCCTTCAACTTAAATTACACACACCACCATAGCACAAAACGTGAATTCATTTTTGAAAATGTATGTGTTTTTTTTTTCTAAGTAACCAGAAAAGCTTGGGGTGTGAGTGTGTGCAGTGTAACGTTATAGCACAAAATGGCATAGTAGCCTATCGTCAAGTTATGTTGACCAGGCACAGACTTTATTTTACATTTAAAAATTGAAAAAAACCCATTGTAAAACCCCATAGGGAAATCTTGAAGGAACCAACGGGCGAATTAGACTTCCGGATGCTCTATGCACTCTAAATGGGCACGATATATCCACAGGTGTCAGTTCCCCAGGCAAACCCAGACTCACAAGCTGTCGCTCTCCAGAGAAGGAGACCTTCACCTGCTGGTGGGAGTCTGGAGATGACGGGGGTCTGCCAACCACCTACGTCCTCTACTACCGTCTAGAAAAGTCAGTCTCTATTCTTTTTCCTTTTCTAGAGCCAAGAAAGCATTTCCTTTCTAGCCTCGGTGTTTAATGAGCATCTTTTCCTTGTCTTGCCCTTTCCTCTCCAGTAATGAGTGGTTTAAAGTAGATTTTCTCTGCCATGTGTTTATTTGTCTGTTTCTGAGCTCAAATGGGAACTAATCTGAAAGATATACATGACTTGCTTTCAACCAACACAAACGTGCCCACTCACCCTGCCAAATATAATTTACTCCGATTTTCACCAGAGCAGATCCATGAATTGTTATGCCAACATTATGGCTTTGAGATTCGCCAAGAACTGTAAACAAACAGATCAAACCTACAGTAATACCATGTAATGCCACACCAAGAGGAGTTCGGAGAATTTATGTTCGTACAGTTCTCATGTCAAGAATGTGCTGAATTGTAATATTTCAAGGGTGCAGTGTGAAATGAGCTTGTAATGTTGTTGGGATATATTTACAAAAAGTTTCATACACAGGGAAGATGAATTGTCAATATTTTTGGTCCATTTTCCCTGAAAGACTGGACATTTACTGCAATAAAAGGTTTATTTTGTCAACTTTAAGGAGTACACTAAACTACTGTTCTTAAGTTTGGGGTTGGTAATATTGTTCTCTTGTAATTCTCACCAAGGCTGCATTTATTGAATCAAAAATACATTGAAAACTGTAATATATTCAAATGTAATTTAGTCCCATGATGTCAAAACTGAATTTTCAGCATCATTACACCAGTCTTCAGTGTCACATGATCCTTCAGAAATCATTCTAATATGCTGATTAGCATCTCAACAAACATTTCATATTACCAATGTTGAAAACAGTTGTATTTGTACTGCTTAATATTTTTGTAGAAATTGTGATATTTTTTAGGATTCTTTGATGATTAGAAAGTTCTAATGTACAGCATTTATTTGAAATAGATTTTTTTTGTAATAATGTTAAAGTACTTGTCACTTTCGATCAATTTTAAAATAAATTCTCTCTTAAAATATATATATTATTGACCCCAAACTATCAAAGATAACAGACATGGACTAAACACTGAGAAACTCTTTTTCTTTTTTGGCCCAAACATACAGTAGTAAATGAAAAGTACACTGATCAAGTTTAGTTCATATTTTGATGGCAACATCATGAGTTTTGAGTATTATGGTTGGCCCATTTATGATCAAAATATTGTTTTCCGTTTTGGAAGTGCACGTTGGCTCTCTGGTTATGGATTGGCACAGTGTTCAGACACAAACTAGCTTTTAGAAATGTTCATAATTTATTCTGGTGTCTGTATCATTTCAGTTATTAAGTGTAAATCTGTCTGTTGATATCTGTCATATTCAGCTCGGAGACGGTCTACGAGTGCCCGGATTACAGAACCGCGGGCCAGAACTCGTGTTTCTTCAACAAAAATTACACATCGCTTTGGGTCAACTATAACATCACCGTGGTGGCCACTAACGCCCTGGGGAAGAATATTTCAGAGCCCGTGGAGGTGGACGTGGTCTATATAGGTATGCTTAAACTGTATGTTGTCATCATAAGCTTTTCAGTAGGTACGTCCTCTACTGTATCACCCCCATCCCATTCATTTCTCTTCATCCGCCCCTCTCACCTTATGTTCTTTCCTGCATAATGTGTCATTTGTTTTTAATTTCATTTATTAGTGCATATTGGATGTTACAGACCGATGTTGCAGATTTTATTGCAGCGGAGTCATCAATGAGAGGAATGTTATTGCTGCCCGTCTGGAATCACTGTTGCGAAAGAACATTATTCTGTCGTTTGGGTCATAAAATATTACACACAGTTTCCGTCTGTCACATGTTCTCTCCCGCATTAACCCAAAAGGGTCATTTTTACCAATCTAATTTATTCGATTGGTTTATTTTTGGTTCCTGCACAATTTGACATGTCAAGTTCTTTTGATCTGAACAATTTGTGCAGTCCAATTCCTACTTATCATTAACTCATATGTACAACTATAACTGAGACTAAACTTTAACTAATGTTTTTTATTTATGCTGAAGGGGCGAAACACTCAGTCACAATACGAAGCACACTTTTCTGTCCTTTCTTTCATCCTTCTTCAGCACGTTTTCAGGTTTGTGTGCAAAGGTCACTTAGGTTGACCTTATTAGGTGTCTTCTAGCCTTTTACCCTCAATCTGGAAGAAACTAGTTTTCTGAATTATTGCTGAATGTACGGAATTTGAAATCAATAGTTCACCCAAGAATGAACATTGTGTCATCATTTACTCACCCTCATGTCGTTCAAAAACCTGCATTTGTTACACAAAAATATCAGAGCTACCCTTTTCTGTATAATCAATCAAAGTTAGGGGCTGTCAAACTCCAAAACTGGTTTGTTATATAAGCAAATGAGATTTGAAAGCTACAGTAAATTAGCCTGGGAAAACCCAGACAACTTCCGGCAAATTTAGATTTGCTCTGAAAGTTAGTCTGGCAAAGAGCTCATTCAAGCCCATTTTCAATCCGTCGAAATCGAGGCACCAATCAGAAACGTTGGGGCGGGCTTTACACGATGACGACAGCGCTGGGATTTTGAAGCAGATTTTGTAGCCTACATTACAAAGATGGATGCCGCCGTCAAACATCACTCGTTCGAATCAGCTATCGCGTCTGTTTTAAGCGATTTGAACGTTTCCTTTTTGTTAAAAACCGAGCAAAGAACAACACTCGGAGATGTTTCTCCGCCGCTCTGCATACGTCATCTCCTTCATCGCTCTAAATTGGTTGTAGGTCTATCCGCGACGTCCGTTGGTGACGCCCCTCTGGAAATGATTTGTCTATGACGCTTTGCCAGACCATAACTCAGTTACAACCAAGCGGGTAATCCATCCGCCGGAAACTGAAGCTTCCTCTGAGGGCCGCCATTGTAGCTGGCTATCACCTGCTGTTAGCATCCCATTGACTCCCATTCATTTTGGCGTCACTTTGACAGCAAATAACTTTACATCTGAGGCGTCCAAAGACTCAATTTGTCCATTATTTATTTCTTAAGAAACGGGACAATGGATAAAAGGCTCCATTACTTTGTATCTTACGTTATGGTCCCGTAGAAGTCGTTTTTGTAAAAATAGGCTAACGATTGCGTCATAACCACGGGACGCTCTGTCGCACGGTAGAGAAATTACCGTATAGACAGAAGTAGAAGCTCGTAGGCAATCGTTTACTGTCTATGAGGCAATCGGGTGGACATGGAGGCATAAAGTCAAGGGAGAAGCCCATAGATAGAGAGTTCATAAAAGCAACAGGAACAAAATATTTCAACAACAGATTTGTTTCAGATTTCAATTCAGATATGTCTTGGCACAGCTACTAGAAGGTCAGAACGGTTGCTCACGTGCCATCTACGTCGTCAAGCTCAGTTTGAGCCTGCGCAGTGCGCTTGGCTATCAGGGGCTTCAACTTTCTCCGTTGAAATCTATGGGGTCGCTGTGTCCATTCTTTTACTGTCTATGGTTACAACTGAGAATTGTCACGGTGGGTTGTGGAGAATGGAAGAAAGGATTCAAGTGCGGAGTGAATTGATGAAGTTTAATAAAGAAAACATAAAATAAACAAACCAACAAAAGAATCCAATGATTTCAGCACTAAATCCAACACAGACATGGCAAAACAGGACCAGTACAGAACTCCACCCGACTAACACCGAAGCAATAAACAACGTCCGAGCACAGGACAGCAAACACAGGTAGATTAAATAGGAAGGCAAATAAGGAGGGTAACGAGGATAACAGGTGGGACAAATAAACCAATAATCAGATAACAAGGGGAAGGGACCAGACAATGACAAGAGCACATGGCCCAACATAACAAAACACTCATGTGCATAACAAAGACAGGAAAGACATGTGACAAGAATGGTCTGGTTTTAACCAGGCTAAAAGTAAATAGCAATATTTTCAGATAATGATGCAAATCAGTCTGTTCCTCATACAAAGTGATCTTTAAAAGTCATATTGAACTCGTTTTTTTGTCCTAATATATTGACATTCAGCAATATATTATATTTAGGGCTAAACATGGCAAATTAGCATGAAAGCGCAAAATCAAAAAAGCTCAGATGGGAGTGGAAAATCTATCAAGAGCAGCACACATTATCGTCTGGTTTAAGACATGCTTTTTTTGGGCGTTAAATAATGGCTCAAATACCAGTAAATTGACTAGTGCAAACCTTAGAAAATCACCTTGCATGATTCATTTGAATATTCTCCTCCCGTAAATTTTGCGTCTGAAAGGGAAGCTCATACAAATGCATATGCATAAGGTCAGCCGCAAAAATAACCCTGTCCACGCCTTTTCAGCGCTAAGTTTTCACTGCGTGTCTTTAGTAAATCCTGACAGTAGTTTTATAACTCCAAATAAGGGTTTGCGCTGGCGCAGGCTGTTCGTAAATCTGGCCCTTTGTGTTTGACATGACTCATGAGGGTGAGTTAATGATGACAGAATTTTAATTTTTGAGTGAACTATCCCTTTACATTCAAAATGGTGTGATCTACACTACCATTCAAAAGTCAGTTTTTTTATTTTTATTAATACTTTTACTCAGCAAGGACGCATCCAGCTGATCTAAAGTGACAGCAAGGATTTTACAGTGTTACAAAATATTTATATTTCAAATAAACGCTGTTCTACTGAACTTTCTGTTCATCGAAGAATCCTAATGAAATGCCTCACGGTTTTATATCACGGGATCATATTATCACATTGGTAGGTTTACCTCTTGTATATTTTTGCTTATCCTATCCTGTCCTCTCTATTTCACCCACAGTTCAACCAAACACTCCAGAGAACGTCACAGCAGTAGTGGTCCATGACGACCAGGGTCCTTTTGTAAAAGTGACCTGGGAGAAACCACGAACCGCAGACACCCGCTCAGGGTGGATCACGCTCCTTTACCAGCTACGAGTTAAACAAGAAAAAGATAAAGAATGGGAGGTGGGTTGAAAAAATAAATCTGGGCATCTTCTTTAGAAAGTGTTTGATTATCGATTAGTCTAGATTTATTACCTTGTTTGCACTGGACTATTTAGATTTGCGCCACCTAGAGGAATCAACTAGAATGCAGTTTGCCATTTTCACAACATATACTTTACATGCTTGTTTTCTTGATATGATGGACTGGTGTTACCATCTAAATTGTTGAATGTGAGCTTTTTAAATATTAACAACCAGACTAGAAAATAGTTAACAGTTGTTTGTTTGTGACTCTATCCGAGATCTTAAATGAATGGAACGCATTTGGACAGCCAGTGGGTCGACATTAAATGAGCTGTTACAGAAAGCAGTTTAATCATTGACTGTCCCAGCCTGGGTGTATGTCTTCATTAGTCCGCAGAAACCTGAGGGAGGCTAGATATGCAGAACAACAGGGACTAGATCAAACCAGATTTGTTGTTTTTTTTTTAACCCAAAGGCTGTGCTTCAGTAATACAGAGGCATGAACAATAATGATTGCCTAGTGACAGAGTAACCTGAGAGCAATAGTATTGGCTCAATGAACTGAGACAACACATGTAACTGATGATCATTGCTGATGCTGCGATTGTCTTGATTTTAAGAGTTAACTCCATAAACATTCAAGAAAATATTTATTTTGATCTGAATTTGACCAACAACATATCAACATATTTTGCAATATGCAACAAATGGAGTTTTGATATTTGGATAGTCTTTATTTTTAAGACATTTTATTAATAAAAAGAATGAAGAAAGTTATTATTAATAATTAAATATATTTCATATATTTTCATATTGATTAGTGATCTTAAGTGTTCTCTTTATGTGTGTGTAGAAGTATGATGCTGGCATGCAGAAGTACTATAACGTGTTCAGTCTTCCCCCTGGTAAAGAGTACATGGTGCAGGTGCGATGTAAACCTGATCATGGCTTCTGGAGTGAGTGGACCCAAACCAGCTATGTCAAAATGCCTGACTGTAAGTCTTTTTTCTTTTAATTTTTTTTAAGTAAACTTGGTTACTATAAATGTTTTTAGGGAGATTTTAATCTTTGGGTGTTTTTGTTCCAAAAATGCGGTAGAATATATATATATATATATATATATATATATATATATATATATATATATATATATATATATATACACACACACACACACACACACACACACTGGGGGACAAAAGTCTGAAATAATTAAGATTTCTAATATTTTTGAAAGAAGTCTTCAATACTCCATTTATCTGATTAAAAACAGTAATATTGTGAAATATTATTACAATTTAAAACAACTGTTTTCTGTTTTAAAATGATATTTAATATATATTTCAAAGTGTAATTTATTCCTGTGATGTCAAAGCTGAATTTTCAGCATCATTACTCCAGTCTTCAGTGTCACATGATTCTTCAGAAATCATTCTAATATTTTCTGCTTAATTATTATCAGTTATTATTGGGCTCAATTATTAATAATGGTTCTCATTATTATCAATGTTGGAAGCTGTAATACATTTTCTTTGATGAATAGAAAGTTCCAAAGAACAGCATGTATTTGAAATAGAAATATTTTGTAACATTATAAATGTCTTCACTAACACTTCAAATTGACTATCAATTTAATGCATACTTGCTGAATAAAAAATATACCCCATCTTACCCCAAACATGTAAATGGTAGTGTATCACTGTTTCCACAAAATTAGTTTTGCCAGCACAACTGTTTTCAACATTGATGATAATAAAATGTAAATGTAAGAATATTTTGCAAAATTCCTGTTTTTACTGTAAATGCAGCTTTTGTGAGCATAAGAGACTCTTTTTTAAAAACATTAAAAATATGAATTATTCCAAACCTTTGACCCCCTGTGTTATTTATATTTTTATTTATTTATGTTTATATAAAATTGATTGTTTTCTGCATTATGCAAATGTAATACAACTGTTACAAATTAAATCCAGCATATCAGCGTAACAATTGGAGTTGAAAGTTACAATTATTATTATTTACAAACATTATTTTCTAGTTTAACTTACATTTGTAATCCCAGATTTTCAGTTCTCAAACTTGCCAGCTGCTAAACATAAAAACCTGCACCAGTAATGATGGGAAAAATGGTAACATCTGAAAATATGTGCCCTTTTTTCAGCTTAGACACATGTAAGAGAAGTAACACATGTCTGGTCCAGTAGTTTAAGGTAATCTTGAAGCCTATTAAATGATCATCCAGCACCGCAAGAGAGCCGTTTCAGGACCATAGTCTGTGTGGTCTCCCGCTGAGCCTGAGAACAAATCTGTTCTACGCATATGTATCTAACAGAGCAGACAATTCTAGAGGGAGTACCAACAGGCTTTCAGTTTCTCCAGGGAGTCATCATGACCTCATCTTTACCCCGGCTAGCGCAAACTTAGCCACGCATGTTTCTGTGCTGCAGCTCCTGTTGGGCCTCAGTTGCCCTGGAGCTTCCGTGGAAAGTCAGGCCCGGAGGGAGACACACCTGACGACGGCAAGCATGAAATAGAGCAAAACGAGTCAGAGATCAGCCTGTTTCCAGCTCACAGCATTTTCACATACCACACTGGTCTAATTAGTTTATTTTGAGAGTTTTTTCATAGGATTTTTGGTCATTTTTTGAAATGCAGTGACCCAAATTTTAGCCAGTGTTTATCCTGTTCTTTTTTATTTTTGGTGGTACTGTGTCACCGCAATCTAGTGTCATAAGTAGAAAACATATTGCAGTGGAGATTCATCACCATTTCTTGTTTTTGTGTTTGTGCTGTGTAGATATACCCAGAGAGCGTTCGCTGTGGATCATAATCACGATTTTCTCTGTCTTCTTCGTCCTCATCATCACCTGGGCGCTAAACATAAATAGAAACAGGTGCGTTTTTGAGCCTGAAACATTTCCACCACTCAGCCCTAAATGTATTTTATTTTTAATTTTGGTTTTATTTCATTTTAAATGTATTTTACTTTATTTTAAATGTACGGAGCCCCTAAAGGGACATGGGCGTTCACTCGCAAAACTTTTGTGTTCTTTGCGAGCGAAAGCAAAGTTTCTCGGGGATCGCAAAGCATTTGCGAGAGAACGCAAAACCATTGCCAAATCATTTTTTTCTCCCATCTCATATTTTTTTTCTTCACCATGTCCCTTTAGGGACATTAATGTATTGTTTTTGTTTACAGATATATTTTGCTGGTTTATATCTCATCTATTTAGTTTAGCATTTGATTCTGTTTTTATCCTGGCATTGGCAAATACCTATTAGTTCATTCATACATACCTATTAGTGTGATCGAAATCAAATTTGCTCTGGCTATTTATACGCATCAATGTTCTTGCTGACAAATACTTGTAGGATTAAACTGCCATTAGAGGATTGATCCAGATTTTGCAGTACCTCACTTCACTCTCAAATGTAGTTTTTAGGCCAGTTTCTCTCAACATAGATTTAAATAGACAAAAGATAGACTAATTACGTGGTCAAATAATGTGAGGGATTCTCAATAGTACAAGAACAAAACGGGATCCAAAGTTAATCTCTTAATCCTGTCGGGACACGTGGAAGCTTTTGTTCAGTATTGTAGATAAATCCATTTTCAGTATATCCATAGTGCTTAAAATATTATGATCATGCATGAAAAGCATTTGTTGATAGACATTGTTCTTAACCATGCATTAAGAAAGAAATTAAGACCAATTACTATCAAACACCTTAGGAAAATATAATAATTGTTTATCTAAATAAATCATCCAAATGATTACATTTTATACAGTTTTGAGCAAAATGTTGAATTCAATATAAATGTTTAGAATCTCACTTTTTTTTTTTTTTTTATATATTTGCATTCAGTGTGAAGCTTTGTTTGCTGCCTCCTGTTCCTGGACCGAAAATCAAAGGATTCGACAAGCAGCTGCTCAAGGTAATAAAACGGTCGCTCATGAAACTCCGAGCCTGTTTCCAAATCATCTTTGAAAGTTTGCAAGTTAGTTTTAAAAATAGAAGTGTCGATAGTGTCATTATTCAGCTCAAGCCAGTTCAGCGTTGATTCATTCAGTTCAATAACAGTGTTGATGTTGCAAAGTTGATCAATTATGAAATAAGTTCAATTTAGCTATAATAGTTTAAAATAAAACCTTGTGACGTTTCGGCCACCAACGAGGAAACGTCACATGTTTTTTTAACTATTAAATTTAAATTTATTTAAGAGTGAGTGCTGCATCTTTTCCTAACTTTCATGAATTTTAGATTTTTTTGGTTGCACCTCCTCTTCTGTTGGTAGAGCACCAATTTTTTATAATTTTCAATTTAGCTATAAGCAGCTCTACAGAAGACAACAATGTCATTATTCGGTTCAGTTCAGTTCAGTTCAATAACAGTGTCGATGTTACAAAGTTAGTGTCATTTTCCAGCTTAATTCAGTTAAAATTTTGTCAATTCATAATTGTCTTTTGAATCCCGACTGAGGAAGACAATTTTGAAGAAAAATGTATTTTCTTTTTTTCAAAAATACATAATGCCTCAGAAGACATAATGCATCTTCATACCCCTTAAAATGTCTCACAAGTTCATTAATGGGAAAGCATGTGCTGATGAAATCAAGGTTTTGATATCTTTGACATTATTTGAATTGCTTTTTTTTGGCAGTTATTTCAAAAAGAATGCTTTGCTTTCTTTACAGAGCGGGAAATCCGAGGAAGTTTTCAATTCTCTGGTGATCCAAGGTTTCCCTCCAACCACCGATTATGATGACTTACTGGTGGAGTACCTTGAGGTGTACGACAGTGAGGAGCAAGAGCTGGTACTGGGTGGTAAAGATCTATCAGAGGAATGCATGAAGTCCAAAAGCCCATCGGACTGCGACTCCGGCCGGGGCAGCTGCGACAGTCGCACCCTGCTTTTGGAGAAGTGCATGGATGGACGGGAAGGAGGCGGAAGCGATCAACATCAGTATAGCCAGCATGGAGAAACGAGCTGGGCTTCAACTGAAAGCAGTGAAAGCCAAGGCCCTGAACCCAGTTCTCCAGAGTCCCCTGATGGACGTGTCAAGACCTGGCCAATTGTGTTTTCGTCTCCCCAACCTCAACTTCACCACCACTACCAAGTAGGAGCTGCGAAACCGGCCTACCACAGTGTCCCAGAGATCCTCAGCCATCTGTCACCACATGCAACGGCAAGCAACTACCACCAGCTTCACCATCAGGACATCCCGCCACAGGAGGGACGCTTCAGCAAGCCGGCCTGCCCACATTCCCAAAGCTACAACCAGTTCAATCGGGGCGGCTCCGACACTCCTGCTCACTGCATGCCTCCGTCACATTCCTTGGAATACTTAGAGGTGCAGAAGGTCAACCCGGACAACATGCTACTGCTTAGGCCACTTTCAGACCCTAACCGTGAGGCTGAAGGGTCCGATTGCACCGGGGAGGACTACAGCAAGGTCAAAGAAGTGACATCAAACAATATTCTGTTCCTGCAAAGGGAAGTGTCCCATCAGTGTGTGGACGATTACACCCAGGCTGATCATTGCACAAGCCAGCAAGCACCTCACCCCCGCAAACCTGCCGTCCACCAATCGTACAGTCCCATGCCACAGGAATGCTTGAGGGTGATGGTAAACGGTTATGTGGATTCAACAGTCTTGATGCCATCCTAGTAGCACATAGTGGTCCAGTGCATGAAGGCAGAGATGTGATCCGCCCCGATTGCAGCAAAAACAATATCCTAAACACTAAGACTGTCAACAGCTCATGCCAAGCCCTAAAAGAAGCGCTTTATCTTGCTACATTGGTTTAAGAAAGAGGATTTATATTTATACAAATGATACTTTTAACTAGATGTAAGCAAGAAGGACTTGTTTCAGAGCTGAGTTCTGAGAAGGGTCTGTGCGCTGTGAACTTTACGTGTGCAGTTTGTAGAGCGTTGTAAAGAGACTGTGAAGTCACAGAGGTTTCTTTGACAGATTGTGTACTTTGATGAGGTGACGCTTATAAACACCAAAAAAAAAAAAGATTTTACACTTAAAAGAACTGTTTTAAAGTCTTTAAAGTTAACATGAAATAAAAATTGATCCTTTTTACTTTAATATACGTTTATGCAAAATTCCCAACTAAAAGAATTCTCCATCTCTGGTACAATTTTGACTTTTGGCTAGATGTTACCCAATAGCGAAATAGCTATTTAGGCTTTAGCTGTGTCTCGAACGACGCACTATACACTATGCACTTCTGCACTATTTACTCAACCGTGTTGTGTATGAATTTTATAAGGTTATTTTGTCATTCAACATCGGAGTCTGTCTGATAGCCCCTCCCCCTCCGTTACATAATAATCTCATCGGGGTATTTAAAGTGTTCACATTTAATGAATTTTAAATTTAATAGTATTTACTTGCATATTATGGTGTTCATTCTGGAAACAGTGTAATTTCAGCCGTAAATGTATTCCGTAAACAATTCAAAATGTCTTCATATTTTAGGTGCACTCATGTAAATATAAATTCATGAAAAGGGATTTGAACTGATTGTAAACTGTAAAATTTGCCTTTGATATTTACAACTCTCAGGTGGAGGTAAACTCGCATAAACACTTCTGCCGAATGTATTTATTATAAATGTTATTGGCACTGATTTTGAGCACAAAGGCACAAAAATAAAAAAAGTAAACTGCCAGTTTTTCCAAGTAAATTATTCGCTGTAAGAATTTGTGTTTCTCTGAATGTTAACCCTGTGAGAATCTATTTTTCCAAATCTGTACATCCTAGCCATTAATTCAGCATCGCATATTTTTTATGTTTGATATAAAAAAGAAAATCTAAAAATATTTTATAAAACTAATTCATTCCAAAATAACCAGATAGTTATTATCTTGTTGATGCACAAATCGCTAACCATTAAAAAACAGTTACATGGAGAACGAAATAGCCCTTGCCAGTGCAAGAGTCAAACTCCAAGTTGCCTTATTTTATGCAGAAATATCTGAGAGAAAACCGGTGTGTATTTGTTGGATAGAGTTAAACACACTAAACATGTGTTTATGTCTAAAGTGTACATGTAAATATACAATAAATTAAATTGTTATATAATGCATTTATATGTAACATACAGATATTACAGATAAATAGTTTTGTTGGGTTTGCCTAAGCCATACAGTATAAATCATCCTATAATCTAACTTTGTTGATTTGTGAGTAGCATAACATTTTTTATGTCTTTGTTGTTCAACAGTCATACATTCTCAGTTCCATGCATAATAAATCTGCATTGACAGAGTAATGCATCAATTCTTTAATAGATTACTATCTCAGGCAATGGCAAATCTGCTAAATGTGTGTTTGTAACAGCATCTAATTTAACGTGAATTCTCAGGACAACTGTGAAATAATATTGCTGTCTTTTAATCTGAGAGTTAGCTATCAAAGAAAAGGCATGTGGATAGGCATTCAAGCTTTGTTACTGAAATCAGTTTTTGATTTCAATATACCAAACCCAATTTAATCAACATTTGCTGTATTAAAATAATTTAAATTCAAAACCATTAGTTTGTTATACACTAAGAATATGTCTTGTTAAAATGATGTTGCTATTTTCATTACTGTCTTTTTTTATGAATTCAAACAACTGGAGGTGCTGAAATTAAACTTTTGATGTTAACCATGTAAGTTATAATACATCTTCTGTAATACATCCTTATTGTGTTCTGCTTTTCCATAACAAACATTATTTGTGAAAGCGCATAGCAAAACCATTAAAACACATGTTCAGACTGTTTCAGGTGTTTGAGTGGTTATTATGAGAATGATGGCTTTTTATTTTGCCCTTAAACACATTTAACCAAATCAGCCAACACATGTACAGTACACCATAGAGTTATTCATGGAAAATATTGCTTAGTAGAAAATAATTTATTAGGCTTAAAATAATAATAATAAAAAAAATTCTACTCCAGCCTATTATTTTTATGGTAACACTTTACAATAAAGTCTCTTTTGTTAACATTAGTTAATGTATTAACTGCCATGAACTAACAATGAGAAATACATCTGTTACAGTGTATCTTTGTTAAATTTTAGTTAATAAAAATACAGTTCACAGTGCATTAATAATGTTAACAAATACAACATTTGATTTTAATAATGTAAACGTTGAAGTGAACTTAAACTATAATCTTATTGTTAAGTGTTATTATTGAATTTTATCATAGTTTATTAAATCTAATTCATGCGTTTACAATGGATTTTCATATTTTAAGAAAACAATCTGGGTCTGGAACAATTGGTAAAACAATAAAAAATATAAAATAATTTTAAAATTATAACATTATTATAACAAAATTATAATTGTTATGCAATAACAATATTTCCAAAGGATATAACAAAAAGGGGGAAAACAACCTGTTAGTTGTAATAATAATAAAAAGCCTTATTCCCATACATTAATTTGACCAATCTATAGTATACTGTATATATATATATATATATATATATATATATATATATATATATATATATATATATATATATATATATATATATATATATATATATACAGTATACTGTAGGCCTATATATTTTATATTCTCGACATTTACATTAATTCATTTAGAATTTTGTGAATACAATCTGATAAGACTGAACAAACTAGATTTGACATCTAGGCCTACTTTTAGCCATTACCATTAAATTTTACCATTAAATTTAACAATATAAAATCCAAACGAGCATCCCTTCTCTGTGAAGGAACGGACACTTCTCAATGAAAGACCTCGAGACAGACTTTACCCCCACATGTCATTGGTTAAGCCCGACCCTCCCCGAGCACTCTTTGGGGAAGAATTCGCCGCTTCTCGCCACTTAATTTTTAGATTCGCTGTGGAATTGTTCTGAAAACAGTAATAATGCATAAAGTTTGTTCTCGGCTGCACGCCCCGTCTGTGTTGATGAAAACGGATTCGTGGAAATCAGTGAACGTTTGTGTGGAATTCCACAAAGAAGGTGGTAAGAGTGTTTTTGTCTCCACATTTAAAGTGACCAGAACATTAGTGTAAAGTTTTGCATAATTGTGTAGCGTATTTATACTCCGACCATAACGGTCCTGTCATCACAAAAAAATGACGAATAACTATGCGTTTGATTTAACGGCTCTGGTTTGAACATTACCATGACAATACCATGGTATCTTCGATGACGAATGGGTGCCCTGTCACCATTATCTATCTATCTATCTATCTATCTATCTATAGTGCATCCGGAAAGTATTCACAGCGTTTCACTTTTTCCACATTTTGTTATGGCAGCCTTATTCCAAAATGGATTAAATTGATTATTTTCCTCAATATTCTACAAACAATAACCCACAATGACAACGTGAAAGAAGTTTATTTGAAATCTTCGCAAATTTATAAAAAAATAAAAACGTATCACATGTATTCACAGCCTTTGCTCAATACTTTGTTGAAGCACCTTTGGCATCAATTACAGTCAATCAAAGTCTTTTTGAGGATGATGCTACAAGCTTGGCACACCTATTTTGGGCAGTTTCTCCCATTCTTCTTTGCAGAACCTCTCAAGCTCCATCAGGTTAGATGGGGAGCGTCGGTGCAAAGACATTTTCAGATCTCTCCAGAGATGTTCAATCCGATTCATGTCTGGGCTCGGACTCAAGGACATTCACAGAGTTCACATCCACTCCTTTGTTATCTTGGCTGTGTGCTTAGAGTCGTTGTCCTGTTGGAAGATGAACCGTCGCCCCAGTCTGAGGTCCAGAGCGCTCTGGAGCAGGTTTTCATCAAGGATGTCTCTATAGGTTGCTGCATTCATCTTTCCCTCGATCCTGACTAGTCTCCCAGTTCCTGCCGCTGAAAAACATCCCCACAGCATGATGCTGCCACCACCATCCTTCACTGTAGGGATGGTATTGGGCAGGTGATGAGGGGTGCCTGATTTCCGCAAGACATGACGCTTGCCATTTTTTCACACAAATTCGGTGTTGTGTTTTTTCTGGTAATCAAATGAAGACATAAAACATTAATTTAATTTATTTTAATCATGAAATTAAACAAACTTTTTTGTCAAATAATATGAGATTTACTGTTAAATTTAAAACATGGAAGAAAAATTGTGATTATTCATTAAAAAGTTTTGATGATAATTTATTTTTATTTGTGTTAGTATTATTATTGCATTGAGACATATCTAAATTCTACTGTACAACAGTTATATTTCTGTCAAGTTAAACAGAAGATTTATTTTGACGAGTTGCTGTGAAGACCTTTAGTTTCTGTGCGTTTATGAAGGCACTCTTGCTTCAGTAATGGTACTCAGCACACTTTCCGGGAGGTTCCCGGATACCCGTTGAGGGGCCATACATGGAGGGCCCACAAGTCGGGACGGGGATGCCAGATCGTCCCGACTTGAGGGGCCATACATGGAGGGCCCACAAGTCGGGACGGGGATGCCAGATCGTCCCGTTCGCCTGCGTGAGGAGGTCTCTTCCCAGCGGCAGAGTCAGCTTGGAGAACCATAGCTGGTTCTGCACACTTGCTCTCCCTGATCCGTTCGATGACCTGCAGTAGCATCGTGACCGGCGGGAATGCATACAGCGGGCGGCTTAGCCAATCGTGGGCTAGCGCATCCTTGTCTTTGGAGAAAAATGTTTGGCAACAAGTGTTGTCTTCCGAGGCGAAGAGGTCGACCTCTGCCTCGCTGAAGATGCTCCATATGAGTTGAACTGTTCGCGGGTGAAGCGAACCCTTCCCCTGAGGGAACTTTGCCTCTGGATAGCATATCTGCACCCTGGTTCAGAATGCCTGGCACGTGCTCCGCTCTCAGCGAGCACAGGTGTTGCTGAGCCCATATAATGAGGATTTGGCCATGGTATGCAGGTTGCTCGACCTGAGTCCACCTTGGCGATTTATATAGGACACCACTGAGGTTGTCCGTCCGGACTAGGACGTAGTGGCCATTTAAGTATGGGAGAAAAGCTTGCAGCGATAGAGCGACCGCTCTCATCTCTAGACAGTTTATGTGTAGGAGCCTCTCTAGGCTCGACCATAGGCCGGAGATGGGCCTGCCCTCGTAAAGGGCCCCCCAGCCTAGGTTGGAGGCGTCTGTCGAGATAACTTTTCTCTTTGAAATCACGCCGATTTGATACCAGCCAGCTGCTTTCCAAGGAGCAAGGGCTCTAATACAGCCGTGGTTCACTCTGATGCGTAAGTGGCCAGATCGCCACGCGTGAGCCGGTACACAGGGTTTTAACCAGCGCTGAAGAGGACGCATGTACAGTAGACCCAGCTGGAGTACTGATGATGCTGAGGCCATGAGACCTAACATCCTCTGAAATCTCTTGAGAGGCGCGCAAGCGCCTGCTCTGAACAATGCCGCTAGGCATTGAATGGTGAGCGCACACTCTGACGTAAGCCGCACTCTCATTTTTATAGAGTTTATGACTGTTCCGAGGAAGGAAATACTCTGGCTGGGACACAGTGCGCTTTTGGAAGCATTGATCCTGAGACCTAGGCATTCTATATGGCTGAGGAGCCAGGATCTGTGAGTTATTAACTGCGCCTCCGATTGAGCTATAACCAGCCAATCGTTGAGGTATTTCAACACTCGCACTCCCTGCTGTCTCGGGTGTGAGAGCTGCATCCATGCACTTCGTAAATGTACGGGGTGCTAGAGATAGGCCGAACGGTAGGACCGTGTACTGATAAGCCTGCCCCTCAAAGGCGAATCTCAAGAATGGCCTGTGATGGGGCGTTATCTGAATGTAAAAACAGGCATCTTTCAGATCCACAGAGAAAAACCAATCCCCTGGGCGAATCTGCACGAGGATTTGTTTGGTTGTCAGTATCCTGAACGTGCGCGTCATAAGCACTTTGTCCAGGTGTCTGAGATCTAGGATGGGCCTGAGGCTGCCATCCTTCTTTGGAACGAGGAAGTAGCGACTGTGAAAGCCCGACTCGCTGTGTGATAAAGGGACTGGCTCCACAGCCCCCTTTTCTAATAGTTTCTACACTTCGGTGCGAAGGATGTGAGCCACTTCGCATTTCACTGTTGTCTCGACCACGGCTAAAAAGCACGGAGGTCTGCGAGCAAAGTGTAGAGAGTAGCCTTGTTTTGTTATGTTCAACACCCATTCTGATATCCCGGGGATTGCCTCCCAGGCCTTGGCCCGCATAGCTAGGGGTTGAATTATGTCTGGGGACGGGCCGCTTTGTGATAGGGACCCGGCCGCCCAGCTGCTCTGTGTTTTGTGAAATTTCAGACTGATCTCATAAAATTGCGTGTGTATGACACGCCAATTCGTATTTCCATTTTTGGCGTGCTATCAACACGCACAATCGCTTTTCAGCGTGTTTATGAACGCAGTTGACTTAACGTTATTACTGTATATATAAATATATGACCTACCTCCACCCCGTCCCTAAACCTACCCGTCACTGGGGTTAATAGCATTTATGAGTCTTCCCCTACCATCCTAGGGAAAAAAAAATATCGCTCCCCAGATGTAAATCTACATTTTGCTTCGTTTCGCTCGGAAATTTAATGGCGTGTACATATACGCGGAATCACTTGGACATTAATGGCGTAGACATACACGCATACACGCGGATATCTCAAAATGCGTATAGATAACACGCCACTTGACTTAAAAGTGGCGTGTCTGTTTACGCAAAAGTCATGATGTCATGTTGGAAATTTTGGGAACAGTGCTTATGTGGAGGGGTGCGTACTTCATAGTGGGCACACAACCTACATTTATTACACCTCCAGCGCGAGCCGGAGGGAGAGCTGATACTGTGGGGACATTGCTTATGTGCAGGGGTGTGTACTTTATAGTGGGCACACAACCTACATTTATTACACTTCCAGCACGAGCCGGAGGGAGAGCTGATACTGTGGGGACAGTGCTTATGTGCAGGGGTGCGTACTTTACAGTGGGCACACAACCTACATGTATTACACCTCCAGCGCGAGCCGGAGTAAGAACAGACAGAAAAGTGCTCTTTTCGTGCTTTATTTGGGTAGCCGTAAAAACAGTGTTTGTTTGCAGGTGTGCATGTTTCAAAACAGACTCGTTTACTGCAACATTGACATTTCCAGCCGCCTGAACTAAAGAGGGGACTGGGAGATGTGTAAAAGGCTTTCTGGAGGTTGGACCGGCCTCGGCGGGATTCAAACACTCTCTTTTCCTTCCTGTTACCGTGGTTTGGAAGGCTTCCGAGGCTCTGGGTCCAACACAATCTTGGGTCGGGGTCCCCATCGCTATGGGAAGTGCAGTCGCTTCGTTGAGCGAGAGCGGTGGCGGACCTCAGCCACTGGGCGGGGCTGGGAGACCGGCGTGGCTGGCTTTGCTAGCTGAGGAAGCGGCATCTTCTTGTGGCGGCCCGAAGCAGAGCTGGACCGTTTAGGGAGGAAGTGACGCAAGGCTACTCCCCCTCCTTGAACTGCCACCTTAAAGTGGTGGAGGGGTTTGAGTACCCCAATGACCATAGGAGCTATGTTGTCTGGGGCTATATGCCCCTGGTAGGGTCTCCCAAGGCAAACAGCTCCTAGGTGACGGGTCAGACTAAGAGTGGTTCAAAATCCCTTATGATGGACCAAAATTCAAGGACCGTGACGTTGCCCGGTATGGCGCAGCCGGGGCCCCACCCTGGAGCCAGGCCCGGGGTTGGGGCTCGTATGCGAGCGCCTGGTGGCTGGGCCTCTCCCCACGGGGTCCGGCCGGGCTCAGCCCGAAGGAGCGACGTGGGACCGCCTTCCCGTGGGCTCACCACCTGCAGGAAGAGCCGTAAGGGGCCGGTGCAGAGAGGATCGGGCGGCAGTCGAAGGCGGGGACCTCGACGACCCGATCCCTGGACATGGAAACTAGCCTTAGGGACGTGGAACATCACCTCGCTGGCGGGGAAGGAGCCTGAGATGGTGCGTGAGGTTGAGAGGTTCTGACTAGAGATAGTCGGGATCCCCTCTACGCATGGCTTGGGCTCTGGAACCACACTCCTTGAGAGAGGATGGACTCTTCACCACTCTGGAGTTGCCCATGGTGAGAGGCGACGGGCTGATGTGGGTTTGCTTATAGCCCCCCAGCTCAGCTGCCATGTGTTGGAGTTTACCCCGGTGAACGAGAGGGTCGCTTCCCTGCACCTACGGGTCGGGGATAGGTCTCTCACTGTCGTGTGTGCCTACGGGCCAAACGGCAGTGCAGAGTACCTGGCCTTCTTGGGGTCTCTGGGAGGAGTGCTGGAAAGTGCTCCAACTGGGGACTCCGTCGTTCTATTGGGGGACTTCAACGCTCACGTGGGCAACGACAGTGACACCTGGAGGGGCGTGATTGGGAGGAACGGCCCCCCCGACCTGAACCCGAGCGGTGTTCAGCTATTGGACTTCTGTGCTAGTTACAGTTTGTCCATAACGAACACCATGTTCAAGCATAAGGGTGTCCACCAGTGCATGTGGCACCAGGACACCCTCGGTCGCAGGTCGATGATCGACTTTGTGGTCGTTTCATCTGACCTGCGGCCGTATGTCTTGGACACTCGGGTGAAGAGAGGGGCGGAGCTGTCAACTGATCACCACCTGGTGGTGAGTTGGATCCGATGGCGGGGGAGGAGGCTGGACAGACTCGGCAGACCCAAGCGTACTGTAAGGGTTTGCTGGGAACGTTTGTCCGAGTCTCCTGTCAGGGAGATCTTCAACTCCCACCTCCGGCGGAGCCACGACCGGATCCCGAGGGAGGCTGGAGATATTGAGTCTGAGTGGACCATGTTCTCCACCTCCATTGTCGAAGCGGCTGCTCGAAGCTGTAGCCGTAAGGTCTCCGGTGCCTGTCGAGGCGGCAATCCCCGAACCCGGTGGTGGACACCGGAAGTAAAGGATGCCGTCAAGCTGAAGAAGGAGTCCTATCGGGCCTGGTTGGCTTGTGGGACTCCTGAGGCAGCTGACAGGTACCGGCAGGCCAAGCGGACTGCAGCCCGGGTGGTTGTGGAGGCAAAAACTCGGGCCTGGGAGGAGTTCGGTGAGGCCATGGAGAAGGACTATCGGCTGGCCTCGAAGAGATTCTGGCAAACTGTCCGGCGCCTCAGGTGCCCTACCAACGCTGTTTACAGTGGAGGTGGGCGGCTGTTGACCTCAACTGGGGATGTCGTTGGACGGTGGAAGGAATACTTCGAGGATCTCCTCAATCCCGCCGTCACGTCTTCTATAGAGGAAGCAGAGGCTGAGAGCTCAGAGGTGGACTCGTCCATCACCCTAGCCGAGGTAGTCAAGAAACTCCTCGGTGGCAATGCACCGGGGGTGGATGAGATCCGCCCTGAGTACCTCAAGTCTCTGGATGTTGTGGGGCTGTCTTGGCTGACACGCCTCTGCAGCATCGCGTGGCGGTCGGGGACAGTGCCTCTGGGTTGGCAGACCGGGGTGGTGGTCCCTCTTTTTAAGAAGGGGGACCGGAGGGTGTGTTCCAACTACAGGGGGATCACACTTCTCAGCCTCCCTGGGAAAGTCTATGCCAGGGTACTGGAGAGGAGAATACGGCCGATAGTGGAACCTTCAACTTCAGGATTCAGGAGGAACAGTGCAGTTTTCGTCCGGGCCGTGGAACACTGGACCAGCTCTATACTCTCTACAGGGTGCTGGGGGGTTCATGGGAGTTTTCCCAACCAGTCCACATGTGCTTTGTGGATTTGGAGAAGGCATTCGACTGTGTCCCTCGCAGCGGCCTGTGGAGGGTGCTCCGGGAGTATGGGGTCCGGGGTCCTTTGCTAAGGGCTGTCCCTGTATGACCAAAGCAGGAGCTTGGTTCGCATTGCCGGTAGTAAGTCAGACTTCTTCCCGGTGCATGTTGGACTCCGGCAGGGCTGCCCTTTGTCGCCGGTTCTGTTCATAGTTTTTATGGACAGAATTTCTAGGCGCAGCCAGGGGCCGGAGGGTGTCAGGACCACGCACTTTCATCTCTGCTTTTTCCGGATGTTGTCGTGTTGGCCCCTTCACACCAGGACCTTCAGCATGCACTGGGACAGTTTGCAGCTGAGTGTGAAGCGGCTGGGATGAAAATCAGCACCTCCAAATCCGAGGCCATGGTCCTCAGTCGGAAAAGGGTGGCTTGCTCACTTCAGGTTGGTGGAGAGATCCTTCCTCAACTGGAGGAGTTCAAGTATCTTGGGGTTTTGTTCACGAGTGAGGGAAGGATGGAACGGGAGATTGACAGATCGGTGCAGCTTCTGCAGTAATGCGGTCGATTTACCGGTCTGTTGTGGTGAAGAAGGAGCTGAGCCGTAAGGCAAAGCTCTCGATTTAACGGTCAATCTACGTTCCTACTCTCACCTATGGTCATGAGCTTTGGGTCATGACCGAAAGGACAAGATCCCGGATACAGGCGGCCGAAATGAGCTTTCTCCGCAGGGTGGCTGGGCGATCCCTTAGAGATAGGGTGAGAAGCTCGGTCACTCGGGAGGAGCTCAGAGTAGAGCCGCTGCTCCTCCACATCGAGAGGGGTCAGCTGAGGTGGCTCGGGCATCTGTTCCGGATGGCTCCTGGACGCCTTCCCGGGGAGGTGTTCCGGGCACGTCCCACTGGGAGGAGACCCCAGGGAAGACCCAGGACACGCTGGAGAGACTATGTCTCCCGGCTGGCCTGGGAACACCTCGGTGTCCCCCCGGAAGAGCTGGAGGAAGTGTCTAGGGAGAGGGAAGTCTGAGCATCTCTGCTTAGACTGCTGCCCCCGCGACCCGGCTCCGGATAAGCGGAAGAAGATGGATGGATGGATGGTTGGGTGACGCATAGCCTGCGACGCTTTCTGAGCCTCTGTGTAACGTTCAGAGAAACCCTTGACTGCTGGGCCAAACAGACCGGTGGTGGAGATAGGGGAGTCAAGAAAAGCTGCCCTATCTGCATCCTTCATCTCTGTTAAGTTTAACCATGTTCACCATGTTCCTACCAGTCGCCTGGGCGGTTGATTTGGTGGCTCGCATAGCCAGGTTTGTGGCGCTGCGCACATCCCTGAAAGCTTCCGGTTCAGGTTCAGACTCGTCCATCGAGCGGAGAAGTTTGGCCTGAAAAACCTGGAGGACAGCCATGGTGTAAAGCGCCGAAGCAGCTTGCCCAGCAGAGGCGTAGGCTCGGCCAGCGAGAACTGAAGTGGTGCGGCAAGGTTTGGACGGGTGAGTTGCTTTAGCTTTCCATCCCATAGCAAAGGTGTGCAGCCACCGCTTCTTCGAGGGGAGGAATTGCTTCTTATCCTTTCTCCACAGCGCCGTCGACGATCGAGAGCGTTGAGGAAATGGAAGGCTTTAGACGAGCTGAATGTGGTGCTTTCCACGACTTCGTTAGCTCGTCGTGTACTTCTGGAAAGAAGGGAGAAGGTCTCTGCTGAGGGACCTGTCGGCGCCCCTGCAGGAACCATTCATCTAGCCTACTGCTAAAGGCTCCTCGGGTGAAGACCACTCGAGCCCGAGGTCTTCAACGGCCTTAGTCAACACACGGAGAAGCTCTGCGTCAAGGCTGGTTCTCACGTCGTTCGTGATGTCATGTGTTGTGCGGGGTCCAGGTCGGCCCACTACTCTCATTCGGATGTGTGAACAAGGCATGGCGAGGGGGTTTCTCTGGGAGAGAGCGAGGCACAAGGAGACTGGGCCGGCATGTGCTCACTCGTATTCATCCGCTCTGGCATCCTCTGTGCGCGGCACTTTTTCTTAGGCTTACTGTATATAGCTATAAGCCACGCCCATACTGGCGGGATTGGTTTGCGCGTCTTAGCCGCTTTGCCATAGGTTCATGCAGTTGCCGCAGCACAGCCATTGAGCGCGCTAGACGCTCAGCTATATGTCTGCTGTGCAGCTGCACTGTGTTTTAAAAATTGGCTTCAATATTCTCGAGAAAAGGAGTTTTCCCATAGTTTTCCCATCTCGAAAGGGAACATACACATGCTTCAAGTGTGTGTGTGTGGGGGGGCGCTTCATCTGCACCATTCATTCACACAGAACATGCAGGATTCGTATTTGAATAGTCTTTTTGCAGTTTAATATTCACACACACTAGTCTATATCGCGATTTGATTTCAAGTGTACTGAACTGTTTTTTATTTATTCATCAAAAAATTGACAAATTCCATGAAATTCCGTGTTATACAGTAAATTCAATTGGCATCTCCACCATCCCCACGGAGGCTGGCTTTGCTTGAGTTGTTTCTCCGGATTTTGTTGCTTTTAAGAAATAAAAACATTTTTTTTGTCAATCCTTTTTAGGATTGTCACCTTCTATGTTCCTCTGCGACATTTTTACCGCTAAAATTACAATACGTCCGTTTTTTTTTGTTTTTTTTTGTCATTCTTTCAGGGTGGGCCGCCCCCTCAAAACAATGGTAGGGGAAACACTGCTTTTACTGAGGAATGGCTTCCGTCTGGCCATTCTACCATACAGGCCTGATTGGTGGAGTGCTGCAGAGATGGTTGTTCTTCTGGAAGCTTCTCCTCTCCCCACAGAGAAACGCTGGAGCTCTGTCAGAGTGACCATCGGATTCTTGGTCACCTCCCTTACTAAGACCCTTCTCCCCTGATCGCTCAGTTTGGCCGGGCGGCCAGCTTTAGGAAGAATCCTGGTGGTTCCAGGGTCACTGATCACTGAAAACAGGATGCACCTAAGCTCAATTTTGAGTGTCATGGCAAAGGCTGTGAATACTTATGTACATGTGATTTTTTCCGATTTTTATTTTTAATCAATTTGAAAGATTTCAAACAAACTTCTTTCATCTATCTATCTATCTATCTATCTATCTATCTATCTATCTATCTATCTATCTATCTATCTATCTATCATAAAACTAGAGAGAGATTCATAGAAATGGAGAGACTAAAGATACTTAAAAATAATACATTTTCTTACTGCTTATAGCGAGAGAAAGAGAGAGAGACAGACTGACAGAACTGTCCCTATGCATTTCTAAGCACTAAAATGTACCTCTGCCCAGGTGTCCTATGCCAAAATTCAGCAGTGAAACACACACCACCTGTCCTGCTCCAGATTCCCCCATGTGACTATAAACCTGAGCCATATCAGGTAAGAGGTTAATGTCTGGGGACATTCACAATAATTCACATGGAGAAATAAAATCATCAAATACACAGAGAAATCAATTTATCTTTAAGCATGAATGAATTCTCCTATAGGGCATGTCTAAAGGCCGTTTACTAGAGATTAGGAAACACAACTGCAACCCCATGACCATGAAGGTAACATATTACAAGAAGCCAGTCTTCATAAACCAGGGTTTCATGCAGTGGCTGTGGGATGTGGATGGAAGACGCTATCTGGACTTGTTTGCGGGGGTTGCCACCGTCAGTGTAGGACACTGTAACCCGTAAGGTTCAATTTGTTGCCATGCAATATCTTTATTTGTTTATTTCTTGAATGTGCATTAAAGTTTGCTTGAAATTGAATAAATGACTGCAATTAGATTAATATTTGTGTACTTGTTTCTGCATGTTATTGCCCTGAGCTTTTACATGGGCTTAGTTTTTGTTTATGAAATGGTGTTAGTTCTAACATCGAATCAGAAGTTTGAATGTGGTTGCAGGAACGTGACACAGGCAGCCGAGAAGCAGCTAAGGCGTCTATGGCACACAACACCCATCTACGTGTACCCACAAATGCAGGAGTATGCAGAGAAACTTGCATCTCTTTTGCCAGACCCGCTGAAGGTATGTTTTCATTGCTGGAAGTGGAAGGTTGAGCACAGCCGGATTTCAAACTGGGGTCCGGGCTGTTTTGTCTTAGGAAAAGTATTAAAAAAATATTATACTGTAAATGAAATCAAATTAAATGACTAATGTATACATTTTTTTTTATTATTAATCAACAAATAACAATAAAACAAATCAAAGGATCTCATCCTTATATATTAAAGAAATTATAAATATACAGAAATTTATGTTATTACATTTTATTGTGCTTTCTAATGTTGTAAATGAGATTAAAAAAATTATTGAAGATACAAAAAAATAGGGAAATTGATACAAATTAAATATTGTCCAAATTATGTTATATATATTTAAATTTTTCCCAGTATCCAACCTTATTTTGCAACATGAAAGTAAGCTATTTTCGTATACTTTTGATTCATTAGCCGTTATAGGCAAATACGAAGAAAATAGCACAATGCAGTAAATGGTAAAATCGTTTTTGCCACAAACCAGTGTTTTTACAATTACAACAATACATTTAAAGGGATAGTTCACCCAAAAATGAAAATTCTGTCATTATTTACTCACCCTCATGCCGTTTCCAACCCGTAAGACCTTCGTTCATCTTCGGAACACAAATGAAGATATTTATGATTAAATCTGAGAGGTTCATGACTGCTACATATGCTCCCTAAGGGATTGAATCCTGACGGCCCAGAGAGTCATTAAAGAAAATGTTTAAATATTCCATGTCGCAACAGTGGCTCAACTATAAGTTTATCAAACGACTTTATTCGACTATTCCTTTTCTTCCTTGTAGGCCTGAAACGAGACTTCAAGAGATTTCCACGACGCATGCGCGAGAACTTAACTGAAGTAGTTGAAGGAGATTGCAATTCTCGCGCATGCGTCGTGGAAATCTCTCGAAGTCTCGTTTCAGGCCTACAAGGAAGAAAAGGAATAGTCGAATAGTCGTTATTTTTGTTAGTTTTTTCGCACAAAAAGTATTCTCGTCGCTTGATAAACTTATAGTTGAGCCACTGTTGTGACATGGAATATTTAAACATTTTCTTTAATGACTCTCTGGGCCGTCAAGTTTCATTCCCTTAGGGAGCCTATGTAGCAGTCATGAACCTCTCAGATTTAATCATAAATATCTTCATTTGTGTTCCGAAGACGAACGAAGGTCTTACGGGGTTGGTACAGCATGGGGGTGAGTAATTAATGACTTAATTTTCATTTTTGGGTGAACTAATCCTTTAAAAGTTTAGTGTCCAAACGTTTGGCCGGTTGGCTACTTATATAGTATTATACTATTATACTTATAATACTACTAATATATATATATATATATATATATATATATATATATATATATATATATATATATATATATATATATATAGGGGCCTATATATGCCCCTTTTTTACATTTGAGCCCCTGCCCCTGAAGAACTCTCTGCACATCCCTGAAGGATCGTGTGACACTGAAGACTGGAGTAATGATGCTGAAAATTTAGCTTTGTGATCACAGGAATAAATTACATCTAAAAATAGAAAACAGTTATTTTAAATTGTAATAATTTCAAAGTATTACAGTTTTTACTGTATTTCAGATTAAAATAAATGCAGCCTTGGTGAACAGCAGAGACTTCTGGTAACACTTTACAATACGTGTGCGCTAATATGCATTAATTCATGTTTAACTAATGCACAGATAATCATGACGAGTTAATGTATGACTCATGAAGAACTAAACCATTAATTAATTATTACTGCATCAGCAACTAATAAAGAGTCTATATGATTAATAGATTAAGTAATACATGAATTGCTATTAATTCAATGTGTCTGTGTATTAAATCCTTAATAACATATTTTATGTTAATTACCACAATTAGTCAAAGCTATGCACATCAACTTCCAGTTGTCTGCATTAATTAATCATTAGCTAATGATTTGCAAAGGTATCATTATGTCATGACTTTACTTGTTGAGGCACATGACTATTAACTAATTGTTAAGTAATATGTAATTTTGGTTTTGACATCCACACTATGGATTTCAATTTCCCGCCGCATCCAACAGTTCATGGCACAGGAGTGTGTCAGGTTAAGCTTGAGCTCTAGGATTTAAAGGCAGAACACTGAGAACATGCGGCCAGGCTCTGCTATTTCATAACACTGAGTCTAGACCGGACAAAGAAACTAGAACCCATTATAATCAGTGATACAACACTGGATGCGACACAATGCTACACGGCACAACAAAACCCCGACAGTAAACTGATGCCACTCTATTTCTGACGTACTCCGAGCTCTTGCGCTACTTCTGTTATGAAGGACAAATGGACTTGCAATGGTCTGTCATGTCCAGTGTAGACAGCTGTAATGGTCTCGACCAGTTTAAACACGGTGTAACAGCGTCAGTATTTCAGATTCTGGTGTGCTGATATTTGTGTGCGGCCCAACTTACCCATCCTTCAAACACTCTCTGACATTACACTCACTGCATGTGCAACTGCCCCACAGACCTTTAGTGTGGATGAAAAAAACAATAACCATAATGACATACTGTATTACTCCACAATTAGGTAATAGTCATGTGCCATAACAAGTAAATTCATAACATGATACCTTTGCAAATCATTAGCTAATGATTAATTAAAGCAGACAACTGGAAGTTGAAGTGCATAGCGTTGACTAATTGTGGTAATTAACACATTCATTTACACTATAAGTTAATAAAGTATGTTATTAAGGAATTAATACATGATGACACGTTTAATTAATAGCAATTCATTTATACTCAATCTATTAATCATATAGACTCTTTATTAGTTGCTGATGCAGTAATCATTAATTAATGGTTTAGTTCTTCATGAGTCATACAGTAACTCATGATTATCTGTGCATTAGTTAAACATGAATTAATGCATATTAGTGCACCCGTATTGTAAAGTGTTTCAAGACTTCTTTCAAAACCATTAGAATAACTACCAACTGACACAAAACTTTTAAATGATAAATGTATGCATGCAGAAATATATTTAATTAACTTAATACATATATTTCCCTTTGTAATATTGTTGGTCTTTTTTTCTAGGTTGTGTATTTTACCAACAGTGGCTCGGAGGCTAATGACCTTGCAGTGCTAATGGCCCGACTTCACACAGGAAATTTTGACGTCATCACTCTCAGGTGATTGAACTTATTTGCAAATAAATCTTTCCAATATCTGAACAAATGGAAGACGGGGAGTTCTTGGACAATCTGTTGGTGTCAGCTCAAGCAGCCCTGTTCAACCATAGATACAGTAATCACTGCATCATTTGTGTTTGTCTGCGCAGGGGCTCGTATCATGGTGGCAGTCCACAAGCGACAGGTCTGACGTCCAACGCAGATTACAAATATCCCATCCCCTCATCTCTGGGCTGCCATAATGTACATCTCACACCCACACATCTCTCCTTCTGTCAGCTACCTGCTTTATAATGTGATATTCCTCAGTATCAAGTCCACAAACCAAATTATAAGAGGAAACATCAGAAGTTATTTTGGTGTATGTGTTTAATGCAAAAGTAACAGAATTACCGTCAGACCTCATGAGGTTTAAATAACAACCCAGTACATAAGATGATATCTATGGAAGCTTGTTTCCGCCTTGAAATAAAACAAATAGAGAAGGCAATTGCAAGTTTTTAGTCTCACAATTCTGACATGTATTTCTCGCAAATGCGATTTATAAAGCCTGAATTGCAATAATTTCACAATTCTGAGAAATATAGCTGTAATTCTAAGTAGATAAATAAAGTCAGAATTGCAAAATATAAAGTTGAAATGTAATTATAACATTTCTCTCGCAATTTCAAGTTTAAATCTCACAATTCAGACTTTATAACTCACAATTGCATTCTGAGAAATTGATATTTATGGAAACCGGTTTCCACCACGGAATAAAAAAATACAAAAAGTAAATGCAACTTTTCTGGGGGAAAAGTCAGAACTGTGATATTGAAAAAAATAATTTCCTTTTGTATTTTTTTTTCCGTGGTGGAAACAAGCTTCCATAAATATCTGACCCATACAAAATATTAATATATTTTATTTCAGCCTTTTACTTAATGATTTAAGTGCCATTGCAAAAAGGAAAAAAAAAGAACTCCCAACATTTTCTTAGTCAGTGCTGTTTAAAAAAAGAGAGAATTAAAATATCAGTTTGTATAAAGTTTTTCTTGAATTAAGTTTATTTTTCTTAGTTGCAAATAGTTTTTTTCTTGGTTTAAGCATAACATTTAGTGAGGTTTATGATTTAATTTAAACAAGAAAAAAATAGAAAGTCTGATTCTCAAGTAAATGGTAAACAAAAATGCTGAGAATGTAGTGCATTTTCATATTTGAAAAACAGGTCTTAAAACGGTATGTGTTTGAGTTGTGAGGTCTGTCTTGCAAAACTTTGATGCATTTTGCGAGTTTCATTTCCTATGTGGGTTGTGTTCATTGTAGACCATGTGTCCTGATGTGTTCAGTGGCCTGTGGGGAGGAAGCCACTGTAGAGACTCTCCAGTTCAAACCATCCGAGAATGCAGCTGCTCCCCAGGTACAGACACACACACACACACTAGCATAATGAGGGCATATCATCGACTTCTACTGTTTTTATATAAAGCTAATAATATATTATAAATCTACAGCCTAACCTTAACCCAAACGTAACAAATATATATACTATAAATATGGTCACACTTTAGATTAGGGTCCAATTCTCACTATTAAAGAACTATTAACTACGACTTTTGCCTCAAACTCCTAATTACTGCTTGTCAATAGTTAGTAAGGTAGTTGTTAAATTTAGGTAGGATTAAGGAATGTAGAATATGGTCATGCAGAATAAGGTAGGCTATTAATATGTGCTTTATAAGTATTAATAAACAGCCAATTTACTAGTAATATCCATGCTAAGAAGCAGCTAGTTAATTAACCCTGAACTATAGTGTTACCATAAATATTTTTTTTTCTTTATGTCTATGTTACTGAAAAGATGTTTGAAGTGTATAGGAATGGTGCCATAGGCCTTGCCTACCTGTATCAAAACCTGTAAAAAAAACATCTTCAAAATTAGTGATTCCCTGTTAAATACTGTAGCTAAATAAGATGTGTTTAAAGCACAAGGTATGATCGTGTCATTAGGTCAAACATTTTTAAGCATCAGGAAATTTCCCAACTAGTACCTAAACACACACACACACACGAGCAGAGCTTGTTAACTCTTCACTATAATTAGTGTTGCTTGATGAGGCCAGCATCAATAAGAACATTCTAGCAATGTGCTTAAAACCACTCAGAACATCTTAGCAACACCCTGGCAACCACTCACAAGGCCCTAGCACTGTGGCAGCAAGTTCTGCACAAGCACCACTCGCATTTTCATCAAATCTAGCTCTTATTCAATTAGTAGCACAAATTTCATGCATCATAGATTGTGAAATCTCTGATTCTGTCTGTTCTCAGGTCACTGCCAGGCCAATGATATGTATATCAGTCAGCTCAAAGAGATGCTTGCTACAACTGTTCCCAATCGTATTGCTGCCTTCTTTGCAGAACCCATCCAGGTTTTATTACACCATACATTACACTGAATCTGTGTTTGTATAAATGTAATTATATAAACAAACAAATGCTATGAAAATATAAACTGCGGGTCCTAAAAAATCAGCACTGAATCTGCTGTAGTTTAATATACTTCAACTAACAGTTCTTGTCCAGTTGCAAGTGTTGAGTAATTTGCATCGTTCACATGATAAGTGGCATTTTAGCTGACAAACAAGACCACATCCATTACCCAGCACTTTGCTAATAGATGCAATAAGTTAATTAGCACACCATAAGTGCAAATAACTCGCTTTTTTTTAAAGCAGGATGTCAGTATTTTGCTGTATATGGTATATTGTAGCACAGTCTAGTTAATGGGAGATCGCATTTAATGTTTATAATGATTTTAAGGCTAAAAGTAGCTCCTAACTGGCGAATTTAGGAGCAACTCCTAAAAATAATGGGCGTGTCACTCCTAACTTTAGGACTCCTAATTTTTTTGACTAAGAGTAATTCACGAAGCATTTTAGCCCTAAAAGTAGCACCTAAGCCTGGGACAGCTTAAAAGAAGTCGAGAGGACTCCTAACTCACTAAGACCTATTCACAAACCGCTTTTTGTGGCATTTCACGTTGCGATGTTTTGAAATGCGTATGCGGCGGCTAGGAGCTTCCAATCACGAGGGAACATTTTTGCATTGTAGGCATAACTAGGGATGCAATAACGCCACCAACAACCAAAACTAGGATACTCACTGCATGTAAACTAATTGTAACGTTTCATTGTGAATCAAATTAAAATGTTCTTCTCTTTGCAAACGTAGGCAGAGGAATATAGTGACAGATTAATTCAATAATGTTGCAAAGATATTGCATCAATCCATATGTTTCATTAGGCTACTAGGCTATTTGTTTTTCCTTACTCTTTATTCATTTTGGCTATTTATTCAGTTATTCATCTTCCGTCCTTCGCACTACTTGTGTATAGCGCACGTATTCTCAGACCTGTCACCTGTCACTCATCATCATAGGGAAGGTGCTTGGAATCATTCCCGCGTTACAATCATCAGCCAATCAAGGTGGTCACTTCAGTCAAGCTCATGCAGGAGTAATGACGTCATCCATAGCAACGAAGACTCACTCTTAGTTTAGGAGTTGTCATTTTTCCTTACTAAGAGTAGGTCTGAAAGGCGTTGTGAATAACTTTTAAGAGAAAACACCTAGCTTAAATCTTTTAGTGCGATTTAGGAGTACTCCTAGTGGTAAGATAAAATGCTTTGTGAATACGGCCCCTGATCAGTAACTGCTTCCATTTTCATCCAAGTGTAATTAAATAAAAAGGCCAGCAGCATCCATGGAAGTGAAGTCTGTCGATACTTTACGTTCTGTCTACATTTTTATATTTATTGCATATTTTTCCTGCCCTGACTAAAATCAACAAATATGCGATATATTACTGTTATATTACTATTACTATTGTAAAAACAAAATACCACTAACAAGCTCATTGCCCTCAAATATTAACATATGGCAAGTTACATCATGATTTTCATCTTTCTGCAGGGTGTTGGTGGGGCTGTTCAGTTTCCAAAAAACTACCTGAAAGACTCCTACCAGCTTGTTCGGGAGAAAGGAGGAATCTGTATAGCGGATGAGGTCTGAAGAATTTGCTAGTAAATCCTATTCTTTACATCAGTGAAGCCAAACATGCATGGTTGGTGCTTCAGATTGTAGAGATGACTCAGAATTATCACTCTCATATTTAAAAAAACAAACAAATCCTAGGCTGCATCCGAAATCGCATACTCCCCTACTGTATAGTAGGCAACAACAACAAAAAACAGTATGTGACAAAAATAGGAGGTCTGAATTCACAGCGCTCATAAAACAGTAGGCAAAAGTCCTCAGATTACTTACTACTTCCAGCAAGATTCTGAAGTGTTCATAAGATGGACACTTTACTATCCCATGAGGCCATGGGAGAGGATTTGTGAATGGCCGTGAAGCGATGCAACTGTAGCTGGTAGTTCACATGATAATGACAACATGGCGAATGTAGTACGTCCAGATTACATTCATACTACACATACTATATTGAAAATGCTTTTTTTAGCAGTCGTGAAGTAATTATTTAATCAAAATAAGTACCTACTCAAAAGAGTATACTATTTTGGACGCAGCCCTAGTGAAGTGAATCTCAGAAATAAATTGAAATAAAGGTTTAAAGGGTTAGTTCACCCAAAAATGAAAATTAAGTAATTAATTACTCACCCCCATGCTGTACCAACCCCGTAAGTATGGAGCGAATTATGTGCCAAAACCTCACACACACACAAAACGTGTTTTACTCACACAAAACGTGTTTTACTCACACCCAAGGATTCACAAACAAACTCAATGTGGTTTGTAAATACAAAACATCACTCACAAACTAATGCATATTGTTCTGCAAATAAAAAACGTACCTATCAAACAAATACAGTATGTTTTACATATACATAGAAACGTATTTCTTCAATGACAAAAATATCTCCCAAGTACAAACTAAAATCTTTCAAGTACAAACTAAAATCTTTCAAGTACAAAACAAAATTCTACAAGTACAAAGCAAAATTCTACAAGTACAAAACAAAATTCTACAAGTACAAAACAAAATTCTACAAGTACAAAGCAAAATTCTACAAGTACAAAACAAAATTCTACAAGTACAAAGCAAAATTCTACAAGTACAAAACAAAATTCTACAAGTACAAAACAAAATTCTACAAGTACAAAACAAAATTCTACAAGTACAAAGCAAAATTCTACAAGTACGAAAAACTGTCACGTGACTTTTGGCACTATTTTTCCGCGTCCAGGCAGATTTTCTCACAAATGCAGTTGAGCAACTTCCTCTTCTAGAACAGTAGATGGCGCTAAAGATAGGGGATCAATTTTGCGCTAGTCTCTCGGGAGAAACACTGATGTGAAACACGTGCTTGCCTTTGCCCATGGGAAAATGAGTGGTGAACAGGTGTGTTTCTGTCTTACTTTATCTATAATTAACCTTATTGAGGTTTTGGTAAATGTTTATTATTTAGACAGAAATCTACATTAGCACTTAGAAGCACTCCACTCTGATAAGGGAATCTATAAACTGAAAGCTCTGCCATCATGTTGCTTTTTACATTTTTGTAAAAAGGTTTCATTTACTGAATGAGTCTATTTCTTTCGTTCTCCATAAATAAATGAAAACATTTCATTTAATTGAAAGGGTCCCACTTATTCATTAATTTAGTTGGAATTCAGTCAGCGTAACTGTTAATGTAATTTAAATAATGAATGAACAAAACAAACAATAATTGTTTCTTAACTTCCCTGTGAAGTATTGCCCAAATTATTATTTTGGACAGACAAATGAAACCCTCCTTTCAATTAAATTAAATGTTCTCATTAATTTATGGAGAACGAAAGAAATATACTCGTTCAGTGTAAATAATCACTAATTTAGTAATTTCACACGCGTCTTATGTAGATTTTTTTTTTTTAAAGCAACATATGATAGAGCTTTCAGCTTAGATTCCCCTATCCTAGAGAGAGTGAAGTGCTACTAGCGGTAATATGGATTTTTGTCTAGATGTAATAAACATTTTGCAAAAGAAAACCTCAATAAGGTTAATTAGATAAAGTAAGACAGAAACACACCTGTTCACCGCTCATTTTCCTCAGCTGTAGGCAGTGTTGGGAAACATATTTCGTTACAGAATACATGCCCAAAAATGTAATTTGTAACGTATTTCGTTACATTACTCAATCTGAGGGATTACGTCCGCATTGAATTGCCTTTTATAAATGTAAGAATGCGGCAATCTTATCCTGCTTACTAAACAGGCCTATTCTGGTGGGTGCGGTGCGGTGGTGACGTGTGTAACATGTAGGGTGACACTGCTAATAAAGCACCTTAAAGCTGTCACAAAGAACTGGCAAAAGATTATGAATATGTAAAATATATCAAGGAGATATTTTAATTGTTTATTAATAAACAAGTGTATTTTTTGTCAGTGTGTCGGCTGAAAACATGAAGATCTTCGCAGTGAACGCGCCAGGATTGCATAAGCAGAGAGCAGTCTGTAGTCTTTTTTCTTTCGTTTTGAATTGTTCTGTTTAAAAGTAGACATGTCTGTGAGAGAGGCTAACGGAATACGTTACAAATTACATTTTTGGGCATGTATTCTGTAACGAAATATGTTTCCCAACACTGCCTACAGCTGAGGAAAATGAGCGGTGAACAGGTGTGTTTCTGTCTTACTTTATCTAATTAACCTTATTGAGGTTTTCTTTTGCAAAATGTTTATTACATCTAGACAAAAATCCATATTACCGCTAGTAGCACTTCACTCTCTCTAGGATAGGGGAATCTAAGCTGAAAGCTCTATCATATGTTGCTTTAAAAAAAAAAAATCTACATCCCACTGAGCAAAATGATGTCCAAAAGACGTCTTTTTAAAGTCTTTGTCACAAAAGTCGGACGTTGAAAAGACGTCCACTGAGGAGCCAGAATGAAAGTTTTTATGACGTCTTTTTTTGACGTGTTCTGGACGTCCGATATAGACGTTCATTGAACCTTCATACAAGTTTAAAAACTAGTTCAAATGTGGCCATTGTGGACATGTTTTAACATAATTTATGGTCTCATTAAGACATAATTCCTTTGACTATTGCTGTCAGATGATCTTAGTGAGAATTAGCAGAGGTTTAGATGTTGACACTCTCTAAGTGCTAATGTAGATTTCTGTCTAAATAATAAACATTTACCAAAACCTCAATAAGGTTAATTATAGATAAAGTAAGACAGAAACACACCTGTTCACCACTCATTTTCCCATGGGCAAAGGCAAGCACGTGTTTCACATCAGTGTTTCTCCCGAGAGACTAGCGCAAAATTGATCCCCTATCTTAGCGCCATCTACTGTTCTAGAAGAGGAAGTTGCTCAACTGCATTTGTGAGAAAATCTGCCTGGACGCGGAAAAATAGTGCCAAAAGTCACGTGAAATAGTGCCAAAAGTCACGTGACAGTTTTTCGTACTTGTAGAATTTTGCTTTGTACTTGTAGAATTTTGTTTTGTACTTGTAGAATTTTGTTTTGTACTTGTAGAATTTTGTTTTGTACTTGTAGAATTTTGCTTTGTACTTGTAGAATTTTGTTTTGTACTTGAAAGATTTTAGTTTGTACTTGAAAGATTTTAGTTTGTACTTGAAAGATTTTAGTTTGTACTTGAAAGATTTTAGTTTGTACTTGGAGGATATTTTTGTCATTGAAGAAATACGTTTCTATGTATATGTAAAACATACTGTATTTGTTTGATAGTTACGTTTTTTATTTGCAGAACAATATGCATTAGTTTGTGAGTGATGTTTTGTATTTACAAACCACATTGAGTTTGTTTGTGAATCCTTGGGTGTGAGTAAAACACGTTTTGTGTGTGTGTGAGGTTTTGGCATATAATTCGCTCCATACGTAAGACCTTCGTTCGTTTTCGGAACACAAATGAAGATATTTATGATTAAATCTGAGAGGTGGATGACTGCTACATAGGCTCCCTAATGGAATGACACCGGACGGCCCAGAAAGTCATTAAAGAAAATGTTTAAATATTCCATGTCACAACAGTGGCTCAACTATAAGTTTATCAAGCGACGAGAATACTTTTTGTGCGAAAAAACAAACAAAAATAACGACTTTATTTGACTATTCCTTTTCTTCCTTGTAGGCCTGAAACGAGACTTCAAGAGATTTCCACGACGCATGCGCTAGAATTGCAATCTCGCGACCTCGCGCGTGCGCCTCGTGGAAATCTCTTGAAGTCTCGTTTTTTCGGGACTTGTTTTTTTCGGAGTTCATAAATATCTTCATTTGTGTTCCGAAGACGAACGAAGGCCTTACGGGGTTGGTACAGCATGGGGGTGAGTAATTAATGACTTAATTTTCATTTTTGGGTGAACTAACCCTTTAAGTCAAGTGCATTGTTATTTACAGTAAGCATGCTTTGAGTTAAGATACCTTTTTCTAGGGCTGTGAGTCCGGACTCGAGACCGTTTTTCTATGGTCTCGGACTTGTCTCGGACTCGCTGGTATTCGGACTCGGACTTGTCTCGGTCTCGGCCACTGGTCTTGCCAAATATGGCTTTTGGTCACGAGTCCAGGTGTATTTCTATTATGTTAATAATATTGAAGGAAAAGTGAAACACTGGCCACCTAATAACCAATCACACTAGATTATCCTCGCACGTCACGCTCTGCGTCTGCATGCCCGTTAATTTTGCATTTGTAAATTTGCATCAGCCTAACGTCATAAAGTTATAAGTTCGATTACGTATGGTGGTGGTAGCTAGCTGTGTGGGCGTGTGTGTGATATGCGTTAAGGTGGTTCATTTGGGTAACGTTATTGTTATCTGACATCGGTGATGATTTCTTCAGTTTTAAATTGACAATAGAAAGTGTGTTCAGGATGAACAGAAATATTCTCCAGGACGCCTACAGAGCGAAAGACATTTTTGTATGCGTGTTCATTTATTACTAGCCTATTAGGGTAACGTTAACTTAGAAAATGCCAAAATTAACTGACCAAGTGCTCACTACAACGGCACGCGTCTTCTCTTTCTGTTACTATAGTTACTATCTTACTAGCTACTACTTAAAAATCCTGGGTGTTGTGACACTTTTGCTTTTAGATCAACAATAACCCCAAACTACTGTCTTGATAATGTCATGCATAAGACTTTTTTTTCCCTGTCCTGGACTCGGTCTTGACTCGGACTCTAACCTTTTTGGACTCTGTCTTGTCTTGGACTCGAACCTCTTTGGACTCGGTCTTGACTTGGACTCGACTAGTCCTGGTCTTGGACTTGTCTTGGACTCGACAAAGGTGGTCTTGACTACAGCCCTACCTTTTTCACAGTTCTGTGTCTTAGGACTCTTGTCTTGATGTGTAGCTCCTGGACAACACTGGTGTTTAAATACACAAGATAACCAACGGCTTGAACAAGGAACAGGTGAAAGTGATTAGTAGCTAATGAGATTAATGAGAGTAACTATGGAAACAAACCAGGAACTGAGGAAACAAGGCTAACACAGGAAGTAAAACACAGAAACCATGAGAACAGGAATTAACATATCAAAATAAGAGTCCTAACACACAAAACAGGGGAACACGAAATAGGAATCATAACACTTTGTTGTATATCAAAAGTTGTCCAGGTATTCCATGCTTGCTCACACATAATTTGCATACTCTCCAGGCATGCATACTGAAAAAATATTACTATATTATTACTATGCAATTACCAAACAGCCCATTTCAACAGAAGAAGCAGAATAATTAATATACCTTTTTTTTTTTTACACAAAAACACTTCCAAAATTTGATCAATTGTTTTATTTTGTTTTACGGCTTAGTAATATGTAAATACTTGCTTGATTCCTTGCACTGCAATAGTTTTTTGGTGTAAGATTTACTTTGAAACAATTTTCACTGTAAATTACTAGTAAATTTCACAAATAATTACAAAGAAATGGCAAGTGACACATTGAATTAAAAATGGAATGTTTAAGTATTTTTTTGTAAAACATACTCCACTAATTTTCGTACTTACAACTTTGAAAAATCACAATTACAGTTTGAAATTTTTTTTTTTTTTTTATTGCTATTTTTGGTTCTTTTAGGTCCAGACTGGCTTTGGCCGCACAGGAAGCCACTTTTGGGGTTTCCAAGGGCATAATGTCATTCCAGACATGGTTACCATGGCAAAGGGCATTGCGAATGGCTTCCCGATGGGGGCTTTAGTCACCACAGCAGGTGAGGCTAGTGCCTACTACTGTTAAATCAGCCAAATTCTGATGAACTTATTGTGTGATTTGCTCATTTAAGCTATCAACGGGTTTTTAAAATGTATTCTGTTTTAGCAAGTTCGCATTCATAGTCTAAATGAACTGCCTTTAGACGTGGAGATACACACACACTTAGTCTTATTCTTCAAAGTTTAATGAGGGACTATGCAGAAAAGGGAACGGTAAAACTGGGAACTGGAAGCAGCACTATGAACCCAGTAGTTAGTTCGAATTTAAGTTCCCGCAAAAAATATTATCCGAACAAAATAACTCTCATGTTGCATTAATAGGCTCAACGTTGTGTTCACCTCAACGCTTTGTGACTTTAAAAAGCTCTGGTTAAGTATTTAATATTGTAAAGCTCTGTGGTTAAATGCAGGATATTCTTTTTCTTTTTAAAGAAAGTTTTATTTGAGATAGGGGTCCTAATGTGGTACCACGGGGCCACATTCACCTCATTCACACATGTGGATCAAATAATGAGTTCAAATTCCTTATTAGTCCCACATACTTGAACGTTGAAAGCAGGTTGTAGTGCCACTGCTTACTTTCCTATTTTTTCATTCACTATAATTGGTCCTCTGGCTCTCGCTGTTCGCTCTTCATCCTGTGAGAAGCTGAGAGAGAAAGAGAGAATTGTGTTAAGTCACATACAGCCTGAAAAGTTGGAACGCATCTAAAAAATAAATAAAATCTAAAAATTTTAAGCATCTTGTCATGAGTGTATTATGCAACAATTGTTGTTTTCAGCATTGATATCATGTGATTTGTGTATTTTGCAGAGATTGCCAGGTCATTTGCCAAGGGAGTTCATTTCAACACATTCGGAGGAAACCCATTAGCCTGTGCAGTCGCCTCATCAGTGCTAGATGTAAGTACAGATCATTTGACTTTTTAGTTGTGTACAGTCATACTGTTAGTTTTATTCATTTAGTTTTGGTGTCAGCAGTAGTGATTACATAAAATGTCATTTTAAGTGTGATAAATGATAAACTAGAACAAAAATAAAATAAGGCGTGGTATTATGGTAAATAATTATTATGGTATCTACATAGTTGTGAGTGAGTAAACAGTGCTAGGTATAGTAACTGAATACATGTAATCTGGATGACTGGATTACATAATCAGATTCCAAAAATGAAGTACTTGTAATTAGATTACATTTCATTTTAAAATACTCGTATGAGAATAGTTCTTTTTATTGATTACAATTACATATCAATCTGACAAACTTATTGATTATCTCAATTTTTTTTTTCTTAAAAATGCCTACCGCACACTCAGAGGACATAGATTAAGAAAGTTTTGCAGTTTTAGAATTGCACACACCAGCCACTAAGCAGGTTACCACTGGATTTAGAGAAATCATTTCACTTTGAAGGAGACAATTTAAAACTTTGCAGTATAAACTCTATTCAACCCTACATTTCTATCTATGTGATAAATTAGTTAGGTCAAAGTAATCTAAATGTAATCAAAAAGTAGTCAGAAATACATTTACCTAAAAAGTTGAAAGCTGATAGATTACATTACTACCTACATTTTTTGTCATGTAATTTGTAATCAGTAACGGCTGATTAAGTTGAACGGCTGATTAAGTTGAACGGCTGAATCTACCCAGCACTGATGATAAACTACTACAATAATATACAATATCTGGTATCAGCAATAGTGAATACATAAAATGTCATTTTAAATGAGATAATAAATAAACTAGAACAAAAATCAAAATAATAGTATAATGATGGATGGATGGAACTGCATTATTTGAAATTAAATGATTCATACGAGCTAATAAATACTTGAAATTGAAAGCTGTGTGTTGCTTTCAGACAATAAAAGAAGACAAGATGCAGGAGAACAGTGCTGATGTGGGGACATACCTACTGACCGAACTGGCCAAACTCCGGGACAAGTACGAGATTATCGGCGACGTGAGGGGAAAAGGTCTTCAAATCGGGGTGGAGATGGTCAAAGACAAGGTGAATGAATGAAAGTTGCATGCATTTAATCTGTCTGCTTCACAGACATCCAATAAAAAATGATCTACAATAAATGTGTGTATTTATGACCTGCTGTGTATGACTGGGATTAATAATTTGTAAGAATACAAACCATTTATTATTATCTTTATATGAGATCATATCTTTATGTTACCCTATTTTAAAAAGAATGAATGAGGCGAGTCTATACCATTATTTGTTATAGAAACTAGCCTACATTTCTGCCCAATGTCAGCAAGTATCCGTAAGTACAAACTCCCCAGCTTACGAAAACAGCATGGAGTACATATTTGTCAGCTGAAGGATCTTTAGTAAAGACATTTTGTTCCACCTGAAGTCATGCCTTGAATACACAAAGACATCTGGCGGTGCACGTGTCCCACTGTGTACAGCTTTAATGATGGAAACTGCCTCTCATCTGATGCTGTAAGTGTAACCTCCCTTTTACCCTTCAGGTATGAGTGCATTAAGCACAAACTACTGCAGCTTTTCTTCTAAAAGGAGCTCAGAATAAAATGAATGAAGAGACAAACGCAGACGCAATAGTATCCGCATAAAAAACGACACGATTCAACTTTAAATGTCTTAAACCTTCTTGTTTTGTGAATGTTAATCCCAATGACACCTCAGGCTTTTGCTCGCTTCAGAAATCAATGTGGAAATCCTCAAGCTTTGTAATTGTGCATCCACTTCATTAAACTTTATTTGTAGAGTAATCATGGTTTCTTGACCTTGAGGTACGAGAAAAGTCGAATGTAGGAGTTACTTTAGCTCCAGATGGAAGAGTTAATGATTCAGAGTGTTTGTTGTGAGTGTATGTCATTTTCCTCACAGGGAATGAGCTACAAAACTTGTTAATCATTAACTAGAGCAGATAGCAATGAGACAGCGTGTTTGAACATTCTCAGAAATACACCCCGCTCTCTGGCGGAGTTAAAAACACCCAGTGAACCTCTCTTAGCTATGGTTATTTACTGGAAACTGTTTGAGGATGTGTCAAGAAAGATAATACAGACACACAAAGTACGCTTCAGTGACATTTCAGCAGATTAACGTGCTATTAAAACGGAAATTCACAGAGTGGAAGCAGTACTTAAAAAATAAAATTTACTCACTTTCTTGTTTTTGTAAAAACTATTTGACTTTCTTTCATTAAACATGAAAGGAGATATTTTGCTGACAATCAAAGCTGCTGTTTTCCATTTAATGAAAGTGGAAGGTGACTTTAGCCAAGCTCCAAAAAGCACCATAATATTGATTCATTTCACTTTCTGTGTGTGTGTGAGAGAGAAAAACAGCAAAAATTGGAGCTTGGCGGTACTTTATCACTTTAATTATAATTACTTTAAAGGAGATGTTTGGAAAAATAAAATAAAGGGTTAGTTCACCCAAAAATGAAAATTAAGTCATTAATTACTCACCCCCATGGTGTACCAACCCCGTAAGACCTTCGTTCGTCTTCGGAACACAAATGAAGATATTTTTGATTAAATGTGACAGCTGGATCACTCCTCCATAGGCTCCCTAAGGGAATGAATCCTGACGGCCCAGAAAGTCAATGAAGAAAATGTTTAAATATTCCATGTCACAACAGTGGCTCAACTATAAGTTTATCAAGCGACGAGAATACTTTTTGTGCGAAAAAAACAAAAATAACGACTTTATTCGACTATTCCTTTTCTTCCTTGTAGGCCTGAAACGAGACTTCCAGAGATTTCCACGACGCATGCGCTAGAATTGCGATCTCCTTCAACTACTTCAGTTCAGTTCTCGCGCGTGCGCGTCGTGGAAATCTCTTGAAGTCTCGTTTCAGGCCTACAAGGAAGAAAAGGAATAGTCGAATAAAGTCGTTATTTTTGTTTGTTTTTTCGCACAAAAAGTATTCTCGTCGCTTGATAAACTTATAGTTGAGCCACTGTTGCGACATGGAATATTTAAACATTTTCTTCATTGACTTTCTGGGCCGTCAGGATTCATTCCCTTAGGGAGCCTATGGAGGAGTGATCCAGCTGTCACATTTAATCAAAAGTATCTTCATTTGTGTTCCGAAGACGAACTTACGGGGTTGGTACAGCATGGGGGTGAGTAATTAATGACTTAATTTTCATTTTTGGGTGAACTAACCCTTTAAGTACCAACAAAAGAATGTCACATAAGTTTGGAATGACATAAGGGTGAGTAAATGACCGAAATGACATTTTTGGGAAAACTATTCCATTACATTTTCTAACCGAAAACATGTTTAATCAAGCAGCATACCTGAAATCGCTCTCTTAAAACCCACTTTGACATTTCTCAAACCCGTGTCTAGGTCACCAGAGACCCACTCCCTCGAGAGGCCATGGCTGAGATCTTCGAGGACACTAAAGACATGGGCGTGCTGATTGGAAAAGGGGGACTGTACGGACAGGTAGGCGAGGTGACAGGGTCTATATGTAAAGAGATTCTTGCGGAGATGGAACATGAATGCATGAGGTGTATCGCTGGGGATGTTGTGTAATGGAAAAGGTATTCCAGGGATTCACTTCGGTCCTGTAGTGGCATGGTCGCTCAATGCCTCAGGAATCCTGCTTGTCTGAACTTATAGTCACAGCAAGCAATGAATGCACACTTAAGGGAACAGTTCACCCCAAAAAGAACATTCTCTAAATATATATATATATATATATATATATATATATATATATATTTTAATCAAATTATATCTATAAATAATGTAAATGTATAATAGATTTCTATTTATACATTTGAAAATGCATTTATACCTGTGATGCAAAGCTGAATTTGAATCATTCTAATATGCTGATTTTCCACATTGATTATTAATATCAACGTTGAAAACATTGTGCTGCTTAAAGGGATAGTTCGGCCAAAAATGATATTTAACCCATGCATTACTCACCCTCAAGCCGTTCGAGATGCATATGGTTTTGTCGTAAAATATATATATATTTAAAACTTTATAAATGAAAATATCTGACTTCCGGCAACGATCGACGCGCGTTCAAGGGTGATGGAAATCCTGAGTGGAGTTTTGTTTTGCTCTGCTCTCTGGCTGCGCTGGCGCGTTCGTTCTACGTCACGACGGTTCCTACGCTACGTCCTACCTCGTACGCCGACTTCCATCACCCGTGAACGCGCGTCGATCGTTGCCGGAAGTCAGATATTTTCATTTATAAAGTTTTAAATATGTATATTTTTAGGACAAAACCGCACGGATTACCCTCAGAAGGCCTTCGTTTATCCCCCTGGAGCCGGATGGATTACTTTTGTGAAGGATGTATGCACATTTTGGGACTTGAAGGAGGTGGACCCCATTGCTTCACATTATATCCACTGAAGGGTCTAAGACATTTTCTAAAATAACTGAAAATGTGTTCGTCTGAAACAAGATTGACATATGCATCTCGAACGGCTTGAGGGTGAGTTAAATATCATGGGTTAAATATCATTTTTGGCCGAACTGTCCCTTTAATGTTTTTGTGAAAACAGTGAATTTATTTTTTCAGGATACTTTAATGAGAAGAAAGTTCAAAAGAACAGCATTTATTTGAAATCTTTTGTAACATTATAAATGTCTTTACTGTCACTTTTAATTCATTTGATGCATTCTTGCTGAATAAAAATATTAAAGGGGTCATGACATGGTTTTTTGTTTTGTTTTATTATGTTCCCTTATGTGCAATTATAGTATTACTATAGTTTTTTAATACAAAAAACTTTAAAAATGTAGTGATTTATGACCTTTTCCCACCCTGTTTCTCCCCCTCTGATTCAAACAGTCTGTTTTGGAGGTGTTTCCCCTTTAAGAGTTCAGTGTTAACGCCCATTGTTATGATTGGCTAACGTCAGTGCTGCTTATGCATAAATTATTAACGTTAATCATTTTGTATCACATGTAGGCTACACAATGCTCCGCCACGTGAAACTTCGGTCTTCCGATCTTTTACCATCGTGTCAATTCTCAATTGATTTTGATTCATATGCGCGAGGGAGAGAGAGAGGGAGAGCAAGACAGTTTGAAGGCGCGCGCGGCCGGGGCTCGCTCGCTCTCTCTCTCTCTCTTTTGTCGTTCTTTCAGTAACATGCGTCCTGTCACACTAATCTACATCACTCACCGAACAAATAAGGCTTTGGCGGGTCAAGGCAAATTTGGTTTCTCATGTCACGACCCCTTTAAAGGGTTAGTTCACCCAAAAATGAAAATTAAGTCATTAATTACTCACCCCCATGCTGTACCAACCCGCAAGACCTTCGTTCGTCTTCGGAACACAAATGAAGATATTTTTGATTAAATGTGACAGCTGGATCACTCCTCCATAGGCTCCCTAAGGGAATGAATCCTGACGGCCCAGAAAGTCAATGAAGAAAATGTTTAAATATTCCATGTCACAACAGTGGCTCGCTCAACTATAAGTTTATCATGCGACGAGAATACTTTTTGTGCGAAAAAACAAACAAAAATAACGACTTTATTCGACTATTCCTTTTCTTCCTTGTAGGCCTGAAACGAGACTTCAAGAGATTTCCACGACGCATGCGCGAGAATTGCGATCTCCTTCAACTACTTCAGTTCAGTTCTCGCGCGTGCGCGTCGTGGAAATCTCTTGAAGTCTCGTTTCAGGCCTACAAGGAAGAAAAGGAATAGTCGAATAAAGTCGTTATTTTTGTTTGTTTTTTCGCACAAAAAGTATTCTCGTCGCTTGATAAACTTATAGTTGAGCCACTGTTGTGACATGGAATATTTAAACATTTTCTTCATTGACTTTCTGGGACGTCAGGATTCATTCCCTTAGGGAGCCTATGGAGGAGTGATCCAGCTGTCACATTTAATCAAAAATATCTTCATTTGTGTTCCGAAGACGAACGAAGGTCTTACGGGGTTGGTACAGCATGGGGGTGAGTAATTAATGACTTAATTTTCATTTTTGGGTGAACTAACCCTTTAATTTCTTTTGAATGGTTGTGTATATATAAAATTAGACATTTCAGAATTTCACTAGATGCTTGTTTAGGTCAATTTGGGAACATTATGCACCGTTGTGGCTAAATCTGACAACATTTGTGTAGCACGCTTTATTCTATATATTCAAAGCTCACATTCAAATCCTTCAATCTTAATCTTACGCATGCTACTTTTTCTCAAACCCCCCTCCTCTCACCTGTTCTTTTCCAGACTTTCAGGATCAAGCCTCCTATGTGCATAACTAAAGACGACGCAGACTTTTTCCTCGCTGTATTCAACCAGGCAGTGCTCAACTACATGGAGAGAAGATAAGACATGCAGAACATGAAGACGACACATTGGCTCACATTTTATCTGGAAAATTTCACCTTACAGAACAGGTCTGGGCAGTTAATCTAAAGACCACTAAAGGCAACTAACACATTCTTCACACCTTCCTTAATGTATGCGTCAAGAACAGTTGTTATCAGTAGCTGATTTCAGTACACTATACTTCAGAAACTTAGCACTTTCAATAGGTACTTATAAGCACTTGACTGGCCATCTAACACCAGATCTTTTAAGAGGTTTCAAAAACTGGGACCAGTTCTACTCTCAAATATTTTGGAGACATGGAGAAAAACATGAATAATTCTAGTCATCTCACCTTCATGTAATAAAGTAATTTAACAATTATTTGGTTCATTAAAATTATTTAATTATATATTTGACACTTTTGTCATCTCAACATTATCTTCTAACAATACACCATGATATACCCGGTATAACAGGATTGTGTTGTTTTACAGGTACAGATACATCTTACCAAGTTTCAAACAAACTCATAATCTGGTACAAATTACCTTTTCAATAAGGGAATTGTTTTCAGGGCTGAAAAAAAGTGAAACGTATCTAACAAATGATGATTTCTTGCAATGCTAAATGAAGACTAAAGCATGTCCGTAGCTTTTTACATATACATCAACTGCAGGGTCGTGTCTAAAACGGCACTGTTATAAATACATAAAATATGTTAGGAGATTTTTGAGGGGATTAAATTCAAACCTGACCCAGTTCAAGTGACATTCATAGCTTATACCATTAAGGCAAGCAAGGTCAAAAATAAATCTGTGGTCTCTTAAAACGTTATATGAAGAGAAGGATATTTTTGTCCTGCAAAGACAGCAACTGTTTATTAAATAAGCATCCGTTGTTGTTGTTTTTTTTCTAGTTCTTTTTGAGATCCTTTCCTAGAAATCCACTGGTATTGTTTTGCATAACACCAAGCCTTTATATATTGCAGCTGACCCATTACACACGTGGTACATTAAACATATTTGAATGGTTAGCTTTTACCTCTTTATGATCTTAAACCCAATGGTCTTATTACTAATAATAACATTGTTGAGAGATTTTGCGGTTCATAGCGCATTTCTCCAAACAGAAGTTCCACCTTCCGAAACATTTCCAATAAAATGAAAATGTTAAAAACATCCATGTTCAAAACATCCAGTGGAGTTTTATTCCTCACGTTGCCTTTTACAGTTTACCACTTTGGAATTGTCACTTTGAAAATGCAACTAAATGTGACATAAAACGTGCCATCATAATTACTCTTAACTTCCTAAAAAAAACGACATATGCACGGTCTACTCAATAGAAGTCTCATTGTCCTACAGAACCGCTCTGACGCACCAGATTATGCATCAATTATGGTAGGAATAAATGGCAGTTCTAGGGAAATCTTTTGGCATTTGGTGCATTACAAAAGAAATGTCAGCCCACAGGGCACAAATTCATTCTCATAGGGACAAAGACGCGCGGGCCCATAAACGCACTCCCTGATGGTTGCACAACTGCATGCCATCAAACGAGGTTTTCCTGGACAAGTGTACAGTCAGAGGGGCTTCAGTCTTTGTCTGCCTCTCGGTTATCTGTTCTTCCTGGTGTCCTTCTTTTTCTTGCACGTTTGTGCAGCGGTACTAGAGTAGAGGGCAGTGGCGTGGCCTGTGGTCTTCAGGTGATCGAAAAGTTTGTTCCTGGTGGCAAATTCATACTGACAGGTCACACAGCGCAGGATGGCTTCCTTCTATAAGGAGCAGAAAAAAACATTGAGAAAAAGATACATTAAGCTTTACCGCCACCAATTGTTGACAGACATTCGGTTGGGATTACGGATTAAAATGTAATTAAAACAAATCTGCTGTGATTGTTTGTAGGGCTGCACAATTTAGCCAATATTTTGTGACTGTATATCAATATGGCAAAATATATATATATATTATTAGTAGTAGTAGTATTTTATAGCCATATTGATATATATTACTAAATAAAAATATTAAAATGACTAAAAAAAATAAAGAAATATTACTATAATATTTCCCTGTAAAATAAAAAAATCCAAGTATTTAAGAAAAATTTTATACTATTATTTTACATTACAAATGTAAATTTATAATAATAATTTTTATGGGTCTTAATTTCCTCATTAAACCATCAAATTGTATTTTGATGAAAAACTGCAGGGAGCCTTTAAAGCTTTTCTTTTGATTGATAAGCGCTTCTCATTACATGCATGGGAAGAATTATTATTTCATTTACACTAGTTTATTTATTTCAACATATAGTGTGTATAACTACTTTATTTCACCAATCAGAATGAGAATAAACAAAGCTGGCGTATGCATACATTTTATTCAATTATAGATGATTATGGAAAACCATGTTATAATAAGTCATATGAAGTTGTATATGACTGGATGATGATTATAAAACAGCTGTAAGGCCATTGGAGTGGCTCCTTGCTCACATGTACACACACACACACGCTAACAAAAGTACTGTACACACCTCTTGAGCAACTTCTACACCGCCATGTGGTTTGCCATTCTTTTTAGAGTCTTTTCCACCTTTCTTCCCTTTTGACTTTTCAGAGCTGTATAAAGTGACATTAAAGAGTTAATCTCAGTTCATATCAATATACAGAGAACTTTATAACAACTTAACATTTTAAACCGGTGGATTGTTAAACAGGCATATGAGAGGCACCTTTTTTGGTCTATGGGTTCACATCCCTCTGGTTTTAGATTCTCATCTGGGTCCTCAGAGGGGACAGGGGCTTCCTCGCTGTTGCCCGAATCAGGTGCAGGTGGGGGACGCTCTTCTGTGGACCGCTGGACTGGACTGTCCATCCCGGGGTCTTCTGGGAGATTCTACAGACCAACCGTATTAGAAAAATTACATTTTACTGGATCACGTCTAGCCAATTCAAATACTTCTGAGGTTAGAGTTCAGTGACTTACATTTACGGTTTTCTGCTGCCGTTTCTTTTTCTTCTGCCTTTTAGATAATCTGTAATCAAATGAACCAATCAGTGGACAGGAACAGCCAACAATGCCACCAGATGCCTCATTTAAGTACACAAACTTATAGATGCTCTATAAACTCCTTTATTTATTACAATTTCAGACAATACGAAAAAGAATACTAAATAACTCATAAATAAAATGTTTGAATTTTCAATTCAGCATTGACAATATTATGTCAGTAGTGCATGATCAATCCTATTGATTTTACCATTAATATAATTAATAATCTTTTTACATTAGCATTTGAATAATGCTCACAGTAGACGCTTATAAATCAGGCATATATTCTCAAATACTATAATAGCAAAACAAATAAATTATATTCGAAGAGCACATATCTAGTGCTATGTATTACTTTTGTCTCGGTGTGCCACCAAGTTCATCACTATCATCATCATCGTCGTCCTCTTCCTCCTCTCTCTCCACAGAGTTCTGACTCAGCGACTTGTCTTCCTTCTCCAGCTGTTGCCGTAGCAATGCCACCATCTCTCTGTGTTTTTTGGACTTCTCATGGTTTTTCATGCTGATGTGAGAGAAGCAGATTATACTGCTAAATTATATGCATGTAATGCAAATTAGTTCAAAACATGCTGTTTGTTTGTGATTATTAAATTAATTATTAAAACATGTAGGCTAAAGTAGAAAAACAACACCTAAGAAAAAAATTCTAAATCATTAAATATCTACACTAATGTTAGTGTTGATATTTGGCATTTACACTACCATTCAAACGTTTGGATTTAAAACATTTTTTTTTATATTTATTTATTAAATTAATCACAGGTTACAGTATGATTTCTATTTAAAGCATTTCCGTTGAAATGCTGTTCAGTTGAACTTTCTATAGTATTTATCAAAGAAAACTGAAAGAAATTATCATGGTTTTCCAAAAAATATATATAACAGCACAGCTGTTTTCAACATTGGTAATAATAATAAGAAATATTACCTGAGCACCAAATCTGCATATTAGAATGATTTCTGAAGGATCATGTGACACTGAAGATGTGCATCACAGGAATAAATTACACTTTAAAATACATTAAAATAGAAAACCGTTATTTTAAATTCTAATAATATTTCACAATATTGCTATTTCTACTGCAATTGTGATCTAATAAATGCAGCCTTGGTCAGCAGAAGAGATTAAAAAAACAACTGTAGAATGGTAGTGTCAATTTTTATACTTTATAAATGTAAACCAACTACAGAACTGAACTAAAAAATTACATAATATTTATTCATTTGTGAAGTGGCCGACTGAAAAATGTGAGATCTAAAAACTGAAATCCACATTTTGATCAGTGAGGTGATGAAGGGTGTGCAAAAGAGCAGTGCACGTGTTCTCTCTGCTCCGTTCACTCACGCTTTATCGGATTTGAAAGATTTGTCACAGGCAGGGCAATACAGGTAATCATAATAGTTGTCCATTTCCGCGGCACCATCTGCCTGCACCGCATCTGACAAAGGTCAAGCAGCTGTTAGATACATTCCTTCCATTACTCAACAATGTTTTACAGTATGATTAAGGTATTTTTCATGACTTTGTGACGCTCTGTGTATCATTGCATTATGTATGAATCACAGTTGACTGCTCTGACTTGTCCTGTCTATTTATATAGTGACCTCTACAACTATTTGGACACTGATGTCACACTTAAAAGTCACTGCATAGATGTAAAACACCAAAACAACATGTCATGACGTGTTGTGCTTGAGAGGGTGTGCTTACAACATTTTTTTGGGGGGGGGGGGGGGGTGTTGCAGGACAGTTTTTAATCCTTCAAAACTTTGTTCAGTCTCAAAATCATAATGTGCAGTGAATCTTTGACTGGTCCCTGAACCTGTGACCTTCTGTACCCAGAATCCACTCAAGTATACGTGTACTTCATCAGAACTCACCTCCCCCGTCTATGTTTGCCCTCTCCTGCCCGTTTTCCACCTCCTCCTCGTCCTCTTCACTCTCTGAAACGTCACCAAACTCTAGACCGTACTCGGCTTCCATCTGCTGCAGTTCTTTCTCCAGCTCTGACATGGCGGCCCAACTCTGTTCCTTATAGTCTTCCGCCAGCCTAATGGCACATATATCAGCATATTAGAATGATTCTGAAAGATCATGTGACACTGAAGACTGGAGTAATGATGCTGAAAATTCAGCTTTGCCCTCACAGGAATAAATTGCTGTAAATGTATTCCTGTTAATATAGAAACTAACAACTTTCACGCACATCTGATCGATAGATAAACCGCGCACTACAACAGGTAAATATACAGAAACTCAATAAACAAACACTTCACAATCTTCGCTGCATAAATGATATATAGATTAATCCTTATTAAAGCTATAAAAGTGTCAAGAGCAGTGAGTCATTTGCTTTTTGTCTTTTGTTCTTTGATTAACATTAATGACACAGACACCAGCAGGGTTATTAGTCACTTTAAGACCTGACGTACAAGAAAAATATGTTTTAAAAAAGGCTATATTTACTTATATAAAATATAACTATAAACTAAATCAGCTAAAATGAAGTGGACAAAATTTTATATATGAAAATGTGTGTGTGTATATAATATACACCCACCTAAAGGATTATTAGGAACACCATACTAATACTGTGTTTGACCCCCTTTCGCCTTCAGAACTGCCTTAATTCTACGTGGCATTGATTCAACAAGGTGCTGAAAGCATTCTTTAGAAATGTTGGCCCATATTGATAGGATAGCATCTTGCAGTTGATGGAGATTTGTGGGATGCACATCCAGGGCACGAAGCTCCCGTTCCATCACATCCCAAAGATGCTCTATTGGGTTGAGATCTGGTGACTGTGGGGGCCATTTTAGTACAGTGTGAACTCATTGTCATGTTCAAGAAACCAATTTGAAATGATTCAAGCTTTGTGACATGGTGCATTATCCTGCTGGAAGTAGCCATCAGAGGATGGGTACATGGTGGCCATAAAGGGATGGACATGGTCAGAAACAATGCTCAGGTAGGCCGTGGCATTTAAACGATGCCCAATTGGCACTAAGGGGCCTACAGTGTGCCAAGAAAACATTCTCCACACCATTACACCACCACCACCAGCCTGCACAGTGGTAACAAGGCATGATGGATCCATGTTCTCATTCTGTTTACGCCAAATTCTGACTCTACCATCTGAATGTCTCAACAGAAATCGAGACTCATCAGACCAGGCAACATTTTTCCAGTCTTCAACTGTCCAATTTTGGTGAGCTCTTGCAAATTGTAGCCTCTTTTTCCCATTTGTAGTGGCGATGAGTGGTACCCGGTGGGGTCTTCTGCTGTTGTACTGAAATCCCAGTAACTGAGCAGATTGCGAAATACTCAGACTGGCCCGTCTGGCACCAACAACCATGCCACGCTCAAAATTGCTTAAAGTCCCTGTAAAGGCAATTCTACAAAAAAATTCTAAACACATTATAAATGTTACAAATGTATTGCTAAAACATATTACAAAGACTGTGAACTGTGAAGTACTGAAATGCGGAGCTAGACCGTTAAACAGTTTTTCACCATTGCTATTTTACGGATTCTTTGGGCGGGGCTAAAACAGGGCTCGATGACGCACTGGAGCCCATGAGCTCGTGGACACGCCCCTACTTGATGACACACCAAGGCCACTGAGGCTGATCTCTCCCGACCCCATTCGCATTCGCCGCTCAAACGCGAGTTACTGTCAGTACTATTAGTTACTACAGCCTGCTGTTTGCTAGCTAGCTATGCCTTCAACACGGAAATGCATATAGGCTACTACCTGGATGCGATCATGTACAAAACAGATCGGTGTCTTTATTTAAATTTCCTAAAAACGGTCACATCAAGAAGAGGTGGATTAATTTTGTGTAGAGCCAACCTTGATGAAGAGCTGAGGATCACCGCCAACACCCGCCTCTGTAGTGATCATTTTACACAGGATAGTTTTATAAACTTTCCTCAGAAACAACTGGGATTCACTGATAATCCGCTGTTACTGGTGAACAGGGCCGAAACGACTATCCCCCGCCAGCGTTCATCCTCCCGTCCCGAAAGCAGTATCACCTATCGCCAATAGCTTTCCCGCTAGTGGGCGTGGTTTCAGCGCAGCCAGCGGACACGCCCCCAGCGTTTGAGAGCAGAGAGTAATGCTCATTTTTTCAAGATTTTGATAGCTTATTTTATGTACTTGCCGGCTTTTTTTATCATTCAAATTTGGCTGGATGGCTAATAACACATTTTTCTGTGGTGTGACATACTCAGAACACATACTTAATTTTGACTTTACAGGGACTTTAAATCACATTTCTTTCCCATTCTGACATTCAGTTTGGAGTTCAGGAGATTGTCTTGACCAGGACCACACCCCTAAATGCATTGAAGCAACTGCCATGTGATTGGTTGATTAGATAATTGCATTAATGAGAAATTGAACAGGTGTTCCTAATAATCCTTTAGGTGAGTGTATATATATATATATATATATATATATATATATATATATATATATATGAAAGATTATGTGACACTGAAGACTGGAGTAATAGCTGATCAAATAAATGCAGCTTTTGTGAACTTGGATTTTTATTTTATTTGTTTAATGCAAAAGCTCAGATATTTCAAGGTTTTACATGACTGTGGGGCTATATCTATATACCTATCTATATAAAGCTAAATATTTCTCCCAGTTGATACATTTTTACCATTGTATGGACAAAATGGTTCGAATTACGTGGGAGCTGAGCTCCCATAGAGAGAGGATGAGCTCCCATGAAAGCAGTAAAATCATACACCTGTGGGGGTGTCTAAAAATCATCAGCACCATTATTTTAAATTACAAATAAAGCACTTTTTTCCTTCAATATATTCCTTCAATGTTTATGTTAACCCTTTCGCACGTACGATCGATCACACCGTTGTGATTAGAACGGTCAGTGCATCACGTGATCAACTGCTAAATTCAAACGTGCCTTCGCGCTTTGGCTGGCGCTGAGCCAGAGACAGACGTGCTCAGTGCTGCTGTCATGTATCACAACTGTTCTGTGTTTTCAACCACATAATGTTTATTTTAGGCTTCAGACATTTAAATACACATAAGTACTAGCAAAAAATTATTTTGAGTTTGTAAAATACACACTGATGTCTATGGAAGCGGCAATAATAATCCTTTCCATTAACGGTACGTTACAATAAGACACGTTTTCATATCAGATACACATTGTGTAAGTAGCTTTACATTTGACTCTATTCTTCTCCCAGTTCACCGGCCACTTACTTTCATGTATTTCGTGAGAAGTTGAGGAATTGACGTGTTGTAAAATAACATGGGGCTGCCCATCGCACATACAGCTCAACTAACTTAACGCGATCTTATAAAGATGTTTAAACAACAAAACACATCAACTTGCACATATTTGACAATCGGAATATCAGTGTTTCATGTTATAGCTAAAACATTTGTGAATATTTTTTATAAAAAAGGAAAAATGACAAAAGCAGATCATCATTCATTCAGCGCTGTGTTGTGGTTGCGCTGTGTAACGTGACAAGCAATGACGCGTCACCATGGAAACATTAAAGTGACAGGTTCTAAATAACGGACACCTAGAAAAACTCACGCTGGGGGATCAGTTAGAATATTTTAGAAATAGTGTAAAGTTCAGAACCAGCAACCATGCCACCTAAAATAAAAAGACTGCTACCAACATCAGGCACAACTTTGGCAAAATTCGGGTTTATTTAAAAAAAACAAAAAACATCATCAGAGGACAGTCTAAATCCACCTGCTAGCATGGTGCATAGCACTGGGACTGAAGACGACTCTACCTCTGTTACCACGACTAGTTCTGCTGCTGCTTCCGCTGCTGCTGGTGCTGATTGTGGTACAGAGATGAATGTTACCTCAGAAAAGGAGGCTGAAAAAGCCAGGTCTGACACTATGGACACAACTGAGCAATTGCCAAAGAAATGGGGAGTAAATCAGTGGAGGTCATGAAAGGAAAGAAACCCCTGGCTGGTTACAGGGGAGGGTGGACTTGGATGCATCATCTGTAAGGAAGCTAAGACTCTATTACTTTCAGAGAAGAAAATTGGCGGGCATTTGTCGGATGCCTGGATCAATGGGACAGTGAGTAGCCCTGTGCAGAAACAGTTGCGCAACAAAAATCTACATACACCGAGACAGTCTTGCCCATGAACGAGCTGCTGAAATAGCAGATCTCAAACAAAAAGAAATACTTCCAAGCAATGTTGTCAAACTAAGTTCAGCTATGTTTGAGGAGACAGCCAGTTCATTCAGGACCGCCTATACTGTTGCTAAAGAAAGATTGCCTTTCTCAAAATTCAGTCCCATAATGAAAGTTAATGAGCTAAATGGTGCAAAAGTGGGCCCTGCTCACCGATCTGATCACTCATGTGCCAACATGGTGAAGCACATTGCAGAGCAGTTTCTAATGTGAAAGCACTTGATTCCCGTATTAGCGTTACACTTGATGAAAGCACAATTCATGGCCGTGCTTACATGATTATTTATGTTAGATGCGAAGTTACTGGGAAGGGAGACCTGGACAATTTGTTGAGTTGGACCAGGGTACAGATGCGGAATCTCTGTATAACGCACTGAAAAACAGTCTTCAGGTGGCTGGGATGGATGCTGCGTTTCTTCGGAAAAATTTTATAAGCAGGCTATCACAGACGATGCTGCTGTCCTAACCGGGAAACAGACGGGACTCATAGAAAGACTGAAACAGGATTTTCCTCGACTTCAGGCAGTACATTGCCTTGCACATCGTGTAGAATTAGCTGTGAATGACTCATTGAAGGTGGTTGCAGGGTGCAATAATTTAGAATATTTCCTCTCCAAGCTCTATGCGATTTACCATCAGTCCACAAAAAAAGGGAATTGGAGCAAGCAGCTTCAGAGCTAAACATGCACATTCTTAAAATCGGGAAAGTCTTTACAATAAGATGGGTGGCAAGCAGTTTCAACACTGTTAAAGCTGTGCTCAAGGATTTTCCTGTGTTGGCACATCACTTTCGATTAGCTAGTGAAGGTCACATTCTGGTGTGGAGAGGGCCAAATACACTGATTTGCTAAAGCATCTGTCATCCACCGGGTTTGTCGAGGATTTAGCTACAATGAAAGACGTGTTGCGTGAGCTGAAAGGACTCTCCCTTAAATTGCAGAGACGGGACACTTCTCTGGTTGATGCAAGCCGTTTCATTCACCAAACAAGTGAGGTGCTCTCTGCCATGAAAGACCGAGGGGGGAAAACTGAAATTAAAGTCAAAACGGCCATAACCAGGGGACAGCTCAAAGGGGTTGTTCTTACCGAAGCGCAGCCCAAAATAAAAAAGAGCCAGTTTTACCAGGCAATTGTTGACAATCTCACCAAGCGTCTCCCCGACAGTGACCTAGTGACTATGTTGAAGCCAATGGATCAACACTTTTGGCCCAAAGAGAGAGCAGAACTAGTTCTCTTTAAAGAGCATGAGGTTGCGACATTTGCAAAACTTCTCGGAGAGTCCACTACTGAAGCAGTCAGTGAGTTCAGAGACTGGAAATTGGAAGGTGATCAGGGAAATACATTAAAAAGACTTATTGTGGCAAGCAACACTGTTCTCCCAACCTCTGCAGAGTGCGAGAGAGGATTTTCTGCGTGCAATGACACAGACTGTCAGACCAGAAACAGACTGTGTGCCAGAAGCCTTTCTGCATTGTTGTTCGTGGACTTAAATGGGCCACCCCTCGACAGATTTGATCCTGCTCCATTCGTCCAATCGTGGATAAAGACAGGACATCGGACGTCAGCATCATGGGTCCCAGGACCATAACCACAGCCTGCTGAAATAAGACCACTTTGGTCCATTTTCTCTCCATAATGGTAGGCTAATTAATGGCTTTTACTGTTTAACTGGCCATTGCGTTCTCCCATTGTGTAAGATTTAGGCTATTATAATGGAAAATATCACAAACTGAATTGCGCAGTTCAGCACCACAATTGAGAAATGTTTTTTCATCCTATCTACAACAAAGTCCAAAAAATGTCATTGAATAAGACATGTACATATTTCAATATTAGAATACATCTCAGCTATCAAGTTAAATATCAAGTTCATTTGATAGTTAAACCCCAATTAATTTCATATTTGAATATTAATTTAATTTAAATATAGGCCTAAGGGGAAAAAGATTACTCTAGTCTAGGGGAAGATGTTCTAAAATTTGTTTTGAATGACCCTGCCCTGTTCTTGACAGTATGTGTGTGTTAAGTGGAATTATCCTCCTTTCTGACTTTTCCATTATTTTACCATGCATGGGCGTGTTTTTGGTCATGTTATACCTCGGTTTCTGCTTCTTGTAAAGTAAAAGTGAATTAAATACCAAAGGATACCACTTTGAAGAGCCCATTCTTTGCCATGAGGACAACAAAGTCATACCATCAGTAGCAACAGGGTGATATAAGGTGGTTTATTATTGTCGTTTCTCTACTCCTGTATTAATAAACATTGAAATCAAAAGAATCAAGTGCAGTGTTAAGCAATTATTTATCACACACACCACGCCTGCTTATAGGCTACTTTTTTTTTTTAAAGAGACCCCCACAAAGATGAAATCATAATTCAAACCCTGATTATGCCGCCATATCACCCAGTCCCATAAAATGGGCTAATCTCACTCACTTGGCCTGGTCGAGCTTCTGTTTTCTCCTCAGTTCTTCAGCTTTCTTGACCTTCTCCGCATTCTGCTCTTCCACCAGTTTCTTATGGGCCTGAACGCGCTTGTCACGTTTTCGGACAAAGGCCACCAGTGACCGCACCAGCTCGCTGTGCTCTTTCCTGGCCTTGTCCCTGGTTTTCTTGTTCTCTTTCTCCATGGCTCTCTTCTCCCAACGGTTGGAGGCCTGTCGCGTGTCGTATTCCTCCTTCCACGCAAAGTTTTTGCGCGTACAGAAACTCTGCCAGTAGCCGTAGAATAAATGCACCACCTGAGAGCACCAGGGAGACAAAATTGAGAGAAAAGCCAGAGCCAAATGTGAAGAGAACCTATAATACTACATAACTAGATTTTCTTGATAAACTTCCTGGATGCTTTATCCTTTTAACAAAAATATGAGAGGCTTGTACAGTCATCCTCATTTCATCTGCTTCTTGCAGGCCTCCACTAATGGCAAATGACTCCCAAACCTCCATTAGGTAAAGTGCAGGTACGGGCCACACCGGAAAGGGAAATGGTTTAGACCACTTAAGAGCCTTCAGGTCTGACTGGAGTGGGTGAACTTCATTGTTCAGACCCTGGAGAAAATATTCTCGACGGCTAAAAGAGATGCTGGATAGCTTGAACCAAATGTGAAGTCTTCAGTCAAGATTTTCTCCCTCGTTTATCAAACAATCTGAAATGTATTTTCAGATACGAAATACTGCCGTCCTACTGTTACCTGTACTAGCTTATTTGGACAAGTAGATGGGAATGATGAGGGGAGTGATTAGATGGGAATGCTTTCGTGTTCCATTTATCTAAGTTAATAATCCACAGTTTCATTTGGCTGAAAGGTCTAAAATGCACTAGACCCCCTGAAGAACTCTCTCTGATGCCATGTTTGGGCAATCAAGTGTTTTCATGGTACAATCTATCCATACCTCTCGAACAAACCATCTCAAAATCATCTTTTTTAAACAATTCTTCAAAAAGAAATGGCTCTCAATTCGGTCTCAAGATTTGTTCCGTTTTCTAACGATTCTGGTTCTGATTCCAATTCTTTAAAGATTCCATTAACAATTTTATGAGTACTTGAAGTTTGTCTTTAGACTGATTCAAACTGATAACAGAATTCTTTTTGACTGATTCACTCAAAAGAGCCAGCTCAAAAGAGTCAGAATCATGTACATGTATTTATTAAATCAAAAATACAGTAAAAACAGTAACATTGTGATATATTATTTCAATACAAAATAAATGTTTTCCATTTTAATATATTTCAAAGTTTAATTTTTCCTGTGATGCAAAGCTGAATTTTCAGCATTATTACACCAGTCTTCAGTGTCACATGATCCTTCAGAAATCATTCTAATATGCTGATTTGCTGCTCAATAATTTTTTTATTATTATTATTAGAAATGTTTAAATTGTTTTTTCTGCATAATATTTTTGTGAAATGTTTGTGTAATATTTTTTTTTCAGGATTCTTTGATGAACAGAAAGTTAGAAATCCAATAGAAATCTTTTTGTAACTTTATAAATGTCTTCACTTGACCCCAAACTTTTCAACAGTAGTATAAGTCACACTGGTGGTGACACTGTGTTTTTGATGCGTGTGTAACTGGCGAGTTAATCGCAATAGATAGTTATATTGTCTATTTATTACTTTTGCATTATTTTGCGACATCCAATCATCAAATTTAATTCAGATTCAGAATGCAAGATCCAAACTCCAAAAACAATCTGCTTTGTATCTGTAGATTATTAGAGTGCAGGAAACACTAAGTATTTGAGTGTGCTGTTCCATCTGCACTGCTGATGCTAAGAACCGAATGGTAACTAGTAGTTCAAGTATATATATTTTTTTCAAAGACATAAAGAAACACTCATCTGAAACAATGAACAGCTCATTGCTGGAAGGACATTTTGATAAAAGCAAACCCTTTGTTAAAGGTCTGCAGAAGTTTCTACACATTCTGTAATGAATCATGGGGTGGATAAACAGCTGTCCTTTTACCATATCTCTCTCTGACCAGCAACTTGCTGCTCAAACCATAATTATCTCATGCCTCCCACCCAAAATTTGTCAGGACATAACAGTAAAAGCTTTAATATTGTGTGCTAGTGTCTACATACAGTGTCATAGTCACTCTGAGAGTCTCCAAATGAGGGAAACTCATCCTCCTCGTCTTCCTCATCTTTACTGTGCTCCATCTCCTCCTTTACAATAGACTCAAACAGGTTCCTGTATACAGTGTAAAAGCCCTACAGAGACAAAATTAAAAACATATAACACATCCAATTCTACAAGTAATAATCTGAATCACTCCAAACTGAAAGCAAGACTTGGATTGAAGTGCATTTTCAACATGAACTTCTACTGACATCCAGTGGTACATGATGGTGTCCAGTAAACAAATTGCAAATGTTAAGCAGTAAATTAACTGGTTTATTTTTTTTTCTTTAATATCAATGGCAAACATATGTATGGAAGCTTGTTTACTCCACAAAGTAAAACAAATCTGACATTTTTCCTATTTTTCCAATTCAGACATTTTAACTCGCATTGCCAGTTTATAGTTCACAAGTCTGAAAAAGTCAGAATTACAAAATATACACTCGCAATTGCGAGAAAAAATGTCAGAATTGAGATGTAAACTTGCAATTGCACGTTATAAAGTCTGATTTGAAAGATATAGAGTTCGCAATCGCAAGAAAAAGGTCAGAATTGTGAGATCAAAAGTCACAATTACCTTTTTTTACTTTTTCATTCTGTGGCGGAAACAAGCTTCCATACATATGAACTCTCCATTAAAAATAGATAAATGGACAATGCAACATTTTCAATGAAAAAAGGATGAACGGGCATCTAGGTATGAGGCTATTGACCAACAAAAAATACATTTTATCACCTGTCCGTCATCTCCGTAACCCGAGTAACAGGTGACAGTGAAGAACTGCACGAGATCAATGCTGTCGTCCTGGTACTCTCCGCTGACTCCCCCTTTCAGCAGCGCCTCTCGGTGGTTATCATACCTTAAAACAAAAGTAACAGCCATATTAATACTTAAATATTAATGGATGTATAATGAAGACTGTTCATTTGAACCAGCCATATTAACGACCAAAAACAGATTAGTATTACTGGCACTCTACCAGATATTATAGAAATAATGTGTCAGAAAACAACAGTAATTTTTATTGATATAAGTTATAACAATAACTATGTAACGAATTACTATTGTAATATATTTGCAATACTTTTGCAATAAAAGCTGGCATTTATAAAGAAATAATGGCTATAAATTCAGCAATGGCATACGCTGCAAGTGTAATTTTTAAAAAAAAGTGTATATTTAATATATTTGTTATTCATATTATATTCCTGATTTATTTGCAATTTTCAACCTACTCCAGATGCATTCAATACTCGTGCAAATTAAATCCTCATTTCTGTTAGGCAGCTAGACCATGTAGATAACAATAACATTAAATACTTTTCTCTGTCAGTCCAAGCCCATATGCTGTTATTTTTTCCATAGAACACAAAGGAGAATTTTGTATACAACAGCAGCAGCCACTTCTGTCAAAAAGCTCCACAAAAGTAGTTCATCCATACCACCATATGGAAAATAGCCATTTAAACCTTTTTGTGTTCAATGAAAAAAACATAGTGGTTTGGAACAACATGTGGATGAGAATTTAAGAATGACAAAATGTTAACATTGGGGTGAACTACTCCTCTAACCCTTTAACTATGTCAGCCGAAAATGACATACTCAAAATGAAAGAGCTGCAGCTTGAAGAACACTTTGGTCTTTTAAAAAGACCATGTGGGAATTTATAGTTTTTAGTCACGTGTTTGTTGTGGAGCCCTGGGGGGCAAAACAGCCACAGAACTGCAGCACAAATCTGTAAATTTTCCATCTCAAAAACAAAAATATCTGAACAAGATGCAAGTTTTATGTACTTGTGATCCATATACAGCACCTGCTGCAGTATTTCAACCGATAAAAGCAGCAGAACATTCTAAAATGCTTAACATAAAACACTTTAGCACTTGTGGGTTGCACCAATAAGGATTGAATTAAGCTAAGTTTAATGCTAATCAAGGATTTGTTGATCTGGGTTTTATTTTAAATCGAGTTTTGTTGCACCACCTCTTAATTAACAAATCAGGGATTACATTCTGACCTGTGATCAAAACCTTCATCTGCGATTCATTTTCTCTGTCAAAATGAACAGCAACAATGTTAATATTCCATTTCCTTTTTTATTGAGCAGCAGAAACTCTCTCTCTCTCCGAAAATAGTAGGCTAGCTCTTACCGATAAAGGGAAATAAACTTGTAAAAAGTCAACTGTCTTTAAAAACTGCTACGTAGAAAGACCTTTTTGATGATGCATACTCTATACAGGCGAGCAAATGAGCCCAGAATATAAATGCAACGTGTTTTCTTTATAGACCAATTTTCAGTTGGTAAACATGGTGACGTTTTTATGTGGGCGGAGCTTAGGTGGAGGCAGAACGATCCCTCTGGGCGCTTCACTAACGTCAAGTGCAAGTTTTGTTAGCTTGTTTTTAACAATGACTGGAGAAAATCCGATTTTATCTTAATGTGCAAGGCCACTCACTGTCCAGGACAACGATTGTTATTTGCAAAAATTAATTTTAACAGACGGAACCAGATTGGCCGACCCGTATACTCATTGAGGATCTGACAGGATTAACGTTAACGCCACCTCCGGTTGAGTGTCCTGACTTCTACACCTACCTGATAGAGAAACGGAGGGCATATAAATCTTTAGATGCCTATGTGCTGAATGGTCATGTACAAGACTTGTGTGTACGACCCGCAGTTCTGCCTAGCCAGCGCCATGAAGACGACAATGTAAAGAGTGACATTACGGTGCAATTTTAATGAGGTGAATATTTTCTAGAAATAAAAAATTGCAGATAAAGCATATAAATTTTTCATTGATTCTTGCACCCAACAACACAACAAGATGACATTTAATAATAAGAAGAATAATTTAAGATCCTTATTTTGTAGCTAAATCTGTGCTGGTTTGTATTTGCCGCCTCCAGTTTTCCCTTTGTTCTGCCACCAGCTAGCGCCGTGCGCCGTGACGTAACCGTGACGTCGGCTGGAAATTGGTCTATAATGGTTTTCGATGGGGAAAAGAAACGCTTAACAAGAAATCTTGTGTTGTATTTATAGTCTGTGTTGATCTGCTTGCCTGTACAAAGTATGCATCATCAATAAGGTCAGGTGTATATTGAATTTGGTCTTTCAATATTACTGTCTTACTACATTAGAACTTACTAAAAACCTGGTCAAAATGACTGGCGGGCAGCGGAGGAAAGCCTTGTTTTTCCCTCCAGGTGGACGTTCCTATAAGGGTGTGATGTCATGTGAAAACTATTAATATCTCAGGATCAGTTTAAGAGAAGGTCAGATAGACTAAAAAAAATGTTTTATGAAATCCTTATGATGTGACGGCGAAGGCCAAGTATGGTCACCCAAACTCAGAATTTGTCCTCTGCATTTATTCAAGTTTGTGCACACACAAACAGATCAGTGAGTAGTGAACAAACACACACACACACACACACACACACACACTGATATCAAGACTAACAAAGATGAAACCAAGATAAATGTACCGGTTCAAGTTTAAGAAAGAAAAAAAACGAAGAAAACCAAGTATAAAAGTATTTCACGCGGAACAGTGGTGAAGGTCGCGCTGCTCAAAGTCAATGAATATGAGAGAGTTTGTGGCTTTGAAGCTAAACACACACTGGAATGAATTACTCACGGAAAACTGGACATTTTCTCACCATCTGATTCTGTGCACACCATGTTTCTTTTACAAGGAAGTTCTAATATTTACCAAACTGATACTGGTTAAGATCCCCATTAGAATCAACAACTCTCACAATGGGGGTGGGAATGGATTCCAACAGCTGGATTTATTCATTTACTTGTTTTTAGTTTTCACAAACATGCCTTGCAAATTCTCAGTCCCTGACACTGTGACACTATAATTGCCAAAGGCAATTTGCATTTTGGATCATAACTCTGGAGCCTATGAATTTTTATCTCGTAATTCTGAATTTTTTTCACACAAGGGAGTTTAAAGTGCAGTGTTTTGTTTGTCAAAAAAAATAAAATAAAAGGAATTGTTTCATTTTCATTTGCTTACATTTTAAAAGAATAAACAAATTGTCAATGTTTCATGCCTTCATTTGATTACCACAGTTTTTGATAATTAATTTGTTTTAAATAAAAAATCCAGAACAAATAAAATGACAGAATTTCTAAAAATAACAAAGCATTCATAGGGCCCTATTACCGTAAAACTTCAAATAATAGCCGAGTCCCAAATAGACGCCTGTCTCTTTTACACGCCTGGTGTGGCTGCAGGTTTGGGTAAATAAAGGCCGGTCTCAAATAGAGGCCGGGTCTGTTTTTTAGTTTCGGGTTGTATTTAATCCTCTAAAACCGTCAGATCGTCCGCTTTTTCGCGGCCGCCAAAGCAATTTTTTGTCCCTCCAAAGCTTTTTTTGATCGATGAGTGATGTAGAATAGAATGACTGCTGCGCTTGACAGGGCGCGTTACGAGCAGAGAGAGAGAGAGAGCGCGCCCCGGCCGCGCGCGCGCACTCTCACATCTTCAAACAACACGAGCGCTGTCTTGCTCTCTCTCCCTCGCGCATATTAATCAAAATCAATTGACGACGCGACAGTAAAAGGTTGGAAGACCGCAGTTTAACGTGGAGCATTTGGAGATTTTTATAGATTAGAGACATACACTCAATGACCAACATCTCAACACTAAATGATAAAGGCCTGACTCATATAGACGCCTGTCTCAAATACAAGCCGGTGCAATTCGACGGTTTGGGAAAATAAAAGCCCGGGCTACTATTTGAAGTTTTACGGTATTGTAAGATTTTTTTTTAAACTATTAATTAAGCTGTAAAAGTTTATGACAGTATATAATGCTTTTTGATTGTTGGAATCCTAAAAAAAATTAAAGAGGAAAACACAGAATTTGGTAAAAAATAAAACAGAATTTGAGAAAAATTTTAAGCATTTCATAGGGCCGTAAAACATTATTTTTGTTACATTTTTAACTGTATAGGTTTCATGATTTCAATTGATTATACATGCTTTTTGATTACTAACATATAATTTAACCATTAAATCTGAGTCCAGAAAAGTCAAATGGAACTAGGGAAAAAAATAGAGATGCACCGATTGATCGGCTGGTGACCGGAATCGGCCGGTTTTCACGTGATCGGCCATGATCGGCGACCGGCCGGTCAGTCTGACATAATCCGATTTTATGCCGGTCAAATGCACTCGGGCGCCGCATGATTAACATCGCGCAACATCAGCATCACACGTGCACACGGAACGCGCACATGTAGGAAACCTCGTGAATTACGGCCGTTTCACACCACAAGGTGCAGCGCGTTTTTTTTTTTTGTTCGGCGTGCATGTTAATTAATGAGTGCATTCACACCGCGAGCCGGAGCAGCGCGTGAGTGTCGAGCAGGAGCGTCGCGGGAGCAACAGTGAAGCGCGGGTTTCGGCGCCGAATCTATTTTTGCTGCGCTCAATTTAAGTGAAAGCACACTTTTGATGGACAAAATAAATATGATTTCATCCAAAAAGTGCCCAAAATGCAAAGAATTTGCATGTCTGGTGTGTTTTAACAAGAACTGAAGTAGGCTAGGCTATGTCAGAAAGAAAATGAAGACTCAAAAATATTTAGCCTATAGAAAATTTACCCATTTAAACTTGTTTTTATTATTATTTAATTGTTTCCCTGCACATGCTCCACTTGTCCTGTTTAGCTTGGCTGGACATGTGTCAGATGAGAGAAGAACTGCTTGAGAAATATAACTTGCCATTGATATACAACAAGGGATTGCAATAGGCCTGTGTGTGTGTGTGTGTGTGTGTGTGAGAGAGAGAGAGATAAATATCTTTATACTGCAAGGCTATATTTATTGAATTTTTATTTGTTATTTATATATTATTTTATTGCCATTACCTGTTCTCATACAGAAGTTTAGTTTGCTAAATATATCAATTTTTTTTTATTGGATATTGGATGTGAAAAGGAAATGGTTCTTCCATAACACTGCACTTTAGATGTGTGAGAATTTTTCACACTAGGAGTCATTTATATAGTTCTATTTTATAGCGATTATCTGTTAAAAAAATGTTCTATGCAAAATGTTCTATTAAAGAGAAGATAGAAAATAAATATTTGTGTGTGCTGTAAAGTGATTTGAAAAAATAAAATCGGAATCGGCTAAAATCGGTATCGGCAGGTCAAACTCAAGGAAAAATCGGAATCGGGATCGGCCTAGAAAATTGTAATCGGTGCATCTCTAGAAAAAAATGTAACTAAATTTCACAGGGCCCTAATTTGGTGACCAGACCAAACCCAGACTAAAATGCATGTTTGAGTTGTTTTAAAGCAACACCAAGTAACTTTTCCTCTGCGGTCGCCCTACAGGTTGGAAGCGGAATTGTCCATTACCGCTGTTGTAAATAATGTAACCTACAGCAGCTTACTGTCGCACGCTCGCTCGTTGTTTATCCAGCACCGGCTTTGGAATGAACGATGTCCACAGACAAGGTAGAGTATGTTGCATGATTTCATGAAAGTATGATGTATTGCAACATCAGAAACGAAGAAAAACAAAATAATGACTATTGTAACGCTTGACGTAAAGCAAGTCAAATTTGTAGTTTTCTTATGTCTCATTAGAACTACAGAAACGCGACCCGATCTGGCAATCTTACATAGCATGGTTATAGCAGATATAGGACCGCAAAGCGAATCCAGAAGTGCCTTTCACCCTGTTACGACTTGATGAACCACTGAAACGATTTTGGAAACATTATTTTAAGGTAAAAAAATCTTACTTAGTGTTGCTTTAACTGAAAGCAACTTGCAGTGACATATCTTAAAATGTCAGTGCCATTGTTTTGTCTCAAGATTCACATCAGTAATGTTTTTTCCTAAGGCACATTTATAAAAGCTACTTAAATGTCATAGTTGAACTAAGGCCTAATCCTGGCTTAATCTAAGCCCTGTCTGTGAAACCAGGCAACAGTGGTGTTGTTTATTTCCAGGGTTTGTTGTAGGTCTTACCAGGCTCTCTCCTGTGGATCACTCAGAACATCATATGCAGCCTGGATCAGTTTGAACTGCTCTGCAGCCTCGTCTGCGTTATCCAAGTTCTTGTCTAGAATCAAAATAAAAGATATGATACATTATTACAGAATTTCATTATTAAACTGACGTAAATCCTATAATTAACAGCACTTGACTTGACAGATCATCGCTGAGGAATTGTTAGAGAACATGTGCAAATAGGAGGCGACACCAACAGCCTAATAATAAAATGGGACAATTATGGAATAGATCAAATGAAATCAAATACCTGGGTGCCATTTCAAGGCTAATTTCCTATAAGCCTTTTTCAGTTCGTCGTCCGACGCGTCTTTTTTAACGCCCAGCACCTCATAGTGACACTTCATACTGACTCGGACTTGAGGGAGATCTTAAACAAACTGTAAAGGCTATCCTTTGAAGACCACTGTCATTAACTACAGCACACACGAAATGTCATCAATGTGCCCACGTGGTTCGCAAAATAAAACTATAACAACGCTAACCTAATTACACAATAAATATAATTAAAACGAGATATTAATACAAACGATAAACGAGCTTATTCATCAATTTCTTGGACAGTTGACATATTTACACTCGACAGAAAAAAACACACGAAGCCGGTGTAGTGTGTGGTTCTACGGCGCATGCAATTGACGTCACACACGAGGAGCGCTGCTATTGGCTGAGAGTTGGCTGTTACTTTTTTATAAATTCTGTTTTTTAGTTATTTGTTTAAGATTTTATTTGTGTTTGCATTGACAAAATACAGCAAGGATACAATACATTTTAAGAATAAATGAACATTTCTGAATATGTTCCATACCTCCCTTGCTCATACATTACTCGCATAGATTGATTAAATGATCGTAAAATGCTAATATAAACATTAGTTTAAAACATGTTATTTATTGTTCATGCAAAATAAAGCATTAAGTCAGTATTGTTTTATTAATTTAAATTGAATGGGTGGGATTCGTCTGTCGTTAACCTTTGAAACAATGCAAACCGCTATTCTGAGCAGGAGTGGCTTATGTTTTTTTTCTAAGCTTCCTTAGAGTTTGCACACAATTGACGAATGCTGGCTATTTTAATCTTTCAGGAGGACATATAGCCGCTGCCTGCTGGCATAACGAGATCTGCTGTATGAGCAAAGGTTATTGTAGTCACTTTTGTTCTGCATCGTAAGGATTGGAAATAATTATTAAAAAACTAGCATCATCATGAAATCAATGAGGGAAGTAAATCTGGATACATACAGTTTGTCTCTACTTACTGCAAAAGAAGATATCCTGAATCCACGATCGTCAACAAACTGGTATGGTGACGATTTTTGCTTATTTGCTTATTTTTTTTAAATCCATACATGATGTGGCATGTGAAGTTGATTGAAATTGAAAACGTTTTCACAATCCTAAAAAATAAATACCAATAAATGTTTCTGACCATATAACTATTATATTACTAATGAAATAGCTAATACATCAGTGTTAGTGTCACTGACTGCTTTTGAAATATTTTAAATAATTTTGTATTTTCCTTTTTCATTTTTAATTTTAGTACGTTTTAGTGGGCTAATTGTGTTTTATGTTTTTTGTCATATTTATTAGTTATTGTTTGAATATGTCTATACAGTTTTAGTTACTGTATAAAATTAAAATGAGGAATGTTGCTATGACAACCAGGAGAAATAAAAGTGTCGAAAGTGTTTTGGTTTTAGTTTAAATTATAATACCCCTGACATGCATTTAAAATAACAACAATAATTACAACGAATTTAAAATACATTATAATATGATATAATCAGCATAATAAATTGTAAAAGCGAAAAATTCTTAGCAGAGGATGGTTTCGATCCATCGACCTCTGGGTTATGGGCCCAGCACGCTTCCGCTGCGCCACTCTGCTTGCCTGTGCAAAAGGTGTACGCTCTTGCTTCTTGAACAAAAGACTATTTATGTTGCTCCTAGCTGTTTAAATGCATTACTTATTCATAAACGCCGACAACAACATAAAACACAGCGCTCAAGCTGAAATTCCTTGGAAAGAAAGTAAATAATGTGCGACTGTTCAATTACACAGATGGCTGTCATGTGTGTGTGTTATGTGTTCGTCAGTGAAGGTAACGTTAGAACGACCCCGTTTCAATGAATAGGACAAAAACTCTTCATCTCATATTTAAAAGAATTAGGGCACATTCCACACAAAAAAGTAGCTACTTGTGTGTCCCATGACTTAGTTTTTTGTTTCTTAAAGTTTTTTCTTCTTCTTTTTTTCATTTGATTCTAAGTAAATCAAGTAGACTATGTAGATTGCTCCAAACTATTGTGGTGTCTTGATCTGATGGAATATATAATATTTAAAAATGTCTGTCTTATCTTAATGACCAAACAACCCCCTCCCAGACCAATTTCCTCTGTAAATACCCCTGCTTATCTTAATTAGTATGTTTATCTGCAAAAGCACCCTGTATGACAAACTATGCTACAATCTGACATGATGAATCAAGGAGGGGTGAGTGTGTGAGAGATTGTTTTTGACCATGCTGGGGGCTAAAATGCAGACATATTCACGGAGCAGAGCAGTTCCTGTTGTTTTGGCTACTGTTGTCACAGGAAACTTTTTAAAAAGGAGAATGTCGCCGCTGAAAGAACTTTATTGTTTTAGAGCTAAAAAAAGTATAATTCTGTTATTTTATGATGGAACTTTATTCAGTCAGTTTGTTCCTGATAAGAGAGACCTTTTGGAATTCTTTCCTGACATTCATATAGCCAGATTTGATTTAATTTGATGTTAAACTCTAAGATGTTTTTAAACCAAAGCCTCATTACATTATTCAAATCATATTCTAATTTGATCTCGTAATTCAGATCTGTATTACATAATGTAGCTGTATCAATTAATCAGATATTCAAAGTCAATATCAATAATGGCTCCAAGCACATAAACGGAGATAGAAAGTGCCAGTTGGCTTATCAAGGTGCTAGTCTAAACACGGAAGTCTGAAAAAGCAGGACACTGCATCTTCATAACCTTCCTGTCTCTGTCATTTCCTCCCCTTTTGATAGAATTCACGTATATCTATAGTAAAGCATAACGTATTGTTCACATCCACAATACATTTAAGGTAAGACACTATACAGATGAATAAGGTGAAAACTAATAACTAACTAGATATCACCACTTTCCCCAGATGACAGTACATTAAGACAATTGTTTTGTATTGCAAGCTTTCTGAACTCTTGTTGAAATATGCAAATGAGGCAAGAACTCAAATCTGAACATTGGATAAAGCCATTTTTGAAATTCTTATTTCATTTTGTTAACATATTAACGTTTTTTTTACAGAGGGGATTTTTGATCTCTTTTTATCACTCCATAAATCAGAAAATACTGTCAATATATAGGCTATATAAAAAAACATTTTCTCCATGTCAACAGATTATGTATCCCTCTGTACCTTAAAAACAAAGATAACAATAAAACTGTCAAATTTAATGTATGTACTATAAGTGTTACTGAACAAAATGCTAATTTTGAGAAAACGGCCTTTAAAGATATTTACTGTAATTGAACTCTACAGAAGCAAATAGACAAGGAGTAATACAATAATTAAAAAAATCTTTCCACTAGCCTGCAAGTAGACAAGTTATGGAAGCAAAATCTCAAAATTGAACAGAAAAAAACACTGATTTTTATGTAGATTCTTGCCTTAATGAGAAAACATACAAACACACATGCATCACTATATAGCAACATAACATTACAGCACCCAAGCAGTTTAAACGCGTGTCTTATGAAAGTTATATAACATGCATGACAGAGTCTATATGCGGTCAAGGAGTTCAGCTCAAGACATTTGCACAAGTTATTTTCTTTAATATAGCTCAAACTATTCACTAGAAGTAGAAAAATGTTTGGATTAACAGTCTATAGGCTTTCAAGAATGGCTGTGACTTAGTGATTTCCAAGAAAGACAAAATAATGGCTCCAGTGTCTAACTTTATCATTTTAAATGTAATTTCTAAATGGAGTACTCAGGTTTGTATGTTCCGACATTGTTGTCATGAGAATGTGGGAAAACGGCCCTTTTGTTTTTTGGGTTTGCTTTACAGAAGACCCTGGGGATCCGGGTCCTGTTTATGGGCGTCATTCAAAGGAAATGGGGTCATTTGTGCCTGATACACTACCGGTCAAAGATTTAGATCACTCTAATTTTTAGATGTTTTTAATAGAAAGCTTTTCTAACATACTGTTCAAAAGGGGTCAGTAAGATTGTTTTTGTTGTTGAAAGAAATGAATAGGCTAATTTTATTCAGCAAGGATGCATTAAATCGATCAAAACAGACAGTAAAGACATTTATAATGTTACAAAAGCTTTCTATTTCAGTGCTGTTCTTTTGAAAATTTATATTCATTGAAATAATCTGGGGGAAAAACTGTTTTCAACATTGATAATAATAATAAATGTTTCTTGAGCAGCAAATCAGAATGATTTCTGAAGGATCATGTGACACTGAAGACTGGAGTAATGATGCTGAAAATTCAGCTTTGTATCACAGGAATATATTGCATTTTAAAATATATTTAAATAGAAAAAAGTTATTTTAAATTGTAAAAATCTATCAGAATATTACTGTTTTTTGCTGTATTTAAAATCTAATAAATGCAGCCTTGGTGAACATAAAGAGACTTCTTTAAAATCTTACTAAAATCTAAAACTTTCGAACGGAATACAGTGATAGTTTTGTTAGATTTCTTTTGCATTACACACTAAAAGAGCGAAATCTATCAATAGATCATATAGGCTAAAGATATATATACAACCAAAACTCAAACATCAGTGCAGAGCATTCATATGACTGTTAAAATGTCAGAGAACTTAAAATACATTAGTCTTTGTTATTGAGTTATCCATCCTAATGAAATTACACAAACCTTAATATTCCTTGTTGCCGTTTGATTCTCTGTGTACAGGGCTTTATTTGCCTATGATGGAATAATGAACCGGCTCAAACTGGCTGATTCTGGAGGTAAGTGCACAGAAAGCCTTTTAAATAATGTTTTGTTTTGGAGCTTGTTTTATGCACATTTTTTATAGTAGGTGGATTGAAAGAATTGTCGACTAAGCTCCACCCCATACGGCCACTTTACGGGATGTGCAGAGTGGGCACAGCTCAACCCTGCATCGTTATGATTTTATGGGTAAGTTCATCCTCCACACAATTCACTGTTTAATGTAAAACACTTGACTTTATTCCCCCTTAACCAGTGTTTGCGGGCTCTCAGGTTGGAAATGAAGTGGACGAGTACCGCAAAGCTGAGTGTGCGAGTCATGTACCAGCGATCAGGAACTTCTTTAAGGTAAAAGAGGGGAGGGATTATGGGACAATATCAGCTTTAATTGTATTAAACGCTTTACGCGTTGTACTTTAAGGGGTTCTAAAGCTTGTCACTGGGGCAGTAACTTTTAAAGGGATAGTTCTCCCAAAATGAAAATTGTGTCATCATTTACTCCCCCTCAAGATGTTCCAAACCTGTATGAGTTTCTTTCTTCTGCTGAACACAAAAGAAGATATTTTGAAGAATATGGGTAACCAAAACAGTTGATGGACCCCATTGACTTCCACAGTTTGGAAAAAAGTATTGACTATGGAAGTCAATGGGGTCCATCAACTGTTTTGGTTACCCATATTCTTCAAAATATCTTCTTTTGTGTTCAGCAGAAGAAAGAAACTCATACAGGTTTGGAATAACTTGAGGGGGAGTAAATGATGACACAATTTTCATTTTTGGGTGAACTATCCCAGTTTAAAGGGACATCTTTAAACCTTATTTACCTGTAAACATAGTACTTTTAGGGTATTTTTTTTCAAAAAATTGGTAAACTGCACTTTTTAAGGGTAGATAAGGTACAAAGTTGGCCTTAGTGCCTACTCTGCCTCAGTGAAAAGCTGTTGAATTCTTTGCACAGTTTTTTTGTTGTTGTTGTTGCTTTATTCGTATGTAGAGATAATTCGAATTAGGAAACATAATAGTCGTTCTTGTTTTGTGATCATGAGCATGCAGATCTTAAATTAGATTTTTTTTAATTAAATCTTTTCTTTTAGAAGTCTTTTTAGACTGCATGTCTTTCTTGTCAGGATGGATTATATGTTTAAAATAAAAAGATAAAGACATTAAAAAATTGCTATCTTTGTCTTTCTGGTGCTTCAGGAAGTTCACATCTTTCTTCCCGCCCACACTTTGGATGAAATCACAGAAGAGCGGATCTGTACACTGGCCTATAATGCTGCAGTGGTCACGAAGGGGCCGAGAGGGAGACCCGGACGCCGGGTGGAAGACAGACAGGCCGTTGTGGTATGACACCATGACTATTTCTTACCACAAGAGGGAAGGCTTTACGAATCCTGAGCGATGAAGTTGTTTTGAAAAGTATAGCCAGTCAGACAATTAAACTCTATTAAAATCAGGAAAATAGTAAACAAATCAAACTGACTCCTCAACATTTCCAGGGCACTAATTACAAGCGAACAATCGCAGCCGCAGAGATCCAGAGAATCCAGAGAGATTCTTTCTGGGCACAAGCAGAGGTACGGTGTGAGATTTTAAATTTTCTTTTCCATTGTTGCCTATTATTCTTTACACGGTTGATATTATGAATGTTATGGCAAGAAAAGAATAACTCTCCAGATCTCCAAATGTGCTGACATTACCAATATACCTCCAAAATAAATAAATAAATCGTTATGTCACAAGAGTAAATTCTGGTACCACTCATTTTATGTGTAATTGGTAATAAATCACAGTTTACAATTAACATAATAATAATAAAATGAAATACAATTTTGTTGTTGAATATTTTGTGTATTCTTCTTTTTAATTATTAACCAATGGCATGTTATTTTATTGGATTTCTGAACTTACACATTTATATTTTACTATAAATGTTTATTTTATATTAAAGGGATAGTTCACCCAAAAAAGAAAATTCTGTCATTAATTACTCGCCCTCACGTCGTTCCAAACCCGTAAGACTTTTGTTCATCTTTGAAACACAAATGAAGATCTTTTTAATGAAATCTGAGAGCTTCCTTCCATTGACAGTCTACTACGCAACTACCACTTTCAAGCCCCAGTAAAGGCATCATAAAAGCAACCCATGTGACTACAGTGGTTTAACCCAAATTTTATGAAGCGACGCAAGAAAAAATCTTAATGTATGGCTACCAGTTTACGCATTTGTGTTGTGTTGACGCGAGAGCTGATTTTATTGCGTGAATGTGCGTTGTAGATTAATATTCTGCATCACTTCATAAAACTTCATAAAATTGTCGTATGAATCTTGTCAAACTAATGTCTTACGGGTTTGGAATGACATGAGGGTGAGTGATAAATGACAGAATTAAAATTTTGGGGGGAACTGACACTTTATATATATATATTAAAAAAAGATAATTGACCTAACTTGTGTTAGCAAGTCCAAGGCTTACCCAAATCTTTCTCTAAAAGTCGCACGCAATACAATAACAGTCAGATGTCGGTTTCTTACTATATTTATTTACAGAGAGAAGAGGAGGAAAGGAAAAAGGAGGAACAGCGGAGGGCAGCAGAGGACAGGAGGCAGAGAGAGAGAGAGCGAATGCTCCAGGAAAAGAGAGAGACAATGGAGAGAGATAGGAGGTTGAATGAAAAGGAACAGAAAATAAAGGAGCAGATGTCAGTCAAACATTCCCCCATGCACAAAATTTCCAAGGGCCAAAAGTGAACTTTTAAAATCTTTTTTTTTTATTTTTTTTTATAGGAGAATACAGGCCAAAATGGAAGCAGAGGCCCACAAACAAGAGAAATTAAAATGGGTATGAATAATGTGTTTCTGTGTGTGTTTACATGCACATGTTCAAAGTATTATATATATATATATATATATATATATATATATATATATATATATATATATATATATATATATATATATTTATATCACAGGAGCACCAGGAAAGGGAACGTGAAGAGGAGGAAGTGAGAGCTAGATATTTCCGCTCTAAATCAGAGGAAAAATCTTCGGTGAGTTCTGTCAATCAAACTTAAACCTGCACTAAACGGCTCGCTTAAATTCTGTATATGGCCTATGAATTTAATGCTATGATGAAATACTGTTTATGGCCAGGAGGAGGCAGCAGCTCTTGTGTCTCAGCGTGTTGCAAACACCAGAGAGTTTTTCAGACAACTGTCCTCCACAAGTGTCCACACAGCCTCCAGTCCCAGCTCACCATATCCAGGTAAAGTGCAATACAAAGAGAACCGGCATGTGTTCCTGCGAGAACGACTTCGCTACTGCATAACCAAACAAATATGTCTTACATTTGAGAGCTTATTTTAAAATCCAAAGTAATTTATTTTTGCATTTTTATGCCAGCACAAGCAGCTTTGATGTAATGATCAGAAGTGTTCAAATTTTTATTATATTAGACACGGAACAGTACATTTGCTACATTTATTAATCTAGGTTAATGTTTCTGCACAGTAAAAAGTTATATGATCAGGAAGTTTTGACAACATGTTTTTACATTTCTTTAACTAAAAATAAGTTAAGCAATTAACTTAGTTAACTAAGTTAACTTTTTTTATAAGTTATACAAGATTCAACTCGTTTTTTAAAGTCAGTTTAATGTAATTTAAGTTGAAATGACTGAAAGTCCATTGCACTTAAAAATTTAAGGCAGCAACTATTTTTACAGTGTACATACAATATTTCTTCACTACTGATTAAAAGTTTGCAATCCATGTTTTTAGGAAATTAATACTTTTATTCATCATTAAATTGGTCAAAAGTGACAGTAAAGATTTTTTTACATTATTACAAAAGATTAATATTTCAAATAAATGGTGTTCTTTTAAACTTTCTATACAACAAAAAATCCTAAAATATTGTATCAGGCTTTTCACAAAAAGCTGCACAACTGTTTTCAACATTGATAATAGTAAGAAATGTTTCTTGAGCATCAAATCAGCATATTATGATTTCTGAAGGATCATGATGTGACACTGAAGACTGGATTAATGATGCTGAAAATTCAGTTTTGACATCACAGGAATAATTTGCATTTTAAAATATATTAAAATAGAACATTTATTACAGTATTTACTGTATTTTGATCAAATAAATGCAGACTTGGTGAACATCTTTCAAAACAAAACAATAAAAAATTCATTTTACATTTTAGTTCATCATTAATGTATTAACTAACAAACTAAAACTTAATGTAAAGTGTTACCAGTTAGGTAAATATATAGTGAATTCATAGTAATCAAGAATTGACACATTTGAGTTGTAAATAAAATGTTTTAAATCAGATGTGGCTGTATAGAGATATTCAGCACGCTAAAAATAACAAAACAAAAAACAGGTTGTTTGGTAACTGAATGTGCGTGTTTGGCACTTGACGTGTTGACTGATTTGTTGAATGTCAGCAGTCTAGTTTTGTTTGTAACTGTAATTTTCATATTTTAGTGCCATTTGTTTTGAAATCTCTGTCTCATTTTTTGCAGTCGGGGGTCTCTACAGACAACTGCATCGCAGTCAGACGGACAGTATCTTCCGTTTCAATGAATCACCTTCTTCTCCACCTGCATTCCCGTACAGATCATCATCTCCTTACTTTCAGTCGATTCCCACATCCCAGAACCCAACTCTTTTCACTAACACTGCAGCTTCCTCATTGCAGAATTGTGCAACGGTATCTATCAAAAGTCAGATCCACCTGTCTTCAAGTAAGATAATGGAGTCATGTGCCGTGACTGCCGCTGGCCCCGCCCCACTCCTCCAAACTCAACCCCCTTCAACTGATGCTAATAAATCTGAAACAGAAACTCCTATTGGTGATATACTAGATAGTCTGGTCTTTTATCCACCTCCAGTAACTGCTGAGCAGCTCAAAACCGGGGAATCAGAGATGGTGGATGAGTTTCCTCCACCTCCCTCTGGTTTTGAGAATTCACCGGAACTGGTTGTAAACCAGCCTGAGACACTTGTTGACCCCTTAGAGACCCCTATGTCGTCTCTTCCTTCATCAAGTCTTTTGGTACCTGAGCCCCCCGCCAGACCGCTTCCTGCGCTGCCTGTTGCCCCACGAATGCTGAAAGACCTGGAACCGGGGAGAGATTTTACTCCTCGGGCATCTGTTATACCTACGGTTGAGGAAGATGTGGAGGAAAAGAATGAGGAAAGGGAGATTAAAGATGAGGGGAAAGATGTGCCAGGGAAGGATGGAGAGAGAAGGGGTCAGGAAAAGGGGAAGGGAGGTCAAAATGAGGAGGAGGAACATGATGGGATGATTATGGGAAAACATGAAAGTGAAAAAGAATCTAATGGTAAAAGGATGGAAAAACGTGAGAGTGGTAAAGAACAAGATGGGAAAATGTTGGAAGAACGGGTGAGTGGAAAAGAACAAGATGGGAAAATGTTGGAAGAACGTGAGAGTGGAAAAGAACAAGATGGAAATATGTTAGAAGAAAGTGAGAGTGGAAAAGAAGAAGATGGGAAAATGTTAGAAGAACGTGAGAGTGGAAAAGAAGAAGATGGGAAAATGTTAGAAGAAAGTGAGAGTGGAAAAGAACAAGATGGGAAAATGTTAGAAGAAAGTGAGAGTGGAAAAGAAGAAGATGGGAAAATGTTAGAAGAACGTGAGAGTGGAAAAGAACAAGATGGGAAAATGTTGGAAGAGCGTGAGTGTGGAAAAGAACAAGATGGGAAAATGTTGGAAGAACATGAGAGTGGAAAAGAACAAGATGGGAAAATGTTGGAAGAACGTGAGAGTGGAAAAGAACAAGATGGAAATATGTTAGAAGAAAGTGAGAGTGGAAAAGAAGAAGATGGGAAAATGTTGGAAGAACGTGAGAGTGGAAAAGAACAAGATGGGAAAATGATGAAAGAACGTGAGTTTGGAAAAGAACACGATGGGAAAATGTTGGAAGAACGTGAGTTTGGAAAAGAACAAGATGGGAAAATTATGGAGGAAGAAGAGAGTGAAAAAATACAACATGCTAAAATTATGTTAAAATGTGTATTAGAAAAAGAGCAAGATAGGGAAATTACAGAAAAATACGAGGAAGATGGGAAAAGTTTGAAGGAATGCGAGATTGAAAAAAATATGGAAGAAAATGAACAAGATGGAAAAAACATGGAAGCTTTTGAGGCTGGAAAATATGGGAAAATGATGGAAGAATGTGGGCAAGAAAATAAGCAATACGGAAAAAAATTAGATGTGAGGAAATGCGAGGAAGAACATGACAGTGAAAAGGAACAAGATTTTAAAATGATTGATGAATTAGATGCAAAAATACTGTTAGAAAATTTGAGAGGAAAAGAGCAAGATGGGATAAATGTGGAGGCATTTGACAGTAAAATAGAACAAGACAGGAAAAGCATGGAAGTATTTGAGACTGGGCAAACACAATATGTGAAAAGGATGGAAGAATGTGGGCAAGAAAATGAGCAAGACAGGAAAATTGTAGAAAAACGTGAGGATGAACATGACAGTGAAAAGGAACAAGGTGGGGAAATTGGTGGAAAAATAGTGGAAAAACATGGAAGTGAAGAAAAACAAGACAGGAAAATTGTTGATGCGTTTAACAGTGAAAAAGAACAATATAGGACAAGCATGGAAGTATTTGAGACTGAAAATATACAATATGTGAAAATGATGGAAAAATATGGCCAAGAAGATACGCAAGATGGAAAAATTGTAGAAAAATGTGAAAAAGAACATGACAATGAAAAAGAACGAGATGGGAAAATTGTAGTAAAACATGAAGACGGGAAAAGTTCAGAAGAACACGAGAGTGAAAAAAAGCAGGATTGGAAAATGGTAGAAGACAAAGTACAAAAACAAATACAAGTTGGAGACATCATAGAAGAACATGTATTTGAAACTGAAACAATTAAATATGTGAAAATTATGGAGGACTGTGGACAAGAAAATGAGCGAGATGGAAAAATTGTAGAAAAATGTGAGGAAGAATTTGAGAGTGGAAAAGTACAAGATTTGAAAATTATACAATCACATGATGATGAAGAAGACCAAGATGGTAGAAGGTTGGATGAACAGGATTGGGAAATTATGGAAGAGCTTGAGAGGGAAAAAATACAAAATACAAATATGATGTTAGAATATATGAGAGATTGTAAAATTGGGCAAAGCCATGAAGACAGAAAACGTCTGGAAGAACACAAAGAACTGAATTGGAAAATGACAGAAGAATATGGGAACATCATGGAAGAACATGAAAGGGAAAAAGGACAAGGTGGGATGATGGAAAAGCGACAGATCCAAGACAATAAACGAATGTCACGTGTGGATGTAGACAGAACAGTGAATGTGACTGTGCTCAGGGAGGAGGAATCATATACAGAGATTATAAAGAGGGATGAGGCTACAGAAGAAGCTGTTGAACAGGTGAAGAGTGACCATGGAAATGAGAAGGAAGAGATGAACACACCTTTAATCCACACAGAAGAATCCAGTGCTGATACACTTTTCTCCCAGCATTCACCACTCTTCCCAGAATCCCGTGCAACAGAGCCTCCTCAATGCAATGACACATCTATTCCTGAAAGTATTTTAAGCACTCAAGATAAAAATGAGCCACAGATGAGCTCCTCACACCAAATCAACTTACCAACTATTCAGATTGAGTCAGATCTTTCCAACCTGAGCATTCAAAGAGATTCAGATGACATGAAAGAGAAGACTTATGAATCTGTTGACTCTCAAGCTTCCTCCAAAAACAGCCCAGACGCCTCGTCCGCTGAACGGGGTCCTACCACAGAAACACACGTTGCAGTGAAGGATGAACAGACTGATCCAGAGGCTAAAATTGTGGACGGCACCAATGGTTTGGCTGAAGGGATCAATACTGGGTGCGAGAAATCACCTATATCTGAGAATCAAGCCAGGATTGGACAGTCATACGAGAGGGAGGGGCTTGTACCTGTCAGTCATTTCCTCCAAGACCCAGGTAATGATGATGGTGGACTGGATAGGTAGTTCTTCATATCAAGTAACTTACTATTATAGATGCCTTATTTAAATGTACATTACTCTTCAAAAGTTTGGGGGCAGTAAAACATTTTTTTAATACTTTTTTAAGGACACATTCAGTTTATCAAAAGTAACAGTGACGACGTTTATAACAAAATCTTACAAAATATTTCTATTTCATAATCCTGAAAACAATGTTTCCAGAAAAATATTAAGCAACTGTTTTTAACATTGATAATAATAAATGTTTCTTGAGCAGTAAATGAGCATATTAGAATGATATTAGTAATGATGCTGAAAATTTTGCTTTGATCACAGGAATAAATTACATTATAAAATATATTCAAATAGAAAACAGTTGTTTTAAATTGTAATATTTCACAATGTCACAGTTTTACTATAATATTTTTGATCAAATACGTGCAGCCTTGGTGAGCAGAAGAGACTTCTTCCGAACCCGAACTTTGCATGTTTGAATAAGTACTCTAATTCTGCGAAATAATGTAAAGTTGTTTAAACACTCAATTTTCTTAGTAACATTTCTTTCTGACAGCCAATAGTGATATAAATCTTCCTCGTTTTGAAAAGAAAGATGAAAAAAATGCGTATTAATGCGTACTATAGCACACACACGGAAGGTCTCTCGCTCTCTCACTATCTGTCGTGCGCGCGCTACACGGGCACACACACGCAAGGTCTCTCGCTTTATCGTTCACTTAGCCTTTCGAAAACGAAACCTACAATATATAAAAATATATATATTAACGATGAAATACGGGACAAAACATGATTTTTTCATAATAAGTCGGGACACTATATAGTGTCCCGACTTATGTGATTGTACAATTAGAGTTGAAATACGGGACTGTCCCGGGAAAAACGGGACGTCTGGTCACCCTACTACAATGCCAACATTTTTCTTCCAAATATGACAAATATGAGGATGTTTTGAGACAGGTACCATTTTAGATGAGCTTTATGCTAGGAAAAATATTTTTAGCGTTTAAGTTTAAAGTTAAAATTTCATTAGTTAACATTAATGCATTAACTAACAATGCGCAATACATCTGTTACAGTATTTATTCATCTTTGTTAATATTAGTTAAATACAGCGGTTCATTGTTTGTTCATGTTAGTTCACAGTGCATTAACTAATGCTAACAAATACAAGCTTTGATTTTTAATAATGTATTAATAAATGTTGAAATTAATATGAACTATATGAATAAATGCTGAAGAAGTATTGTTCTTAGTTCATATTAACTAAGGTAGTTAATGTTACCTAATGAACCTTATTGTAAAGTGTTATCAAATTTAAAAAAAAAACAAATTTTATGTTTAAATAAGAAATGTAAAATACAGTGTCTTGGTTGATTCGAAATATTTTTTTGTGTTGCAAAGTTGCTTATAGTTAAAAGAGTATAAAGTGGACCGTCGAGTGTAAACTATATTCTACTGCAAAACTTATTCTACTAACCCAATCCCTAACACCTAAACCTATGTAACAGTCTATTACAGTCTACTAATACTCTGAGAGTTAGTTGACAAGTAGTTGCAGCGTTACTTTAAGTTAGTAGAATGTCTAAAATGGACTATCGAAATAATGTGTAACCTTTTTTTTTTTTTGTTACTTTGCAGACACTGCAATATGCCTAAAGCATTGTACTCATCAGCTGGATCTGACCAATGATATAAGTGATGTTGAAGAGGGAGAGGAGGCTATATCATTCATTGTCAGGGACACAGAAGTGGAGCAGATCTTAAAATGTGATTCTGATCACGAGGATGAAGACTTAACACGCACATTTCTGCAGGATTGTAAAACCATCACGGAAACACCCTGTAACATGAGGAATGATAAGACAGCCAGTGATCAATGAGGAACATTTGGAGATAATTAGTAGGTGTGAGCAGTTATCTCAGAACACATCATTCTATCAAAGAATGCTGTTTCTGGTTTTGATTGGCATTAATTATTACACCTCAAGGTGTGGAAGGTAATTCTGTGTTAATTGCAGATTTGTTGTCATTTCACACCAGGTAGGTTGTTTTTTTTCTGAGGGGGTGTTTACACGACACCTTTTCTGACTAAAAACTCAACACTTTTTATACGTTTTGGGGGCCTGAAAACAGACTTTTGAAAACAGGTTTCAAAGTGCAAGTTTTTGAAAACGATACTGTTATTGTCTGTGCAAACTACGAAAACGCGAATTTGTGTAAACGGTGACGTCATTCCGTTCAGTATCTATGCGCGTAGTTTCTTTACACAGTGACATCGCCAACTACTGGCCTGGCATGCATAATGCAGGGTTTTTAATAGTTTTCGCAGATCCGTGTGAACGGGAATCGTTTTGACAATGTTGTCGCCTATACGTGCAAAACGCGAAGGATTTTATTTATTTTTTTCAGATGGTGATATCCTAGAATTCAATAAAACAGCTATACATAATTACCCCAATTTTGGGATTTAGAGAAAATCTCATCATGATAATTATAGTAAATCTCAAAAGTGCTCTTGCTGGAAGGAAATATAACACTATAATTTTCTACCAAAGTCTACTTAGTATACACCTCAACCTTTAATTAATCTCTTATCAAAAGAACAGAAAAAGTAAACTTTCGCAGTGACCCATGAACAGCAAAGGGTTCTGGGATAGATAGGCATGCAACAACATACCGGTTTTCTGTTGTTGTGGTTTAGTGTTATGTATAAAGAACTATAAAAAGTTCTCTCAGTTATTTATGATATTCTTATTCTAGTGAGCATTTCATTGGACAAAATAAAATAAAAATAAATCTGTGTACACTGTAAAAAAAAAAAAAAAAAAAAAGTGGCTGCCTTAAAGGGAAACTCCACTTTTTTTTGGAAATAGGCTCATTTTACAACTCCCCCAGAGTTAAACTGTTGAGTTTTACCGTTTTTGAGTGCAGCAGGCGCAATGATATGACGCAGCACCTGAAAATAGTCCCCAGCTCGGTAACTTCCAACGTGACCGGGACTAAGTGCCTGCGCCTGGTGCACTCATGGTACGGCAGTAAAGTTTCTTGATTATTACGCAGGAATGAGAGTATAGTTCCTAGCCATATCAGCCTAGAAAATCGCAACTTTACATTTTCCGTCGGTCTTAGTGCACGATGTAACTACAGAAGAGTCAAGTTTTAAATAGGAAAAATATCGAAACACTTTGGTCATTTTTTTTGAGAAAGGCTAATGGTCTGGTCCACTTCAATGATGTATGCTAAGCTATGCTAAAAGTGGTACCGCCAGAACCGGAGATCGGCTGAATGGATTCAAAAACGGTAAAACTCAACAGTTTAACTCTGGGGGAGTTGTAAAATAAGCCTATTTTCAAAAAAAGTGGAGTATCCCTTTAAATTTTTAAGTACAATCAACTTGGACGTTTAAGTAATTTCAACTTAAATTGCATTAAACTGACTTAAAGCTCCAGTTTGACGTGATATGATAAGCGATCGTTAGATTTAATCAGCGCGATTTACTGCAATGCTTTTTTCCCCTTAGTTGGTCAGAACAAACGTGGATGTTACTTACTTGTTCAGATGACAAGGGTGAAAATGATTATGTTGGTCATACTTCCGAAAAGAATAATCTACGATTCTGAATGCCACGGTGACTGACAGCCACAGATTCGGTAACACTTTACAATAAGGTTTTTTTTGTTAATATTAGTTAACTACATTGGTTAAGATGAACTAACATTGAACAATACTTCTACCATATTTATTATATTAGCTAATGTTAATCTTAACATTCACTATACATGTATACGATCAAAAGTTGTATCTGTTAACATAAGTTAATGCACTGTGAACTAACATGAACATTTTTATTAACTAACATTAAAAAAGGTTAATGCTGTAAAAATATATTGCTCATTGTTAGCTTATGTTGCTGTTATCGTAAATTCTAAATGCATGTATATGCTAAAAGTATATTAAGACGTTGCATTAAAAGCTAACACGCATAAAAGCCACAAAACTCTAAAATATGTTTGATGTAATATGTACCCAACTAAGAACAATTTGCTAATGTTCACATTAAAGTCCCTTTAAAGTCAAAATTAAGTATGTGTTCTGAGGTTGTCACACCACAGAAAAATATGTTATTAGCCACCCAGCCAAATTTGAATGATAAAAAAAGCCGGCAAGTACATAAAATAAGCTATCAAAATCTTGAAAAAATGAGCAGTATTCTGCTCTCAAACGCTGAGGGCGTGTCCGCTGGCTGCGCTGAAACCACGCCCACTCGCGGAAAAGCTGTCGATGGTAATTTTAGGTGATACTGCTTTTGGGACGGGGAGATGGTCGGTTCGGCCCTATTCACCAGTAACAGCGGATTATCAGTGAATCGGATTATCGTCTCCGACGAAAGTTTATAAAACTATCCCGTGTAAAATGATCACTACAGAGGCGGGTGTTGGCGGTGATCCTCAGCTCTCCATCAAGGTTGGCTCTACACAAAATTAATCCACCTCTTCTTGATTTCTTTAGGAAATTTAAATAAAGACATCGATCTGTTTTGTACATGATTGCATCCAGGTAGTAGCCTACGCATTTCCGTGTCGAAGGCATAGCTAGCTAGCAAACAGTAGGCTGTAGTAACTAATAGTACTGACAGTAACTCGCAATTGAGCGGCGAACTGATGCGAATGTGCTCTATTGTTAGGGGAGGGGCCAGCCAGCCTCAGTGGCCTCAGGGCGTCATCAAGTAGGGGCGTGTCCACGAGCTCAGGGGCTCCAGTGTGTCATCAAGCCCCGTTTTAGCCCCGCCCAAAAAATCCGGAAAATAGCAATGGTGAAAACTGTTTAACGGTCCACAATTCAGTAACTCACAGTTCAGTCTTTGTAATATGTTTTAGCAATACATTTCTAACATTTTAAGTGTCCAGGTTTTTTTTATGTTTTTGGGTTATCTAAACAGTAAGGAATCATTCAATTTTATCAGTTTGCAAACATTATGGGAATGTTACTTTTTAATGTTTTCGAACATTCTGAAACAAGTAGCAACATTTAAAAAATGTTAGATGAATGTCCAACTCAAACGTTGTAGAAAAAACCTTCCACGAATGATGTTTAAATAATGTTTTTGTGCTAACGTTTTGAGAGCATTATTAAAGATCAGATAACTTAATGAACGTTTAATGTTACCGAAGGAACATTTGTCCATAACATAATTTGTCCAAGGTTGAGAGAAAGTTCTCAGAAAGCCAAAGTCCTGAGAACGATCCCTGTTAGCTGAATAGACATTTCATTCTTCTCTTAAGTTCACCCAGATCATTTATCGACACTAAGCTGCTGAAAACATTCAGAAATTCTCATGGTACTGATGTCACAACCATGAGCACAAAGCTTCCACGTTTACATGTTAATGTCAATTTAGTTTTCAGCCACTCCGCTTAGCTCCATATACAATGAAGGCTAAAAACAAACCAAAACTGTAGCCATTTTTAAATATTGACATTTTTCTGTTTGTGTGAGTGAGTGTGTGTGTGTGAGTGAGTGAGTAAGTGTATGTTTGAAGAAATGTGAATGTTTTATAATGTACTTCCAATCCGGGACAGGAGTTGAAAATTAGCATTAGCTAAATAAATAAATGAAAAAATTAAAGGTTAAGTAGCAAACAGCCTCTTTTATGTTGCAGCTAAAGCCAGAGTTTTAAATCAACATCTTTGTTTTTTTTTAATAAGAAATTTGACCTATGACACTCTAATTCTTGGTATGGAGCCAGTCTAAATCACTTGGCATCCAATACAGTGCTTTATAAGAGAGACCGGGGCAAGTTGTCACACTTTAAAGTAATTTCTAGATGCATACTTTAAAGTATTGACTACAAAAAAACTTCTGAACATTTCCACTTTTATTTCCCTAAGAAAAAAAATACAGTTCAGTAAACAAAAGTTGACCAATAGTGGGGCACATTGTCACATTGGAACCTGCTGCAGCTTACTGTAAGGTTCAGCTTAATCAAAACAGTAAAACAACTAGAAACATAACATGATCATATCACATTCAAAGGTAACACACTGAAAGATCCTTCCATTTGTTTTGGCCAACCAAGTTCGTTTTTAATAAATTTGCATAAATTCTATAACATCTTAAAACATTAAAATTGTGACAACTTCCCTGAGTTGGCATTTATTAAAAAACAGCATTCTAGCCCCGGCTCATCGACCCAAACAGAATATCTAGATGTCTTTTTTTTTCTGTGTGCATACATAAATTGATATTTAAAATGTCAGCGTTGTGGCGTTGTTGGCTACACCTCTGGCTGCTATGTTTGATGAGACCTGGCCTAGCGAGATCCATGTTTCCATTCAAATCATTGACGCTTTCAAAATTATTCTGACAGTAAGAACGTTCCCCTCCTTAAGGACAAATGCTGCCATTTTGTAAGCAGACAAGAATGTTTATGCAAATAAACTATAAAAAGAATCCAAGGTAACCCTATGGCTGCTTGAAATGTAGATAAGACTAGATAAGTAGATAAGCTGTGACACTATAGATTTATAGAGGAACTGAAATATTAGTTGACTTACTAGTATCGGTTAGCAGTGAATGATACGTTATGTAGTTGAAACTTTTGTTAAATCTACAGTGAAAACGATACTCGGTTACTGACGTAACCTCGGTTCTCTCTAGAGAGGGAACGAGTATTGCGCTAGTTTAGCTTACGCTACGGGAAAGATTCATCTTCTCGAGATATTGAAGCCAAAAAATTATCCTTAATTTTGTATTCATTGTCAACGCAGTGCAGCAGCTAGCAGACCCAGAGCAGGCCATCTCGCGTGCTTATTGGCTGCCCTGCGGGCAACTGCTGCAGCCTACCAGTGAGCCCGGCGAGACGTCACGCCCAATGAAGGGCGCCCGCGCCTTCATAGCGTCACAGCCCGCCAGAATGGGTGTGGCTTAGCGTATAAAAGTAGGGGCTGTAGGCTGACTTCCCTGTTTTTTTGTCGACTGAAGCGAAGTCGCTCGTGACGCGAACACTGCCGGTTACGCAATACTCGTTCCCTCTCTAGAGAGAACCGAGGCTACGTTAGTAACCGAGTATCGTCCTCTTACGAGAGGTTCTCTCGCATTGCGTAAGTTTAGCTTACGCTATGGGAACACTTTGTCAACGCCGTGCGCGCCAAGCATCCACCATGAGACCCCGAACTTTCAGGGGAACCCCATAAGTGGAAAAAATAAGGTGGCCAGCCACGCGCGCCATCACTTGTACATAAGCACACATAGGGAATACAGAGCAGCGCGCCGGTCTGTATAGGCACATGGCACATATACCCTATAGTGCAGCTCAACCAGGAGAGCTGAGTCACGTGAGAGTGATCTGAGCAGGAGATCTGGGCAGAATACACATCTCCTTCAAACTGACAAAAGTTTAGCCAGCAAGGCAGGAACTTCTAGGTTATAAAAGCTGACAAAGGTAGACAGGGAGCCCCAGCCCGCCGCTACACATATGTCATGGATAGAAATCCCACTGGACCACGCCCACGACGAGGCCACGCCTCTTGTGGAATGAGCCCTGATGCCCAAAGGGCATTGCAGACCTTTTGACGCGTAAGCAGCTGCTATAGCGTCCACTATCCATCTGGACAGGCTCTGTTTCGAGGAGGCGAGACCCTTGGTGCGCCCACCAAACAAAAAGCTGTTCTGAACGCCTGAAGGAAGCGGAGCGCGTAATGTAAAATCTCAGCGCCCTGACAGGGCAGAGGAGATTCACATCACTTTCGCTGTCAGATGCTGGCAGAACTGACAGCGAAATAACTTGCGCTCTGAATGGAGTGCCCATCACTTTAGGAACATAGCCATGTCTAGGTCTGAGGATGACTTTAGAGTCATTCGGCCCGAACTCAAGACACGACACGCTGACAGACAGCGCGTGCAGGTCCCCCACACGTTTTACCGACGACAGTGCAGTCAGAAAGACGGTTTTCAGTGATAGATCTTTAAACCCCACGGAGTTTAGTGGTTCAAATGGAAGGGCTTTCAGGGCCTCGAGGACCAATGAAAGATCCCACATAGGAACCGACGGGGGGCGCGGCGGGTTCATCCTTCTAGCTCCTCTAAGGAAGCGGATGACCAACTCATGTCTTCCCAGTGACTGGCCGTGCGTCGATTCTGCGAATCGCGGGGCTATGAGGAGCACCGAGTGGCGTGTTTCCCCGATTCTCTTGATCACCTGTGGTAACAGAGAGACCGGAGGGAAAACATATAGCGGGAGGCTGGGCCAAACCTGGGCCAGCGCGTCCTCGTCCTTCGAGAAGAACGTCGGGCATTGAGCGTTGTCTTTTGACGCAAATAGGTCGACTTCCGCTCTGCCGAATAGGCGCCACAGTTTCTGGACCGTTTGGGGGTGCAGGGACCATTCCCCTGGGAAGCGCTTCACAGAGCTCGCAGCCCCCGGACGCGAGGGTGAGCTCTACATGTTCCAGGCCCAGGCAGAGAGCGCAAATCACGTGGCGATCTCCGGCACTGAGCGGGGCTCTACACGAGCCGCAGGAAGTGCGAGGCATCTTTAAAAAGACACTCGCTGCTCTTTTAGAATAGATTTTAGCAAGGCAAAAGGATACATCGCCGGATAGCGTAGCTCGCACGGATGGCTGAAGGTGGTGAAGATGGCCGGCTTCCTCAGCGCTGTCCTAAGCTGGCTGTTCGCTGTTCGACGGCGGCGGTGGCTTCTCTCAGATCCAGCGATGCAAAGAGCTCGCTGAAGAGACGAAAAATCAGGGAAGTCAGCCTACAGCCCCTACTTTTATACGCTAAGCCACGCCCATTCTGACAGGCTGTGACGCTATGAAGGCGCGGGCGCCCTTCATTGGGAGTGACGTCACGCCGGGCTCACTGGTAGGCTGCAGCAGTTGCCCGCAGGGCAGCCAATGAGCACGCGAGATCGCCTGCTCTAGGTCTCCTAGCTGCTGCACTGCGTTGACAATGAATACAAAATTAAGGATAATTTTTTGGCTTCAATATCTCGAGAAGATGAATCTTTCCCGTAGCGTAAGCTAAACTTACGCAATACGAGAGAACCTCTCGTAAGAGAACCACTGTAGATTAATCCGTTTAATGTTATTATCATTAACCGAAACTAAAAAACATTTTCGTTACTTGACATAAAATTTACTAAAAATGAACAACAACAAAATAAAATAAAAATATATAATAAAAATATATATTTGTATCTATTATTAAAAATTTCAGGTAGTTTCTAATTTTTCATAGTAAAATAACTAAAACTAAATTTATTAAAACTAAAAACTATAAATCTTAAGAAAACTAAATAGACATAAAATACATTCTCGCTATTATTAACATACATATTACTAGGATATTGGCTGTTTATTAGTACTTATAAAGCACATATTAATGCCTTATTCTGCATGATCATATTCTACATCCCTTAATCCTACTCAATACCTAAACTTCAACGCTACAAAAACGACCTTATTAACTATTAATAAGCAGTAATTAGAAGTTTATTGAGGCTATAGTCGTGGTAAATAGAGAATATGTTCCCCATACTAAAGTGTTACCGGATGTTAAAAAATTACAGTAAAATATTTATGTTTCAAAAGATTTCTGTTCATCAAAGCATCCTGAAAAAAAGCAGCAGAATCATTTTCAACTATAGCAATAATAGAATAATTGTTTCTTGGGCACTACTATTTTTTAAGGATCATGTGAAGACTGCAGTAATAATGCTGAAAATTCAGCTCTGCCATAACAGATGTTTTTTTTTTTTAAAACATATATAAACTGTAGCCTATGTTGTGCGTTTATAAGCTCACAGGTCAATCATTCCTATTGTGTTCAATCAATAGTGAATTCAAAATGATTGCAATTACAAATAATATAAAGAATATATTCTTAAAAAATATTCAGGAATTAGTTAGTTGTGCATTTTTTGTTTAGTATCAGTTCTTGCTGAAGAAGATGAAAGATTAATGGCAGTTTCTGCCATACATCAAAAATATACGGAAACGACTGCTCTTAATGCAAATGAAGTCTTCTAACTATAGCCCTGAACTCGAATTGTAACATTTCTAAGACGTCAGTGACAGGAAAGGCATTGGAAATGGTGTAACACCCAGTCCTTTCTGTTGATACAGAGAAATTTAATTTCTAAAAATGTAACTTGGAATGTAGCCAATAGAGTAAACATTTTCCTCAAAAATATAAGACAGAACAACTGATAATTGATAACAATAAATTGTTTCTTGAGCTTCAAATTAACATAGAATGATTTCTGAAGGATCATGTGACACTAAAGACTGGAGGAATGATGCTGAAAACTCAGATTTGCAGAAATAAATGACAATTCAAAACATTAAAAAAGAAATACATGTATAGGGTATATTTCACAATATTACAATTTTACTGTAATTTTTATTAAAACAATGCAAGCTTTGGTGAGACTAAAAAAAAACATTCAAATATATTACAGAACCCAAACATTTCAACTGTGTTGTTTCTTATTCTTTAGCTTGTGTTGTAATGTAATCCATTGTGGGGGAAAAAAAAAAACATTTATCCATTGCATATTTTTTCATTTGGTTCAACATCCACCTAGTCATTTATGATTTTTGCAACTGATCATGGTTCTCTCCATCTCTTTCATGCAGCAGATACCATGGGGACTGTGCACGAATCATAGAAGTGACAGATGACCAATAGATGTTTCTCTCAGCCAATCACTGGAGGCCTTTCAGTGATTTACTCGCAATTATTCATATATGCTCACAATACTGCAATATACTGTATGCAAGTTGCACATGTTCAGAACTGTGTCCACAAATGCACTTAATATACAATAGGGTTCAAAAGTCTCCGAAAAGTTTTAAAGGGATAGTTCACCCAAAAATGTTTACTCACCCTATGCCATCCCTGATGTAAGTTGGCAGTGTTAGCTGATATTAAGCAGACAGTCTACTAATACTCTAATTAGAGTTCATTGACATAGTTGCAAAGTTACTTATAGTTAGTAAAAATGTCTAAAGTGGACCATCAAAATAAAGCGTTACCTAAAGAAGACACATTTCTCAAATTATGCTAGAGAATGTGATCATCGGGTTTTGGCAGCTGAAAAAAATGGGTGTTGAAGCTTTATGTTGCTCTATTGAAGCAAAAGGACATACAAATAGCCTATTAAGTCATCATAAATTCATGTTTTCTATTCAGCTTTTCAGTCAAATTGCTATATTGCTAATATCATTTTTAAATGAAAAAAAAAAAAGTTCACTACATTAGAAAGAACTCAAAAAAAAAAAAAATGTCACAAGTGGACTCCAGTGTAGGTTATGTATAGTTTCAGAGCATATATTTGTATTTATTATTAATTTTTCCTTTTAATGAACTATGTTGTTACTGAAGGTGTCTAAATATTTTGCGTGAGGCAATTCATGTGATTGATCTGTATTTTTCGAACTTTAGATGGATTTCTCTTTCCAAAAGAATACATGAAATGAATCTGTTTTCTGAGTCATCGTGTCAGCTGTTCATATGACTGATAAGAAAATTGAATCACACCAATTAACAAACAGATTACAGAGCAATAGTGCAAACTTTACAATGTTCTCTTAAGTATAAGCATATTGCTATAGAGAAAAAATCAAATCCAAGGACACTTTTACTACAAGTACTGTAATGTTGATGCAGGTCAGGTGTAAAATGCACCACTGGCATTCTAAAATTCATTGGTATTCAGGCTTTGAAAACAGATCTTGTCACAATTCTGTTAATCTGATACTGGTAATTATGAAAACCTTTCGATAGCATATTTGAAATGCTTTGGACACCTACGTCATTTACTGAAAACTATCAGACAATTATTTGAATTATTTGTTCAAGGAGGGTGTGGTGGCATATGCATGTCTCAAGAATATTAATATGATTATGCAAATAGTATAATAGGACCTTTATGGTTTTGAAAAGTGTTTGTGATGCATTGATCCAGACAAATCATATACAAATAAAGACTGATGATGTTTTATTAAAGTTCTGGAGTCATAGTGGCACCAGCTGCTGAAGTAAATGTGGCATATTCAAACGACATTGACATAGTCTTTTTATATTTACCCGCTGTAAATGCATATTGCCCACTTTGCACAGTTCCCCTAAAACCACCGGGGTGGGGTTGGCGTCGAGGGTTGGACCCGTCATCGCTGCTAGCAGCTATATTTTGTTTTGTGCTTTCACTAGAACAGATCGCAAACCACAAAACAGTGATAAATTGAGTGTCAACAGATTGCTGGCATTTGCCACTAACAACCACAAATGAGGCTCAACCAAAAAAATTAATTGCAGCACCAGATTATAAGAAACCCTTCTTGACAACTGGACATGCTTCCTCTGGCATACATCCCAATTGCGAGCTATTTCATGTAAAATACACAATTGGTATTTCAATTGGTATACACAATTTCATGTAAAATACACATCGCAAAAAGTGCAACAAACGTTTACGGTATGCAAGGATGCACGGCACGTGTTTTTGAGCATGTACGTATGGTATGATCAATGTAAGCTGCCCAAAAAAAATTGTGGAATGGACCAGAAAAAATGTGGAAACTGTTGTAAACGAGTTTTGGAAAAAGATGCTACCAGGAAGCAGGTTAAAGATTTACTGCCAATCATTCGATTGTCTCACATTGCAAATCAGGATCTGAGAAAGAAATGAGGAAATTCTGCTCTGCATATTTATTTATTTTCAAGGGGAGTTCCTTGCTACATCCATTTATGTTCCTTAAACGTAAATAGTTTCGCTGCATTGCAATCAGCAGGAATCTAAGTTACTTAGTTACTCGTAATTATGCATAATTTACTGTTAATACTATTGAGTACATGTAGTAATGTGCAACTACGTCACCTCTAAATAAAGGTTACCGATCTATCTTTTTTTTTTTTTCTTACTAATTTGAACTTTTACCTAACGCCGACTTTTAACCAGCTGCTCTCAAGGTGATTTTAGTGAATGTACTGTGGTATTTTGTCTTCGTTTTGAAAAATATATCTATTTTGTATCATTTAAAACATAACAAGCTTATATCTGTGACACTTTCTGTAAAGCTGCTTTGAAACAATATGTATTGTGAAAAGCACTAAATACATTTGAATGGAATTGAACATGTTTTGCTTAAAAAGTGTGCTATATATCTCAGTATCTCATAATAAATGAGACTTTGATTTAAAACCTTTATATCTTATTAAATTTGCATTACGGAGCCAAATACTTCCTGGAGCCACTGTACGTGCTTATAGAGTTTCCAGCAGCCGGTGTTTCAATAAGAAAACAAAACAGGTTTTTCAAGACAAGAAAATTGTGGTATTATTGTAGCGCATGCCCTTAAATATATGGTAGTATAAGTGTGGAAAAACAACACAAGTAGTCTATCCTACTGAGAAAAACATTTCAACACCGTCGCACTTCAGCTCTTAATAGTCTGACAAGCATCACTACAAATTAATGTTTTTAAACATGATGAATGGACTCATTTTAACACTGTTTTCAGCATTTAGAGCTAGTTGACAAATAAGAGAGTTAAACGTGCTGCGATAGTCGAGAGAGACATAATTTCATTCCAAGCTGTCTCGGTTTCTATTTGTATAGTGACATATTTTCCACTCAGGTTACTATTAAGGAGGGAAGAAAGGGGAGAACAGGTTCTATTTGTTTTTTTTTTTTAATGATCTGCACATGAGAAAAAGAAACCCAAGTGCCAACTGAAGATGAAGCCACAGGACTAGACGGCGGCCAGTGACTAAGTTTAAGTCTGCCATAAACCACAAGAACGTCTATTTGTCCAACAAAACTGTATTGTCTAGCTAGCCATAACACATTACATAAGAAGAATTGTTTCATTCAGACTACAATGAGATTAAATGGAGATCAAAAGGAGACGCTTGCGTAAGTCTCACAGTTCTTACATTTTTCTTCAGAGAAAAAGACCCCCGTAAATGGGGTTGTTCACCCAAAAGTTAAAACCTTCGAAAATCATTTACTCACCCTAATGTCATTGCAAACACACAGACAACATTGGACTCCATTGACTTTAAAAAAGATTATCAAAATATTTCATTTTCAATTTCCAGATTTTTCAATAATGTCTCAAACTATGCTCAGATGTGCCGTGATACCAAAGTCTGCTATGAAAGGTTAAGAGATTCCAAAATATAAAAAATATGAGCTCAGTATAAAAATATGAGCTCATTCCAAAATTAATGTTGCCTACACTTACTGATTATTTTTTATCATTTTACCAGACTAAATGAGAAAGTGTCCAGAGCTATACATGAAAAGCAACACGTGAGCAAGACCAGTTATATGTGATGTATAAAACTGATCAATGGTCATCTAAAAGGAATTTTCTATCATTAAAAAAAATTTAATTTAAGGTTCACTGTAAATCTGACTAAGAATAAATGTTAATTTTATTGATATAAAACTGCACATTACTGAATGCAATGTCATTAAAACTTGGATAATGTTGGGGTGGGGACATCATTTCATGTGGTGTTAAAAAGAAAAAGTAATTAGTGAGAAAAATGATGACAAAGTTTCCCTGGAAAGAACAGATCTTGATGACGAATATATTAACACAATAATCTCAGAGTAATTATCAGCGATATTTATACTTAAGTTGGCATTTGTCTTCAGAACAGGAAGAACCTGTCCAACTTAACATTCCAAACAGGAAGACGGTTGAAATGACATCTCAGTGCTAACTGGCCATGATTTCATTCTGGTGTAGAGAAACGGGATGTAGGCATCACTAAGCGCTTGTGTGAAACAAACCGCTCACTTAGTTTGCTAAGGGCCGAAAACTTGGATACACTTTCTCTGGATTCTACATTCCTCTCTGCTAAGGAACTATCCAGCAATCCATCATACCACTGACAAAAATCTAAAGAGATACAGGTAAGACAAAGTGGATGATGCTAATTTTTGGGTCAAAATTATTGGTCACTTAGGTACAGGGAAAGTTTACTCTCTCTCTCTCTCACTCACTCACTCACTCACTCACTCACTCACTCACTCACTCACTCACTCACTCACTCACTCACTCACTCACTCACTCCCTCTCTCTCTCCCTCTCTCTCTCTCTCTCTCTCGTTGTTTTGGACCCCATTGACTTTCATTGTAAGGACAAAAGCAAGTTACTGCAAGTCCTGGTTCTTTTAGATCTCAGAAAAGATAAAATACATTGGTAATACACTAAACAAAATCACACTTGATTGTCTTAAACTGTTTACATTATGATTAAAGATGAATAGTATGTAAGAATCTGCTTGGAGTGAATGCTTATCAGTCATTGTCAGTGTCAGATTAGTGAGTTGCCAATGAGACAAACAAATTTCTTGAGTTAAGTAATTGCTTCCACAGCTTTGTTCATGCACATCATTTAAAGGCCTGACAATGTTTGGAGCTTATGCATCACACTGGATGGATCAGAAACAAACTCATGAATTATCACAATTTTACTAAATCCATCACTGGTTTTGAGTTGTTGTTTTTTTTTAAAACATGAGATTAAAGATTATGAGCAAGAAAGAAAGCTGTATTTTTGTGGTGCATGTTAACTTTCAACGCTTTCCAAACATGCCTCAAGAAATAAGGAAGAAAAAAAAACAATCAAAGAGGATGGAAATATGAGAACAAGTGTCAACATAAAGAGATTTAATATTGCTGTCAAGCCGCCTTTTCTTCTCGTGCACAGATAAGCATCATGTGCGTCACACATGTTTAGATTAGATACTGTCTGTAACAAGTCATGGTACACAGAGTGCTTGAGATAGTCAAGCTTTATATGTTCTAGATCTGTCACGATTAAGATATTAATCTGTCGACTTGAGATGGGCACACAAATCTTAGGCCAGTGGAAGGTTTGATATAATGATAAAATAAAACTTTACATTGATTATATCTTCTTACTATTGATTAACTGTTTGAGCTTTGCAGAGTTAACAGGTTAAGGATGGGTTGAAAAAGTTTGAAGGTTCTTGCATCATTTACTCGGTGCAAAAATAACTGACAATTAGGTTATGAAGAAGGGATACATCAAGTTTGATTAAGACAAATTTGAACAAACAGGCCTATTATAATACCATAATTTTTTAACAAAAAATAAATAAATAATTTTTTAATAAAATATAGTCAAATATAAGTAGAATAAAAATATTTTTTTTGTCTCATAATATACACTAATGGACACGCTGAATTTGTTTCTCATGAAACTAAAAACCTCTCAATCGTAAAGCTTAAGCTTAAATGTTTAAAACTAGCTTTGAAGACAAACTGTGTCCACTTTAGAATTTCTTTGCAAAACTATGTTTTATTATTATTTTGATTATTATAAATTTGTTTGATTGGATGATTTGCAGTAGAGAGTGAAGGAGAAACAGCGATCAAGTGTCCAGCATACATGCACACTTTGTCAATACTGTTAAAAATTAAGTTTGGATTAGAACATAATGACAATGCTTGTGTGATTTCATTGCTTTGATTACATTAATACTATTCTAAATTGTGGAGAATAATAATAAAGTAAAGGTGTGTCCAAACTTTTCACTGGTAGTCTATCTGGATAATATTAAACATGCTGATACTGCATTGCCAGGTTAGCATGATGGAATGGGACGGCCCGCAGGAGAGGAGCTCAGAACTGGGAGAGGAGATGACAGAAGAGAGATTCCTCAAAGATCTCTACCTCTTTATGAAACAGAGAGACACACCAATTGAGAGAATACCTCATCTCGGCTTCAAACAGAGTGAGTGAGAGAGACAAGTAAACGTAGTGAATGCATGTCTAAAACAAGCTCATTTCAGTGTATTCAAATCTGCTTTTTCTTTCCCTTTTCAGTTGATATGTTCCTAATGTACAAGACAGTAAAGGAGTTAGGAGGCTATCAACAGGTAAACAGATATTTACATTGAAGACAACTTCATCTTGAACTTTCATGAGAATTTTTTGATCGTTTTTCCCCCCGTCTTTATTTAGGCAAAAACCATAACGGCTATTTAATTATTTTTTGCTTCCTTACAGCATCTTCCTTTATGTGTCTTTTATTTTATGTAACTGATTGCATACTTCACATGGCATTAGAATGAATAACTTCAGATTACTCCCAAGAGCAATGTTTTGTTGACTTTCATGTGCCAGCAAGAAATAAACACGTCCTGTGTGTGTGTGTGTGTGATCTCCAGGTTACTACACAGCAGTTGTGGAAGAAAGTTTACAACATACTTGGAGGAAACCCACGCAGCACCAGTGCAGCCACCTGCACTCGCAGACACTATGAAAAGTAAGTGCACGTAACCTTAAGGCCAATTCACACAACACCGACAGACGGCGCCAGACAATTTGTCAGTTTTGAACATGCTGAAACGCCGTTTGCCACTCATAGAATGCCTGAGAAGTGACGTGCAGTAATCTGGTGACTGTCGCCGTTGGTCTGCGTCTGTCGGTGAAGTGTGAATTAGCCTTTAGACAGCAGCTGCTTACATTTTTAATAGTAAAAAACATATTATTAATAGTAAAAAACATATTATTAATAGTATAATTATTCAAAAACATTTTAGTCACAAACCTCTCTTTGTCCAACCAGGCTACTTCTACCTTTTGAGTGTCACCAAAGTGGATACAGGGACGATATTGTCTTCAGGACGCCTCGATTACAAAAGCACTTCCACCCCAGCAGTTTCAACAACTTTGAGCATGAATACCCCCGGACTGGCAAACGGGCAGATTTCCGACACCTCCCGGTATTCCCGCAGGTATGACATCTAAAAAAACGTAATATATTATTAAACATTTTTCTCACAACAGCATTCTAGAAATGGAAAGGTTTTATGAGAGGATTAATCAAATGCTACTCATTTATTTTTCCTCTCCAGGCCTCTCCGAACATGTTAACGGAGCATCAGAGACCGATTTTTAACATGCCTTTGAATGTTGCTCCATACTTCCCACACGGAAGTACATCTCTACCCAATTATATCGCTCTTCGAAAATCTACGGGGCCCCACCTAAGCTTCAATCCTTCTCAAGACCTTCCCAGAAGGCCTGTCTCATACTTGGGCACGTCCTCTGTGGAAGTTCAGATCTGCGATCAGTCACTTGATAGGCTACGCCACCTGGCTAAAGAGTACAAGTCATCAACCGGTTTAGAGGAACCCCTTAACCTCAGTCGGAAAGAAAACAGTCTTGAGACACTGAGTGACACACCATCATCTTTCGGCCCACCTCCCTCTAAAAAGCCCAAGTTCTTCAACGAAGCCTCCCCTCTTTACCCTCCAAGGGGTTTGACCACCGAAAAAGGAGCAGAACAAGGGGAAGAAACTTCCTCAGGAGAAGGAGAGGCAGGGAATGTCCGAGCAGGACCGAGCCCAGAGATGGCTGAGGTCATTGATCTCACATCCTCTTCCAGTGCCAATCCAGTCCCACGTAGAGCAAGTCCTCCTTCAGTGAATCTTTTCAATCGTAGAGTGAACTACTCCGAAGCGTTCTCTATGAAAGCACGGGAACGAGACCAATACACGGACTGGTTGAAGGAAGAGTCTTCTGGTGCACCAACACCTAAGTTAGGAGGGATCTTAAACCAAAGCAGTACCCTTGGACACCCACCCCTGGATACCAACGGCAAAATGGAGATCCAGATTCCTCTAAAGCTTCTAAATGAGCTCATTAGGAGAGGACTGGTTTCCAACCAGGCATTAACGGGAAACGGGCCTGTTTCTCAATGCCCAACCAAAGCTGAAGCACAACCCGAGCACAAGTTATACATGCGATCACGCTCAGATACATCCGAGAGTCCCACCACATGCGAGGAGCCAACCAATTTGAGACTGAAGAGCCCTTTCAGAAACCTTTCTGATACTATCCCTCAAGACAACGGTATAAAGAAGCACCGACTCCTCTGCGGCAATGGCATCTCAGCAGAATCAAAGCTCCAGATGATGAGCTCTTATTATGTAAACAACTCTCTCAAGCACTCTCTGGACAGGGATATACACAAGCCCTCTCAACCTAAACAGGCACAAGTTCCTATGACATACAACCATGAAAGCATGAACCCCAGACCCCGCAGTTACAGTGAAGACACTCCACTCTCTTTGACCATGAAACCTGGAAGAATGTCAGAGAAAGTGATGGCAACATCTAACATTGCGACAAAGGATATCTTGACTTCACCAGCTTTGACATCAGACCAGCTCAAATTCCTTCTGGCAAACCTGCCCTATAGAGTGGAAAGGGGGCAGACATTTTAAGAATTTGCAGTTTTTCACCTTGGCCAATGTCGTAATCTTGCCAAATCAGACTCTTGCATTGCATCACTCAAGGATTTCTGAAAAGATGAACTGAAAAGAGAAATGTTGAGAATGGACTTGACGGATGTTTTTCAGTGATTAAACCTTTTGTATAAAATGTATATAAACATGAAAAGGGTCAGCTCAGGGAAAAAAGTTTGTTTTTATCTCAAGTCTGTAAATACCCTTGATTTGTAAGACTGTTCAAATAAACAAAGCTGCATTTTTAAAAACCTTTTAGCAAGTCTTTATGAAGAAGCACCGATACTTCGGCAGCAAAGCATAGAACTGTTTTGAAAATATTGTTTATATTTAATTTTTTTAAATGTATATATAACCCTGATCATTTTATTTTGTCATTTTATTTAGCAATTCTTGCTATTTCTTTAATGGCAAAAACAGTTTAAATAAATGTTTTTTAGAATAATTCTAAAAAAAAAAAGTTTTACAGTACAATATCACACAGAAAATTTGATCCCGAATAAATAAGAGAATAATATCACTATAATATAATGTTACAGTTGAGATGTCCAAATGATTTCCAAGAAGCAAACAGAATGACTCTAGTTTAAACCCTTTAGATTAGGTGTTGTGATTGTCTCCATTACTTTTGTACTGAATATGAAACTCTTGAGATACAGTACCTCTGAATTTCTAGGAATTTAGGTATCACGTATACAAGTTGTTTTACTGGTTGCACGGGAACCTACTAGAATATCATACACTCAGCTCTCGATACATGCATATACCCCTTCACACATAACTTCCTTCACACATAAGCAAAATATAATACATGCAAACACAGCCATAAATGAGCATTGGGTTTTTCTAAACATTCATTTTATTATCATGGCACTATCAACACAATTTGAGACCATAATTGTCATATACATAAAGAAACAACAGATTCATACCTATTGTCAATACAGCCTACCTTTCCAGCTATCACTGACAACCTGTCATTAATCTTGATGAATCCAAAATCAATCCAATAAGATTTAGTGTTGGGGTCACGTTCATATTGATTTGAAACGGCGTTGTTAGGTTGATTTGACATTAAGGAAGTAAAAGTCATGCTCCTAATAGAGATCTTTTGAATGTATAACCTGTCAAACAAAAGTTTGACGTGAGATTTGGTTGCTCAATTCCCTATAATAGGCCTTGGGTGATTCAATAATTACTTACTAGCCAAAAAAAAACAACAACAAAAAAAAACACTTACATCTGTCAAACTCTTGTCATGCAAGATTTGCATAGCTTGTAGCAAGTAAAACTGTTTTCAGCTAATTCTACAAGATGGTGAGTGATTTTAATCCAGCAAAACATGTAATGGAAAGTTAAATGACCAATAAGGGCTGTAGAATCAAACAGTGCTCAGTAATGGTCAGGCTCTTTAAGAAATTTGCACTCAAAATATGATGCAGTACATGTACAGTATGTACATATTTTAAACTGAGAAATAACTACATTAGAAGAAAACATTTAAAAAGCTTTTATAACATAACCCTACTTTAAATGATTATACAGCAACTTCTTAATTTTTACCCTTACAATTTCCTATGTAGCTGTGCAAATTTATTGTCTGTTGTAACACCCCACAATAGTAATTTCAAATCAAACATCAAAATAAATTAATTAAATAACTAATTGATTGATTGATATTGATAAATTCATTGATTGATTTTTGTAAGTCGCGACATAACTAGTGGGATAAAGTACAGTCATCTAATATTAGGGTTAATTCTGTGATCATGACAAACAGTTTTAAGCCAATATGGTATCTTGTTATGAAGAACTTATGTGTGCATTTTGAATTTGGACAAGTAAACAGGCCTATACAATTTCAACAAAATAAAATCTGCACGTTTTGTATGGGCTCTGCTGTATTGGGGTGTGTTGAGCTGTGCACAAAGCAGGTTTTTTCTTTATTCCTGTTCCATCCTTTCAGTAACTGAAACAAAGAAGCAGAGAGAGAGAGGAGTGTGAATAAACAAATTAATTATATTGGAAGTGTGAGGTCTGGCACACAATAAAACCGGAAAAGTCACTCAGTGAGAAATAAATCGTGTACATGCATGTTTGTTTTTTTAATTATGTTTTGGGGCATTTTTGCGTTTATTAGATTGAGGAGACAGGAAGGCATAGGGGAGGAGTGAGGGGCACAAGATCGGGATAGGACCACGAGGCGGGACTCAACTTGGGTTGCCTGACTGTGTCTCAGGCAAATGTGTCTGAGCGCTGCCCACAGGACTATGGCTCCAACGTGTATGTTAGTGTTTGTGAATACATTTAATCCATAATATGTCTTAAAATATAACTTTTAAATTTTTTTTTAAGTGTGCTCTGATAATGACTCATAATTAAATCCCAGATGAAGTCACTGGAGTATGAATTGCAATTGCAATTTAAAGTTTGCTGCTTCAGTTTTTGTAAATGATTTTTCCACACCTTTCTATGGTATACTGGGAAACAATGATAAGAATTTCACAAGTTTTAAAGGCTTTTATTGGCAAAGGCGTTCAATGTATTCCAAGAGTCAATATTTACTACTTCTTCATAATCTCTGCAATTCACTCTGGCATGCTGGCATTGTGTATTTATGGGAGTGTTTTCGGGCGGAATTGTGAGAGATGGCTTGTCAGTTTTTCAGATTTTTTCCCTACACGATCATCGTGGCCAAAATAATTCACAATAACGATATACTTGGGTTCATTTTCTCGCCTAGGGTCCCACAATCTTTCATAGTGAAAACTAATTGAGTGAATTCAATTCTCTGATAGAGGTCGACCAATATATTTTTGTTATATATATGTTAAATTTGCTGATTAACAGCTTTTGAACTTGGAACTTGAACTTAAAGTCAACATGAAATCAAAATGGACCTTGTTTACTTTTTAAGTCCCTGATGTTGTGGATAATTTTTCAGCTTAACTTATTCTGAAGACATGATATCTCTAAAACAATAAATTCTGTAAATAATTTCATAAAATCATAGAAGGTTGATAAGATGTTAATGAAATATTTATTGACCTTTTAAACATCCATTTACAATATATTGTCTATCGTCTCTCCATTCTTGCTCAGTCGTTCTCACTCAACGAACCTTTCCCACCTCTGAGACCAAATCTTCATTATTCTTTTATCGTTATTCTTTTGTTTGTATTCAGCCATTATAAGCCTTTATTCTGGCTTGCCCATCAACACCACATTCATCCTACTATACATTAATCCACCTTCTCCACCCAAGTCTTTCTAGAAATAAAAACAAAAAAGTATTTATGGGACTTTATGTGAATTCTTTTAACAAAATAGATTGTGAAATAATAGAATATAGCTCGTGGCGCAACAGATGCATTAGAGCTAATTAGCATCATTCTACATAAGACCATTTAAAAGATTATTACACTTTCACTCAAAACTCACTTTAAACAACCATCAAATGTTTGTATTACTTTCCGATTGCGTTCTAATGTGGATTTTAGTCTCATAACAATGTTAAAATGTTATATTTCAGCCTGTTCTCACGTAAATGCGTCTCTATAACACGCATGGTGTATTGTCGTGTAATTTATACGCGAAAATGAGTTTTTACGTGCATATGAGACGCAGTTTTTTGCGTGCATTTGATACGCAGTTCATTTGCGTGTAATACACACGCACCCCACACCACTAATTCTATCCAAGCGTATAATACACACGCACCCCACACCACACCTAAACCTACCCTAACCAACCAATGCGTATCCTATGCACGTAAAAACTCATTTTAGCGTATAAATTACACGACAATACACATGCGTGCTATAAAGATGCATTTAGTGTGATCGGGTTGTATATTTAGCATTTATAATGTAAACATCCATTATTGATATGAAAATAGCCCAAATAGCATGAAAATCACACATTTGTCCAGATCAAGTAAGAGTGTGATGTTTTAACTTTACGTAAGAGTGTGAATATTGAAAAACAATAAAGCTATTTAGCCAATTTTTTTAATAAACTCACATTTGATCCATTCAAATCTTGGTGTATAAAATAAAGTCCCAGCCTACATGTTTTCTTGTTGAATATCCTTTCACTTGGCAAAACATCACATTAATGAAGTAAAATGGGCTGCATGTTCGATTCATGTGGACTTAAACCATTTACAGGACACATTACAAACTTATGTAAATGAGACTTGCATCAATTAAGATAATATTATCATAATTAGTGACTGACTGGTTGTAGCTTTAACAGTTCAGTTGTGTAACAACTTGCAAACCTTGTAAAAGTTGAACATTCACAAGAGAGTTAACTGTATTTAAGAAAATACTTAATGAATACTTAGAATTAAGAAAATACTTAAATGTGTAAAATTATTTTTTTCCCTTTAATTTACTAATTTTAAAAAACTATAGCGTGCAATTGACAAAAAAATATCTGCTAGTTATTGCATGAAAGAGGAAGTTTGGGATGAGTACGTTTTGTTTATGTTTTTGAAAGACCTCTCTAAAAATGTGCACACCAAGGATGCATTTATTTGAACAAAATACAGTAAAAACTGTAACATTGTTAAATAAGATTGCAATTTAAAATATAATATATAAATATATATAAATATATATATATATATATATATATATATATATATATATATATATATATATATATATATATATATATATATATATATATTAATATAAATCTAATATATCTTAAAGGTATTTTTATTCCTGTGATTGCCATGAATTTTATATATTCCTCACATGATCCTTCAGGAAAACCGTGATACGTCTTTTTTCAGGATTTTTTGATGAATAGAAAGTATTTTATACCATTATAAATGTCTTTACTGTCACTTCTGATCAAGTTAATCTTAAAATCTTACTGACCCCGAACTTTTGAATGGTAGTGTACACAGTAACACAAAAATAAAAACATAAACTGACATAAATGTGCATTGTCGCAGCTTAGAAACAGTCATAACAATTCCGTAATCAGGTCAGGAATGCCCAACATAAGGATCAACAAAAACCAGGGTCAGGTTTGATTTATCCATAACTTCCTCATGCTTTAGTTGTGACGATGAGGTAGGAACGAGAATCCACATGCAAGCACAACTTTAATAAAACAAAAAGGTAATCCAGGGCAAACAATGGAACACGGAACTCAGGACAGGAACATGGAAACAGCTACAAGCAACAAGCTACAAGCAAACAAGCTAAACAAGATAACAAGGGGGTGGGGCTAATTAGAAACACATGGAGAGACTAATAAACAAGAAAAACTACAAAGGACTACAAAACATGGCACAGAACAGGAAATAACAAAAGTACACACAAGACAAGGAGAACACAAGACAGGAATCATGACATAGCCCCCCACTTAAGGAGCGGATTCCAGACACTCCTCAGGAAACAGTCCAGGAGGGTGGTGGAGCGGAGGCGGAACCGGGGGGCGGGATGGAGGGCCAGGCCCGTGGAGCGGAAGAGGGCCTGTAGACTGCGGTAGGACGGGAGGCCAGGGCGGAGCAGGCGGCCAGGGCGGAGACGAACATTCAGGCGGCCAGGGAGGAGGCGGCCAGGGAGGAGACGACCCTTCGAGCGGCCAGGGAGGAGACGACGGTTCGGGGGGCCAGGGCGGACCAGACAGTTCGGGGGGCCATGGCGAACCAGACAGTTCGGGAGACCATGGCAGCGCGGGCTCCATGAACCTGTCAAGGGACACACTGCACCCCCAAAAAATTTTCATGAGGGCAGCTATGGGATTCTGCTCAGGAACAGGCACCAGCCTGGGAACAGGAACAGACAGCGTTGAGGCGGCCAACTTGTCCGGAGACACTGGATTGGCGGAAGTGACATGAAGCGACTCGGGCTCGGCAGGGCTGACATGAAACGAGTCAGGCTCGGCAGGGCTGACGTGAAGCGACTCAGGCTTGGCAGGAGGGGATATGGTGGGTTCACGGAGCACCTCTACCACTACCACACCTCTACCTCTACCACAGTAAATGATGAGCCGCTCAACAAAAGGGCCAAGTCAATATAGTGCTCTAAAGTCCAGTGAGGATCATGCAAGGGCATGAATGAACTGAGCGGTTCAGATAGTCCCCCTCTAAAAAATATCATGAGGCACAAAGAATCCATTGAATTTACATCTGCCAATTCAATGAAGTCTCTCATGTACTGCTCTATGGGCCGGTCTCCCTGACGGAGACACAGAATCTGTGCTGCTGGATTCATTGTTGGTCGGTCGTTCTTCTCTGCCCTGGTCGCCGGCACGTCCTGCTCTGCCCTGGTCGCCCACTCTCCACGGCCCAGGCCACCTTGCCTATATCCTGGTCCCAGTTCCCAGTGCGGCGTTTCTTCACCACCTGCACGTCCTGCTCCGCCCTGGCCGCCAACACGTCCTGCTCTGCCCTGGTTGCCCACGCTCCACGGCCCAGGCCCGCCTTGCCTATATCCTGGTCCCGGTTCCCAGTGCAGTCCTGGCCCTCCGTCCCGCCCCCAAGACCACCCGAAGGGTCTTCACCGCCCAGGCCGCCCGAAGGGTCTTCACCGCTGGCACGTCCTGCTCCGCCCTGGTCGCCCACGCTCCACGGCCCAGGCCCGCCTTGCCTATATGCTGGTCCCGGTTCCCAGTGCGGTCCTGGCCCTCCGTCCCTCCCCCAAGACCGCCTCCGCTTCACCACCCTCCTGAACTTTTTTTTTATGGGCGTCGGGAGCCGCCCATAGAGGGTGTCACAGTGTGGGTTTTGTGTCTTGTTCTTGTCTGTCATGTTTTCCCCTGTCTTTTCATGTTTAGCTGTCTCCCGTTATGTTGATTAGTCTTCCCAGGTGTTTCTTATTAACCATGCCTCCTTGTAATCTTATTTAGCTTGGTTGTCTGTGTATTTAAGCCCTGTGTTTTAGTTCAGTTATTGATGTTGTTAGGTTGCATGTCTTTTGTTCTGTTCCGAAGTCTGAGTCTGTCAAAGTTCTAGTTTATTTAATAAAAACACTGCTGCACTTGGATCCTGCTTCTTGCTTCATGCTCTGCATCGTAACAGCAATAAAATCAAGTAATTTAAAGCAACACTATGGAACTTTTCAACCTTCATAATATATTTCCAAGACCCTTGTGATGGTACATCGACTTACAATAGGTTAAATGACACGTCTGCCATAGCCTGACGTGTCATTTGACAAAAATATATTGGTCGACCTCTATCAGAGAATTGAATTCACTCAATTAGTTTTCACTATGAAAGATTGTGGGACCCTAGGCGAGAAAATGAACCCAAGTATATCGTTATTGTGAATTATTTTGGCCACGATGATCGTGTAGGGAAAAAATCTGAAAAACTGACAAGCCATCTCTCAGCCTACATGTTTTCTTGTTGAATATCCTTTCACTTGGCAAAACATCACATTAATGAAGTAAAATGGGCTGCATGTTCGATTCATGTGGACTTAAACCATTTACAGGACACATTACAAACTTATGTAAATGAGACTTGCATCAATTAAGATAATATTATCATAATTAGTGACTGACTGGTTGTAGCTTTAACAGTTCAGTTGTGTAACAACTTGCAAACCTTGTAAAAGTTGAACATTCACAAGAGAGTTAACTGTATTTAAGAAAATACTTAATGAATACTTAGAATTAAGAAAGTACTTAAATGTGTAAAATAATTTTTTTCCCTTTAATTTACTAATTTTAAAAAACTATAGCGTGCAATTGACAAAAAAATATCTGCTAGTTATTGCATGAAAGAGGAAGTTTGGGATGAGTACGTTTTGTTTATGTTTTTGAAAGACCTCTCTAAATATGTGCACACCAAGGATGCATTTATTTGAACAAAATACAGTAAAAACTGTAACATTGTTAAATAAGATTGCAATTTAAAATATAATATATAAATATATATAAATATATATATATATATATATATATATATATATAAATATATATATATATATATATTAATATAAATCTAATATATCTTAAAGGTATTTTTATTCCTGTGATTGCCATGAATTTTATATATTCCTCACATGATCCTTCAGGAAAACCGTGATACGTCTTTTTTCAGGATTTTTTGATGAATAGAAAGTATTTTATACCATTATAAATGTCTTTACTGTCACTTCTGATCAAGTTAATCTTAAAATCTTACTGACCCCGAACTTTTGAATGGTAGTGTACACAGTAACACAAAAATAAAAACGCAAACTGACATAAATGTGCATTGTCGCAGCTTAGAAACAGTCATAACAATTCCGTAATCAGGTCAGGAATGCCCAACATAAGGATCAACAAAAACCAGGGTCAGGTTTGATTTATCCATAACTTCCTCATGCTTTAGTTGTGACGATGAGGTAGGAACGAGAATCCACATGCAAGCACAACTTTAATAAAACAAAAAGGTAATCCAGGGCAAACAATGGAACACGGAACTCAGGACAGGAACATGGAAACAGCTACAAGCAACAAGCTACAAGCAAACAAGCTAAACAAGATAACAAGGGGGTGGGGCTAATTAGAAACACATGGAGAGACTAATAAACAAGAAAAACTACAAAGGACTACAAAACATGGCACAGAACAGGAAATAACAAAAGTACACACAAGACAAGGAGAACACAAGACAGGAATCATGACATAGCCCCCCACTTAAGGAGCGGATTCCAGACACTCCTCAGGAAACAGTCCAGGAGGGTGGTGGAGCGGAGGCGGAACCGGGGGGCGGGATGGAGGGCCAGGCCCGTGGAGCGGAAGAGGGCCTGTAGACTGCGGTAGGACGGGAGGCCAGGGCGGAGCAGGCGGCCAGGGCGGAGACGAACATTCAGGCGGCCAGGGAGGAGGCGGCCAGGGAGGAGACGACCCTTCGAGCGGCCAGGGAGGAGACGACGGTTCGGGGGGCCAGGGCGGACCAGACAGTTCGGGGGGCCATGGCGAACCAGACAGTTCGGGAGACCATGGCAGCGCGGGCTCCATGAACCTGTCAAGGGACACACTGCACCCCCAAAAAATTTTCATGAGGGCAGCTATGGGATTCTGCTCAGGAACAGGCACCAGCCTGGGAACAGGAACAGGCAGCGTTGAGGCGGCCATCTTGTCCGGAGACACTGGATTGGCGGAAGTGACATGAAGCGACTCGGGCTCGGCAGGGCTGACGTGAAACGAGTCAGGCTCGGCAGGGCTGACGTGAAACGACTCAGGCTTGGCAGGAGGGGATATGGTGGGTTCACGGAGCACCTCTACCACTACCACACCTCTACCTCTACCACAGTAAATGATGAGCCGCTCAACAAAAGGGCCAAGTCAATATAGTGCTCTAAAGTCCAGTGAGGATCATGCAAGGGCATGAATGAACTGAGCGGTTCAGATAGTCCCCCTCTAAAAAATATCATGAGGCACAAAGAATCCATTGAATTTACATTTGCCAATTCAATGAAGTCTCTCACGTACTGCTCTATGGGCCGGTCTCCCTGACGGAGACACAGAATCTGTGCTGCTGGAGTCATTGTTGGTCGGTCGTTCTTCTCTGCCCTGGTCGCCGGCACGTCCTGCTCTGCCCTGGTCGCCCACTCTCCACGGCCCAGGCCACCTTGCCTATATCCTGGTCCCGGTTCCCAGTGCGGCGTTTCTTCACCACCTGCACGTCCTGCTCCGCCCTGGCCGCCGACACGTCCTGCTCTGCCCTGGTTGCCCACGCTCCACGGCCCAGGCCCGCCTTGCCTATATCCTGGTCCCGGTTCCCAGTGCAGTCCTGGCCCTCCGTCCCGCCCCCAAGACCACCCGAAGGGTCTTCACCGCCCAGGCCGCCCGAAGGGTCTTCACCGCTGGCACGTCCTGCTCCGCCCTGGTCGCCCACGCTCCACGGCCCAGGCCCGCCTTGCCTATATGCTGGTCCCGGTTCCCAGTGCGGTCCTAGCCCTCCGTCCCTCCCCCAAGACCGCCTCCGCTTCACCACCCTCCTGAACTTTTTTTTTATGGGCGTCGGGAGACGCCCATAGAGGGTGTCACAGTGTGGGTTTTGTGTCTTGTTCTTGTCTGTCATGTTTTCCCCTGTCTTTTCATGTTTAACTGTCTCCCGTTATGTTGATTAGTCTTCCCAGGTGTTTCTTATTAACCATGCCCCCTTGTTATCTTATTTAGCTTGGTTGTCTGTGTATTTAAGCCCTGTGTTTTAGTTCAGTTATTGATGTTGTTAGGTTGCATGTCTTTTGTTCTGTTCCGAAGTCTGAGTCTGTCAAAGTTCTAGTTTATTTAATAAAAACACTGCTGCACTTGGATCCTGCTTCTTGCTTCATGCTCTGCATCGTAACAGCAATAAAATCATGTAATTTAAAGCAACACTATGGAACTTTTCAACCTTCATAATATATTTCCAAGACCCTTGTGATGGTACATCGACTTACAATAGGTTAAATGACACGTCTGCCATAGCCTGACGTGGTCTGTATCGCTTTTACTCGCACTATGTAACTTCGGGTTTCGGGTAGTAACCCGAGCACAAAAAGAACTACAAAACTCGACTGCTTTACGGCATACGTCACTTCCCCCACCACTTCCTCAAATTGTCTATGGCCATTGCAGACATCCCAAGTCTATAGCGTCTCCCTGATGCCGGCAAATTAGTTCAAATCTGCCGGAATCTAGAGCGCGCATGCGAGACAGAACATACTGCGCGCATAACATAGCGCGAGCACGGCAGAGAGGTAGAGCGTGAGAGACCTTGAGAGTGTGCCTCACGAAAGCTAGTCAACCAACCCGCCACCCCCCGTCAACAATCCAGTCACCAAGATATACCTCCCTGAAATGACTTCTTGCAGGTTGGGATGTCTGCCATTGTTGATTCCAAAGCCGGTGCTGGATAAACAGCGAGCGTGCGCGTGTGAAAGTAGGCTGTGGTAGGCTAAATTATATACGACAGCGGTAATGGACAATTCCGCTTCCAACCTGTAGGGCGACCGCTGAGGAAAATTCCTTGGTGTTGCTTTAAAAAAGGCCTACAGTAAACACCCCACCACACTCATACTATACAAAAGGGGCATTAAAATTAAAATAAGTTTCCAAATATATTTATGATATACTAAGTCATTTTGCTTAGTCATTTTATGCTTGAATTCTCCAGTAACAAAAACTAATAAAATAATACATTTTAGTACATATACACTCACCTAAAGGATTATTAGGAACACCATACTAATACTGTGTTTGACCCCCTTTCGCCTTCAGAACTGCCTTAATTCTACGTGGCATTGATTCAACAAGGTGCTGAAAGCATTCTTTAGAATTGTTGGCCCATATTGATTGGAGAGCATCTTGCAGTTGATGGAGATTTGTGGGATGCACATCCAGGGCACGAAGCTCCCGTTCCACCACATCCCAAAGATGCTCTATTGGGTTGAGATCTGGTGACTGTGGGGGCCATTTTAGTACAGTGAACGCATTGTCATGTTCAAGAAACCAATTTGAAATGATTCGAGCTTTGTGACATGGTGCATTATCCTGCTGGAAGTAGCCATCAGAGGATGGGTACATGGTGGCCATAAAGGGATGGACATGGTCAGAAACAATGCTCAGGTAGGCCGTGGCATTTAAACGATGCCCAATAAAGGGGCCTAAAGTGGGCCAAGAAAACATCCCCCACACCATTACACCACCACCACCAGCCTGCACAGTGGTAACAAGGCATGATGGATCCATGTTCTCATTCTGTTTATGCCAAATTCTGACTCTACCATCTGAATGTCTCAACAGAAATCGAGACTCATCAGACCAGGCAACATTTTTCCAGTCTTCAACTGTCCAATTTTGGTGAGCTCTTGCAAATTGTAGCCTCTTTTTCCTATTTGTAGTGGAGATGAGTGGTACCCGGTGGGGTCTTCTGCTGTTGTAGCCCATCCGCCTCAAGGTTGTGCGTGTTGTGGCTTCACAAATGCTTTGCTGCATATCTCGGTTGTAACGAGTGGTTATTTCAGTCAAAGTTGCTCTTCTATCAGCTTGAATCAGTCGGCCCATTCTCCTCTGACCTCTAGCATCAACAAGGCATTTTCGCCCACAGGACTGCCGCATACTGGATGTTTTTCCCTTTTCACACCATTCTTTGTAAACCCTAGAAATGGTTGTGCGTGAAAATCCCAGTAACTGAGCAGATTGTGAAATACTCAGACCGGCCCGTCTGGCACCAACAACCATGCCACGCTCAAAATTGCTTAAATCACCTTTCTTTCCCATTCTGACATTCAGTTTGGAGTCTAGGAGATTGTCTTGACCAGGACCACACCCCTAAATGCTTTGAAGCAACTGCCATGTGATTGGTTGATTAGATAATTGCATTAATGAGAAATTGAACAGGTGTTCCTAATAATCCTTTAGGAGTGTGTATATAAAAAAAACTTCAAATTGACAAAAAAAAAACATGCCAATAAAAACCTTTTTATAGGGTGGTTTTATATATATACACACACACACACACACAATTCACATGTGCTTTAGGAAAACATCCTAACGCCCGTTTCACACATACTCCGTGTGCAGTGCGTATGTGGTGCGTATTTTTTTCCGTACCCATGTTAACAGGTTAGAGCTTTCACACTGGACGCGGATGCAGTCCGTCGATCCGTTCCAGGTGCGGTGCGTATACAGCAGTGCAGAGATCGTTTACGCACCGAGTCTATTTCTGCTGTGCTGCAAACGCTGAATTAAAGTGACAGCGCACCGTTCGTGGTCAAAATGAACACAGATTGACCTGAAAATGTAGTAATTTCACCATAAATGCATTTAATTAAATAAAATGTAGTAATCTCACCATAAATGCATTTAATTGAATACTACGTTTCATCTTTTTACTTTAAGACCGGGGTTTTAAGCAAGGAAAACGTCAATGTACCTCAACAAGGACATAATGAACAACACTCGTCTCATTCGAGGAGGTGGAAAAACAAGTTATTTGTGACATGCAAGATTTATTGTATTAAAATTTAAATGCAAAAGAAAAGGCATGATCGGCTGTTTTTGTCAATTTTAAGTTTTAATTTAAAATGTTTGCGATTTTAATACAAGTATGGTTAAATATTTGACCACTTGCTTAAGCAACTTTATATATATATATATATATATATAGAAGTAATGCATGGAATTATAGGCCTATGTTGTTTTAATTGTGTTTAACCCTCTGGGGACCAGAAACGCGCCGGCGCGTTTTGCTCGTTTTTTTCACATAGCAGAACAATAGACTTAAAGTACTACCATCATTTCTGTTTATATAGAGTTAAGAAATATGAGAAAATAATCTGTTAAATGTCTACTTTTTTATGTGCCCACATACAATCGAAATAAAATATTGTGCTTTTGTAAAATAAAGAATATAAACAGGGTGTGCGTTCTGCCTCTCAGTCACCGTGAACTTTTTTCCTGGAGCACGTCTCTAATCTTCAACAAAACTCAGCAAATACTATTCACCCAGACATGAGCAATATATCTTTTAAATCATTTAAATTTGTACTTTTAAATGATCCGATTCAAAACTAAAATAAATATTCTCCGTTTATGTAATCTATATAAAAAGAGACACGTGTCAGCCTTTCTAATTATCTTTCTCTCAGCTCATTATCTCCGGTAATGTGACACGCCCACGGAGAGCACGCGCTATTCAAACGCAAATACGTGAAGCACCACATTGAGACGCGTTAACGCCCATAAACTCTGAAAACACACTATATTTCTTTGTCAGATTAATCTACTGTCATCTTGAGCGGCTATGAGGAACAATCCTGGGACATTTACCTACCTCAGAACAAGTGCTGGTTTATTTTCACCACGAGGAGGAGCAACAGATTCAGCTGAGAAGTGTGTAAGTGTTTTATGCTTGTGCTTTGTTCTAATCGCGATATGGAATAACGTTAGTGTCTGTAAACGGAAAAATAGCATACTGTTTAAATGTGAATCATGTTTCTGTGTGTGTGTGTGTGTGTGTGTGTGTGTGTGTGTGTGTGTGTGTGTGTGTGTGTGAATGAATGAATGAATGAACGCACAGATACGCACTGTTATAGACGAAATAAAAGACATTTTGTTGACTAGTTTTGGATAGAGTATAAAGCTTTTACTCTAAAATAGACATCAAATAAGCTTTGTTAGGAGTTTCTGCTCATATGTTAAATATATAGTATGTTTTGTCAATAAACTAATCAACTAAGATGTTATAGTCTAGTGTTTGTTCCAATCCAAGCTAAATCAAAATAATGAATCCTCAACTTTGAAATATGTATGATCAAACTAAGACATTTATGGAAAAGACAATTTTCTTTTCAAGATTTTTCCAACTCTAACTTTGAACTGAAATAAAACCTTCTCTATATGGTGAAGGGTGTGTGATAGATGTGTCCAGACGTATGCACCCTGTATTTTAAAGAAGAACATTTAATTATTTGTGATAAATTTTTCATTCACAAAGAATTCAAGGACATTATTCATGTCCCTAAAGGTTGGAGTTTTCCTCATTTTTTTAATTAAGGCATTACGATTTTTTATTCCTCTTTTTAGTCAACTTTAGCATGGGTGTGTTCACTTATTCTAAGCAGTGTGTGTGTGTGTGTTGTAAATAAATCCAAACAATCTAAAAGCCATTCTTTTTTAAATCTCCTCATTCTTTCTGCAAGGCTCTTCATAATGATATGGCCTGATAGCACCTAATAGGGCCATTATGGGAGGGTCTTTGTCTTTCTCAGGTGTGAAATGGATACATACTAATGAGAGATCAAGCCTCCTCGCATAAAGCTTTCTCAAACAAAACACGTCATACACATTCTAAAAGACTTTATTGACTTATCTGAATGAGTAGTCAGGATGTTTCTCACATAGTTTTGGAGCAAATATTCTAGACTATGTGATACAATTTTCAAAAGTCTTGAGAAGAAATAATCAATATGTGTTTTGTGGCCTTATTTCAGAAACTTTTATTTTTAGTTTTTTCAATAACCACGCATAAATAATATTCTCTCAAAAATACAAACATGTACATGCATGTTGCTAACATATTATGGTAGCCCCGTGTGTGCTATATAGAGTGAATTTACACCTTTGCCATTAACATGTTTATAAATAACTGAAAAAAGCACAAATGTCAGTGCATGTCAAAACATCCCAAGGGCCCCAAAAAACCTTTGGTCCCCAGAGGGTTAAACGTGCATACGTCCATTTAAGTTTTTATATGTGTACTAAAGAGAATCGCAATGCTGACAAAACCTTTTTTTTATAAAAGTTGCTGCATAACTTCTGGATTTGAAATAAAAATAGTGAGTATGTGTTTGTGGTACAGCCGCGGATCAGTTACGCACTGCAAACGCAGCATATGTGAAAGCACTATAGCCTGTGCTGCTCCTGTACCGTATACGTACCGCAACACACACCGCATACGCACTGCACACGGAGTATGTGTGAAACGGGCGTCAGTGCGGAAACGATCTCTGCACTGCTGAATACGCACCGCACCTGGAACGGATCGCCGGACCGCACCCGCGTGCAGTGTGAAAGCTCTAACCTGTTAACATGGGTACGTGTGTTTTTTCCGCTCACATGCGATAGGGGGGTGCGAAACGACCACCATTCAACCCGAAAAGAGTAATATAACCATTCCAATGACTCCGAAGCTGTTCGGTTGAGGTAAAAAACCTGCATAGTTCACCTTTAACTCTAGTCTGACTTCTCGCTCGGTCAGTCTCCCGTTTCCTCTTTCTTTGGTCCAGTGACAAAGATTTCCGAGCTTTCTTCTTCTTTTTTACATAAGCCATTATGAAAACTTGAAGAATTCAATATCTAGCGTTACCTTTTTCTTATAGCTAGCCCGATACTGGATGGATGGGGGCGTGGGGGGTTCTAGGGACCCGAGACACAAATTAGCTTATGCTATATTCTCGATGTTCAAAACATATTTTCCATTTGTCGACTGGAATCATGTTTTTTGTACTGTCCCTATATAAATAAACGTATAAATAAAATAAACTGTGTATGTTCATTTAAGACAAAACCCCAAACGGCACTTTGACTTTTTGTGTGTTGGCTGTTAGACCGTTTAGGCATGCATCCTAATACTTTGCATATCAGCGTTCGGCTCCGTCTCGGTGCGCACACAGAAAGCCACCCGGTGACCAGTGTCTCTTTCACGGCTTAATGTGCTTTAATTTAAACACGGTTTAATATCAAACACTTCCCCAGGTTTAGCAAGAAAAGACTGCATTTCACAACACTCACTTATTTGGCTGATTTGTATGTTTGAAAGGTTCAGGCTTTTAGAGAGGAACGAAAGCGCACTGATGTGAAGGAAAGGAAGGTGTGCAGGACATAATACAGCAGAACACAAATAATTGTTTGACCCTGATTATCTATCGGTTACGATTAATTACACATCCCTAGCAGCTAGGAAAGCCACGCCTGGGCATTAAAATTAACACGAATGCCAAGAACTTGTTCAGGTGTCACAGGTACACTGTGTACTGGCACAATGCATGCTTTATCTGATTTGAGGGTATTTGGTACATGCCTTTGTGCATGTTGTTCTACAACACACATGCCTTCAGAGTGCACATGAGGGCATTAAACATGCATTGTGTGCGTGTTTTTATGTGCTTGTGTGACAGCTGTCTGAATCTGTATCACCTGTCATTATAATAGGTAGACAGCAGGCTTTGGATCTCAGAAGAAACCGGTCTGTTCAGAGGCAGCAGAAGGTTTCTGGTCTGGGTGGATGACGGCATAACTGAATTTTTTAAAAAAGTAGACAAATAACACTTTTAAGAAACCACGCAGTCAGCGACTTTACGAATATGTCACAATTACTTTTTTTAAATCACAGTTTTAATGTACATTTTACAGTTCTGTTAGCTTGAGAGATGTGAAAATTGTTCATAAAAATATTAAAATGTGCAAAATTTTTATTTTTGTCAAATATATATATATATATATATATATATATAAAGAAATATATATTTTTTACATTAAAACATTTAAAATATATTAATAAACATGACTAAATATAAAAAATAATGATAATAAATATAGTGATAAAAAATAATAATCACAACAAACTGATTGAAACTTATATCTAAAATAAATTAGTAATGGCATTAAAAATATAAGTATTACTATGTCTACTATGACGGCCCTAATTATTACATTTTATCATTTAAAGTCGCCATGAAATCAAAACTTCTTTTTGCAAGAAATGCAAATTCTTGTTTTATGGAATATTGCATTGTTTATTATAAACGATTTATCCAGGCACTTTTTAAAAAAACTCACATGCCCTCAAAACATGTTCTTGTTCGAGAAGATTTTGATTCAAACATTCTTTAAAATATCTTGTTTTTTGTTTTGCAGAAGTAAGAAAGTCATATTGATGTCATAAGGGCACAAAGATTTTATTTTCTCTCGCGCGCCCGCGCCTTTGAATTCATAAAAGCCCAGGTAAGTAAGAACCAGTCAACAAACACGGTGAGTAATGTCTTCTTGTCATGTTATTGTCACCTGTGTCACGTCATGTTTAGTATAGCCTTCTCCGATGGCAATATAGGATTTATATGTGATAAATGCAAGGAGACAGTCAGGCTGACGGAGAAGATTTCAGAACTAGAGACACGCATCCAAACTTTAATTGAGGATGGTAAGAATGCTAGATCTTTAGATAGTGTTTTGGATGCGCCTAGCATAGTGAACTCTTTACATAATTCGGTTCCGGCTGAAGTAGAGCCCGTGCAGCAGGGCAGATGGGTGACTGTCAGAGATCGCTCTAGTCGCGGATCAAAGAACCACTCTTCCGTTCCGATTCCCATAACAAACCGATTTGCCCCACTCAGTGAAACACCCACTGAGAATTCTGTTGATTGTGCCCTGGTAATTGGTGATTCAATCACACGGAACGTGAAAATAGAGACACCAGCCACCATAGTCACATGTTTGCCGGGAGCCAGAGTATGGCAAGCCGTTTTAGCTTTCATTCATTTCCAGGATATGAATTCTTGATATCAACAATTACATTTTTTGATATCAACAATTTAATTGCTGAAATCTGTAATTGTATTTTCACTAGTGAAATGTCACCATAGGCTGCCATTCAAAATGTTGTTGATATCAAGAATTGATTTTTTACTAGTAGAAATATAATTTTTGATATCAATAATTACATTGTTACTAGTAAAAATGTGAATTCCTGATCTCAATAATTAAATTGTCACTAGTTGAAATGTCTATTCTTGATATCAACAATTCAAGTGTTACTATTAAAAATGATAATTTTTGATGTCTGAAAATGTATTTCTGATATCAATATTATTTCAGATATCTAAAATGACTTTCTTACTAGTAACAATCACATTCATGATATCAGAAATTAACATTGTCACTAGTAAAAATGTAATTATTGATATCAAAAATGAACATTGTTTCTAGTAGCAATTCAATTGTGGATATCAAGAATAGACATTTCAAGTAGTAACAATTGAATTCTTGATATCAAAAATAAAGGTTTTTACTAGTAATAATTGTATTTCTGATGTGTGAAATTGGAATTTCAACTAGTAAGAAATCAATTCTTGATATCAACAATTGGTTTTGAATGGCAGCCTATGGTGACATTTCACTAGTGAAAATACAATTGTTGATATCAAGAATTCAATTTTTGATATCAAGAATTATATTTTTGATATCAAAAATGTAATTGTTGATATCAACAATTAAATTCTTGATATCAAAAATTTAATTGTTGATATCAACAATTACATTTTTTGATATCAATAATTTAATTGTTGATATCAACAAATAAATTGTTTATATCAAAAAATGTAATTGTTGATATCAAGAATGTAATTGTTGATATCAAGAATTCATATCCTGGAAATGAATAAAAGCTAAAACGGCTTGCCATGGCCAGAGCGCCTGACATCAAAGCAAATTTAAAAGTGCTGGCTAATGCTAATCGTAAATTCTCTAAGATCATTATTCATGTCGGCACTAGTGATGTTCGACTCCGCCAGTCGGAGATCACCAAAATTAACATTAACCCTCTGAGGTCTGAGGTGTTTTTGGGGTCCTTGAGATGTTTTGACATGCCCTGACATTTGTGCTTTTTTTCAGTTGCTTAGAAACATATTAATGGCACTGGTGTAATTACACTCTATTTAGCACAAACAGGGCTACCATAATATGTTAGCAACATGTTTGTACATGTTTGTATTTTTGAGAGAATATTGTTTATGCATGGTTGAAAAAACAAAAAAATAAAGTTTCTGAAATAAGGCCACAAAACACACACTAAATATGTGTCCACAAGAGTTTTGACTAATGGATCTTGTCGCCTAGAGTTTAGGCTTCAAAATGATCTGAAAATCATCCTGTCTAATCATTCACATAAAACAATAGATTGTTTTAAATTGTGAAACAAATTTTTTTTTTTCACAATTTAAAACAAAGGCAATATGCGGATGGGCGTGAACGGCCCAACCCCTATCATGAATAATTAAGTGGTTCTCACCTGAGCAGACAATGACCCTGCATAATAATGAGCCTTTCATTCAGGGGTGTCACACAAGAAAGAATGCAAGGACAATAAATAAACAAACAAACAAACAAACAAACAAAACATACATACATACATACATACATACATACACACATACACACACACACACACACACACACACACACACACATATATATACATACAAACAATCAAAATATAAATGAAAGCCAAAAGCCATTTTTAGTCATACCTGGAAACAAATCCTGGTCAAATAGGTTGTATGGGCAATTCTGCAGAATTGGTTCAAAGTTTGAGTTGGAAACATCTTGAAAATAAAATGGTCTTTTTCCATAAATGTCTTATAAAGTATTATTTTTTAAAGTAGGCAATAGATTTTATCATACATATTTCAAAGTTAAGGATTCATTATTTTGATATAGCTTGCATTGGAACAAACACTATAACAGTTGATTAGTTTATTTGTGACAAAACATCCTATATATTTTACATATGAGCAGAAACGGTCTAATTAAAGCTTATTTGATGTCTATTTTATAGTAAAAACTTTATAATCTATCCAAAATTAGTCAACGAAATGTTGTCATTACAGACACTAGTATATCGCGATTAGAAGAAATCTCAGTGGGCTATAGCAATATAGTTTGTATGTGTACATGTAAAAATAACGTTTACTAAAGTACAGTAGGTAGTCAACCAGAATGCCTATTCCCGCCGCGGCAAATCCACCGCCGTAAAAATAAACCAGTCGCATTTCAAAGTAGTTCGCGAAATGACCGCCAGGTGGCGCAAAGGGACATTTAGCAAAACGTAAGTGGGGCAATTAACAGTAAGGATGAAATACTACAAGTTATGGTCATTTCCAAATAAGCCTACAACAAACATTTATTTTTAACAAATATTTTTAAATATGCAACATGCACGTTTTAACAAACAATACAATCTGAACCAGCGCTTTTGCTCCTGTATTGAGACATGCAGCGCGTTTCAGTTACAATCCTGGTTCCAGTGGCCTTAATACATTCACGGCTTTTTAAAATGTCACAAAGCGTTTTGAGATGGTTTTGAATGAAATATTGAAGTTTATAATTAGGATATTTTGGCACACCACGCCGAGTGGCGCTATGCATTATTCTAAAATCTGGCTTTATTCTGGCATGTTGAATTAGAGTTTGACAAACGCGGCGGCGCGTTCATTTGAATTTATTTTTCTCATAACAGCTAAGAACTTAATAGGCTAAAGCCTACTCCGTAATTGTTGGTCATACAGATAAGATATCATCTTTTAAAACTGTAAAAGGTCTACTTTTATTCATGCAGTAGGCTATAGGCCCAGGGTTCGAATTACAAAGTGGCTTTCGGGGGAGCCCTATTTTCCGATCCTCCCTGAACCTGACTGACTTTAACGCTTTTGGTGCATGTTCGGGCATTTAAAACAATAGTGTGATGCAAAACAGGTTCGTTGTGCGTAGGTGATGGAAGGAGACACAGGGTCGGGGAATGCTGGAACTCGTGCACTTTTATTTACAAGGCTCTTTTACAGCGCGTGGTCGCGCTTAAATAACGTTAACTCAAAATATCAAAAAGGTAACAGAAACAGATGATAATTAATAGGCTACTCTTTCCGCTGGACACAGCTTTCTGGATACAGATGTAGTAATCCTCTTCCCGCTGAACACAGCTTCACTGGATACAGTTTGTAGACCCACTCTTTCCGCTGGATAGCCTACAGCTTTCAGAAGTCATTTTCTCTCAGGATACGTGCACGAGCACCCAGTCTCACTCTCACACTAATATCAGCACGGCCCGCTTATATGCGGTCTCCTCACGCCAATTACTGAAATCACAGACAGGTGTTTGTCATTTGAACTTGACCCACTTATTCATCGCTCGGCTCCGTCCCCGCTCTCCCACTACAGACTTCGCTGAACCACGCCCATTGCATTTATTAGTGGAGACAGATGTTCGGAAATAGTAATGTAAGGAGCGAATAAACACTGACACATTTTTAATATCATCATTTATTTCAGGAACCTTAATGTACAGAAAATCTAAATCTATGCGACACAAAACATGGACAGTGTTTTAGAGCTCCCCCTAAATGTCTCAAAGTAGGCTTTCGGGGGAGCCCAGGTCCTTTTCAGGGGAGCCGAGCTCCCCTTAGCTCCCCCGTAATTCGAACACTGTATAGGCCTACACTCACAGGCTAACGACAAAACGTTTTCTCGCTCATGTGAGAAAGTTTGGGAAATTCTCAGTGAGTAAATTCATAGCCGAGCGGTAGAACTTACGGTTCGACCATCAAGATGACACGGGTTCGAATCCCGATCAATCATGGTCTAATGTAAACTTTATATTCATTAATGCAGAGAGATTTGTCTAGCTCTAAAACTCTGTTACACCATACAGTTTTTTGCTTATATTTATCAAATAAAATTACCATGCATTTCCATTTTACACTAAGGAACAAATCCAACAGAACGACTTTGCATCTGTATAATAATAGGCTACCAATCGTAATTTCAAAAGCAGTTCTGTTAAAAAAAATAATTTTATATAAAGGCTATATATATATATATATATATATATATATATATATATATATATATATATATATATATATATATATTTTTTTTTTTATTCCCTACAACCTAGAGTTTTAAAAAAAATGGTTTTAAGTAAAGTGTGATTTGCCAGGGGGGACGGGGATTTCCTTCTGGTCTAAACATCCCTGCTTCTGCTGAATTATTTTAATCCCCACACCCCTCCCTCCACAGTAGCTAATCAATGCTAGGCTACTTCACCAATAGACCATATTAAATATATAAAATAGAGATATGCAACAGGCACGTTTAAACGACAAACAATAAAATCAAAACCAGCGTTTCAGTTGTTCATTAGTTCCAGTGGCCTTAATGCATGCACGGTTTTTCAAATTTCACAAACCGTTTTGAGATTATTTTGAATGAAATATTGAAGTTTATAAGTGTTTTGGCACACCACGCCGAGTGGCCCTATGCATTTTTCTAAAGTCGGGTTTTATTCTGGCAATTTATTTTTCTCATTATTACAGCTAAAATAACTTAATAGGCGACTCCGTAATTTTTTGGTCATACAGATAAGAGTAGAGTAGCTTGCATCGTTCAAAACTGGAAACTTGTATTCATATTATTAGGCTAACGACAACAGTTTATCTGTCGTCTCTGTCTCCGGGAACTGCGCGTCACAAAAATGAACCAAAAGCCGATTCAGCTCAGTCACGATAAGAAATCGGCTATGTCTAAAGTCTTTAAATGTCTAAATATTTAGGCTAATAAATGTTATCTGATTATGTAATCATATGAAAACGAGAGGTACAGAGGATCTATACTCAATGTAAGCGCTTCCCAATGAGAAAATGACAAGACAAGGGTGAAAATCTCGCTCAATTTTGTAGGCTAAATCGCCCTGAATTAAAATGTAAAAACAGATCAAATAATTTATTTGTCGAAATGTTGCGATACTGTTTCATTTAAGTTCATAATTATTCTATAAATGTTATTTAATTTAGCAGCATTACCACGAAGCACCGTGGTTCGATATTTATTTGAATAATAGCTACAAAAAAAAACTTAATTAATTGCATGCCTGGTTAAGGATCCAAAGATCCCTGTAGAATAATATTGAGTTTTTTGTTCATGACAACACATTAACATGCGTTTTTTCAGATTATATTTAGTTTTGCTTGGAAAAGGCAGGCCCAAACCAGTTTTATTTCATCAATTATTGAAATAATGAAATATTTAGTAATAAACTTTTATGACAGAAATATCACTAGTCTACATGTAACTTAAATCATTTAATTCCTTCATTATCAACACTGTCTAGAATAGTGATTTAAGTGTGAATTGCGACTTCTCTTTGTGTTAAGTCAGCCTCAGACTCCGATAGCCTGTGGGGGGTTGGAGGGACAGTTGCTGGACAAAGGTGTTAATGTTCCTCTTTCATATGGAGAGTGTCGGACAGATGAGCAGGCAAAATTATTGTAAGGATAAATCTGTGTCCAAATGTAGGCCCCATATCTTATTAAATTATAAATATTGTAGTTTATTTATTGTAGCCTATTTAAAGTTTTTTTTTCACACAAAATTTCAATTGAAGTTATTGTAAGGTGAATTCAACAAGGCATGCTGTGTCTTTGAAGCAACAATTAAAGGCTAAATATTTTTTTCATGATTTGTATGGCTGACACGCAGCGACATATACAGTATTATCAGCTGTATGATGTGTTTTTACATGTTTTTAAATGTTTAATTTCGAGAGAGACCCGGCGGGTGCAGCGAGGGAGACTAAATAAACTTGCTAAAAAGAGATCCAGCGCGAGAGAGGCAAAGAAAAACGCATGTTTTTAATTTAATTAGGCTATGTTGCTTTGGACAATTTTCGTTTTGTACTGTTTTAATTATTTAATTTAGCTGTAATTTCTTTGGCAATACAAATTTAAAATGTCGCAAGATTAGCCTAGTGTTTCTTATTTTGCATCGCAAAAGAAATAAACTCTAAACTCGATGCAATCCTGTTTAAAAAAAAAAAAAAACTGTCCCGACACTTTATTTAAACCTTGAAATGTTCGAACTTGGTTTCAAACTTAAGTAATTTAAGTGTTCTTTTACATTACACAATAATTTAGCAGACTAAAGACGAGCTTCTTCAGTTTCATTTTCTGATGCAATCGGCTGACAATCTTCCTTCATCAGTTTGTGTCCTTTGTGCAGCGGCTGCGGTTCTACGGGAATGTAGCAAATGTATGTTGTAATGATAATTAAACAAAACTCTTGACTTTAAATAAGTAAACAGTTATAAACAGTTACCTATTTAAGCATCAAGGTGGTAAAATATAAACGCTGTCGGCCAACATCGGTTAAAAACATGCATGCTACACTGAGATTCGATCTCGAGCCGATTGAAGCTCCTTGAATCTCGAGTTTGTGCGTTAACCACTGAGCTACCGTCTGTATGCTGTTCTAAAGCCTCATTGATGTAGCCTAAATGTTTTTTATTGCAATGTTTTATGTTGAATTGTTTTCATTATTTATTCAATTTAATTTTAGTAGCCTAATTTCAGCATTGTGATTATTAATTATTTTAACTACGTTTCACTTGAATTCATATGCTACCAGCTTTCAATCGCTCTGAATGCGCGGCAGCAGATTACGCAATAGAGAGAATAAACGAACACTTTTCAGAGTCTATGATCAGAGTCTATGACTGTAGCGCCTCTTAGCGGTAAAAGGCAGCAAATACACCACACATTTTACCGCCGCGGTGGAACGGCTGATGTGGGCGTTGTCATGGCTTGCCTCAACATTTGCGTTTGAATAGCGCGCTTCCTCCGTGGGCGTGTCAGATTAACGCGTAATGAAGTGTAATGAGCTGGGGAAAAAAATACTGAAATCACTCTCTTTTCATACAGATTACATAAACAGAGAATATTTGTTTTTTATATAAATTACTTCATTGAAAAGAAGAGAATTCAAGCTTCATAAAGAAAAATCTCTCGTGCCTGTATGACAAGTATTTGCGGAGTTATAGTTAATCTTAGGACGCGTTTCAGAATGGACTTCACCGACAGAGAGAAGGCAGAACTTGCATCATGTTTATTTTTCTTTATTTGTCGAAAAGCACAACACTTTGTTTTTATTGTGAGTATACAGAAAAATAATAGACACTTAACATTATCGATTGATGTATACCACTTATATTTAAGATCAAAATCAACAGAGTATTTTGAGTCTCTTTTGCACTGATAAGAAAAAAAGCGAGACAATCGCGCCGGCGCGATAGCCGACCTCAGAGGGTTAAAGAGGTGTGTGAACTCGCAAGTACAATGTCAGGCATTGTAATTTGCTCTGGCCCCCTTCCTGTACGCAGAAGTGATGAGATAGTTAGCAGATTGGCCTCACTGAATCGCTGGCTGTCTGAGTGGTGTCCGCATAATAATGTAGAATTCATAGACAATTGGAAAAGTTTTTGGGGCAAGCCTAACCTGTTGAAAAGAGATGGTATCCATCCCTCCGGGGAGGAGGGATGGAGGTCAGGAAGCAGACAGACTGGCTAAACCGACCGTCTGCTAGCGGCCTCACGTCACCAAGGTCAGATAAATCCCATCACATAGAGCCTCTTTCACCTAGATATCATCATATAGAGACTGTGTCTGTTCCCCGAATTTGGAAATCCAAAAAACGTCAGGTTGAAAATTTAATTGATGTTCAACAAATAAAAAACAGATATAATACAGACGAGCAAATGATAAAGCTTGGGTTGCTGAATATTCGATCCCTTACTCCAAAATCACTCATAGTTAATAATATGATTTTAGATTATAATCTAGATGTGCTGTGTTTGACAGAAACCTGGCTAAAACCAAACGATTACATTACTTTAAATGAGTCAACCCCACAAGATTACAGTTATAAAAATGAACCTCGTCTGAAAGGCAAAGGGGGAGGTGTTGCTGTAATTTATAGTAATATTTTCAAAACCACTAAGAAATCTAGTTTTAAATATACTTCTTTTGAGGTATTGGTGCTTAATGTAAAAATATATAGTGTAAACGATAAATCACATTTGAGAATTATGCTGGCTACTGTATACAGGCCACCAGGGCACCACAAAGATTTTATCAAAGAATTTGCTGACTTTCTATCAGAATTAGTATTGGCTGCCGATAAAGTACTAATTGTTGGTGATTTTAATATACATGTAGATAATGAAAAAGATGCATTGGGATTGGCATTTAAAGATATTGTAAACTCAATTGGAGTTAGACAACACGTGTCAGGACCTACTCATTGTCGTAATCATACTCTAGATCTAATATTATCACATGGAATAGATGTTGATACCCTTGAAATTCTGCAGCAGAGCGATGACATCTCAGATCATGATCTAGTCTCATGTAAATTACATTTAGCCAAGGCTGCAAAGCCGACTCCGTGTTATAAATACGTTAGACCTATAACTTCTGCCACTAAAGATTGCTTTATCAATAATCTTCCTAATCAGTTTCATCATCTCAGCATCCCGGATAGCTTAGAAGAACTTGATATTGCAACAGAAACTTTTTACTCTCTCTTTTCCAGCACTTTAGACGCAGTTGCTCCGTTGCGCTTTAAGAAGATTAAAGAAAATAGTCCAACGCCGTGGTACAGCGAGCACACCCGGGCCCTTAAGAGAGCAGCCAGAAAAATGGAGCGCAACTGGAAGAAAACTAAACTAGAGGTATTTCGGATTTCATGGAAAGAGAGCTCGATTGCTTACAGAGAGGCTTTAAAAGCTGCTAGATCTGCTTATTTTTCAACCCTATTAGAAGAAAATAAACATAATCCAAGGTATTTATTTGAAACAGCGGCTAAACTAACAAAAAATAAAACTTCAAGCTCAGAAGTGTCCAAGCAACACAGCACAGCAGTGATGACTTTATGAACTTCTTCACTTATATGATTGATAATATCAGGGACAAAATTATAACTATGCAACCGTCTACTACAGTATCGCATCAGGGAGTGCATTGTAGTCTCCCTGAGGAAAAATTGGATTCATTTGTTGCTATAGGAGAGGAAGAATTCTGCAAACTCGTTAATTCATCTAAATCGACAACTTGTATGTTAGATCCTATACCGACTAAGCTACTGAAAGAGATGTTTCCAGAGGTCATATATCCTCTTCTTAATACCATTAATTCATCTTTGTCTCTAGGATACGTACCAAAAACCTTTAAACTGGCTATGATAAAACCGCTTGTTAAAAAAACACAACTTGATCCTACAGAATTAGTCAATTACAGGCCGATCTCGAATCTGCCTTTTCTGTCAAAGATATTAGAAAAAGCAGTATCTTCACAACTGTGTTCCTTTCTAGAAAGAAATGATATCGGCGAGGATTTTCAGTCTGAATTTAGACCGTACCATAGCACTGAGACAGCACTCATTAGAGTCACAAATGATTTGCTCTTATCATCCGATCGTGGTTGTATCTCTCTATTAGTGTTACTTGATCTTAGTGCTGCATTTGACACAATTGACCACAACATTCTTTTAAATAGACTAGAAAACTATGTTGGCATTAGTGGAATTGCACTAGCATGGTTTAAATCATACTTAACTGACCGTTATCAGTTTGTAGCAGTAAATGAAGAGATGTCTTATCGATCACAAGTTCAGTATGGCGTACCACAAGGCTCAGTACTAGGACCGCTGCTGTTCACTCTGTACATGCTACCATTAGGAGATATCATTAGGAAACATGGAGTTAGCTTTCACTGTTATGCCGATGATACTCAGCTGTATATTTCTTCAAAACCTAACGAAACTTACCAATTCACAAAATTAACGGAATGCATAGCTGATATAAAAAATTGGATGACTAGTAATTTCCTACAACTAAATTCTGAAAAAAAAAAAAACAGAGATTCTAATTATTGGACAAAAAACTTCCAAACGTAATAACCTAGAATACTGTCTAACACTTGATGGCTGCTCTGTTAAGTCTTCGTCGTCGGTTAGGAACCTGGGTGTGCTCTTTGATACCAACCTTTCTTTTGAAAGTCACGTGTCTAGTTTCTGTAAAACTGCATTTTTCCATCTTAAAAATATATCTAAAATACGCCATATGCTCTCATTGGGAAATGCGGAACAATTAGTTCATGCGTTCATGACCTCAAGGCTAGATTATTGTAATGCTCTACTGGGTGGTTGCCCTGCACGCTTAATAAATAAACTACAGCTAGATCAAAACGCAGCAGCTCGAGTTCTTACGAGAACCAGGAAGTATGACCATGTTAGCCCGGTTCTGTCAACACTGCATTGGCTGCCTATTAAACATCGTATACATTTTAAAATATTGTTGATTACTTACAAAGCACTAAATGGTTTAGCTCCGCAGTACTTAAGCGAGCTCTTAACGCATTATAGTCCTTCACGTCTATTGCGATCTCAAAATTCCGGCCAGTTGATAATACCTAGAATATCTAAATCGACTGCTGGCGGTAGATTCTTTTCGTATTTAGCACCTAAACTTTGGAACAGTCTTCCTACCATTGTCCGGGAAGCAGACACACTCTGTCAGTTCAAAGCTAAACTAAAAACACATCTCTTTGACCTAGCATACACATAATACACTATAGACTTCTATAATTCAATGTTAGGCTGCATAGATTAGGTCAGCCGGAACTGGGAACACTTCCCTTAAATCTTGATGTACTCGTTACATCATAAGAAGAATGGCATCTACGCTAATATTAGTGTCTTTGTTTATCCCGAGGTTTTCCCGCAGCCTGGCGGATCCAGGCCGTGTCCAGATCTGACGAGGGAGCTTTGCCTGGACCCGATGACAATGCAGTGCTGAAGTGTCAACTATCCTCTCTCTATGGAGGATCCCTTTCCCACTCTACAGATAAAGCGTTGTTGAAAATACAGCTCGCGTACCCCGAAGTGATTAAAATAAAACAAAATTCTGTATCAAAATTTATAGGCAAGACAAGTAGTTTGTTTAGGCATGGGTTGTATGGAATTGCAAACCTGCGCACATATTTTCAAAAGTACATAACTATAGAATCAATTCTTAATGCGCATGTGAACGCTGTCAGCGTTAATCACAGGTTCGCGTTTAAAGTCTGTTTAGAGAGAACGGCGTCGTCTTAATGGCCCCTAATTTAATAACAAATGATCATTTCAATGGAGGTGAATCAATAAAAACTAACTTTAGCTGGAAATAACATTATTCAAGAACCGCAATAAAGCCAAAACAATCTCTGTTACCATAAATTATATGTTTATCTCTGTAAAGCTGCTTTGGAACAATCCATTGTTAAAAGCGCTATATGAATGAAGATGACTTGACTTGACTTGACTAACATAGGCATGCTAGTGAACACAATATTGCCTTTTTTCTATAAAGTTGTTGTGGATTTAGGCTTTTTTAAATCAGTCAACACATCATGATCCACACGCATTGTTTTCACTTTGTCTCTCTTGGCTCTTTCTGTTCTGGTATGATCTTTACAGAACGACAGTCTAAAGATGCTGTACATAATATGTTATATACAACATATTGAATCTCACTTCAATGGCTATATAAGCCACACAAGCAATATGAAATGAATAGCCTGACGGCACGTCTTCGCACTTTGTCTTTGTAGGATCTCCACCCTACAAAGTGGGGTGATTACAGCGAATGTGCACAATGCTTAAATTAGTATCATAATATGTCTGCTAAATTCAAAAGAAAGGTTGTACAGTATATGTATTTTCAGGACGTGTGCTATGCATAACAGAAGATTCAATCAAAATTTGCAGCCGCATCTTGATACCATCACCTAGTTTGTCTCCATTTGTGTAAAAACAAAACACACATCCAGGAATGTAACATGTAACAGTTTGGATTTACATTTTTGAGTGAATAATAGCTCTTCAAAATTATTAAATTACATTAATGGCAGAAAGGGAATTAAGTAGTGACAAAAAAAAAAAGAATTATATGAAGCATAAGACTTTAGATTAAAATTATACAGTTAGTCCAACAATATCAAACTGTATACAACACACATTTTTGCAATGGACGATTCTGGTGTATTAAATTATTTTGCAATGGGAATCATTTATTTTAATAATAATACATGTGCTATTAGCCAGCAGTCTCATAAATATTTTTTATATTTGTATGGATTATGTAAAATATGATCCGTTTGATTGTAAGTATTAACAATAATAATGCAAAATTGAAAATGTGATTTTACCGTTAAATTATTTTTAGTTACTGTTTGGTTGAGGTTTTTAAATAAATGTTTACTCAAACTTTTGTTTGGATCTAGTTGTTTGGATCTAGTCAGCAAACTATGTAAAATTATATTACAATTAATTTAAAAAAATTTTTGCAAATACACTGTATGCCTGCATATTTTTGAAACGATGCTGCTAAAAATGGCTTTAATCATAACATACAGCACTCTCTTTAAAACGCTGTCTTCCTGAAACAGACCCAATGTCAGCAAACCCAAATATACAAGTATTATACAAAAAGGCTTATTTTCAAAATGTATCGTATCGACAATGTCTTAGAATAAGAGACAATAAAAAACCTTATTGACTTCTGACATTCCCACATTGCTCTTACCCATTTCATGATACAGGGAGCCTTGTTTTAAAGTCACGGCCACAGTTTTCTTTGCAGACGGTTCCTCAATCTTCATGAGCTCATCACAGCATTGTTTCCACTGACCTACATAGAACAGTACAGGTTCTTAGTTATTTAGTTTGAGTGTGAGTGCATCATTTTAAATGCCCGAGGACTTAATGGAATAGTGTAACTGAAAAAATAGGCATACAAAGAGTCATAAAACAGCTCATAAAACATCGTTCTCGCACGCCATGTAATAAATACCTTGCATCACTTGCTGAAGACGCAGAAGTTTGCAAGGATGCTTTTTGAGAGGTACATGCTTGTGTCTACATATTTGTGTAAGATATGTATCGAATTTCAAGCATTCTGGAACATGTTAACCTAGAGTAAGAACAGAACACCTGTCGCAGTTACATTTATCGTGACCTCACACCAAACAGACATTCCAGATCTGCTTTCCAAACTGATGACACATAAGTCATTAGACAAGGATATAAAACGGGGCAAAAAAAGAATGCAGAAAGGACTCCTTTCAATCTCCTGACATCATTGCGGAGAAACCAAAGTTGACTGTACAGAAACCAGACAGATTAACCGCTATAACGTACATGTCCTCCTTTTTTCAAAACATGGCAATTGTGTGTAATACCTCTTCAACAATCAGACATAAATGTACTATGCAGAACATGCAATGTACCCTTTCCAGTTTATTAAACAAACAATAATCATATTCGATGTTGTGATTCAGTGCAGAGGAATCCAAGTCTTTTGAACATGAATGGCACAGGTAGGGCTGGGCGATAAAAACGATAACGATAATTATCGCGATATAATTTTTCTCGATAAAACGATATCAAGAGTTCGATAAATGTTCGATAATGTTAATGCGCCAAAAGCGGAACGAAACTCATTTGAACCGAGCTCACTCAGTGTTGCCAGACGTACGATAATTATCGTATTTGTAGGATCATTTTGACCTCTGTACGATGTACGATCAATAATGAAAAAAAATCCATAATGTACGATCATTTCAGAATTTTGTGACACTTCAATCGGAGGTCATTGTGCTTCTATACTGTAGATCTACGTCATGATTGTGAGGAGAAAGTTAAGGTGAGAGAGCACGGCAGAGAGGGAGCGAGACATAGATATCTATATAAAGGCTAGATCAAGGGGGTAATCCATCAGCCGGAAGTTGAAGCTGCCTCTGAGGGCCGCCATTGTAGCTGGCTATTACCTGCTGTTAGCATCCCATTGACTCCCATTCATTTTGGCGTCACTTTGACAGCGAATAACTTTACATCTGAGGCGTCCAAAGACTCAATTTGTCCATTATTTATTTCTAAAGAAACACGACAATGTATAAAAGGCTCCATTACTTTGTATCTTACGTTATGGCCCCGTAGAAGCCATTCTTGTAAAAATAGGCTAAAATTGCGTCATAACCACTCTGTCCGTCGCACAGTAGAGAAGTTACCGTATAGACAGGAGGAGAAGCTCGTACAGTCTCGCAGGCAGTCTTTTACTGTCTAAAGTCAACCCATGGCATAGATAGACAGAGTCCATAAAAGTAACGCGACAAAATATTTAAACAACGTTTTTGAGGAAATTGGAAATATTGGAAATAATTCGATATGTGGCAAGTGAATACATATGAAGTAGCCTAACATTTATCCACGAACTTTAAATTATTTATCTACTACTACACGGGGGATGGGGAAATTAATTATCAGGAAATTCTACAGGCAATGGAAGAAGAAGAAAAACATCTCAATGTCTATCGCGGTTAAAGTTGTTCCTTTATTTATTTACAGATCTACGCTTGAAGATGAATGTGATCCCGTTCGGAAGCCATATATGTACAAAATGCCTACATAACGTGAAATAAAGAAAAACGGTTTTGTTCAAGTGTTTGTGACCATGATTTATTAGCCAAAACTACATGATTTAACACCTAGCTCACAATTCTTTATATATTGGAATATTATATGGTCATGTAATATTGAATGGATACGAAAATGACTCGAGGGGACAGTATTTTATATAGTATGGTTCCTGGGCTCATACTAAGAAGTATTTTTTGGATGGGTGATTATTCTGTTTGATGTAGAAGGAAACGAAAAAGAAGGGAAAAAATGATTTGCATATGTGCCTATACAGGGCTCCAGACTAACTTTTTGCCTTGGTTGCACTGGTGCGCCTAACTTTTTTATTTAGGTGCACCAGCACAAAATTTAGGTGCACTCAAATTTTTCCTCGTCTCGCGTCGCCTTTAACGCCACAATTTCAAGGTCACCTTTTTATCACGCTCCATATATTCATATATATTATGTAAATGCTTTTAAACAAGAATAAGGTGTAGTTTTATTTATTTATTTGAAGCACAATTATACTGTATATAAAAATATAAATCTTAAAAAAAAAAAAAAAATTAAAGTGCTGTTTTTACATTGTTCAAGTTAGGGCAGGGTATTGACACAAATTTCACAATTCGATTCAATATTGATTATTTTGGATATCAGGTACAATACATGGCAAATTTTCTCAAGAAAAACAAATCTCAACTAATGCTGTAAACTGGGAGTCAGTTGTAGCCCACTGCTTCATTAGCCTACTATAATATTGAAGGTAAAAATTACCTGATTTGTACACAAACACTTAAATTACACTTTTATTTTTTTAATAATAATAAAGTTATATGAAATATAAACATTTAAATGGTGGCTGCATAAAAACTTACCAGATTTTTTTCAAACAACATGCATTAAATATTGAAAAACATTCAAAATTATAATGAATATGTAATATGGTGCATATATTAGGCACAATGCTCCTCTAGAGTTAATTTTTCTAGCTAGCTAACGAGTTTATGGGCACTGGATATGTTTTTTCTGAGGTAAATGTGACGTTACATTACATTGTTTACAAGCGTTTTACTGACGTCTTTCCACGGTTGAAACACTGATTGAGCGATTCCATGTGAAAGATACGGATTTCGATAAGTTGTACTCTATCTTTTAACACACTTTCAGATGCTCGTTCATGTTTATTTCGCGCTGTAACTGGTATTATTAATAGGAAGAGGAGATCAAGTGCGCTCCGCGCTGCTGCTTCTCTTGAGCTGAGCTGAGCCAGAGCGATCTCACGCCACAGCGTCAATACACTATTTATGTTTTTGAATTTCAAACAAAGCACAAAGATTATTGCGATTTATGGGATGGGATGCTCGCTACAATGTTCCATTCATTCATCAACTGAAAACAGCATAGCCCAACGGTTCGTAAAAATCAATGAGAATCGATTAAAATCGAGAAATCAATATTTTTTACCTAGTTCAAGTAGCTTACATTTTTAAAAGTTTCTTCGTCGTCTGTTTTCCTGCGTTTATTTAGCTGATGCTGCTGATTGCCGTAACTGATTCTCTGGTGCTCAGGTGACAGTGACAGAACGCAATTTATTTCAATCACACAGTCAGCACGGAGCCTTTTAGTCCTACAGGAATATCTGAACCACAGCCAATCAGAGGCAAAGACCCGCCCAATCTATATCTCTGATTGGTTTAGACCACGATATGATCCAACCATGCGTGCAAGGAGAACAAAAGACTCGTTTGTGGAGAGGCAGCGGATGCGATCATGCGAGAACGTTAGGTGCACTGGTGCGACCTACGAAAAATTCTTGTCGCACCCTTACAAATTTTGGTCGCATGTGCGACCAAATTGGTCGCACTCTAGAGCCCTGCTATATTTGAATCATTTTTTATAATTTTGTAAGATTGTGCTGTAGCCTATGCATTTATTTATCTGTTATTTTTGATTGTATTATTTGTGTGTGTACTAGCCAAATATTTAAATCTAATGGATATATACATAAACATGTTCAAAATAAACTAAACTAACTAACTAAAATTAGGCTACAAGAACTGCAGATATAGGCTACTCAAACGATTACAATCCTAAAGTAGGCTATTTTAAAGTCGATTTTAGCCACTTCTTTCATCATGTCATATTGTAATTATATAGCGTAATATGTTATATTAAATTAATTATTATAATTATGAATAGTATTGTAATATATTAATAAACATTATATTATGTTTTTACAATACTAAACGATTTGATTTCCAAAACACACACACGCACACACACACACACACACACATCAATGTGAGTTTACTCTTTACTCTGATGCGTCATTGACCGTTCGAGATTAGCTTGCTTGCGCCTGCTAGTCAAAGCCCTTATTTCTGGAGAGCCATGATACTTCGACCTTGGAAACTTCTGATCATCATTCAGCTACTAGAAGATTTACAACTGTCAGTCAGGTTGCTCACGTGACATCTACGTCATCAAGCTCAGTTTGAGCCTGCGCAGAACGCTTGGCTATCAATAAGTGAGTGCCCATGTTGGGTAGCCTGGCAAGCCAGACCTACATCAAGATGTTAGGTCTGGGAACTCACAATTGGCATACCTCAATCCGAGGGGCGGGATAAACGGTTGTCTTTCAATATCCCTCGGCACGCAATAGGACAGCGGTACAACCAACCAGAGCAACGATGGCTGTGGCTGTGTGAGTCCCATGCGTTTTTCCACCAGCTGAGCTAATTGATATATTAAACTTTTGCCGTATCCGATCGTCAAAACTCCGAACACATCTTCCTTTTTTAAGAATGACTTAAGTTACGTTCTCTTAACTCCAAATCATCCAGAGTCGCGGTCAAAGCCGATTCGAAAGACCGCTGTTCGCCAGCAGCATCTTCTTTGTTTTCAAGTAACTTAGCAGGGAAATCACCTATGGAAATCACGCGGAACCGTCACATCTCTGCCGTCATTGTTAAGCCCGCCCACCAACTCTATACACGATGTGATTGGCCTGACTAGAGTTTGGTTTTTCCAGCTCGAAAACCCAACGGAGAGTTGCTAGACCACACTTTGCTGCAAAATAATTTTTGCTGCCGCTAGGGTGCGTCTAGATTTCTAGGCTACATGTTGGGCTTCAACTAGTGATGGGAAGTTCGGTTCTTTTCCGCGAACCGGTTCTTTCGGACAGTTCGTTTCAATGAACCGGTTCAAAAAACCGGTTCATCAGTTCTTTTACGTCATCATGTAATGACGTCAATTCTATCATCCAGGCGGATCAAAATACATTCAAATAAAGGCATTTGTAATCATAACTTGAGTTAAATAATAGTACTCATCGTCATAATCCTCTTGGATAGGTTTCTTACATTTTGCTAATGAACCCTGTACGTTAGGCTACAAACGATGTGCAAACGCGGATGTTTTACATGTCTTAAAGATCTAAAGTGAATAAACTGGTCTTCATCAATTTTATTTTATTTGTTATTAAATAAACTTAAGCTACATTTCGCCGAATTCGGCCCCTCATTTAAGTCCTCGTTTCACCCGTGCTCATGTATCAGCACAGCATGCAGTTGGCCAAAAGAAAGTTCGGTTCAGAGACAGTGCTATCACGCATGCAGTATCTCCAGCTCATCGGTTCTCCGTATCGAACGTGTCCGAAAGAAACAGTTCTCGGTTCTGTACTGGTGATTCGAGAACTGCTGCAACAACCAGTTCTTGACTCGAGAGCTAGCTTGTGTGTGCTGAGCTGAGAACTGCTGAAACCTTAGGCTACCAGCCTACAGTCGACACAACTAAAAAGTCGATGCCTGTCCACAGTATGTTTACGTTATGTTTTGATTAACACATTATAAACGTTTACTTTGCACCCTTAAAACCTTGGCAAGAGTTTACGACAAAGATTTGTGTCAACTAATTAGAAATTAAATTAGCTGTTCCTGAAAATAATGTTTTAGTATAATAATAAATGTTTAGTTTTAAAATCCATTTATTGTGTTTCCAATCTTTAAAATAATACAGTGAAAATTAAGATATGTGATAAACATGTTTCCAACACGTTTTATTTTGTTACACTTATTGATGTTCAACAAAATATTTAAGAAACATGCATTTCGTCCCTCTGAAAAAAATGCACGCATGCTCAGTTCATCAGCTCATCGGTTATCGGTATGTCGAACACGTCCGAAATAAACAGTTCTTGGTTCTGTACTGGTGATCCGAGAACCACTGTACCTGTACGTTCGGTAGTACGCGTATGCTCAGTATCAGCTGCTCGTGCTCATGACTTCTCTCAGCACAACATGGTTACTGGAGTAAAATATACTCCGGGATATTGGTTTATTTCGAGTCGGACTGTCAGGCATGTCTGAAAGTGAGTAACTTTAGTAACTTGTGGATCAGCGCTGACGCAAGACGCGAACTGTTTCGAACGATTCAGTCCGATTTAGTGTACTAGTTCGACCGGTTCACTAAAAAGAACCGGTTCAAAAGAACGATTCGTTCACGAACCGGCCATCACTAGCTTCAACTCTCTCCGTTGAAATCAACGGGGTTGCTGTGTCCATTTCTTTTACTGTCTATGGGCTAGATGTCTTACGGCGGAGTCTCTATCGTAATCACCGTCGGCCATCTTGTCACAGGCAAGCTGATGTAAGATGAGTGATCAGCACGAACACAAATACTCTTATCTCGTTAACATTTTGACGGATTTACAAACGGTTTGGTTTCTTACAAACGTTATTAACGTGGCTATAATTCTGGATGATTATTTATTTATACACTTATTATTCATAAGTATGCAGTGTCATAACTGCATCTCTGACGTTTATAACAAACCAAACCGTTTGAAAATCGGTAGAAAATTGAGCAAGTTATGGTTATTTAAAAAGTACATGCACCCTTAAAACAATGTTAGGAGTGAGCGAGCTGCCTGTGACAAGATGGCCGCCAGGTGCTGACGTCGACCTCATAGGTCGACCTCCATTGGCCAGCCGCGCGGACGAGATATCTAGCCTTTATATAGTTCCCTATCAAGGCTACGGAACTTCGACATTACGAATGTCGTATATGGGAACTCCTCTCATCCTTAACATCCGCTGAAATCTTATAGGCTAACGCCAGCAGAGCTGGCCAATTGACGCGAATATGCAAATACTGACACATCGTAGCAGTATTAAAGCAGGTGCAGCGTCAATTCCCTTCAGAATCTCTCTCTTCACGCTCAAATCGTGTGCTAGAAAGCTGATACTACCAAACTACAAGTGGATCATTGAAGGTGATCCACTTGTATCACTGTCGTTGAAGGTGCGCCGGAGATACCTGAACTGTCTCCAGCATCGGATGGCGACCGTTTGCAACCTGTGTTCGGGCCCCATAGTGCCCCCCGACATGCACCTGTTCTGTGTCGCGTGCATGGGGCTGGCCCATGCTGAGTCAGCCCTCAGGGATGGAGGGTCCTGCGACTTCTGTGCGGACATGTCCCTCCGAACCCTCAAGGCCAGGCGGGACGAAGCTCGTGCTGCTGCGGGGATTGGGCCTGCTGCTGCCGCCACCGAGCCGCTGGCAGGCCCCCCCAACCGAGTCGAGGTCCGGCCCCGGGTGAGTTTCCCCGACCCCTCCTTTCAACCACCTCGCGAGGTCGCTGACTTCGTGTCCTTCGGGGCGAGTGAGGAGGAAGACTCCATGTCCTTGTCGGCCTCCGAGAATGACTGGGGTGCGGAGCAGGCCGCTCCGCTGGCAACCGCGGAGCAGGAGACCCCAGCGGACCTGCAGGAAGAACTCTTCCGCATCCTCTCGATGGCCGTCGAGGAACTGGATCTATCGTGGAAAGCTCCCGATGAGCCATCCAAGAGCAAACTGGACAGGTGGTTCCTCCAATCGAGCCGCCGTCAGGCCGCTTCGAGAAGGGGAACACCGTTCTTTCCAGACGTGCATGAGCACGTGGTGAAGTCGTGGACGGCCCCGCAATCGGCGCGTACCCTCACTTCAACCCAGGCCATGTTTGCCCCCGTGGACGAGGCGGGGGACCACGGCTACCTCCGCATCCCCCCTGTCGAAGAAACCGTCGCCGCACATCTCTGCCCGTCCGCTCCCGCCCTGGGCTCGGACCGCAGCCTGCCGTCCCGAGCCTGCAGGTTTACGGCTCACCAGGCTAACAAGGCCTACGGCGCCGCAGGGGAGGCGGTCTCTGCACTACACGCCATGGCCGTTCTTCAGGTGCTTCAGGCGAAGCAGTTGAAGTCTTTGGATGGCGCCGCCTCTGTCGACGCTAACGCCATCCGGGATCTCCGTTCGGCCACGGACCTCACGCTCCTGGCCACGAAGCGCTCGGCCCAGGCGATTGGCCATTTCGATGGGGTATCTGGTGGTCCTCCACAGACACCTGTGGCTCACCCTGTCGGACGTGCAAGAGGCGGACAGGAAGACGCTGTTGAATGCACCGATCTCCCCCGCAGGCCTGTTCGGAGAAGCCGTGGAGAAGGTAACCGAGCAGTACTCCGAGACGCAGAAAAAGGCGAAGGCAATGAGCCACGTGATCCCTCGGAGGGCGCCGATGCCGCCGCCGCCGCAGCCCCGCTCTCGCTCGTCTTCCGCCTCCGGTCGCCAGCCTCAAGCTGCGGCCAGGCGTCAGTCAGCTCCCCGCCCGGGACCGGATGCCCGTAAGAGCCAGAGCGGACAGTGGCATGGAGCGGGAAACAAGAGGCCGGCTCAGAGGAGCCCGCACAGGAAACCCACCGCGTCCCCAGCGAGGCCCAAGCAGTCGTCCTGACCGTTCGGGCAAGAGGAGAGGAGAGCGCCAGGATGGCCCCGCGCCCAAGCGACGCGCTCGAGAGCACGTGGTCCCTCAGCGTTCTGCGAGCGACACGTGCAGCTATGTGGTGAATGTTGTTTGTTGTTCAAAAATAAAGCAAATTACTTCTTCACAAACAGAGCTTTTTTCTCCTCTTGCACCACACACTGTGTTACCCACCCTGCCTTCGAGCAGCGCAGAGTCACGGTCATTAACTATAAAGACACCTCGCATTCCCAGCCCTCACACAGCGGCGATGACCGCAGGTTTAGTTCGGCCCACACTCAGTCATTCCCTGACGGCGTGGGAAGCTATTCCGGGCATTTCGCCGTGGGTGTTGAATGTAATTCGGCACGGGTACACACTTCAGTTCAAACGCAGACCACCCCGCTTTCGCGGCGTAATTCAGTCATTAACTTTGCCCCAAAACACTCACGTACTGAGGCAGGAAGTGTGCAGCCTGCTCGAGAAAGAAGCGATAGAACCGGTCCCCCCGAGCGAGCAGGAGAGCGGGTTCTACAGCCGCTACTTTGTAGTGCCGAAGAAAGGAGGGGGTCTCCGCCCTATACTGGATCTGAGACCCGTCAACAGAGCGCTTCACAAGCGCGCCTTCAGGATGACTACTCTGAAGCAGATCCTGGCGCAAATTCGCCCCGGGGATTGGTTCGCTTCGGTGGATTTAAAGGACGCTTACTTTCACATTCAGATAGTAAAGCGCCACAGGCGATTCCTGAGGTTTGCGTTCGAGAATTCGGTGTATCAATACACGGTGCTTCCGTTTGGGCTAGCCCTCGCTCCCCGAACGTTTTCAAAATGCATAGATGCGGCACTTTCACCCCTCAGATCGAGCGGGATGCGCATTTTTAATTATCTGGACGACTGGCTGGTTCTCGCGCAGTCGAAAGAAACGCTGGTCAGCCATGTGGAAGTTCTCCTTCGTCACTTGGAAATGCTCGGGTTGAGGGTGAACTTCCAAAAAAGTGTGCTCACACCGAGTCAGACTTCCACTTTCCTGGGAGTATGCTTGGACTCGGTGAGAATGAGAGCGCGTCTCTCCCCCGAGCGAGCGGAGGCTCTGAGTTCTTCTCTCGGTATCTTCAGACCGGGCAGGCCCGTCCCACTGAAAGAATTTCAGAGGCTATTGGGACGGATGGCAGTGGCTTCTTCAGTGTGTCATCTGGGGCTGCTGCATATGAGACCGCTTCAACACTGGCTGAAAACTCGCGTTCCCCCGAGTGCGTTGTATTTAGGCCACAAGCGCATTATGGTCACCCGCGGAGCCCTTAGCGTCTATTGCTATTAAGGAGCTTTCGGTTAAAATGGCGCTGCTTCTCGGTCTCGCGTCGGCGAAGTGGGTTGGGGATTTACAGGCTTTCTCTGTGAGTGAAGACTGTATTCGGGGAGTCTCAAAACAGAGGCTTGCTCACTTGATTGTAGACGCTATCGTTTTGGCTTATGATTGCCTGGGGCAGGAATGTCCCCTTAACGTCAAGGCTCATTCGACTAGGGCGGTGGCCTCCTCGTGGGCCTGGACTAAGGGGATGTCTATTCAGGATTTGTGTCTTGCGGCTGGCTGGTCTTCTCAGAACACGTTTGCCAGGTTTTATAAATTGGATTTGCCCTCTGTAGCGTCGCGAGTGCTTTCGGTGAGTTAATGTGTGCACAGCATTGAAGAGCTGCTCTGCGCTTTGCTCATGAGTTGTTCTGTGTTTGTGTGTTTTTACTGTTGCCACCGCTATGCGATGGCCTTCTCTTTGCTGTTGTTGTTGCCCTGCTACTGTCAGTGCAAACTTTCCCCGGTTATACTGCTCGGGATATGCAAATTCTGGCAGTATTTTGTAAGCGTGTGATAGGTCCCTTTGAGCCTATCAGAGGTTAGAGGTTCGCTATTGGCCAATCTCAGCCTATCGGAGGCTTCCATACTGGGGGGCCGGTCTTGGGTTCTGGATCCGTGTTCAGTGGTTTGTTTGGCTGCCACGGCGGGATTCTATACTGTTCCCATATACGACATTCGTAATGTCGAAGTTCCGTAGCCTTGATAGGGAACGTCTCCGGTTACTCACGTAACCTCGGTTCCCTGAAAGGCAAGGAACGAGACATTACGCTAGCCGCCGTGTTCGCTATTAATTTTAGTGTTTTTTTCGATTCTGAAGGGAATTGACGCTGCACCTGCTTTAATACTGCTACGATGTGTCAGTATTTGCATATTCGCGTCAATTGGCCAGCTCTGCTGGCGTTAGCATATAAGATTTGAGCGGATGTGAAGGATGAGAGGAGTTCCCATATACGACATTCGTAATGTCTCGTTCCTTGCCTTTCAGGGAACCGAGGTTACGTGAGTAACCGGAGACGATATCTATGGAGCGAGAGACCTTGCGTGTGTGCCTCATGAAAGCTACACCCCCAACCCCCCGGTCAACAATCCAGTCAGTCCCCCCCCCCCCCCCCCCCCCCCCACCCACATTAGAACCACATTAAACTAGGCAACTATATATTATTCTAACAGGGTAGCTGCTAGTAAAAGTTTAGCTGGCTAAATATGAGCTGTTACTGTGGCTGAGTTGGTTAAAGCGTAAAGCCTTGTTTATACTCGACGCGTCCGCATGAGCCCAAAGGTGCGCGCGGCAAAAATGACATGATTATAACAGCGTGCGCGCCTCCGCATCCCCTAGATAACATTTACTACACACAATAGGCTTTTTTTCTCTGATTTTGAAAACTCTTCGCGATCGACTTAAAATGCTTCCAAGATCGACGGGTTGGTGATTCCTGTAACGTTACTGTTTTATGGTCAATGACAAGAGTACTAATCAGCTGTCTCACGAACGTAACCAGCACATGTATCCCCACATAGCAAAGCCATAACACAGCGAGGGAGAACTAAGTTACATGAAACAATCCAACTACATATTTTACACCACTGACAAGTCACTACTCACGGTGTTTATGGCTAGCTTCTAGGTTTCTGCGTCTTCTCTTTCAAGGTAGTGACGAAACGCGCTCTGTAGCGCTGTTTGTGCGCGTTCGGCTACGGTAGAAATATGACGTCACAATATGCCGACCTTCATAGAAGGGGATTCCCGCGCCTATGTAGATATAAATGCCTCATTCTAAGGTAATAAAAACATTACGGTTTATTAAGTAAGTTCTTTATACACCACTGAAAACATAGTTATGGATGTCATTTTGCATTTCTGTTAATAGATACTCAAAATCTTTACTGATTGCACCTTTAAAGGCAGATGAAACAGCGCTGACAAACAGGAGAAACACTGCGCAACGATACAGTCAGAATCTGAATTGATACTGAGTCCATTTACCATGGTTTTACTGTAACGTTAGCCTAATAATATTAACTGCACCATGAAATGTGGGATATACATATTGAATTGTATTATATTATTAATGTAGACAATGTATTAAAGGACTAATGGAATATAATTACAGTATTTAATAATGTATTTAGGCTACAGTTTTTCATACAAATACCATAGAAACCATAAAGTTAACTTACATATTGCCATGATAGTGAGGTGCTATAGGCTATGCCTGGTTTTATCTGTGGTTATCATGATCTAAATGCATGATACTGGATGACCAATGGTTAATTTGAATAAAACACAAACAGTCGGAATGTTACATTTACCAAATAAAAATGTGGTTGTTAATTTTTATTTTTAATAGATGAACGTAATGAGAATAGAATGAACATAAATTTAACATAGTACTATTAGCTTGAGTTAGGATGCAGTTTTACTGTCAACTCACTGTCAAATATGCGTTTCGAGATAAAACATGTAATATTAATATTGCAGCCTGCACTGTAAACTGCGCTGAAGATACGTGCCATCAAAGTCAGGCAACAGAAACCTGTTTCAAGATTTAACAATATCCCCCATTAGCACATGCAGAAACTAAGAAATATATGTTTGGCAAGTGTTTGTCATGATATGTTCTGACAATAAAGAGTAGTTTAAAACCACAATTAACGCTCTGGTTTCTACAACTTTCACTTAGGAGCAAAAATCTGCCTTTAAACTTGAAAGAAACAAAGATTTGACATTTATCGTGATAATTATTGATATCGACTGATATAAAAAAAATATCGTGATAAAATTTTGGGCCATATCGCCCAGCCCTAGTCACAGGATGTTCCAAAAAATATTTTCTACATTCAAAGAGGCGTCATTAAATCACTAGGGGTGAAAATTTATCTGTGTCAAATACATTTACAAATGTTACATACATAGTGTGTAAAATATTCAAAAAGATTAACTCCAAAACCGTTTCTGCTTGTGCAACAGGTAAAGCTATGTGATTTTAGACCCACCTGTACTTTCCTTAAAAAAAAAATCATAATTTGATGAATCATACACAATACTTCAGAAGTTATACAATGTGTTTAATTCTTCTTGTCTTCATTTCTGTTGTTTAGTGGAACTCAATTATGTTAACAAACCCACCCATTTCTATCAACTGCTGTCAAACCAGAACAAAGAAAGTGTTGTTCTCTGTGACCTGATTCTGTGATAAATCTATGTATAGATTGAGTTTGGAAATACAGGCCAAACTGAGTTGATGCCAGGGTAGATAATACACAACAAATAGTATAAATGTTTGTCATTTTTTTAAAGAATGTAAAAAAAAATGCTACAGTAAAAAAGGGTAATTGCTTAACCTTACCATATAGAGTGAATATATATAATATATAATAATGTATATATACTATACTCTAAAATACTGTACAAAATTGGGCTTTTGAAAGGAGAATTATGAATATCATATAACCTACAGTGAAAATCTGACAATGTATTCACAAAAAAAAAATCAATGTTTTTTATTATTTATTGTTTAAAAATATATTAAATAATTAATCAAAGAGTCATCTTATAATGTACATTGAAAAACATAAAAAGGATGGAATAAAGCAGCACAATTAGCTAAATACCCCCTTTAGGACTAAAATGCATTTTTGTTTCCGCCACAAAACAATTAAATAAAATAAAACGGGTAATTGCGACTTTATCTCACAATTCTGACTTTATTTCTTGCAATTGTGAGTTTATATCTTGCAATTCAGATATTTCTCAGAATTGTGAGTTATAAACTCACAACTGCGAGAAATAAAGTCAGAATTGTGATATATAAGCTCGCAACTGTGGGAACAAAATCTTGCAAATTTCTCGCAATCGCAAGTTTATATCTCGTAATATGTGTCACCGTTGTGTCCTCGTCTCCGTCTGCCTTCCTCCAACCCACCGTGACAATATGACTAGAATTGTGAGATATAAAATAGCAATTGCGAGGTGAAAAAAAAAATCAGAATGTGTTAAGTTGCAATTACCTTTTTTATTCCGTGGCGGAAACAAGCTTTTATAGTAATCACAGCAGGCAGTTTTTTTTTACTGAAATTTTAACAGGACTATTGTACTGTGTTTTGTACAAAAAAACTGCATCTTATTAAAAACTGTTTCTTTATCATGTTACAAAGTGTGTTGAGTAAGCAAAAACTGTTAATCAAGCATAACATTAATGCATTTAGAAAAGTACAGAACTTTGTGTTAGAGATTTCAATGATGCATTTACTGTAAAAACAGACATATCCGCTGGTTGTTTTGCCATAATATTAAATTTCACTAATTATCACTTACAATTAATTCCAACACGTTTTTTAGGGGGGGAAACTATTTCCTTGAAATGTTTAACATGATAACTTCCTTGTAAAATTGTGTTATTCCAGTAGTGTTCTATTAAAACCTGTTTTGCCACATCTAATGATGAATTATCTCCGTTGATCACCCATTTTAACACATCCACCCACATCTATCTGTGTTTCTCTTTTGTTCAAGAATGTAACTTGGTTTCCAAGATGCCAAAATCTGTTGAGTGAAGGGTCAATAGTGCACGGTTGGCTAACTGGCAATATGTTTGTATCTTTCCGAATGCGGAATTACTGAAATCATTGTGGGCGAAATGGTATTCGGAATCAAAAGGAAAGTTCAAAAGTGAATCTCTAAGGGTGTAAAATTCATTTGATTCCTTTCTGATACAACAGCGACAATCTTAAAATATGACTTTTATATGAATAACTCCATTAAATAATGAATTGTGATGGACAATATTTGAAAAGAATAGACACGCTTAATTGCAAAATGGATTGCTATGAAATTATCTAATTGATTGACAACACTTATATTATAATTCGTATTAAACTTAATCTGATTTTGGGACACTAAAAATTCTTGATCACTCGTTGTTTGTATTGCACTCTTGTATTTTAAGTTGCCTATACGTTCAGGAATGCAAAGCAGTGCTGAACAGGTATGCAATTGTTCTTTGTCTTAGGTTTTGGTATATGATAGTTTTGGGGAAGCTTTCTCATAAATGCAGTTCCTGAATCAAATTCATATATTGACAGCCAACGAATAATGAATACATTTCATAGCAATCGATTATGCTTGCCCATTCTTTTCTAATATTGTCCATCACAATTATTTAATGGAATCATTCATTCTTTCTTTCTAAAATCGAGCCTTTTCTCTTTTTAAGACTTTGAAAAAGTAATTCATGTTTTTATATCATCATGCTTAGACTACTGAACTGAGGAATGAACGCCACTTCCTTGGCCCGTCTCCAGTTGGTCCAATATGCGTCAACAAGACTCTTAATGGGCCACTTATATCACTTCTGTGTTAGCATCATTGCTGTTGCAATGTTTTAATAATAGGTTTTAATAGTACTATATAAATAAACTAAACTTGAAACTTAAAATTGATTTTCTGTGAACCAAAATAAGTTAATTCTGTTTCTATTATTTAATAAATCTAAATTATGGGATGGATTAATGCTTTGTTGTTTCACAGGCAATTCTTGACATTTGAAAACCAACCCTTGCTAACTTATCTAATACAGTTTCAGGCATATCTGAAGGGGGACAAGCATAGTTATAAGGCAATTACTAATTTTCATTCTATGATCATGAGGTAAAAAGTGACCAGACTTTTTGGTTACACTTTATTTCGATTGTCCACTTAAGACATTCAACTAACTAGAAGTTACTTTGCAACTACACATCAACTAACTCTCATTAGAGTATTAGTAGACTGTAGTAGACTTTTAGGTTAGGGTTTGGGTTAGTAGAATAAGTTTACATGTAGTTACAAAGTTGTCAGTAGAATGTCTGTTGGAGGAGCATCAAAATAAAGTGTTAGCAGATATTAAGCAGACAATCTACTAATACTCTCAGGGCTTTTTGCTCACCAGCCACTGTGGCTAGTTGTTTTACTGTGGCTAGTTAGTCCAAAGTTACTAGCCACTCACTGGCCACAATTTTGACATTGATACCATGGGGAAAAACTGCCATATATATATTTGAATATTATCTCATAATTTGGCAGCAGGTATATCAGGCTTCTGTCACTTTAAGAAATCACGCAAGGATGCATTATACTGTTGCATACACATGAATTTTCTTTCTCAACTGTTTATGTTCACTTAAAACACAAGTGACTGTGTTTACGTGAATACTCGCCGAGACCGGCATTTTGACATTATTTGCAGCGAAAAATAACTCAATTTAGTACTGAGAGGCGGCTTTACGTCCACGCACGTAAAGGATGTGCAATATGCACACACTCACGCTGAAATTCAAACCCTGTAACACCAAAAATATTCCTCCGGAGCAAACGAGTGAGGGGAGGCGGGTTTGTGTGAGGCACTCATAGAGATATGAGAGAGCGAGAAAGTACAGCTGGTCACGTGTATCTATCCTGAGAAAAATAAGTATTGGAAGCAGATATTTCAATATCGATATGTATCAAAATCGATGTTTTTGACAACATTGCTCTTAGTTTATTATTTCAGATGCCTTTTTAAAAGACTACAATTGAAAAATACACTCACCTAAAGGATTATTAGGAACACCATACTAATACTGTGTTTGACCCCCTTTCGTCTTCAGAACTGCCTTAATTCTACGTGGCATTGATTCATCAAGGTGCTGAAAGCATTCTTTAGAAATGTTGGCCCATATTGATAGGATAGCATCTTGCAGTTGATGGAGATTTGTGGGATGCACATCCAGGGCACGAAGCTCCCGTTCCACCACATCCCAAAGATGCTCTATTGGGTTGAGATCTGGTGACTGTGGGGGCCATTTTAGTACAGTGAACTCATTGTCATGTTCAAGAAACCAATTTGAAATGATTCGAGCTTTGTGACATGGTGCATTATCCTGCTGGAAGTAGCCATCAGAGGATGGGTACATGGTGGCCATAAAGGGATGGACATGGTCAGAAACAATGCTCAGGTAGGCCGTGGCATTTAAACGATGCCCAATTGGCACTAAGGGGCCTAAAGTGTGCCGAGAAAACATCCCCCACACCATTACACCACCACCACCAGCCTGCACAGTGGTAACAAGGCATGATGGATCCATGTTCTCATTCTGTTTACGCCAAATTCTGACTCTACCATCTGAATGTCTCAACAGAAATCGAGACTCATCAGACCAGGCAACATTTTTCCAGTCTTCAACGGTCCAATTTCGGTGAGCTCTTGCAAATTGTAGCCTCTTTTTCCTATTTGTAGTGGAGATGAGTGGTACCCGGTGGGGTCTTCTGCTGTTGTAGCCCATCCGCCTCAAGGTTGTGCGTGTTGTGGCTTCACAAATGCTTTGCTGCATACCTCGGTTGTAACGAGTGTTTATTTCAGTCAAAGTTGCTCTTCTATCAGCTTGAATCAGTCGGCCCATTCTCCTCTGACCTCTAGCATCAACGAGGCATTTTCGCCCACAGGACTGCCACATACTGGATGTTTTTCCCTTTTCACACCATTCTTTGTAAACCCTAGAAATGGTTGTGCATGAAAATCCCAGTAACTGAGCAGATTGTGAAATACTCAGACCGGCCCGTCTGGCACCAACAACCATACCACGCTCAAAATTGCTTAAATCACCTTTCTTTCCCATTCTGACATTCAGTTTGGAGTTCAAGAGATTGTCTTGACCAGGACCACACCCCTAAATGCATTGAAGCAACTGCCATGTGATTGATTGATTAGATAATTGCATTAATGAGAAATTGAACAGGTGTTCCTAATAATCCTTTAGGGGAGTGTATATATATCATATACAAAATTCAGTGACTGCGTTATACGTCACTGCTGAAATCCACCTGCATTTGGCGGATTGGCGGGTGTAAATGTCAAGTCCTGACTACTCTAATGAGAGTTAGTTGACATGTAGTTGCAAGATTACTTATAGTCTAATGTGGACCATCAAAATAAAGTGTTCCAACTTTTTAGATAAATGCATGACCGAAACTATGCGGTAGCAACACTAAACAGCAAAGTTAACACCCCCAAATGAAACTATGAGCTGGAACATTCTGTCAGGTTGATGTCACCTACAGCAACAATGCAGCCTATACATCAGGCATTGCTGAAATATTTTGAAGACAATTTGTAAAAAGAATTCGGGTGATTGTCAAAATTAGATTGACAATTGACACCTGATTTTAGTAGCCACTGGGAATCTAACATTTACAACGTTCAGTAACATTCCTTGTCAAGTTTAAAAGCCTCACACTACTTTGACAAAGGGAAAATATCTTCACCTTTATCTGAGGCTTAACAACAGACAAAGGATTTAAACAGGGTATATGACAGGACAAGTCACACTCAAAAAACATAGACATTTTGTAACAAGCATTGCATCAAGTTGGCATAACAAACGTCTGCTAAAAAAACAAGAATAAAACTAATTTTTGAAGGGATAGTTCAGCCAAAAATAGTTTTATTTTAGTTATGATGCATGAAACAAAACACACACACACACACACACACACACACACACACACATATATATATACTGTATATTAGAATGATTCCTGAAGGATCATGTGACACTGAAGACTGGAGTAAAAATGCTGAAAATTCAGCTTTGATCACAGGAATAAATTACAGTTTGCTATATATTCACATAGAAAACAGCTATTTTAAACTGTAATAATATTTCACTCTTCTCCTAGCAACGCTCTTGCTGCAGGGTCAGAATTTTTACTTCGCTTGGCAGTGGCATCTGGTAAAATAGATTAAAATAAATAAATAGGCAATAATAAATACATTACTAATAAATGCATAATTACTAAACTAAAATTACATGCTCAATTTTTTTTGTTTCTTTTTTCTCATATTGTACAAAGAGTAAACAAACTGAAATATTAAAATAAAAAAAATACCAAATTGCATACAAATATATTCTAAATGATACTAAATTAAAGTACTTTTTATATATAAACCATCATATAAAAGCACAAAACCTGCCAATCTAGGACATATATCTATCATGGACAACAGACTGCAGTGGTCACACCATATGATAATTGGGGGACAGAATTGGCCACCTAAACAAAACAAGCTAGCTTCCCGAAAAAGGTCACTATAAAATTTATAATAAAAATATATATTTGTAGAAATAACTATAATATTATATATTTTTTAAAGCTGCAGTCCATAGCTTTTTTTGGGGTTAAAAATTATCCAAAATACATATTTGATAAAATACATAACCAGCCAGTGTTCAAAACTATCTGCTTGCCTTAGCCCGATTCAAAGCGGTAAGCTTGTAATAATGTTTTTAACTCCAGTGGTACTGGTGGATTTCCCCGGGAGATTCGAGCATGTTACATCTGTACACATGAAGAAGGAGTCTCGGCTAGTATGGCGTTATATATGTGCCTCATTCCTGAGCGAGTAATTATAAGTTTTGAGCACAGATAACTATATTTTGCAAGCACATTGCATTATATTTTGAACAGAAATTAACAATCGCAAAAAAAAAAAATCGTTTGAGCAAAGAAAAAACGATTCCGTGCTCAATAAATGTATTTGCTATAACGTGCAATAATAACCCTCTCACGCAGTTTACTCAGGTGCTCTCACAAACTTATTATCTGCGCTCTGTCAAGTCCCTCTCTCTCTCTCTCTCGCTCAACCTCTTAATTCTGTGCGCGCTCAATTCTTCACACACACGCGCGCTCAACTCTTCACACACACGCGCGCTCAACTCTTCACACACACGCGCGCTCAACTCTTCACACACACGCTCGCTCAACTTGCATCAGCGTTACAAGTGTGCCACAAAATCAACCAATCGGAAAATTAAAGGTCAATAGTGATTTGCTGTTGGTCTCCAATCAAATCGCTAGTAGGATCATTCTACAGAAACGTCCACTTTTGGTAGGGCAAGATGTCTTAAAATGTATTTCTTTTTCTAACATTTAAACTTACACCACATTATTAGATTACCCTTTGGCTTTATGAATACGCATAAATGACAGCTTAATAATTTTTTATATATTTTTTGCATTTATTTAAAGACCGCATGTACCGTTTTTTTGTCACTGGTGTTACCTTACTTCTTTGGCAATATTAAATGTTTTTATGTTTTTTCAGCACATGTAGTCAGAGTTACCAAAAAATAATAATAATGCAACAAATAAGGAGATTATGTTTTATTTATTTGAATCAGGTTTGTTAAAAGTGTGCTTGAATGAGGTTAGTTAGTTTGCGCAACCGTAGGTCCTATTTGCTATAATAATGAAAATATTTGAAAACAAGTTAAAATCAAGTAATGATGCAATCCTTTAAATCTTAACTTTTGAGTGTAGCAGAATTAAAAGGATGTAAAATTATTATCATGTCAGATACGGCATTGTATTTAATGTGACAGAAAAAAAGACAGTAACACCAGTGACACAATGAATCACCAATGACATGCAAAAGACCAAAGATCATTATTCTTCAACTATAATTAAGTAGATGAGACTAAATTGTTACATTTGGCATATAATCTAAATGAATAGCTTTGAATAAAGTTTATCTATAAATGGGAGTCACTTGTGTTACCCATAAGAAAGGTGACACCAGTGACAGTAACACCAGTGACAATTTTCATGAAAAATTCATTTTACAAAATGGCTGCTGCAAGGTATCAAACATATGTTGTCAATCATGGTATACTAACTAAATTAAGTAGTTTAATCCATTTGTATTCTCATTTTTTTTTTTACAATTACCTAACAATAAAGTAGGTCATACCAGTGACTTCAACTAAAAGCTTTATATGAAATCATGAGATAAATGAGAATATTTCTGATAACTGAAAAGAGACAGAGGATTTATTATGGGCTTTTCTTCATAGAAATTCAGGAAATTGGAAGAAGGAATTAAAGTGATGCCATCAGTGTGATTTTTATTTCAAAATAAGAGATTTTTGTTTAACGGTAACACCAGTGACACAACTCCAGGGGACCACTACTTTCATTATAAATTTGATAATATTTATTCTGCATTTCGTTTTTTTATGTCATTTACATAATATATTAGATAGTTAGGTATACATTATTCTATTTTAAATGGTGTAAAAAAACTGTTATTGACCTCCAAATAAAGCATTTTCCCTCTGTACATGACTGTGGGGACGAGCACTCCTGTGGTGCTTGGAATTCTATATAGTTAATAAAAAATAAAATATTGCCACTTGATGGCTCAAGGTGGTGTAATTGTTCAAATAACATATTGTTTTATTTTAAAATGTAAATGAATTGTAATTCTAAAGTGTTTTTTTAAGTGTAATATTTCTGTAAAGGCTAGGGACAGAAAAATTGACATTTCCGTAGAATGACCCAGTAGAACCAAAGCCCGTCTAGAACCTCTGGGTAGAACTATCTACAGCATCCCGGAAGCTTACTGAAAAAAAAAATCGAAAAAAATAACAGACTACAGCGAGACTAATGGATTAAAACTTATATTGGTAAGTATTTTTTATTATTATTAACTTAAAAGTGCCTTGTTAGTTTTGTGTATTATAATGCTGTTGTGTTGTTTAACTTATAATATTACAGTATATCTCCTATTGTGACTAAAGTTAGTTTGACTTATCCCTTTCAAGCATTCTAAACGCTAGCACAGCCGCAGACTGTCATGTTTGATGGTGGCTAGAGAAGACATCTATCCATAAAATACATTTTTCGTCTTCTTTGTGCTGCGTGGTGATTGGAGACCAACAGCCAATCACAATTGACCTTTCATTTTCCGATTGTGGCACACTTGTAACGCTGATGCAAGTTGAGCGAGCATGTGTGTGAAGAGTTGAGCGCGCGTGTGTGTGAAGAATTGAGCGCGCACAGAATTAAGAGGTTGAGCGAGAGAGAGAGAGAGGGACTTGACAGAGCGCAGATAATAAGTTTGTGAGAGCACCTGAGTAAACTGCGTGAGAGGGTTATTATTGCACGTTATAGCAAATACATTTATTGAGCACGGAATCGTTTTTTCTTTGCTCAAACGATTTTTTTTTTTGCGATTGTTCATTTCTGTTCAAAATATAATGCAATGTGCTTGCAAAATATAGTTATCTGTGCTCAAAACTTATAATTACTCACTCAGGAATGAGGCACATATATAACGCCATAGGCTAGTAGGCTATATTGAGAGTGAGGATGCTGGAGGTGGAGATTTATAGCCTTTTGTCACAGCACTTGATATAATTAAACTTATCAATTTGATGGCGGATCCAGAAAGATTCAAACGACAATCACCAGTGACAACAGATCCACCCACTGTAAAATGCAAAAGACTTCGTTCGGACTTCGGAGTGGCTACTAAAAAAAAAAGAGACTGCAACCGGACCCATGCGAAAACAAGGATACATATCGAAAGGACATTACATGTAGTCACGCAATGCTGACTTTGTTAACATTAACAATTTGAGAACAAAGTATAATTTGCACGGTTTTGCGTGATATGATAACTTATAAGCCATTGTTAGATTTAATCAGCGCGATTTACTGCAATGTCAGAACCAGAACAAAGGTGGATGTTTCTTACTAGTTCAGACATTTTCCGGTGAAAATTCATACTTTGAATGTTGGTCATACTTACTTCCAAAAAGAATAATCTGTGATTCTGAATACCAGTATCGACACCGGCGCGGTGCAGGACTGCAGCTTTAAGGTCATACATACCACATGACATCCAACTTTGGTAACTACATGCCAACCATTACAAAAGTTGTTTTGTTTTTTTTTCTTGGTAAATTGGTATTTGATGTAACTTCCTGTGTTTGAATAGTTTTCAACATAAAAGTCCCAAAATGGTAGTTCCTTGATGGTCGCACCTCATAGATATATACACTAGATGTCGCCTTGGGGTTCTAAGTATGCGTCAAAACCGCCGCCATCTTGGAACAGGGTCTTGTCATAGGAAGTAGCTAGGTAACGCTGCCATCTCTGCCTGTACTTCGATTTCGTGGATTTTCAGACTTTTGTGCTGCGTATGGATGTTCACACAAACAAAATCTGAACTAGGAAGAATGTTTTTAAAAATAATTTTTTTAAATTATTTTCTCTGAACTCAATGATAAATAAATGTCGGACCATTGGTACGAACCAAAAAAACTAGAAAATCGCATTCATGACGATTTATGGTGATTTTATTTTCGTTAGACCTTTGCCTTCATTGATGCTTATGCATTAAAGAGGAGGGGGTCCCCTGTTCCATGATGGCGGCTCTATTGACGCATTGGTTCCAATGAACCGCCATAGCCAAGACGACATCTAGTGTATATATCTATGGCACCACATTTCATAAAATGGACATCATCGGACAAAGTTTGTTTCTATATTATGATGGAAATATAACTACAAATGATATTTTGACACTTTAAATAACAAAAAAAGTTACAAATAACTAAAGGTTTTTGAAAAGTTAAAGTGAGTACATACATGGGAGAGGTACTACAAATATACAGTATCTTTTAATGCATTTAAACCCGTTTTTACCTGAAAAAAAACACAATCAGACAGAAAATTTTGCTGTCAGGTCATTGACCCATGTACAGTCAAGATCTCCTTCCCACCTCTGCTTCAAGATTACATTGTCAAATGGCTTAAAATGTCACATTATTTGTTAATGTGCTGTATCCTACAGAAGCAATACCTTTTGGGGAGGACACAATCTTGTTAAACAGAACATTTTCGAACGGCGACAGTGTTGGAATTTTAGGAAATGTCTGGGGGGTGATCTCTTTGACCCAATGTCTGACTTGCAAATATTTGAAGAAATTGCCCATGCTTTTAGGGTACTATCAGCAATACCAAGAGGTATAATAGGGTTTTCACAAAGGGGTAAATGTCTAAGCGTAACGATAGGCCTGCATAGATTATGCGATTCTATCCATGCAGAAAATGTATGAAGTATTAACGGATTTTTAGTGAATGTAGATAAACAGCTTTTTGACCCCAAAAAAGGAACAACCTTTAAGTGGGATGGAACTCATCTCCCACTGTTCTATCACTGTCTAGTATCAATCTTATCAGGATGCAACCAGATCCATATAGGCCGAAATTACGAAGTTAAGTAGTAATGTCTAAAATTAGGAAGGTTTAGCCCGCCTTTCTTATACGGTGCTTGAAGTTTAAAAAGTTTTACTCTAGGGTTTATGTCTTTCCACAGAAAGCCTGAAAGCGCTTTATTTAGTTCCTTAAAATAAGACTTGGGAATGTTCAAGGGGAAACACTGAAATTTGTACATATTTAGGTAAAATGTTCATTTGTATAACATTGACTCTGCCAATTAATGATAAGGCTGTGTGTCCACCAAAGCGTTTTTAGCCAGCTGAAAACTCTAGAAGCTCTGCTGAAAACGGCAAGCTTTGGGCGCTTGAGAGCATTTTGGCAGCGCAGCGTTTTTTCAGTTGAGACGCTTTGTTGCTATGATACAGAATATCTGCAGCACAGTTTACTTGTAACTGATTTCGCAGATAATTTGTTTCATTCTAAAAATTTATTTTTGATCCACTTTGTTCGATTAGCTCTGCTGGTTGATGTCGTTGTAGTCAGCATTTAGAAGACTTAGCGGCCTATAAGACCCATATTTTTGCCTATCTTTCCCTGGTTTAGGAAGTAGTGTTATTGTTCCCAATTCCAGGGAGTGTGGAAGTGAGCCTCTCTCAAGTGATTCTTTAATCATGTTTGTGAAAGGAGTAAATAATATATTTGAAAACGACTTAAAATACTCAATTGGGAAGCCGTCTGGTCCAGGGGCCTTGTTATTTTCCAAAGCATTAATGGCTTTAAGTACCTTATTCTCAGTTATGTCTGAATTCAATTGTTTATTATCTTCATCATCAATCTTAGGTAACTGTATTTTATTAAAAAAAAAATTAGCATCAACATTTTCCTGACCGTGATCAGTTTTGTATAGTTTCAATAAAGTCCTTGAATAAAGTATTAATTTCTTTAGGGTCTTTTATATATCTTCTGTCATTTGATTGTATCATGTGAATTTATTGTTCTGATTTTTTAATTTGGCATGACAATAATCAGCTAGTCTTATCTACAAATTCGTAGTAATGATATTTTGTTCTTTCCATAATAGACTCAATCTTCTGGGTGCACATGTTATTATATAATACCTGCTTTTGAGTAAGTTGTGTCAAACATCCTTCATTATTATTGAATGTTCTAATTCAAATTATCTTATTTATTTTTCTAGTTAAAACAGCTCCCTTTTCTTTTTGTTTATTTGCACCGTATGAGAGAATATGTCCTCTCATAAATGCTTTAAGTGCCTCCCATATAATTGAATGTGAGGCTGAATTAGCATTAGCCTCAAGAAAATGTTTAATTTGAGTTGTCATAAACTGGATAAAGTCTGGGTCTTTGAGCATATAAGTTCTAAATCTCCAGTTTTTGGAGTAGGGTTAAGCCATTGTTGGTTGCCACATAAGCTTGACAGGGTTGTGGTCAGAGATGGATGCAGGAAGAAAAAAACAGTCCTTCACTTGCTAAGTTATTGATTGTGATGCTAAGAAGAATCTAGGATGAACCCGCCGCGCCCCCCCCGTCGGTTCCTATGTCGGATCATTCATTGGTCCTCGAGGCCCTGAAAGCCTTTCCATTTGAACCACTAAACTCCGTGGGGTTTAAAGATCTATCACTGAAAACCGTCTTTCTGACTGCACTGTCGTCAGTAAAACGTGTGGGGGACCTGCACGCGCTGTCTGTCAGCGTGTCGTGTCTTGAGTTCGGGCCAAATGACTCTAAAGTAGGGATGTCAACGATTAATCGACGATTGATTCATTGTCGATAATACATTTAATCGATACAACTTATCGATCATCGATTAAGCAGGATCATGCGCGTGCGTGCTGCTCAACCGCGAAACATGTAAGCGAGCGCGCCGGTGTGGTGAAGTATGGGAAGCCAAACAAACCAAAAGTCGGACGAGACAGCGGGGGGTTACAGAGCTCGCGCTGCGCTGACATGTCATCTGCGCGGTTCAATGGTCCGAGCCGCGCGGCCGATTCATCAGCGCAGCGCGGACGTGTTTCCTAGCGACACTCAATGGTCAGCGCGGCGCTGACCAATTTAAACAGCGCAGCGTAAACCATACACAGCCTACATGCAAATAAATGTACAATAAAGAAACCCCTCCTTCCTTACAAAAAAAATGGTTCTCTGCTGAAGTTTAGGAGTTTTTCCTACAGAAGACAAAGAAGGACAAAAATGAAAATGCATACATGTCTTATGTTTATTATATTTAATAGTGTTATAAAAGAGTAGTGTTGTGCGTCGATAATTTGAAGAACTGCACATATAGAGACTACGGAAAGAGCTGCACAAAGCAGAAACTTCAATGACTTTAAATATCGTAGTCGTCTTGAGGAGCACGCCAACCTTTAAGTAGGCTAATTATATCAGACAGTTTACATGTTCAGGTAATGTACTTTATTATTGTGGAAAGTTTTGCATCCAGCCATTTGTAGACTTTAAGCTTTTTATGCTTTTTTATGATATTTTGTGATATTGATTTATAGGGTGAACTCAGTGTGATTTGGACACTTTTTGCCGATGAGAGTAATTGGAAAAAGTGTCCCTCCCAATCAACCTGAATACACAATATAGTGTGGGTGAATAGGTGATTTGGACACTTTTTGCCATTGAGGTGAATTGGAAAAAGTGTCCCTCCCACTACGCGCGCGCGTGTGTGTGTGTGTGTATATACATTGTGTATTCACCCACACATTGTGTATTCAGGTTGATTGGAAGGGACACTTTTTCCAATTAATCTCATCGGCAAAAAGTGTCCAAATCACACTGAATTCACCCTATAAATCAATATCACAAAATATCATTAAAAAAAAGCATAAAAAGCTTAAAGTCTACAAATGGCTGGATGCAAAACAACAATAATAAAATACCTGAACATGCAAACTGTCTGATATAATTAGCCTACTAGAAGGTTTGCGTGCTCCTATCAAGACGACTACGATATTTAAAGTAATTGAAGTTTCTGCTTTGTGCAGCTCTTTCCGTAGTCTCTATATGTGCAGTTCTTCAAATTATCGACGCACAACACTACTCTTCTAACACTATTAAAGATAATAAACATAAGAAATGTATGCATTTTCATTTCTGTCCTACTTTGTCTTCTGTAGGAAAAACTCCTAAACTTCAGCAGAGAACCATTTTTTTGTAAGGAAGGAGGGGTTTCTTTATTGTACATTTATTTGCATGTAGGCTATGTATGGTTGCGCTGCGCTGTTTAAATTGGTCAGCGCCGCGCTGACCATTGAGTGTCGCTAGGAAACACGTCCGCGCTGCGCTGACGAATCGGCCGCGCGGCTCGGACCATTGAACCGCGCAGATGACATGTCAGCGCGGCGCGAGCTCTGTAAACCCCCGCTGTCTCGTCCCACTTTTGGTTTGTTTGGCTTCCCATAGTGTTGAGTCCCACTGAATGACACACCCCGGAGTTGTTTGGGACTATTTTACACCTTCATCATGACTATAAGTTTGCGTGTGCATTCGCAGCCTTTTGTTTTGTGCAAATGTAAGTTGTAATAGTTTATTTTGTGTACGCTTATCTATATCTGATTGGTCTCATATTGGATGCATTTGGTTAAGAATCGACGTGATCTTTGGCGCGCTCAGCTCAAACGACAATCCACGACTAATAATGACTATTGGGAATGTCATATTACACAAGATTATAAAGAGAACACTATTGTAATAAAACATTGTGAATTATTTGGGTTTAGATGCCATGTCGCGTTGTTCCAGGAAGAGCTCGTCAGAGACTTTGAGCGCGTCCACCACAACATATGAGTCATTCTGAATGGCACGTAACTCAGTTTAAGTTCACTTGTGCATTCACGTCATTTTGTGCATATATAATTTTGTAATACTCTGCTTATTTTGTATATATCTGATTAATATCAAATAGGATGCGTTTCTTTGAGTTAAATAAACGCTAACAAAGTGCTCAACGCTTATTCATTGAGCGCGCGCCGCTCAAGCAGAATGCACAACTTATAATAACGATGGTTAATTTGGGACTTTCATATTACATAACATGAGAACACTATTTTATTAAATGGTTGTGAATTCATTGGGTTTAGTTGCCGTTTTCAGTGCGTTGTTCTAGCACTTCCACAACAGTCACACATTCTGACAAGCACGCATATGAGGCGGCGTTGGTGACACATTGTATTTGTCGTTATATTTATATATTAAATAGTTCATTTAATTTATCAATCACATCAAAACATTTTACAATCCTACTAAGCCTTTATTTAGATTAAAAAACATTCTTATTAATTTGGTGAGTAACATAGCTTTTTGAGCAGCATTTGCAGACCCTGTGCTGTTTGCCATTAATGCTAACGATTAATCGATTAATTGATCGTTAATTTAAACGACGATCGATCATGGGAATTTGTGAAAATTGACATCCCTACATCCTCAGACCTAGACATGGCTATGTTCCTAAAGTGATGGGCACTCCATTCAGAGCGCAAGTTATTTCGCTGTCTGCCCTGTCAGGGCGCTGAGATTTTACGTTCAGAACAGCTTTTTGTTTCGTTTGGTGGGCGCACCAAGGGTCTCGCCTCCTCGAAACAGAGCCTGTCCAGATGGATAGTGGACGCTATAGCAGCTGCTTACGCGTCAAAAGGTCTGCAATGCCCTCTGGGCATCAGGGCTCATTCCACGAGAGGCGTGGCCTCATCGTGGGCGTGGTCCAGTGGGATTTCTATCCATGACATATGTGTAGCGGCGGGCTGGGGCTCCCTGTCTACCTTTGTCAGCTTTTATAACCTAGAAGTTCCTGCCTTCCAGGCTAAACTTTTGTCAGTTTAAAGGAGATGTGTATTCTGCCCAGATTTTCCGAGTAGTATGAAGCTGCAGACTCGGAGACCTGCATCTACAGTCCCCCTGCACCCAGAGTCCCGCATTCTCAGACCCCTCGTTTTTCGAGCGCCTCCTATCAAATTGTATCTGATAAACATGTGAAGAACATGTGAAGAACTTAAGCCAAAACGTGAGTAGGCCATCTTCAATTTTATTTAGCGAATCGTAGTAGCCTACTCGTTTGATTTAATTTTTTAATCAAACTACTTTAGCTCATCGATACAACATATGAATAGTCCATTTAATATTTGTAAAGATAGTTTGTAACAAGATTTGAGCCATTAATGGATGTTTTTTCGCCCTCTTCCCCCCGAAAATATTTTGATAGCTAACGTTATCCTTTAACCTTGGACTTTTTGTAGATATGCCATAACTGCTGCAGTTATTTTCACTGTCCATTCTGTGTCCCCATATATTTCAAACCCACAAAGTTGTCCAAAGTTCAAAAACATCTCAAGGGACACTTCAACAGAGCAGTGCAACATGAAGGTAACATTTGCAAACATCTTTTTTCTTTTTTTTCTTTTTTTTTTTAAACATCATAAGACATGTGCTATCGGGCCTATACTGTTGTAGGCTATTCGAGGGTACACCATACATCGATGGAGTTGCCCCTGCCGAACCCAGCAACATATCATTTTATGATTATGCAAAGCGACTTATAAATGAGTTTTTTTTAAATGCAATTGAAGATGAAAAGTAAAGTCACAAACACAGTTTTTTCTTCCTTTTTTCTTTACAGCAAGATGATGTTTAGGTGATCATTAAATAAAGTACAGAATTGTTTATTGTTGGTGTTTTGTCTATTCTGATTTGTTTTGCTTTGCATTCAAAATATCAAAAAACAGATTTTGTAATGTTAGCATGGTAATGTTAATTAGACTATTATAGGTTGAACTGAAAGAAAAATTGGAATTTGAATAAAAAAAATATAAAAAAACATTTTAGCAATATATCACATACTATTTTTCAGAAGATAGTTCAATCTGTAATTGTATCCCTTCCATCAGTAAAAATGATTTTTTTTGGCACATGCATTAAGCAGGGAACGCAAATATTTATTGGATAATTTATTTGGAGACCGTAATATTGCATCCTATTGTTTTTAATTGCCTTTAAACGATCTTTCGAACAGCAGGAGGCGCTGTCTTGAAAAACGAGGGGCCTGAGAATGCAGGACTCTGGGTGGGGGACTGTAGATGCAGGCTCCGAGTCTGCAGCTTCATAATATTGGATTTTCCTGCTCAGATCACTCTCACGTGACTCAGCTCTCCTGGTTGAGCTGCACTATAGGGTATATGTGCCATGTGCCTATACAGACCGGCGCGCTGCTCTGTATTCCCTATGTGTGCTTATGTACAAGTGATGGCACGCGTGGCTGGCCACCTTATTTTTTTTCCACTTATGGGGTTCCCCTGAAAGTTCGGGGTCTCATGGTCGATGCTTGGCGCGCACGGCGTTGACAAAGTGTTCCCGTAGCGTAAGCTAAACTTACGCAATACGAGAGAACCTCTCGTAAGAGAACGATACTCGGTTACTAACGTAACCTCGGTTCTCTCTAGAGAGGGAACGAGTATTGCGTAACTGGCCGTGTTCGCACCACGAGCGACTTCGCTTCAATCGACGAAAAACCAGGGAAGTCAGCCTACAGCCATACGCTAAGCCACGCCCATTCTGGCGGGCTGTGACGCTATGAAGGCGCGGGCGCCCTTCATTGGGCGTGACGTCTCGCCGGGCTCACTGGTAGGCTGCAGCAGTTGCCCGCAGGGCAGCCAATAAGCACGCGAGATGGCCTGCTCTAGGTCTGCTAGCTGCTGCACTGCGTTGACAATGAATACAAAATTAAGGATAATTTTTTGGCTTCAATATCTCGAGAAGATGAATATTTCCCGTAGCGTAAACTAAACTTACGCAATACTCGTTCTCTCTCTAGAGAGAACCGAAGTTACGTTAGTAACCGAGTATCGATTTAGTTATTGCTTTGACATGACCACTGAAACTAAGGTCTGACTCTAGAGACACACCAAGATTCCTGACTTGATTTTTAGTTGTTAGACCCCCTAGTGTAAAGGTATGCATTAACCTTGAGAACTTCATCTTTGTTTCCAAACGCAATGACTTCAGTTTTGTCTTTGTTTAACTGAAGAAAGTTTTGGCACATCCAACTGTTTACTTCATCAATGCATTGGCACAGGGAGTCAACGGGGCTGTAGTCGTTAGGTGACAGGGCTAAGTAGAGCTGTGTGTCGTCTGCATAGCTGTGGTAAGAGATTTGGTTTCTTCTCATTATTTGGCTCATTGGGAGCATATACAGGTTGAATAGGAGTGGCGCAAGAATTGAGCCTTGAGAGACTCAAGTCATGGATGTCCACTCAGACTTATGGTCTCCTATACTCACATAATAACCTCTCCCTTCTAAGTATGACCTGAACCATTTTAGGACTATCCCAGAAAGCCCCACCCAGTTTTCCAGCCTGTCAAGAAGTATGTCGTGATCGACAGTGTCAAATGCAGCACTGAGGTCGAGTAGTACCAGCACTGATAATTTGCCTGTATCAGTATTTAAGCGAATATCGTTTATTATCTTTATGAGTGCTATCTCTGTGCTTTGATGCGATTGGAAACCAGATTGAAAATTGTCAAAGTATCCATTCAAGCTTAAGGATTTGTTCAGCTGATTGAAGACAACTTTTTCAATGATCTTGCCTATGAAAGGAAGATTTGAGATCGGTCTATAGTTGCTTAAGATGGTCTTATCCAGATTGCTCTTTTTCAGGAGGGGCTTGACAACTGCAGTTTTCCCAGAGAGATGTGAGGCATTTACCACTTCTAGGAGATCTGCTTCTAAGCTGTTTAACACACTTTTGAAAAAAGATGTGGGAAGTGCGTCGAGGGCGCAGGTGGATGTTTTAAGGTGCTGTACGGTTTCTTCCAAAATTGTGCCTTCAATTTCTTCGAAAACAGACATAGTAACTACTTTCTCAGGTTGTGGTCTGAACTGTCTGACCCCAGTGTGGCTCAAGGATGTGCTGATCACCTTTCTGATATTATTGATTTTCTCAGAGAAGAAAGAAGCAAACTCACTGCACTTGCTGTCTGAGAGCATTTCACTGGGAATCTGGCTTGGGGGGTTTGTCAGTCTCTCTACAGTAGCAAAAAGAGTGCGTGTGTTGTTTAATTTGCTGTTTATAATATTCGAGAAGAAAGTCTGTCTAGCTTTGCCTAGTTCAATATTAAAAGCATGGATGCTGTCTTTGTAGATGTTATAATGGACTACAAGTTTTGTCTTCCGCCACATGCGCTCTGCTCTTTTCATATTTTGCACAGCTGTTGAGTTTCTCCAAGGTGCTTTTTGTCTACCAGTATTCTTCCTGACTTTCACAGGAGCAATATAATCTATTACATCTTTAACCTTTGAGTTAAAAGAATCAAGGAGAAAATCAACAGAGTCAGCAGATATGCTTGGTTTTAAAGATATGGCCTTCATAAATAGCACACTAGTGTTCTCATTTAAGCATCTCTTCTTGACAGACACAGATCTAGCTTCAATGGCAGGAGAGATCAATGTATCAAAGAAAATACAGAAATGATCAGACAGTGCTACATCCTTAAAGGGTTAGTTCACCCAAAAATGAAAATTAAGTCATTAATTACTCACCCCCATGCTGTACCAACCCCATAAGACCTTCGTTCATCTTCGGAACACAAATGAAGATATTTTTGATTAAATGTGACAGCTGGATCACTCCTCCATAGGCTCCCTAAGGGAATGAATCCTGACGGCCCAGAAAGTCAATGAAGAAAATGTTTAAATATTCCATGTCGCAACAGTGGCTCAACTATAAGTTTATCAAGCGACGAGAATACTTTTTGTGCGAAAAAACAAACAAAAATAACGACTTTATTCGACTATTCCTTTTCTTCCTTGTAGGCCTGAAACGAGACTTCAAGAGATTTCCACGACGCGCACGCGCGAGAACTTAACTGAAGTAGTTGAAGGAGATCGCAATTCTCGCGCATGCGTCGTGGAAATCTCTTGAAGTCTCGTTTCAGGCCTACAAGGAAGAAAAGGAATAGTCGAATAAAGTCGTTATTTTTGTTTGTTTTTTCGCACAAAAAGTATTCTCGTCGCTTGATAAACTTATAGTTGAGCCACTGTTGTGACATGGAATATTTAAACATTTTCTTTAATGACTTTCTGGGCCGTCAGGATTCATTCCCTTAGGGAGCCTATGGAGGAGTGATCCACCTCTCAGATTTAATCATAAATATCTTCATTTGTGTTCCGAAGACGAACGAAGGCCTTACGGGGTTGGTACAGCATGGGGGTGAGTAATTAATGACTTAATTTTCATTTTTGGGTGAACTAACCATTTAATAACAATCGATGAGATGTTTAGACCCTTACTGATAAGTAAATCTAGAGTGTGTCCACGATTGTGTGTGGGACCATGTACATGCTGAGTCAGATCAAAAGTTTTTAAAACAGTTTTGATTTCTTTTGCCATATTGTTTTCTCCATTAACTATGGGAATGTTAAAATCTCCAGCAATGGCAAAACAGTCAAACTCTGAGGAAATTGTTGATAGCAGTTCTGTAAAGTCCTCAGCAAAGGCTGGAGAGTATTTTTGAGGCCTGTAAATAATGATAAGTAAAATACGTGGAGCACCTTTTAACACAATACCCAGATATTCGAAAGACGGATATCAAATAAGTCTAGTCATTCTAGTCTTCGCCTTCCCAGAAATAGATGCAGATTTCACAATAGAAAAGTCAGGCCTAACTGGTCTCAAAAATATGTCGCCAGAGCGCCGCTCAATCAGACTCTAAGAAAACAAGCCTGTATTCCTTTCAAAGTTCAAGGTCACGTGTAAAAATTCCTGCACGTGCAATACATTTTAAGCTTTCACTAATTTTATAGTCAATAAGTGAGACTTCCTCTCATTTGTGTTTCTCTGGTAAAATACAGTGGCCCCTCCAGCAAAATAAATCAATTTCTAAATTAATCGCTAAACTTAAAAAAATTAAAATAAAATTGCCTTACTAAGAAGGTAAACGAGCCTTGCATATTGAACTTTTGATTGAAAATAATTTAGCATTATGCAATTACATAAGACTATATAAAGAGTATACACTAAAAGTATAATGTGAATTTTGCATCCGATGACCCCTTTAAGAGTGAGATTATCTGTGTCTGCAGCAAACACTGTGTTGAGTGTGTTGAGACAGTGTTGTTTGCAAAACGTGACAAAAAGGAATTTTGTTCCTTTGCCCCTACAATAAGGAAATCTGCATAGTGATGAGGGACAGAGCTATGATTTTCTTTTCAGGATTTCCTTATGGACATACTGGAGGTTGCATGTCAGCAATGTTGTTGAAATTTTTTATCATTACGAATTAGAGCTGTCAATTAATCCTACAAAGATAACATGAAATTATATATATATATACACACAGATAGATAGATGGATGGATGGATGGATGGATATCTGCAGAATTTTTTCATTTTTTAGTCATTTTGCAGAACTGAAGGCATTATCTTTGCTTTAATATCTTTCTTGCTTTATTACCATTCTAGGAAGCTCTGGTACTTACTCATGTCATAGAAATGCTGCCAGAAGGCTTCCATCCAGCAATGTGTGTCTTCAGGTGTGCACGTGACAATTGTGTAAGTGTTTTTTTGGCCACACTGGTTGGTTATGGTGATACTTTGAGTATGTAGAGCCGGATCTCTCTCTGTGGCACGCACACGAGTTTCCTAAAGCAAGTATGCACACACTTGGTTTCAAGACCAGGTGTAAACAACAACTTCTGCATTTCATAAGCAGTAGCATGTAGGGACCATGCAGTAAACGACTTTTAAAACCACGTATGCTGTAATACTGGACTGAAAGACACTGTGCAGCACGTTTCACAGCCTTTTCCTGGAATAACTCACATAACATAACATAACATGATCTAAATCCCCTCTGTTGACTGAAAGATGCCACTACAACTGATGCATTGATAATCCTCACCTTATTAATAGGAATAGTAAACACTGGTGTCTCTAAAGAGTCTGTATCATTTTGCTGCTGGTAACACTTCAAATCAGATCCATTCAGGACCCCGTAGACGTCTCTCCAGTCCTCAGGATTGGTCTCTGACTAGGGTACAAAAATACATGAAAGCTGAATGAATAGGCAATTGGAAAATAATGTTCATTTATTTTTAATTACAATAATAAATAATTTTTTAAATACCCGAATTCTGAGTTTTCCACACATGACATCTTGAGTCATACAGTGAGGCTGAGCCACAAGCTGACAGCACACATTACCATAGAGAGGCAACCAGAACGAAGAGTCCACTGAAATACAGATGAAAACAAATAACAAAACGAGAACGAGATGGTTAGAGATCTATTTAGATTTAGAGATTTTCATTGTATTCTCAGACTTTTGGACCTCGTTATTCGTAAAACACATATTTAATGGGTTCTGTGAACATTAAACGGTTTTTTTTTTATACCTGTGTCTGATATAGTCAGGTCATGGGTTCGGAAAGACTTCTGTACGTGGCACAGGGTCAGAGATGTATGGGCCAGGAGGTGATATTTAGGGCCCCTGAGGACAAGAGGTGGTATTGACAGGGAGCATATTTATTAAGAATTTAAAAGAACAAAATATTCAGTTCTGATAAAACTGCAACATTTAGAACTGACAATAATAGATTTTTTTGAGTTGATGTACATAAAACAATCAGAAAAACTTAATTTGAAAATAATCCAACATCACTTGTATTTTTAATGAAGTGAAACCTTATAGGAGGCATTTCAAGAAAATATGTCCAGGTCATATATTCAAAGAAAAAAGTAAAAGAATTTTCACTTAAATATCATATAATTTGCATATTATTTACAAAAAAAAAAATTATTATATTTTTGTACATTAAGTACATTCAATATTTTTTTATGACAATTAAACACAGATGTCCACCAAAATTCTTAATGGCCCATATTTTATTATTTATATTTTAATTTTGAATCAATGATGATTCTGTAATGTAATAAAAAAACAACAAAAAAAGACAGTAAAATAAATACAAATATAATTATGTATAATTACAATTAAAATAATGAAATAATAAGAATGAAAAGAGATCAATTATTTTAAGTGGTGCTTTATTCTCATGAAAATAATGTCACAACATTTAATTTTTAATGATTAAAAATATTGGGGGAAAAAAATCTTCCAGAGATGTTTTGAAATATGAAAAATGACCCAGACATGTTCTTGGCAGGCTTTATGCGATTCACCCTAAAAATATTTAACTGGTTTCAACATCTCTCTCCATCCATCTCTTTCTTTTTCTCTGCTTTGCTTTTTTGGCCCTCGTCTCAGACAGAATGATTGTTGAGAAAATAAAAAGTCAAGGTGTGTCTGTCTGTACTGCCAGTCACTACAGATGCATCTGTTTATGTTTGTAAACTGGTTTTGGTAGATGCAGCCCTATGTGTGAGACTGTTTCAACATTTAACATTTTCCAGTGTCATGTAACCGTGTGTACACTGTACACAGATACGGTATATGAGATATTTATCTAGATGATAGCATATATACTGCCAACTCACCGTACAGACAGAGCGGGCAACAGAACCGGTGATTCTCCTCCGGGTGAACTCCCTCCTCCCGAAACGGTTCTACTGCCATGGGAACTACAGGAAGCTGCTGTCTCCAAAGTTGCCATGAACTTCTTACTGGAGGCACTTCCCAGCCGGCTCAGTCTCCGAGTGGAGAAGCCCACGCTGAACTCCTCCTCCACACTGCAGCTGTAGAGCTCCACCCGCAGGTCAAAGCCTGGAGGTGCGTCAGTGCTATCAAAACAATATATGAGGACTCAGAGAGGATATTTGACTTGAAAGATCTTTATTATTTATTTAAAAGAAAAAAAATGATATATATAATGATTTATTTAACTATTGGAAATTAGTTTTTTTGGTCAGAAACAATTGAAAGGCTAGACTAATCAAGCATTATCACTAATAAATATGACATGATGAGATATTATATAAAAAAATCAACAAGTGATCCATTCATTTTTGAGAAATAATAGGAAGTAAAAGGAAATGCATCTCACAATATCACTGGTTCATTGAAACAGATGTCTGTGAGCGTCCTGTCCACTATTACGAGATCTGTATCGTGAATCTCTGTGCCCACCCGCAGCAGACAGAACACCACACACTGGTGCAGCTCTGAACAGAGAAAAGAGGGACAGGAAGACAGAAAATATGTGAAAAAAATAACGTTGAAAAAATTACTTTGTGGGCATACATATTTGTCAAACTCACCTCCTTTGTTTTTGAAATACTCTGAGTCTTTCCACATGAGAGGAATACGAATATCTGAGGATAAGCAAAGAAAAAAAAAATCAAAGTAAATAAATATAGCCTACATATTGTGAGATGTTCCGTTTTTCTCTGTGTGTAACCGCACCTGAAATGGCTACTTTTCCAGTACAAGGCAATCGCTCAGACCCTCCATCGGATGACCTGAAACCATTCAATCAATGGATCAAGGCTCTGTTCCAGACAAAAGCAACATTTTAACTGTACTTATAGCAAAACAATTGTACGGAGCCCCCCTAGTCCCACTTTGTCAAAAAAATGTATTATACTATCTCGTGGCCTCAAGATAAGTATCTCGTGGCCTCAAGATAGTATCTCTATCTCGTGGCCTCAAGATAGTATCTCTATCTCGTGGCCTCAAGATAGTATCTCTATCTCGTGGCCTCAAGATACTATCTCTATCTCGTGGCCTCAAGATACTATCTCTATCTCGTGGCCTCAAGATACTATCTCGTGGCCACGAGATACTATCTTGAGGCCACGAGATACTATCTTGAGGCCACGAGATACTATCTTGAGGCCACGAGATACTATCTTGAGACCACGAGATACTATCTTGAGGCCACGAGATAGTTATAATTAATTTTTTTGACAAAGTGGGACTAGGGGGGCTCCGTACAATTGCAACAGGTAGGAGTTTTCGTCTAGAGTTTATCTTGACATGTTTTAGTACATTTTCTGTCATTCAACACGAAGTGTTTGATTCACTGTTCGTTGGATGTCCACGAGAGGGCACTATCGGTCCTCCTTCTATCTATCTATCTATCTATCTATTGTTGGGGAATTTCATTTGTCTCATACATGTCTCATACATGGGTCTGAATATAAGATGCTGTAATATTGGAGAAAACTAGGCCTGAGGGGAGGAGATGAACAGAAAACTAGGCCAAAAGGCAGGTTAAGTAAGGACAGGAGAAGAAACTGGGTGAAAGGACATGAAAAAGGCAGGTTAGGTAAGGACAGGAGAAGAAACTGGGTGAAAGGGCATGGAAAAGTACCTGAAAATCATGTATAAAGCCATTTTTAAAAGATACGCATGCGCAAAGAAGGTTACCCCAATTAAAAAATAAAATAACGATGCAGGTGTTTTAATGGAGGCGGAGTAATAAGGAGCAAAGAGAGAAAAGATAACGAGTTGAGCGCTAATTGGGTACCAAAAGACAAGAAGAAAGTATAAGACCTGAGCATTGACCCTTGTAAAATCAGATGAAATGGCCAGCATCTCACTTTGTTGAACTGCTCAATAAAGTTATTCTTCTGAGACCTGAAACTTCGACTCTGAAAGATTTCTTCTGAGACCTGAACCAGACTTTGAAGAATTGAACCAAAGATCGAGAATTTGCCACAACACTATCTATCTATCTATCTATCTATCTATCTATCTATCTATCTATCTATCTATCTATCTATCTATCTATCTATCTATCTATCTATCTATCTATCTGTCCAACTTCACTCCAACTCGCTATACATCAATACCCCAGCCCAAAGACTCAGAGATATACCTTCGTCCTGCTCTCTGCATAGCCTGGGCTTCCTTCATGCGCTGCAGCTGGGTCATGAGGGCCAGTATGCGGCTGTTGGATGTGAGGAGAGTCTTGGAAGCCTCCAGAGCCTGTTCTCTCTGAGAACATGCAGCTAAAAGCTTACAGGTCCCTTCTCTGATCCTCACCTCCCTCTCGATCTGCCTCTGAACCTCACAGTCCTGCAGATTGATGGAGAAAGAGACAAGAGTAGTCATAACCTTAGACAGTTAACCCAAACCATTAACTGACCGTCTGATCATCCATATTAAAGCAAACAAACAAACAAACAAAAAATGGCAGAAGTTGGCTGATACATCAGTGGGTTTTTTATATATATATTTTTTTTTAGGTTTTAATGTAAATTTTTGTTTAATTTTTTGTAACTACGTAATCTGCTTTTGTTATTTTATTCATTTAGGTTTAATTAAGATTTTTATTTCAGTTTTTATTTATTTCCAGTTAATAATTTTTCGTTTAGATTAAGTTTTTTACCTAATGTTTATATTTTATTGTAGGTTTATATCAAGTAAGAAAGTTTTCAGAAAAGTTTTTAGTGGTTTTAGTTTTAGTTATAGGCCTATACACACACACACACACACACACACACACACACACATATAGGCCTATACATCGTTAACTAACATATATATATATATATATATATATATAATACAAAATAAATAAAATGCAGCAAGGAAAAGATTATGCTATATGGTCAAAGACCTACTTTACTTTTTGAACTCTCTTTATCTCCGGAAAATCATCCTCCTAAACTACACACACACCAACAGCGCTTTCAGTGGGTTTAAGCTAGTGGATAAGCAATGATCTAAGACTAAGCCCTGAACCTTTTGTCTCATGTAATTAAGTTCAGTTAGGGTGAAGCAATCTGTATGGATATTTAGCTTTACCTCCAGTGCAATTCAGGGTTATTTTATGTATTTTAAGCCATTTGTATAGATTAGCATGAGACGTGTTGTTAAATGGGGTTAATTTTGTCACATGCCCCAGCTTACTCGAATTAACTCGCTTGTGGAATTGACCAAAAATTAAACTTGTTAGCATTTGAATAAACTGTCAGTTTAAATATAATAATATATGTTACAATTACTTTCTTAGTGTATATTTAACATCTTAAAAGCAGTGCTGTTATAATGTTATAATTAAAGATAGTTTTCTTTAATTGAAATAAAGCTGCTTGAAATAAAATAAAATATAAACATCAGATTAAAAACTTATGCTTTAAAACTCAACAAAATAAGAAATGTTGCCTTGGCAACTAACTGAAATAAATTAAGTTGGAGTTGAAGCACTAAAACCGCAAAAAAAATATATAAATTAAAAGCTAAATTAAATAGAAATAACTAAAAAAAACAAAACCTATTTAAAATGACAAAAGCATTGAAACTGAAAATATAAAAATAAAAGCGAATTCAAAATACGAATACTCTAATAGTACATAAAAAAATACTAAAATAACACAGCACTGAGATTCTTCCTAATGTGCCAGAAAAATCACAGCCTCGTAACACACACTCGAGAGCTCTGAAAACATTCAGCCTGCAAGAAACACAAAGAGCTAAACGGCGCTAAAACAAAAACTCTCTGTTTGTTTTCTATTTCTGTACTCATTCTAAGTTTATGGTCTGCATATAGTGAGCCAGTAAAATACCTCTTTAATCGGTTCACATCCTCTCAAATGTGACGCAAAGAGCCATAGTTATGTAAGAGTTGAAATGGAGTGATATAAGTGTGTTTTATAATCACCACAAATAACTGCATATGCATGTTAGAAATCTGAGGGTTTATCAATCCGGAACAAATTATTTATGCATAAAAATCAAACGAATTAAAGGGATTTACCAATGTAATTATCAATTTACACTGTCCTCAAACCACAACTGAATATGCGTCAAAGGATCTGAAAAAAAAAAAAAGATTAGGCCTAGATAATGTGTACAGTTTAAGGGTTGATATGGACTGCAAACTGATAATGTTTGTGCTTTGACTGAGAATAATGTCAGACACAGTGCTGGTAACTTCATGAGTTTCAATACTTCTGAGTATAGGGGATTTTGATTCTGGAACAATTTATCTTTTATGTTTAACTATGAAGTTACTAGACTCAAATAATAATGTCAGTGTGATTTATGATGATGATTTATATTGTATTAATGACGGCCAGTTCTTAATTGTGCATTTAAAGGAATCGTTCCTCTATAGATGAAAATTGTCATCATTTGATGCATTGATGCATTTCTACTGCATGCTATATGACCTCAAGTTCAAATTACTTGAAATATCTTGCATAATTTACTAAATTACTTTGATTAGGAGCTTCACAGCACACTCCTCGTTCACTTTTATTATAGCCTACTGAAAAGAGTGAGACTTTAGAAATTCTCTTTTTGTGTTCCACAGAAGAAAGAAAGCCATACAGGTTTAGAGTGACATGAGGGCAGTTAAATGAATAGCGAACTATGACTAAGTGTTCAGTTACACAAAAACACTTACTGAAGATTGATCTCGGCACACTTCCAAAGAATAGGGCACGTGTATTCGCTCTTAAACGATTTCTCCCTGACTAAGTAATAGTATGTTAAATCTAGCTGCTGCTCATTTGTCTTTTTGCTAACAGTTAGTACAAATGAGACAAGTGTTGCTATAAAATGAGTGTGCACTGCTCAGATAATTTTATCTCTGAGAAATGTTGTTACTTTTCTGAAACTAGAGACACGTGTGAGATTACTGCCGAGGAGGGGAAAAAAACATGAAAGAGATTTTTGAATACACAAGGCTATAAAATAAAAAAAAACTCAGATTTTACAACAACAACAAAAAAATCTAACATCAACAGTATGCTTTGTAAATGGAAGTATGCGGTCTAAGATTAATGCAACTATTCAATATGTCAGTGAATACATGATTTAGCCAAAAGGGATAGTTCACACAAAAATCTAAATTCTGTCATTATTTACTCACCCTCAAGTTGTTCCAAACCTGTATGAATTTCTTTCTTCTGCTGAACACAAAAGAAGATATTTTGAAAAATGGTTGATGGACTCTATTGACTTTTTTTCTCCGTATGGAAGTCAAAGGAGTTAGCTACTGTTTGGCTTTCGACATTTTTCAAAATAGCTTATTTTGTGTTCAGCAAAACAAAGAAATTCATACAGGCTTGGAACAACTTTAGAGTGAGTAAATGATGATATAATTTTCATTTTTGGGTATCTATCTATCCCTTAACAATACGGCGTAGCACAGTCTGATCCATGTTTTATTACATGAAGAGGGGACTTCATGTAATAAATAATTAGCCTACACAATTATACTACGATATTGAATCTAAACTCCTACAAAATCCTGCACACTAAAATCAGATCTTACCTAATAGACTACCAATGGAAACTTTTGACCTTCGTAGCATTATAATAATCCTACTGTATACAACTGTCTCATTTCCTAGTTACCACTAAAGCATTTTACGAGAAACTTCTGAGGAAATGTTGATAGGCCTATTTATAGCCTACACATACCAATAAGAACTAACTCCACAAAGTCCCCAGACAGCAAAGTGTCGGCCCACATCCGGTAACGTTACATGAGGATTCTACGCGTACCAGATGTGGGCCGACAATATGTTGCTTTCTGGGATATGAATGAGCAACATCTGAGCAATAAAATTGAGCTTTTTCGGTAGTGCTGTGATAAGTTTGTGGTGGTTCTGCACATGCGCAGGTGTGCTGCTGCGATCGCTCACCTGTGCGGAATCCTCCAGCACACTCATGCGGAATCGGCCTCTCTTCACCTCCATCTCCATCGCGGATCCGCGGGCCACAGTGGCTCTGGAAGTTTGGTTTCTGCAGAACATTATTGCTCTATGCTGAAAATCCAACTCAAGGAACCATCCGAAGCGACCGAGTGTTTACTAAGTGAAACTGCTAAATTAAAAATAAAGATAAATCCCGTGCCAAATGTATAGCTATATACCTTAAAGGCGCCATTAGTATATTTGTTCTAAAATCCTGCTGGACATGTGGAAACAACTATGGAAAACGGGGTGTTTTTTGTTTTTTCCTGAGTTCGTGGTGTGGGTGGCGCCTAGAGTTGTGAACACACACTGAAACAGCGCCACCATTGTCGTTGTTTAGTAGTGAATTTAACTTTGGGAGGCTATTATAAGTTGTCCAATGGCACAGACTTTTTATTCCGCCAGGGGGCGATTGACGGCTCAAAAAACGAATCCTCCATTAAAACCCATTCAAATTTCATGACATATTTTGAATAATTTGAAACATAGACACGCTAATACGAATCTTCATTTGAATCCTTTTATTCTGAATATTGCTGACATCTACAAATCGAAACCCCCCACCAACAATATAAGCGAGTAGCCTCCATCATGAATCCATTTTACAAACCGTGTTTCTGTCTTATCCCGAATTACTACGTTAACTTAAATCTATAGGCTATTGGTAAAGGTTTAAATATTCGGTCTATTTTAAACTGGTTCGGGTCGCACCACTGCGGAGTAGCCCAGTACCTGCGCGACTCGTCGTCGAAGACATAAACAGGGAGAAGTATCTCCGGCTACAATGTTCTTCCGCAAGATGCAGCTTTAATTTAATTGCTATTGAACTACATAAACGTTATAAAATACATTATTGTATATATTTAAAAATGTACATATTCAGACAGATTAGATCATATGGGAAAACACTTGAATTTCAACCTTTATAACATACAACATTTTTTATTAACATATTTACAAATAGTAAAACATTTCCTTGAGAACATTTGAATACAAATATGAAAAGTGAATATGAACAGCATAAAACTGACCAAAGGCTAGGCTTTGTGACTAAAAGCTGAAGATAAAGAAATGCTACAAAATATGTTGAAAATGCTCAAATCCAACACACACAAAACAGGATGGAGTTGGAAAAAAAGGACAGTGCTTATTTAAAATGAAGGTTTGTTTCAAAACTTCTCATGAAATAAATATAAATTATAAAGAAAGAAAAGTAACTTCCAAAAAAATAAAAGGGGTCTTTTCTAAAGACAAAGGAAAAAAGACAAGTATAACTAAATGATGTTAAGGAATTGGCTTAGAGAAATTAACGTGTTGCCAATTCATAACTGGAAATAAAATGCAGAAGGTTAAGACCAACGATTAAATAATACACAGTTAGGCTCAAATAAGACATGAGTCGTATTTCAACTTTACATCACGAAGAGTGCAACTGTATCAAAAACATATTTGTTTTACCATAATGTGAATTAGTACTCCTTGAAAAAAATACAATAAAATAAAAGACATTGTTAATATTTCGAAAGTTATTGAGGTATGTTTTCACTGCATATCTTCAGTTGTGGTTCTTCTTGGTAAAAACTTCATCTATACACCCTACTGATGTCAATCTATAATTTGCACTGCTTGCTTGGTTGTTCCTGTCTCGTTATTCCAACCTCAATCCAGGTCTTCTAGCTCATCAACTTCAGTAAAGATGTCACTGAAAAAGTACTTGGAGACACTGGTGGGTTCTTCTTCTGAGTTCTGCTGAGCAGAGAAAGATGGAATCCAATTCTATTAATACCAATATACAATGTGGCCATAGAAGTACTGGAATATCAGACTGTATGATACCTCAATGACAGATGCAGTGGTGGAAGCAGAGGTTGGTGATGGTCCCTTTACATCAGGGTTTTTTGCCATGGTAACAGGGATCCGTTTTCTCTCAGGTCGTGCGGTGTTGACTGCTGGTTTTTGGGGGCCTGGTTTGGCCCCTCGATGAGCTGCTGGGGTTCCTTGTGTACTCTTAGAAGAAATGAAGGACAGGAACCCCTTGGGTCTTCTGCCAGGTCTAAAGAAGAACAAAAATAAAACAAATGGATTATAATGTCATTTATTAGGGATAAAATCAAAGCCAATATCACATTTTTTTTTTAAAGAGTACATATTTGGCTTTTTTTACAGTTTCAACTTTCGTTAGTTTAGTTTAGTTTAGTTTATTTGTTTTTTAATAACGTGGACAGTCCCTTTTTGAAAGAAAAAGAGCAGCTTTAGCCTCTACGGCTAATTTCCAGCTGTAGTCCCCGGCCAGTTGTCAATGGGCATACATCAATAAAATACATTACAATTATATTTACAGCAGGACTTATCAAAAGAGGACAGACATACTAAACATGTGACAAACAATTCAAACAAATAAGCAAGCAGACACAGATTGCAAAGGCACAATAACAATTCATGCAGTAAAACAATACAACAAGACAAACATTAATCATACAGAGGCCACATTAAGGCACATACTGGACATAACATTGAGGCAGGCAGCAGAAACCAAGTGGCAACAACATGATCATGTCACATCAAATACACAACACATCTGTCAAATTAGTGGGTGCAGCTGTAATTGTCAGACAGCCAGTTTTTAAGATGTATAGTAAAATTGAAATACATATGTATATCTTTGATTGTAGTGGGCAGTGAATTCCAATTTTGTATCGCTTTAACAGAAAATGATAATTGACCGAATGTGCTTTTCCTAAATGGGATAGTAAGATCACCTCGTGTGGTGCTTCTGGTAATCTGACTGTTGTTATGGCGTTGGATTATAAATGAATTGAGAGGAGCTGGAGCATTATTATGAATAATTTTGTGGACCAAACAGATGTTTTTGTATTTAATTACATCTTCCCAGCTTAGCAGTTTATGATTTTTAAGAATTATACAATGGTGGGAACTATTAGGCTTCTGGTCCAAAACTTTGAGAGTTTTTTTATAAAGAGTTGCCAATGGCTTTAATGATAAACCATTAGTTTGACCCCAACTTGTCAGACAGTATGTTAGATGTGACACAATCATGGTATCCATAAATAATTTGGCAGCATGAAAAGTCAGTGCATTTCTACTAGTTAGTGTGTAATGTTGCTGTTTGGGCATGAAAAAGGTCTGCAAAGTTACAAAGCACAAATTCACTCCAAAGGGAGTTATTCTCTATTATGGTAAGATCTGTGACATTTCCAAAAGTGCACCAAGCGGTTGAACAGAAACTAAACAGAGTGATACAGCCAGACTGGGAAGAGAGGTGCTGCAATAATGTAAAATATGTGAAAAATAATGTGTTTTTAACAAAATCAAGACATTGTAAAAGAGCCACCCACCTTGTAAGTGACCCACTCGTGGCAATAGGCGTGATCTGACTGACACTTTGGGGGTCTGGTCCACTAGCTAACTCAACTGTCTCTTTGCCTGGGAGGTCCACCTGTCCCATGATGCCTTGGGAGGGACCCTTCTGGAAAGATTCTTGAGGATAATTTTCTCGCTGAGGTGAACGAGAATTATCGCTGGTCGCAGTGAGCTCTGTGTTAGCTTCTCTGTCTGAGACGGTGGCTGATGTTGAGTTGTCCGTTGTTGAAACGGCAGCAGGCACAGTTTGCTCTGGCACTGATCGTGTCTCTCGTGTTGAATTGGGTAATGGGGTAGTCTCTTTTAAAGAGAGCGCTGCTGTGTCCTCTTTAGCATCCACACCTCGAGCATTTCTCCTTGAAATGGGGATGGGTTTCACCTGCAGCTTTGCTAAACACAGAAGAGGTCATTGGTAAAACCCATATTTTATGAGTTGTAATCTTTGACATACACTGTATATAATTAGAGGATTTTTTAAAAATGTAATATTTAATCATTTGTTAAGAAGTGGAGGGTCAAATAATGATGAAATGTGAAGAAATCCTTCATGTGAGTTTTTTTTTAACAATAACCGATCCATTAGTGATAATAGTAACTTTTTTATGTTAAGTAATTTATTTATATATATATATATATTATTATTATTATTTATTTTTCATTTAATTATTATACATTACCATTTAAAAGTTTTAAAATATATTAATACTTTTATTCAGCAACAATGCATTATATCAAAGAGATTTATAATGCTACAAAAATATTTCTGTTTCTAATAAATACTTTTTCTTTTGAATTTCTATTCATCAAAGAATACTGAAAAAAGTGCATCATGATTTCCACAAAAAAAAAAAAAAAATTAAGCAGCACATATTTTCAAATTGAGCACCAAATCAGCATATTAGAACCATTTCTGAAGGATCATGTGACACTGAAGCCTGGAGTAATGATGCTGAAAACTCAGCTTGGCCATCACAGGAATAAATTACATTTTAAAATATATTACGGTAAGTTATATTATATTATGATAATATTTCACAATATTATTGTTTTTACCGTATCAAATAAATGCAGCCTCAGTGAGACTTCTTTCAAAAACATAAAAAAATTGGTAGTGTCATTTCAGCTCTCTTACCTCTCCTGGTTCTCTCAGGTAGTTTTCTCTTCTTCTCCAGATGTTCCTTCTCATCTTTAGTCCCCTCTGCCACAGGGCTTCCCAAAAATTCCACTACTAGGCATAAAGAAAATGTGCAATGCATGAACAGATATTACAACATGCTGACAGATGACAATCTATACCATATGTTTATTTTTTTATTATAAAGATTTGCTGAAAATGTTCTCACCGTGATGTTCTGCCTGACTCTCACCTTCGGTACTCTAGGAAAGGAAATGACCTCACTATTAGTCACTTATTAGACTACTTATCAAGCATCAATAGGGCAGAAAGTCAAGATGTATGTATTACCCCCTGAGATGCTGAGGCTGGTGTCTTGCGTTTCAATCCTCCTTTCCTCCATTTGTCCACATCCCCCTCTCCACTTTTCTTTTCCTCATCCTCTGACACAGGAACTAAACTATCTGTGATCAGAAGGTGAGATACCTCCCTGCTCTCATTAGCACTGAAATTAAACAGAATGTGGAAAAAATGAATAAATACAAGAGAAAGGATATGCTATTTGCAAATATATGAATGAAATGTGTTTTAAACACTGACATTTGAGAACACAGAAAGCCAGTCTCACAAAAAAAAACTTAAATATGCACTGCACTCATTTGGTTAACAAATTGTCAGCTAAGGTGAAACCAGGACATCTCACAATATATTTGTTGATGAAGTGGTGCATTGTCTCAGTGTTTTACAGCATCAGATAACAGTTTAAAGCAAAGTATACCTTTGACCATGAGAATGCAGCTCAGACGCCGCTGTCAGTGGGAGGGGCTCTGTCCTAAAGCCCGCCCCCTCATCTAAAGTGGGTGGGATTTCAGTGAGAGAAAGTATAAACAAAGGTTCCTCAGGAGTGGGTTCAGCAGATATCTCTTCAGATTCACATCCAAAACGCTTCACAGTGCTGTCTTCAAAAACTTTTACTGGACTGGTCTTTTTGTTCTCATCCAACATGACCACAGTTTTCTTCCTGGACTCATCTTCAGAAACATCTTTGACTGCCTAAATTAAAGAGACATGACACATGATATGTATTATTCCGATGTCCTTATTGTAATTATTCTACTTGTCGTACGATGGCTAAAAATCCGTTTTGACTGATATTTTACCTGTGCTGATTCAGTGCTCGATGCAACCTCTTGTGCTGTACTTTGGGAAACATCAGATTCGGTGGTAACTACAGCACCCTTTTCAGGACTTTTAGTGAAAGTGCTCGTGGAAGACTCGGCAGCAGGCAGTTTCTCATTTATAACTGAGTAAACAAATGCAAACATAAAAATTCATATTTGCACTCATTCATATTTTTGTTTTGAAATGTTTTTTTGTTTTTTTTGTGTGCATTTTTAGCACTTGAGCATGAAACCTCAAGAACATAAATGTGATTTCACATTTCACATATATTAATAAATAAAAATAAGTTAATTAATAAATTAACTTATTAAATCTTGCATAATAAAACTCAGCGTGGTTTTTAGGAAATTTTCAGTCAATTTTTTACATCAATAATGCACATTTTAAAAATAAACTGTGAGAAGAAAAAAATCCCTGCTGTAATTAGAACAATCATTTATTATAGAAACATTAAAACAATTTAAGCAACCATGGTAGAATGTTATACTGCATTTAATCTCTGCCTGTTTTTATTTAAAAAAAATATCTATTACAGTTACAAAAAGTAGATTTTTTAACTATGCAAAATATAATATTTATTAAATATAAATTAAATATATATATTTTTGTGAGATTCACCTGTTTAGAGCCGTTACACATTTTAGATAATAGTGGCTGGGTTTGAATGATCATACCTGTTTTGTGTTGTGTCTGTGTTCGTGTGTGTCTGGATGTCTGAGTCAGGTTGGGTTTAGGTTTGGGTCCGCGGGACCTCCTGACAGGTTTAGCAGGCTCATCTGATGTGCTCTGAGACTCACTCACACTGAAACACACAACATACAGACAATATTTGAGACTACTCATGTTTTAGACACATGAATATCAGTCTCACATTTTGGGAATAGAACCGACCACCATTGGGAGCATTAATTTTTAGCTATTCAAGGGACCATTTTAATGTTCAACTGATTTTATTGTATTCATTTACAAACATAATAAAAAATTAAATTAAATGTTAAATCACAAAAGATAGATCACTGACTAACTGCATCAGTGAAAATAAATGAATAAAATAAATAAATGGGCCATACACTACAGTTTTAATACCTATTAGTCAGTTGTGGTTCTCCCGCCTCTTCTTGTTCTTTTATTTTTTCCTCTGTGATTATATCATCATTCTTTCTCTTCAGAGATGACACAGATCCATTATCTTCTTCAGTCACTCTTTCAGGAACAACATTGAGACTGTCTTCTCTTATTTCAGATGATTTTTCTAGCTGTAGTACCTCAGGGTAAGTAGAAACCACAGGAACGGAATCTTCTTGCATGGGTTGTGTTGCATTTGTATCCTTTTCCGTGACAGATGGACCCTTAGAGCTCTCCACAGAATCTGTAACAAGTTCTGGATAGATTTGCTGTTGTGGAGCTCGTCTGGTTCTCAGACCTTGACCAATATTGGGTTTGGGTTTGGAGAAACGGCCTATTTTAGGCGATGGAACACTATTGGAACAAGCCAAATCCTGTGTCTCATGCTGAATGGGACCTAGATGAGCATCAGTTGTCTGTGATTTGATTGGCTGCTCTTTTGTTTCTTCAGCAGAAAGTTCTGGAATATGAGTTTCACAGCTCGAAAATTCAACATCATCTTTCAACTCTGACTCGCAACTTACAGAAGGACCGGACATGATGGCTGTTTCTGTGATAACTTCTTCATGGACCACCTCTTCATGTACAATGCTTGACTGTCCAAGAATATCATTTTCATCTGAAAAAGATTTCATTCAATCAGTCTTCTAATGAAGATTTCGAATTTGAGTGCCCATTTGGACTCAGGCAAATAAGAGGGTTGCATTATGAAGCTATTCTTACCTGTACAGGGTATTTCGGATGTCTGGGTCATCTGAGCCGAGTTCCCGATGGTCAGAAGAGTCTGGGCAGCTTCATTGTTGATCTCCTTACATACTGAATGAAAGATGTATAAATGATGTTCCACCAGAATATTAAAGCTTTTGGGTAAAAGACTTGCATTGCGTGTAGGGGCTGGTGATATAAGCAAAACTTTTATCATACAATATTCTTAAAAGTTTGGTCGATGACACAATATACACATTGTTATGGAAAAAAGTAATTCAAAAACTACTGAGAAAAAATAAAGATATTTAATTTATAGTATGATTATCTCCATATATCCGTTACAGTATATACAATATATATATTTTTATAATAGATTAGTATATGTATCATTTAAATAATTTAAATTATAATCATTTCTTCTAAATTTGATGTTAGAATTATTTGAATTTTTATTTGAACAATTGTGTAAAGTCAAATTATAAACAAACATTTCATAAATAAATAAATATATTTATTAATATATATATATATATATATATATATATATATATATATATATATATATATATATATATATATATATATATATATATATAAACAGAAAACGCTTGTTTCTGTGCTTTTTTTTTCCCAAATAATTTGATGTTGGAATATAACATGTCATTGCATATTGGAGACCTTTGTGACTACATATGGCATAAATGCATGGTTAATATAGATAATAACAACTCCTGAGGTAGTTCATTTAGATACAGTAGATTGTTTGTTTCTCCATGTTTGCTGGTGGTAGGAAAGCTTGAGAGTTTCACTTTACCTTCCATGTGGTCTGGGTCAAGAAACTCAATGACATCCTTAAAAACAAATCAGACACAAATTAGTACCAACTCATTAAAGACTCCAAAAACACTCCAATTTCAAAGTAAAGAAACTAGACTCAGCTGACAAATGAATTGTGTGTTTATAATGGACACCACAACAGTAAACAGACGTGACAAGGGACATTAATGACGCTGGGGAGACTTACAGCAAGCAGGTCCAACTGGTGTTCATAAGTAACAGGACCAGCTGGCAACGCCGCCTGCTCATATAAAATCTCGGGGCACAAAGCATTCTGGGATGTGCCCAGGATATCAGGCACATTCACAGAAATGTCCAGCTGGGAGCCAATGGGAATGAGTGACAGAAAAAAAGGGAAGGACAATGAAAGGTAGAAAGGTTGCGAGTTTTTGATATGACATGCAGAAATGAATATGAACAAAATGGTGAAACAAAACTGAACATCACTTTGGTCAGAAACACATTCTAAGCAAGTAATACATTTTCCCCACAAAATTGTATTCAGATTTCTTTTCATTGTTACAAACTGTTAATGGAATAGAATAATTATCGTTAGTGTTTAGAAAGCAAAATAAATGTTATTATAATATAAAATTCTGTAAATGTTACTTTTTTCCAAGAATACTGTGGCACATTGAGGGTCGCCAGACACGCCTGGCGTAAAATATGTTTCTGGCCTTATTCTTTGAATACTAACCATAACAACATAATTTATCCAAAAAAGAAAATCATCAGACTCAAGCAGGGGAGTTTTTGAACAGAGAAAGCCACACTGATATGGGATGAAGGGGTTCCACTAAGGTCCTTTATGGTGTGATAATACAAAAACAAACCTCTTCCATTGTTTCTACCACCTCTGAATTAACGGGCAGTAGAGGGCGTAGACTCATTGGCACAAATGCCTGGTTTTCCTCTTCAGGGTATGAAGGAAAGTCCACCTGGCTCAGGACATAATCTTCTACGTCCTCGTCCTCTTCATCATCATCTTCAGCTCCAGAGGCCAGTAAGGTCACCAGTCTAGATTTCCCTCTCCTGTGCATGCCCTGTTTCAATGTGGGGCCTGGTTTTAATTTAGCCCTCCGGCCGGGTGCCTTGATGCCCTGATTACAAGTTTTGGAAGACACAGGCGGTTCAGAGAGCTCTTCCTCATCTTCCTCTTCCTCTGCCGCTGCCGCTGCCTGCATCACATGCAGAGAGAGCTTAGGGATCCTTCCTGACCTAAATAAAAGAGAAATAATAATTTGCATGACTAGCAAAACTTAAAACTATGCCTAAAAAAAAAAAGATCATCAAAAATAAAATAAATGGACTCACACATCCATCTAGAGCTGCACGATTCTGGATAAATTGAGAATAACGATTTTTTGTTTAAAATAGAGATCACGATTCTCCCAAGATTCTGAATAGACAACTAAACAAAATAACATGTAATTTACTATAGGTTCAGACAAATGTTAATTGCTCCAGAGTCTATTTAAAAGCATTTAATTAATTAGAATTTTTTTCTTAAAATCAGTTTGAATGAATGTATGTTTTAATGGCTCGCTCAAAGACTTCACTTGTTTCATTGCTGGATGAATCATTGTTCAAAAACTATATCTTTAATGAATGATTCAATGACAAATACATTTTTGACAGTCACTTGTCGTCACCTACTGGTGTAGCGAAGTAATTTATACAATCTTCTTTATTTGAAGCATCAAGCACCTCCCGAGCTCTCAATTTGTGGGGGGTGTGTGGTTGAATGGGCCAATTGGTCTCAAGTTGACCAATCAGGAGGAGAGGAAAACCAGGAATAAGGTTACGTGGGTGTTTGAATCGAGTTCGCAATCTTTTAAAGATTAATTGTGCAGCTCTACATCCATCATAATAATTTATCAAAAGTTTTTATATATATTTGATAATATATCTAAATCTATTCACAATTTTATCTGCATTGCAGTGTTGGTATTCTTAATTAAAATTAAGCAATTAAAATAATTTTCGTTAATTAAAATAATGCTGCAGTAAAATAACATAAAATAACAATATTAGATGAACAATTAAACTGAAGAAATCTTGCCTAGGCAACTAAATGAAATAAAATATGTTTAAGCTGAAGAACTAAAATTACTAAAACTAAACAGAATTTATTTTAAAGCTAAATAGAAATGCAAAAAAATGTAAATAACAAACACACTGTACAATTACAAAAACAAAAATTCACATAAAAACTCAAAATATAAAAATATATGCCATATAATGAAATATATAAACATAAAATATAAGCCCAAAACAGAAATAAATACTATAATAGTATAAAATAAATTTTTTTTTAAATGCATTGAGAACCCTAACCGGGTTATGATTGAAATATTCTAAATATTGTCACGCTTACCTGGTTGGTTTATTAAATATCTGTTCATGTACAGAACTAAGGTCAGGTTCTTCCTCTAAATCTTCCAGTTCAAGGAAAACCTTTGACTGCCTTTTCTTCCCCTCCTGTATCAAGTCTGAAGGCACCTAAAAAGAGTGAATTATACAATAATGACAGATAAAATAGACTGTCACAAAAAAAACTGCCTTTGTACAGTAATACACGTGTAAGATTGGTTGAATCTCGCATTAAACAGCTGAAAACGTTACCTTGGTGGACCTGTCCATTTTACCCTCCCCCGCGACTGACGTCCCGCCCTCCCGGGTATTGCTTTTGGGCTCAGGGCGTCTGTTTCCCCATCTTCGGCTAAAGTTCTGGATCGGTCTCTGGGATCGACCCTTGAGCTGAGCTGGTTTAATAGCAGGACTCTTGTTTATATTCTCTGAAGAATCAGATTCCCTTAACCTGCTAGAAAGAGAATCATTCTTAACCCCCAACATAAATTACACCAGTAGTGCAGAAATGACATTATCGTTCAAAAATTTTTTGGAAGAAATTAATACTTCTTTATGAAAGGATCAATTAATCTGATCCATAGTGACAGTAAAAACATGTATAATGTTACAGAAAAGTTTTATTTCAAATAAATGTTGGTCTTTTGAAATTTCTATTCATCAAAGAATCCTGAAAGAAAATGTATCAGTTTCCACAATTTTTCACATTTTCATCATTGATAATAATAAGAAATGTTTCTTGAGCACAAAATCAGCATATTAGAATGACCCTAAACATTTGAATGGTAGTGTACACGTCTCCTTTAATTGGAAAAAAAATTAATAAAAGCATCTTTAAATGTAATAATGTTAGGATTGAATCTTATATTTTAGTTCATTCTTACCTGTCATCTTGTGACTGACCATCAGAAGTGGCATTTTCACAGTCCTCAGGTTCATCTATTGCTGCTACAAACCATCAATGAAATATATCAAATGTCAACCAAAAAAATCAATAATATAAAGAATTATATATATAATAATGTGAAAAACAATCTAAAAAAAACAGCCAGTAAGTTTCACTATGCACAGGCTGTGATTTCAATTGTAAGTTATGCTTTGAACCAACTTAAGATATTCTTCAGAAATTTGAAGAATCTGCCCCCAGTTTCACAGGCAAGGGTTAAGCCTAGTTCCAGACTAAAATGCATGTTTGAGCTGTTTTAACTGACTTGCCGTGACATATCTTAAAATATGTCAGTGCCATTGTTTTGTCTCAAGATGCAAACCAGTAATGTGTTTTTTCCCTAAGGCACATTTATAAAAGCTACTTAAATGTACCAATTGATCTAAGTTCTATTCCTAGCTTAATCTAAGCCCTGTCTGTGAAACCAGGCCCTGGTCTATTACAGAATATATTTTCCATTGTTGTTTAAAGCATACCCTCTCCATTTGTCCTCTTGATTCTCCTCTGTGGAGTATTTGCCCCTCTTCCCCTGTGTTTCTTTGAAGCGGTATCACTTCCTCCATCATTTGAGAGGTCCTCATTCTCCTTTTCTCCTGCAACCACATCACTGTCCGAATCCTCTGAAGTGTCCATTTCCTTTCTTTTTCTTTTCGCTGCATCAGACAATAGTTTAAGTGTGCTTAAGAATTTGCCCAAAAAACTGTATATTTTAAACAGATTGAAAGTTAAAATAAACTGACCTCTCACTTTCCTTTGGACTCTACTCTGTGCTTTAGCCAACTTGATGAGCTCTTTGTTTTTATTTTTCTTATTTTCCTCATCTTTTAGGACCTGCTCCATTAATTTTTTAAAGAAATCTAGATCCAGACGTCGCTTCTCCTCTGAAAATGTACTTCAGTTTACTTCATTTTCAACCAACTGTCTTAATACTTAATTCCATAAGGAATCCAATTTCATTTGTCTTTTTTTAGATGTTAGTTTAAGGTGGTAGGTTAACTACGAAAGGTCACTTACTGAAAGCTTTATCTATTCTCCATGAGTTATTTCTCTCCTCTTTCTTGAACTTGTTCTGGGGGAATAAGAGAACACCAAAGAATATGGTGATTGAGGCTCTTGAAGATGAGCTTGTATTATTATGGCACACATTCAAGATGTCCTAAATGAATACTTCTATTCAGCATCTTTTAAGCTTTCTATTCAAACATATAAAAAACATATCACAGTTTCCACATAAATATTAAGCAGGACAACTGTTTTCAACACTGATAATAAGAAAATGTTTCTTGAGCAGCAAATTCTGATGTGCCATTACAGGAATTAATGACATTTTAAAATTGAGTAAAATGGAAAAGATTTAGTTGAAATATAATAAAATTTCACAATATTAATATTTTTGCTTATTTGTGATTAAATAAATGCAGCCTTGATGAGCATAAGAGACTTCTTTCAAAAAAATTTAACTTTTGAACCGAAAACTTTTGGACAATAGTATGAAATCAACGACTTTATCAGGCATACAAGTGTTTAGTGATATGAATACATGCATACAAGAGCACAAAACACAAAGATATTGTGACCACCTTAATCTCCAATCGACATCTGTGTGGAAACAGCTGACCAATCATAGAGAAGTCCGTCCCCACCATGCTGATGGCCAAGAAAAACAATTCAGTCTCTGCAATAGACATAAAAATATACATAAATGAAATATATACGACACACTTTAAATTAAGAGTTGCACTGTGTGTGACTTCTGACCTCCACTTGACCAGGGTTTGGTGTAGGTGCCCTTCCTAAAGCTGGAGTAAGTGGTGGTAGAACCACGTTCAAATATGGGATCTCTGTCTTCTGCGGGATTGGGTCCTTTTGCCCTTGACACCTGGACTGTTAAACTACACACACAACAGAATAAACAGCATTTTAACATTGGAAAGACTGTACTTCACCTTTACTAATTCCCTGACTACACTTCTCCATGAACAGCAGATCAGGACAAAAAGGAACATCACTGACCTCTCCTCGTCTATAATCAGAGAGCCATCCTCCGCCACCTTCACCCTGGGAACTACCATAGGTTCTTCCTCCTCCGGCTGAGTCTCGTCCACTCTCTCCTCGTCTTCCTCATTACCAGCATCTTCTGCCACCGTGTCCTGAACTGATGGAACAGCTGGAGTCTTAGAAGAACTAAAGAGAAACAAGAAGTTCTGATGAGGGTTCAAACTTAATACCATATTTTTAATACAGTGCCCCTATTATGCCTTTTCCGGATTTGACTATTCATGTAACGGTATTTAGCTGTTTGTGAATGTAATAGGTCTGCAAAGTTTTAAATATCAAAGTGCACAATGAATGGAGTTATTGTCTCCCAAAAGAAAGAACCGATTCTGAACTGCCTGAAACGAGTCGTCGGTAATTCCAGTCTTACTTCCTGCACAAACCCCGCAAACAACGTCTAGTTTGACCCTTGAAGCTGAGGCCTGGAAGAGTTTGGTTCGTGTTCATGACATGTCAAAAGATGCCGTCAACAAAAGCATATCCTCTTTGAGTGCACTTCCAAAGGATGAGGACTGAGGCTCGAAATGATACGGTAAAACCGACTCCATCTTTATTGTTCGTATAACTGTGTATCAAGTGATGGAAGCCCCCGGGGCTGAAATTCAGATATGGTAATGTACGTTTCGTTCAATGCACGTGCTGTAAGCGGAAGACCAATCACAACAGAGTGGGCCGTCTGACCAATCAGAGCAGAGTAGGTTCTCGGAAAGGAGGGGTTTACAGAGACCAAATCATTTAATCGAAGTTTTTCAGACACTGAGAAAAGAGGTGATGCTGCAATGTATATTATGAGTGTTTTTTGACTTGGATGCATGTAAACCTATTGTAGGAGACCTTCAAAACAAAATTAGGAGCCTTTAAAATAGCACTCTATGCAAAGCAAATAATAATAATACAAAATTATATTGATTCACATCCAAATTAGATCATAAGAATTTTTTTAAAAAGTGCAATACACCACCCGCATTGAATAGACATCTTAATGGCATATGTGTGCACTATTTGGAGATTGACAGGGTGATTAGGCTTACATTGGTGTAGGAGAGTCATCTAATTCTGTCTCTGATGCTTTTTGCTCTTCATCAGTGAAAGACCTGTACAGAAAACCAAGGCATTGAAAACTAGAAAACACTCAGTCAATAATCAGTTTGTCTTAATCCCTGCACACCCCATTACATGCATCACAAATCCAATATCAACACTTGCGTTCACATGAACTTCCTAAACACACAAAGGAATTAAGAACAGCACGTACTTCATCGGGTTGGAAACAGGCAGGTAATAGATCAGCTCTCTCATGGTCATTTTGGTGTGATCTTTAGGTGCCTTGCGTTCTTTGATTCCCAACTTTGGTTTCTTCTTGTCTTCCTAGATTCAAGTGTCAATGGAGAGGTCAGAGTAGCATTTTAAAAGCATTGGAATAATTCCCTTAGGAATTCCACATAAAGTGACAGTCCCAAAATATGCCAGGGTTACAGTACTGATTCAATTGTGATTCAGTGAAAATCCTATTTAGCCTGGGACAAAACTTAATGCATATACGTATTAGGTTGTCAACACTGACACAAATAAGAAATGTTTCTTGAGCAGCTAATAAGCATATTAGAATGATTTCTGAAGAATCGTGTGACACTGAATGAAGTAATGATGCTTAAAATTCAGCTTTGTCATTACAGGAATAAATTACATTTTAAAATATATTAAAATAGAAAGCAGTTGTAATAATTTGTAATAATATTTTACAATATTACAGTTTTTACTGTTTTTTTGTTGTTGCATAAATGCAGCATTGGAGAGCAGAAAAGACTTCTTTCACAACAAACATTAACAAATCTCTACCAAACTTTTGAACGGTATTGTAAATAGGTAATTATTGCCACTCACTACAATGTCTACATATTGGAGCATAAAAATGCAATTTACTTAAAGGAACCGTATGTAAGAAATGTATTTCAATTAATCATAAAATGGCCCTGATATGTCACTCACTAGACATTAAGAAATCATGTTCATTTCAAATACTTATATCACTGACAACAGTAGTCCGGCCAGGATATTGTTATTTAAAAAGTGAAGTTGCAGCCCTCAACTCATGTTGATGTTGTCATGTTGTGTTTTGGTCTGATGCGCAGCGCCACCCTCCACCTATCTACCAATCACAAAGTCAGTAATGTTGCGGCATCCGGCTTGCCAGCTCTGCTGTAGATACCACAGCTGCAGCTACAAACGTGTCGGATAAAAACATGTCTAACGTTACGAATCCCAAAAAAAATCGTTATGATTCCGAAATACTTTGTGACAAAGTCCGAAATAAAACAAGGATTTGTATAGGAGATGCCTTTGAAAGATGGAGACGGCTGAAAACGAGGAAGAATTTGCTGGATCCTGCAGCCTATCTGGCAACCTCGAATCAGGGGGGAGGGGATACAACACCGCTCTACAGTAATTTGAAAGTGATTGCAGTACCAGTTTTGGCTACAATCTTACATACGGTTCCTTTAAGAAAATCAGTTAAGGGAAAACATGCCTTGACTATTTTTGATTGTTTATTCTTTACCAATATATTAGCTTTTGCATAGCACACCTAAACACTGATATATATATATACACATATTATAAAGATCAAAAGCTTCTTCTTTTTTTTGCCCAGATCAAACACAGAACCACCTTTTTTCTTTGCACACAACAAAAAAACAAACTAATGTAAAGCACATACACACCTTGTTTTTGTTCATTTCTTTTTTAAGAAGCTCCCGAAGTTTCCGTGCCTGAGCTAACCTGACCATGTCTGCCGGGTCGTTCAGAGTTTTTAACGATTTGAGAATTTTCAATGGCGACTGAAGTTTTTTAAGTCTTTCTCTTAACAGATCAGTTTGGCTTTGTCCCAGAGGTGGCTCAGAAACACTCTCCTGCTGTGCGACCATGTCTTCCACAGCAGGAGGAACCGGACACTCTGGAGGGTTTTCATGAACCAAAATAGTATCAGGTTTGGAAGTTCTAAGGGGACGTTGGGACTCCCCTTGCTGGACGGTCAACGGTACAACAGTGTCTTCCAATCCCCCATCCTCTTGAGTCTCTGTCTCTTGGTCATTCCACAGTGGGGCTTCAGGTATGGGCTGTACTTTGGCCTGTCTGCCCCCTCCAGGAGGCCTCCGTCTTCCAGGAGCGCTGGAGTTGTGGCCAGGCTCAGGTATCTGAAGGGATGTCTCTGCAGTGGGGGTTGATGTTTCAGTCTCACTGGGTGTTACTGGTTTTACAGGGGACTTGGATGGTGATTTAGGAGTCCTAGAGGAGGCTGGGGAAGCTCGTGGTTTGGCTAAGTTGGGCAGAGCTGTGAAGCGTTTCCTCCTCTGAGGGCCAGAAGTCACAGAGGTGTTCGCTGAATCCTGGGCATCAGAACTTTTAGATGCTACATCCCTGTTGTGAAGCAAAGAGAATCAGTGATAAAACTGGCAGTCTCTCTGCATAAAGTAATGACATAACAAAATCTAGTCCTAGTAGTAACCTAACAAAGAATATTCTGAGGAACATCACAATTCTTAAAGCAGCTTTAGCAGTATCCTATGATAATTGCTACAACTAAAATGTATCGTCTCTAATAAGTAATTAACAGACATGCAGTTTTTATGACCTACATTAATTGACAACTTAATGGAATATTTGAACTTTAAAAAATGTATTTCCCACACTGAAAGATAATTTAAAATGGTTAAAATTGGTGAAAACAAAATACTGAAAATACTGATTAGTCACAGGACCAAAGATAATACCATCAGTGTTGTCACGATACTGGAATTTCTGAATATCGACACTGCAGAAAAGGAGTATTGGAACCGGTATTTCAGTATCGATGCATATCGAAATATCTAAAGTTTTAATAAACATAATCATATATTTGTAAGACTGAAGGTTCAGACTCACGCTCCATGGCTAATGGCCTCCAACTGGTTATTAGAGCTGCTGCTATGAGAAGCTTCCTCATTACTCCGCTCCAAAGCTATAGGTGGGTCAGTCTTCAACTTCTCAGCCATGACCTCTGACCCCTCAGAAGGAGCAGAGTCAGCAGGACCCTGGGGAGGCTGAACATTATCTTGAGAAGCTACCGGAGCTCGGCCTGTGGGCTTCACATTGGGGCGGACGCTAATTCTCGATCTGCGCATCATCTTTATCTGTTTAAAGGAAAAAAAATGTATTTATATATGTATGTATGTGTGTGTGTGTATATGTATATATATATTCAAACTTTTATGTTAGATGCGATTATCTTGATTAATCGATTTGACCACTTACATTCATACATACATGTTAAATAAACATACATAATAATTGTATATTATATCATTAGAAGTATACTGTTATGCTAATTCTCGATCTGCGCATCATCTTTCTCTGTGTAATAATTTTATAATATATATATGGTAACACTTTACAATAAAGTTCATTAGTTAACATTAGTTAACTACCTTAGTTAACATGAACTAAGAATCAACAACACTTCTACAGCATTTATTAATCTTAGTTAATATTAATTTCAACATTTACTAATACGTAATTAAAATCAAAGGTATTTGTTAACATTAGTTAATGCACTGTGAACTAACATGAACAAACAATGAACAGCTGAATTTTTATTAACGTTAGCAAAGATTAATAAATACAATAACAAATGTATTGCTCATGGTTAGTTCATGTTAGTTAATACATTACCTAATGTTAACTAATGAACCTTATTGTAAAGTATTACTATATATATAATATGATATTATTATTATTTTATTATGATTTACAATAAGACATTAGTGAAGTACTGTTATTTTAGCTAAAACCTTTCTGAGGTTCTTACATTAGGTTTGACAGTTGAGGTTTGACATACTCATGTATGTCTCATTGGGTAACAAATCAAAAACAAGTAACGTTAACAAACTTCTATGTGTCAACTACTGTCTTAGAGTGATGTTTACAACATTTATGTTGTCATTGCATCAGTGTAATAATTTTCCAAACATTAACGTGCTACTATACATTTGATTATCATCTCAATGCAAAAATATTTAATTTCCAGATACTCGAAACAAATGGCTCTTTGATTTTCTACACATTTTTTAAATGTTTGTTTTTTTCGACTGGCCATTGAGAGGGTCCTGTCCAACAATGTCCATTAATATAAGCTTGTCGGTTAATTAGAGCAACATTGCTTTTTAAAACACCACTACACGTTTAAATATGAGGCAATTTCAAAAATCTTACTTTATTTGACGGTCCAGGCCAGGGTGATTTTATTGTAAAAATCTTCAGCGGCTCACGTCCTCCATGCTTGCTGATTGTTACTGCGCATGCGCACAGAGAGCCGAAACAAACGTTCCTTCTCCTGGCCTGCAGTTCTACCCGGGTGATTTTCACAAACGGACATGTTCATGTACGCTCGCTGTTTAACTGTTTACCAAGACACACTTTAATAGAAATACACCATTGAAAATATGGGGTTTAGGTATGCATAAGCGTCGAACAAAAATCGTGTGAAAATGGATCATACGAATACAAACAATCCGGCTTCCCCACGCACAGAAGGAGAAAGCAAAGATACAGCTGTTGTGTCAGGAAATACAGCAACACTTGTCCTGTCTGACACTAATCTATTGTGTGTTGAATACCCGGGAGTCGTAAACAATGTGGACAGAATGCTGGACAGTATTGGCGGCGAAGAGGGAGTGTCCAAGGTGATCATATTGCATTGGTGCTTTAAATGAAAAAAACACATGCTTTTAGACTGTGTTCATTTAGGCTGAATCTGAATTTGTGTTGCTGTATTTCAGAGTGATAGTGATTTCTAGATCAGTCCTTGTGACTTACATTAATCTTTTACTTGGCTGATGTAAATGACAGCTGAGGAGAAAAGACGCTGACATCAATGCTTTGCCTTCCATGGTTTTATTTGTTATATTGTTGTACAATAATTGTGATGTCCCTTCCTTATTTTAAAATACGTCATTTAAGGAATACTTTTAGATGTATTTCTTTGACAGATTTGTTTGTGTCATTGTATTTTATTGTGTCTGATTTTAAACAATATTTGATTAATGGCACCTTTCCCTACATAATAATAACATAGCAGATGTGTTTTATACATTATGTAAAAATCATATGACATCTAGGACATATTTACCCAGAGAAATATGTCCGCTTTTACATGATTTTCAATTCTGTTATATTAATAATAATAATAATAAGCTTTGTTACAGACTCACCGGTCCAAATAGAAGAAAAAAAACAAGACAGTACACACAATACAATACAATATAAAAAAAAAACAAATACAACTTCAGTGGAGACAACTATACCAATGCTTCCATAACTTGGACTTATACCGTGTAGTGCTAAGCTTGATATTGGTCAATGCCACAATTATATAATTATAGTTATTCAACCGACATATACATTTGTACATAACATTTCTCAATGTTGCTTGCAGAGTATTAACACCTGCAGCCACAAACATCTCTCTGGCACTACACCAGCGTGGTCTTCTCAGCAGAATTCTCAGAGCATCATTGTAAGCTACCTGCAGTTTATGCAAGCTAGCTTTGCTGAAACTAGACCACAAGTGGGCATTATGGAGAGGAGTGCAGTAAGCTCTGAACAAAGCAACTTTCACTCTATCTGCGCACCCACCAAACTTGCGAGCCAAACTATTCGCCTGAGCATATATAGAGCGGCATTGCCTATAAACGTCAAGGTCATCCTTCAACTGGTCTGTAATGAGATGCCCTAGATACTTATATAGCAAATGATTCCATTTCATTTAGCCAAATTACATGGATGATGGTATATTAGTTGTAATAAATGTGTATACTGAGTGTATAGTAGATTGTATTTAAATCTGGGAAATTTTTCTTTTTTTTTTTGGACAGACATATGCAGATTCTTCTAAAAGACTTGAACTCCGCTTTCGGCCGAAAGATCCTTTCTGCCACCCCGCTTATGGAAACCGCTACTCCTCCACCAACCTGCTGCTCAGAGTGCGCCGCAGAACCCGCAAAGGAAACAGTTCAGAGACCCAAATCAGCATGGAGATAGTGGGACTTATAGGAACCACGTATAAATTTCAAGGTATAAAAGTCTACATTCACCAACTAGTATTTTCTCAAATAATTGAATTCATATTTTTAAAATAAATGTAAGAAATTTCTACCACAACTTAAATATATATTATTATTCTTGATCTTTTTTTATTTTAAATTATATGCTACATGAATACAGTTTTTATTAGGGCTGCACGTTTAATCGAAATTAAACCACATGCGATTTGGCAAAGGCTGCGATTATTTTTTGCGCAGCTTGTCAGTGCAGCACGGCCGATCGGTAGTAAATGCTGCTCCATCTGAACGCTGGCGCTCTCACGCAGACACTCCAAATATGCCCCGCCGCAGAAGTAGATAACGCCCGTCATTCCAGGAAATCCCTATGGGCATCATACTATCTGTAGCTGAATAAACAGAAGATTGAAATGCTTTGATTGATTTATTAAATGTTGTCTTTTGTTGGACAAGAGGTTCATAAATGCTTCTCATGTTTGGAAAGATGTTTGATGCATGTTGCTTTTTCAAATGCACGTTATAAGCGACTCAAACTCACAGTGCTTTCAGATGGAGCAGCATTTACTACGGATCACAGAGCCGTCCCTAGCAACACTCTTTCTTTCTTTCAACTTCACTAAATTTAAAGCTTGTCAAATCAACAACAAAGTTTGTCCCAACAAACTTTACTTTCTATTTAGAGTTGCAATTCCAACTTCACCCAAAAATCAAAATTCTGTCATCATGTACTCGCCCTGTTGGAACACAAAAGAAGATATTTCTTAGAACGATGTGGTCCAAACTACAGAGAGATTAAAAAAAAAAAATATATATATATATATATATATACTGTATACTGTGTATTGTTTCAAAGAAGAAAGTATTCAGGGTTGGAATGACATGGGGGTGAGTAAACAATGGCAAAGTTTTCATTTTGGGTGGACTATCCCTTTAATACTCACACATTCTTGATCTTGATTCTTCAGGAATGGCTGACTTCCAGTACCTGGCATCTCACAGTGATCCAGATGGCAACCAGGTGTCTTTGTACGACAAGATCATTTTGCGCAAACCTGAGAAGAAGGAATTCTATGACAGTCCTGTGCCACTTTTCCTTCCTCCTCCCATCTTCTCTCGCCTGGACACGGCTGTGGATTATTACTATCGTCCAGATGTATTGCACAGGTAAGCTGAAGTAGGACCTGAATTCCCAAATGATTTGACTGGTTGCAACTGCAAATGATCCGAACTGTTCTAAGTTCAGCTGTATGTGTGTTTTTGGTGGTTTGATTTGTTGATTACATAATTTGTCTGCTTCCCAATAAACAGCAGGGAGACTGCAATGCAGTCTGTTCTCCTAAAAGATCATCTTATTGCCCCGAATCGGGCTCGCCGGCCAAACAATGCCATTTTTGTCAACTTTGATGACAAGACTGTTCCATCAGGACCTCTAGAAGCTGCAATAACCAGCTGGAAAAAGGTCTGCGTCCATCCTAGCGATGTAAAGGTAGAGCAGCAACTCAAACAGGTTGGTAAAATTGTTCCACATGTTTTCAATGTGTTAAATACATCAACCATCTCCAAGATGATCACAACATTGATTTGAAGCAAAAAAAGATATATTTTTAAATAGTATATGAGGGGCTAAACTAAAAATCACATGGAGAAGAAGCTGACGACATTGTAAAAAAACAATAATTTTTTTGTACTAATTGATTATAATATTAAAACAATATATTGGAAAAAGAATATGCGGATACATTACCATTCAAAAGTTTAGTGGTCAGTAGGAGACAGTAAAGACATTATAATTTTACAAATGATTTCTATTTCAAGTAAATTCATCGGAATAAATTACATTTTTAAATATATTAAAATATCAAACAGCTTAAATTGTATTAATAATATCACACAATATAACTGTTTTAAATGTATTTATGATCAAATAAATGCAGTCTTGGTAAGCATAAGAGAATTCTTTCAAAAACATTTAAAAAAATCTTTCTGACCCCAAACTTTTGAACAAGAGTGCATATATGTTGCATATATGAGACTTGTTTACGTAATTCTCAATGCTTCGTGGGAGTGGATGTTTGACAACCAGGTGAAAGGTTAAAACTACAAGTTGTTTTTAAAAAAAGCTGTCAACGTCAACTTAAGCAACTATTGGACAAAAACTCTGGTTACATATTATGGGAAAATGTCCTTATCTTATCATAATCCCACCTGTGCTCCAATGCGGTTTCATTTGAAAATACTACTGATTAATATGATTGATCCGCAGCTTTTCGAGAAAAGGCCCATATGGTCTCGCAATGCCGTCAAGGCCAACGTCAACGTTCACCCTGAGAAGATGAAGCACCTCCTCCCTTATGTGGCGTACTACATGGTGAGTAGATTAACAGAGAAAACTCTACGTTTAATAAACCTAAATATAATGTGGTATTCTTTTCAGTGTGTTGAAATACTGTCTCTTATTGCAAAGAAAGCCATTAGTGGTGCACAAACACTTTTTAAGTGGCACTATCAACTTTTCTGTTTGTTAGTGTGGGCTGTTATAGCAACATTGGTTCAACCAATGGTGTGAGATTGTGCTGGGAAAATCTGTTTGTCTAAACTAAATGGTTGGCATAAAATGCTTTAGTTTGTGTAAAAAATAAAGACCCCTGATTTGATTTTTGTTCACATAGTCAATGTCACAATTTTTATTTTTTGATTAGTGACTTAGAAATAGTGAAAGTTGTTTTTCAAAATCATACAATGTTTATTTCTAGCCTAAATTACATTTTGATTCCCAGATTTTTAGTGTGGGCCGCACTACATACAGTTGCAATCAAAATTATTCACCCCCCTTGACCTGCAAGACATTTAGCTGCCGAGAATAACATTTTTGAAAACAATTTAACAAAGGCATCAGTAAACTTATAGAAAGTTTATTAATACATATTTGAGTGAATCTGAGAATGTAAAGTTAATGAAAAAAAACAAACATTTACAATATTATTCAACCCCCAAAAGTCAAACTTTGTGCAGAATCTTATATTCTTTATAACCTCCAATAAACGCTGCCTGTAAGGGCTTAGAAGCTTCTGTCACCTTTCCACTGCAACCTTGACCCATTCCTTGCTTGAAAAAGCTTCCAGATCACTGATAATCTTTGGTTTTCCACCAAATATTTTCAATGAGATTTAAATCTGAAAACTGTACAGGCCACTCGAGAACATTCTACAACTGATCCCTGAACCAAACTTAAGTAGATTTGGATGTATTTTTTGGGCTGGCTGTCCTGCAGGAAAGTCATCAAGTCATTGATCATCAAGCTTCAGTCTCTGCTCCGAAGGCATCACCTTCTTTGCCAAAATGGCTTGATACTTCAAAGAATTCATGATGTCCTTCATACAGTCAAGATTTCCACTTCCTGCAATAGTAAAGCACCCACATAACAAAACTGGACCACCTCCATGTTTGACCATGGAGATGGTGTTCTTCTGCTCATAAGCTTTGCCTTTTTTGCACCAGACATACCGCTGATCCATGGGTCCAAAAAGTTCCAGTTTGGTCACATCACTCCATAAAACATTCTTCCAGAACTCCACGGGTCTATCCAAATGAATTTTAGCATATTCATTTCTTCAAGTGTTTTTCTTGGTCAAGAGTGGCATTCGGCAAGATGTCCCAACATAAAGGCCATGCTTGTCTTAGTGTTCAGGTCATCAGGTCATCTTGCAAGTTTTTGGGCAGCAAATTGAGGGTTTTTCTCAGTTGCTCTGATCAAACATTTTATTCCTCTTAATGATATTGTGCTTTTTCTTCAAAACCCTCAAAGGTTTTCTGGTACAACAAACTTTAAACTTCTGAATAAGGCTGCCAGCTGTGTCTTCAGGAACATTTTAGAGTTTTGGAAATCTTCTTGTAGCCATGGACTTTCTAATGTAATAAAACAATTTGTTCTCTATAGCTTTTGTGAGAGCTCTTTTGACTTGGCCATATTTGCAACTCAACTAACTTTGGCACATGCATGGATTAAATGTATGTATGTGTAATACCACAAGCTAATTCAGTTTTATTATAGAGTTTCCAAAGGCTTAACTGTGTTTTTAACACCATTTTGTACCATACGATGCAAATAAGTAAATAAGCAGCGTTGAATGGGGGTTGAATAATTATGACATAGCTGTATTACCAAAAAAAAAAAAAAAAAACTTAAACTCAAAAGACCTACATTATATATTAACATTATCACTTTTAATTTGCCACTAAACTGTTATATATGCATTTTTTTTAAAACTCTGTATCTTTAGAAAAGCTTACATTTGTAAATTATTACAGTCTCCGGGGGGTTGAATAATTTTGATGGCAAATGTATCTTACAACCTCACATGAAAATAGTTTTTACGTGTAGTTAACAGGGCCGTGGAGGAGTTTGTGGGTCAGGTTTGGATACGATCCTCGAAAAAGAGCTGAAGCAAAAATCTACCAGGTTCTAGATTTCAGGATCCGCTACGGAATGAAACATGGTGAGCGATCAACCAAAACACATTCATAACAGTCCTAAATATGATTTATTCCTCGACTTTAACATGCCAAGACTGCTATACAAAACTGTCCATAAGAGTGCAGAACCTTTTTTGACACAAGATGTGAGTACAAATGTCAATACACCCATAATTCCTGTAATTTTTTGTCTCTGTAGGATTTGGTGTCAATGACATGCCAGTGAAATCCAAGAGAAGCGCTTATCATTACAGCCGCCCAACCACTATCAACAGGACAGGTACAAAAACACAGATACAAATGTTCTGGCACACAGTGTTCCCCTTAAGGTGTTCATTATATAATTACTTAGTTTTTCCTCTCTGACCTTTACAATCCAAGAGGTTTTGGGTTCAAAAACGTAAAGAGATTAATGTCTATTTAAAAGTTTGGGGTCGTTAAAAATGTTATAATGTTTTGTAAAGAAGTATTTTAAGCTCACCAATGCTGCATTTATTTGATAAAAAATACAGTAAAACACTGAAAATATTGTGAAATATTTTTACAATTTAAAATAACCGTTTCCTATTTGAATATGTTTTAAAATGTAATTTATTCCTCTGATAGCAAAGTTGAATTTTCAGAGTCTGAAGGCATCATTAAGTCTTCAGAGTCACATGATCCTTTAGAAATCATTCCAATATGCTGATTTGCTGCGCAAGACACATTTATTATTATCAATGTTGAAAACAGTTTTGCTGCTTAATATTTTTGTGGAAATTGTGATGCATATTTTTTTCTGGATTATTTAATGAATAGAAAGTTCAACAGAACAGCCTTTATTTAAAATAGAAATCTTTCGTATTATAAATATCTTCACTGTCACATTTAATCAATTTAATGCATCCTTTCTGAATAAAAGTATAATAAAAAAAAAAATTTAAAGCATGTACTTGCCCCAAACCTTTGAACGGTAGTGTAGTATTTTTTTTAACTGTAAATGATCAAAGCTTTTCATGGTAGTGTATGGTTGTTTCATTCACTTCTTTAGTTCCTCAACCTGCGAGCGTATCTGACATCACCCAGGAGAGTTCTTCATCTTCAGGACCCAAACCTGCTACTGCCAAGTACATACTAAAGGTATTTTCAGCTATTTCATTTTTAATTTAAATGTTATAGCACAGTGGATTTTGCCTTGATCAGCAGCTAATGTCGAGGAAGCGTTTTAAACCAGTTTTGTGGAACTTTCTCTCAAGGACTCAGTCTACATATTCCGGGAGGGAATGCTCCCTCCATACCGGCAGATGTTCTACCAGCTGTGTGATCTGGATGTAGAAAAGTAAGAACTTTCAAGACAATCTCATTGCAATTCGTAAGTATTTTACGTTTTGGTGAATTTGTGGATAATTCGAATGAATTTTTGGCTTATTCGTACAATCTCATTTGGAAGGATGTTGGGTGTGTTTAAGGGCCTTAATTTTGGTTTCTAATAATCATACATTTCTGTACTATTCACATCATACCAATTAATATAAAACAGAGGTTTTATAGTTAACTAAAACTAAAACAATTGTCTTTTGAAATAAAATACATTTTAACTGAAATAAATAAAAATGTATACGATTTTTTTTTTAATCTCCGCTAATTGCCAACATTCGGCAGAGGGGACTCTGCCAAGGGAGAGACACAGGCTGGCCGACAGGGAACCCTACCTTGAAAGATTACACATTAGTCACATTAGAGTGTTTGGCCTGGCGTCGGACACTCTGCCACGTTCGACTGCCGAGGGTGGTGGAGGAACTCAACAGTGTTCGCTGGTTTGGGGAACTCGCATGAAAAGCAAAAATAAGCGCACATATTTGGTCAATAGGAGGTGAATGGCGCAGCAAGGCGAGACACAGTGTGGTTACCCGGCGTTCACTGGCGACTTGGGGCGAGTCAACGGGAGGACACTGGCTCGAGATTATAGATTCTGGCAAACGTGCTGGGTGTTGCCCAGCCCGCAGCTCTACATATATCGTCAGCGAGGCGCCCATGCACCAGTGCCCAGGAGGAAGTAACACTTCTGGTAGAGTGAGCTCTCAACCCGAGGGGGCACGGCACGCCTTGGGTTTGGTACGCCAAGACGATGGCATCCACTTTTCCGTGGGCCATCCTCTGCTTAGAAACAGCCTTTCCCTTCTGCTGGCCTTCATAACAGACAAAGAGCTGGTCTGAGGTCCTGAAGCTCTGCTTTCGGTCCATGTACAGGCGCAAAGCACGGACGGGACAGAGCAAAGCTAGGGCTGGGTCTACGACCACCTGGGGTAAATCACCTAAGTCATCGGTTCCCAACAGGGGGGTCGCGGCCCACAAGGGGGCCTCAGCGAGCTCTGTGGGGGGTCGCGTCATATTTTTAAAAGTTTTGAGTAATGAGCGTTAAATAAAAGTCCTTAACTTTTTTCTGTTCAAAATTTATATAATGAGCGAGTTCATCATGAATCCTTCAATCCGTGTTTTTGTCTTATCTTGAACCACTATGGTACACCTATAATAAGTGTTTACATTGGGACTATTTTACACGGGTTCGAATCGCTGCCGCTGCGGAGTAGCCCAGTACCTGCGTGACTCGTCATAGACGTACACAGAGAGAAGTAGTTCCGGCTACAATGTTCTTCCGAAAGACGCATTATTCTGTTAATAAATGCACGTTTATTATAACTCGCTAAAGCGCCAAAAACGTAAAAAGTAAAGCCTCACATTGATAAAGCCTCACAAATAACTTGCAAATATTGAGGCCCCAGACAGCAGTCATTTAGTAATAGCCTATATTCTTTCTTTTTTTTACCTACACACCACTGTGAATATTTGTTTTTGCATTTCAAATAGGGCCAATATATAGGCTTCTCCTAGGCTTACGTTTTTAAATTGCAAAGGGCCTACTGATGTTTTTGTTATTGTATTTTCAATATTATAGGCTATTATTTGTGCATAAACATATATATCTGGTTATAGTAAACATACCGTTTGTTTGAAAACAACATATTTTGTCATCCTTGCTGCAAGCTTACAAGAGCGATAATATCATTAAATGTGAAGGGGGGCCCTAAAATATTTTCTTGGGAAAAGGGGGGTCTCAGACAAAAAAAGGTTGGGAACCACTGACCTAAGTCCTCCGTGTCTCATCTAGAGACCATACGTGGAGATTCCAGAGGTCTGGACGCAGGTGCCATTGGGTGCCCCGTCTCTGAGAAATCAAGTCCTTCCCCAGAGGAATGCGCCAGGGAGGGGCTGTCGTGAAGAGCATGAGTCCTGGGGACAAGGTCCGGTTGGGCCAAAAGGGGGCCACTAGCAAGACCTGACTGTGCAAGTAGGCTCACTAGGGGAAACCATACTTGCATAAGTCCCAGGGCCAGTTGTGTGCCAGTGCGTCCGTTCCGAGGGTCACAGGAGTAAAACAACTGCCAGTGGGACGTGTCCGGAGAGGCAAACAGGTCTACCTGTGCAAGTCCGAAGCGTCTCCAAATTAGCTGGACCGCCTGGGGTTAGAGTCTCCACTCTCCCGGAAGCGTAGGCTGTCGAGAGAGCTCGTTGACTGCACGATTGAGCACGCCCGATATATGAATGGCACGAAGCGACCTCAGATGCTTCTGACTCCATAGAAGCAGATGGCGAGCAAGTTGCTACATGCGATGGGAGCGTAGACCACCTTGATGGTTGATGTATGCAAGGGCCGCAGTGCTATTCGTTCGGACCAGTACGTGCTTGCCTGGTAGTGGCAATTTGAAGCGGCCCAGCGCAAGCAACTCTAGGCAGTTGATGTGCCAATGCAGTTGGGGTCCCATCCAAATACCCAAAGCTGCATAAATATAAACACTTCTAATAGGCTTACCATAGTGAATCAGGGTAAGACAAAAACATGTTTTGGAAAAAGACTGATGATGTATTGACTTATTTAAATTTGGTTAATTTTGAACAAAAGAAAGTTACATAGTGTACCTTTTTAAATGACAAAAATGCACAACAAAATTTCTAATACTTTAACTAAAATTTAAATGAAAACAGAAAATATAAAAAAATAATTATAAAAAACATACTCATTTCTCAATAATATTAAAAGAACACTGATAGTAAATCGCCACCTTTTAACATAGTTACGTTTTCCTGTGAGATCAGGTTGGAACTTTGATGTCTTTCTTTTCAATCATTTATCCACTTACAAGACCCATCCCACTCCTCCTGACCTTTACAGCACTTTTCTTTTTCTTCTTTTCAGAATAAAGAATATCATCCATACGAATGATGGAAAAGAGGAAGTGTGTGATGAGAGAGATGGCTGGTGTGTGCCCCACACGGCCGACGATCTCAGGAATATCATTTCTGAAATGATCCAGCAACACGTCCAACCTAACCGCCCAGGTAAAACTCTTCTCTTAGCTGTCCATCGTGTAGGATGATGACGCTTGCTCCAGGGGGTGGGGGTGGGAGGGGGTGGGTTTAGCGGCCTTGCCGCTGGTGCCACTTCTCGTGGGCGTTGAGTCCGATCCTTGAGCCGCAGACTCGTCCGCAGATGGAGCAGGGGAAACCAGATACCAGGGGGGTACTAGCCGCCCACTGGTGTCTCTTGATGCGCCTCTCGGATCGTCAGTCTTGGTTGGCACAGGTGACATGCCAGGCAGGTCTGTCGAGTGCCAGTGATTCAAGCTGCGTGAGGGGAATGTTCGCTCTCTTTAGGATGTCCCTGGTGTAGTCCTTAAAGCGCCGCTTTTGCCCTCCAGCGGACCGCTTTGCGCCCATTAGTTGACTGTAGAGGACTTGGCGGGGCAATCGGTGTTCAGGCATGCGTATGGTGTGCCCTATCCAGCGCAGATGTTTTTTGGCAACAGCTGGGGGGGGGGGGGGGGGGGACCTGTAGACCAAAGGATTGGTACAGACGGGATATTGTGTTAAGGGCGTGCTGCATAGAGTCTGGGCTGTGAGCTAAGACGGCACAGTCATCAGCATACTGAAGCTCACAGATTTGGCGGGTCTTTGTCTTTGTGCGGGCCTGGAGCCGACGTATGTTGAAGAGGCTTCCGTCAAGTCGGTATTCCACATGGACACCGTCTTCATGTCCCATGACACGGTGGAAGAGGCAGGTGATGGCAGAGAGGAGGATGTTAAAGAGCACCGGAGCCAAGACACAGCCTTGCTTCACCCCAACGTTTACCTCGAAGGACTCTGACTGGAGTTCTCCAGTGAGCACTCTGGCTTGCATCCTGGCATGCAGTTGCTGTAGAATGCGGAGAAACTTGGGTGGTACCCCATGTTTGGAGAGGTGTTTCCAGAGCAGTTCACGGTTGATGGTGTCAAAAGCTTTGCTGAGGTCGATGAAGGCAACGTAAAGGTCTTTGTGATGATCTTGGCTCTTCTCCATCAGCTGCCTCAAGACAAAAACCATGTCTGTCGTGGATCTGGTCTTCCGGAAGCCACACTGAGTTTCCGGAAGCACAGCTTCTGAGATGTGATCAACCAGTCTGCTGAGCATGATCTTGGCCAGGACTTTCCCTGCGATGGAGAGGAGAGATATCCCACGGCTGTTGCCCCAGACTGCACGTTCTCCTTTCTGCTTGTATATTACCATGATGTTAGCATCCTTCCAGTCCTGTGGGAGGGTCCCATGTTCCCAGATGTTTTGGATCAGGAGGTGCAGGCGACGCGTGAGGAGGTATCCTCCGTATTTGAAAACCTCTGCAGCCATCGGGTCCAGCGCTTTTGTTGTTCTTCAGCCCTGCAATAGCTTGCCGGAGTTCTGAGTAAAGGGGTGGGGTGTCCAGGTGCATGGTAGGTGGCAGGTCTGGGAGAATATCCAGAATATGTGGGTAGATAGGGTTGACGTGGTTGAGGAGACTCTCAAAATGATTTGCCCAACGGGCAAGAATCTCGTGGTGGTCCTTAAAAAGGATGGCGCCGTCAGCTGATCGGACTGGGGCAATCACCCGCTTCCTGGGGCCGTACAATGCTTTTATGGCATCGTAAAAGCCGTGACTGTTATTGCAGTCTGCCAGGTTCTGGATTTCTCGCGCCTTTTGCACCCACCAGGTGTCCTCCATAGTCCTGAGGGCTCGCTGGGTTGCTGTTCTTGCAGCAATGAAGGAGGTTTTAAGGGTGGGAGATCCAGGGCAGGACAGGAGAGCTTTGTGGGCCTCATGTTTGGTTTTTAGGAGTGACTGTATCTCAGCTGAGTTACAGTCAAACCAGTCCTGGTGGTGTTTCCTTGATTGGCCTAGTGCCTCTGTGGCTGCGCTATGAATTGCCTGGCGCAGTGCTGGCCAGTCGGTTGATTCCTCTGGGAGCTTGTTGAGGTTTCCAGCAAGGAGCCGTCGGACGTTATCTTTGGTGGTAAGGCTATTCAGCGCTGTACAGTTGAGTTTCTTGTTTGGAGCCATCCTCGGGTCACGGGGTTGAATGTTCATGAGTAGTTTGGATCTGACCATGAGGTGGTCAATCCAGCACTCAGCTCCGCGCATAACACGGGTGGTAAGGACCTCTTGTCTGTCCTTTTGACGGACGATCACGTAGTCAAGAAGATGCCAGTATTTTGAGCGGGGGTTGCTGCAAGGTGGTCTTAAGCCTGTTCTTCATCTGGAAGACGGTATTAGTAATGACCAGCTGGTGCTCTGCACAGAGGGAGAGGAGTCTGAGCCCGTTGTGGTTCATTTTCCCCACACCATGCTGGCCAATGACTTTATTCCATACCAGGTGCTCCGTGCCCACTCTAGCATTGAAATCTCCCATGAGTATGAGCCTGTCCGTAGCCGGAGTTTTCTGTAAGATGGCATCAAGAGCTCTGTAGAAATCCTCTTTGATGGTGTGTTCGGCATCAAGAGTTGGAGCGTATGCACTGATGAGAGTGGTGAAGCATTCCTTTGCCAGGGGAATGCGCCATGTCATCAGTCTTTCATTGATGCCGATCCGGAATGCACTGCAGCAGTTTAGACTTTACAGCAAAGCCTACTCCATGGTTACGGCGAGTGCCTTTAGGGACCCCCTTCCAGAAGAAGGTGTACCCAGCACCAACCTCTGCGAGGGAGTCCTCCCCATGTAGCCTGGTCTCGCTGAGAGCTGCTATGTCGATGTTATATTTTGCGAGCTCCAGGGCCACCAGTGCTGTCCTGCAATGGGGCCTGTCAGGAGTTTCAGCCAGGTCCAGCAGTGTGCAAACATTCCATGAAGCAATGTTTAACTTATTTTTCACTTCCATTTAATTTTCATTCCAGGTAAAACACACACACACACAAAACCAATGCATTGTTAAATATAGCAAAATAATATTTATTAAATAAAATTGCTTTATTTTTTATATTGTGATATTTTATTGATGTAGCATCATCCACCCGAAAGCCTACAAGAACTAGACCAAAAACTGTTGACAGCGGAGAAGAGGAAGACGAAGATGGCGATGATGATGATGAAGATTACAAGCCTTCTGATGCGAGTGACAACGAAATGGAAACTGAGATTGCAGATTACATGTAATTCTCCTTTAGTTTCATGTCTGGCACTTACAAAGGATTGGATGTGTAAATGTAAAAAACAACTTTGGACACTGATAGAAATTAGTTTGTTTGTTTTTTTCCCCCATTTGGATAATAAATGGTTTTGTCAAATGAACTGATTGAGCAAATTCTTCAAAAAAGTATCTGACATACAGTAATAAAAGAGAAGTTGTGACTAACTGAAAGTTCATTAACAGTATTAAAATTGTCACACAATTGTTAGTTGTATGTTTCGGATACTTCTATGCATGTTTTTTTTTTCTTTTTTTTTTTCTGATTGCTGCCCAGCATTTATTTATTCATATATATATTCAAAAGTTTGGGGTGAGTATTTTTTAAATACTTTTCAGCAAGGATGCATTAAATTGATCAAAAATGACAGTAAAGACTTTTACATGGTTACAATAGATTTCTATTTTTTTTAAAATGCTGTTCTTTTGAACATTCTATTTATCAAAGAATCCGGAAAAAAATGCATCATGATTTCCACAAACATTTAGCAGCACAAACGGTTGTGCTGCTAAATGTTTGTGGAAATCATGATGCATTTTTTTCCGGATTCAACATTAATAATAATAAGAAATGTTTTTTTTAGGAGCAAATCAGCATAGTATAATGATTTCTGAAGAACCAAAGACTAAAGTAATAATGCTTCCAATGCACAGAATACATGACATTTATATTAACTTATATTGCAATAATATTTTACAATAATATTTTGTAATTTTTTTATTAAATAAATGTAGCCTTCTTTCAAAAGACTGCTTTCAACAACATTTAAAAAAATCATACCGACCCTAAACTTTTTTTTATTTCATTTTATTTGTAGCCAACACTTTAAGGTGCGTTTATACAGAAAGTAAATTTAAAAATAAATCAACCCTGAGAAATGTTCAATAGAGAAAATAAAAGTGGCAACTAGCATTGTATTTACCCATTTTGGCAGATGATGAATACTGTTTATTGCAAAAAGTCTTTGTGCAATTATTCTGCAAGGTGGCTCAAATGTTTTTATCATTCATAAATATTTATCTGAAATGGAAAAGAAAATGAATGTTTCTGTCATTAAGATTACACAAAGCTCTAATGAAGTCTCTGTGAGACTTTAACACAACTGCACACATGTCCAGTTACTAGAAGGGACTGTGTACTTTTGGTAAGATATGGCTTTGTAGCACCTGGGAACGAAGAGAGATATGATTTGCGTTTGAGTTTATAAAAGCGGACAGAATTCCCTTCAGTGCCACACTTGCAGCCACTATCTGATGATGGCGATGCTGGGAGTTTTCATCTCTGTTGCCCTCATCCTGGGGACAGCAAATGCAGCTTCAGTAAGTTATGATATAAATCCAATTAAAGATTTGTATTTAATAGGTTTATAGTCAATTTGGTGATTTAAAGAGTTATTTAAATATAATATATAAAATATATATAATTATTAAATGCTTGAGAGTTATGTATATGTTTAACTTATTATGCTTTACAGTTAGTGTAGTAGTTTAGTTTAATAATGAAGTTATTGTGAAGTATTATATTAAAGGCACAATATGTAAGATTTTTGGATTAAAATATCCAAAAACCACTAAAACAATGTTATATATTTTGTTGACTTGTGTAGGCTACTTACATTATCCCAAATATTTCTAAGAATGTTTAAATCCAGAGAAATAAGTCATTTAACCAGGACAGGGACCGTGTCCGTGCGTCGCCTATCAATGCCTTCACACCAGCGTTACCCTCGATTTCCTGTTTTATTATGTTGAAACCATGGAAACACCAAAGACTCTTTAATATATTATGTGTTTTATTAGACAGGTGAGCAACTGTTTGGATACAATCATCGACAGAAAACGAATCATTGTTATATAGCTCAACACAGTTAGTCTTAATGTTTAAATCTCGTTTTCTTGATTTACCGCGAGTACCATGTTTTACCATGCCTAATATTGATCTAGCTTACTGCAGTGTGCAACAAGTGCCTCATAGTAGCCGCGGTGCACGTGATTTCACCAAGTACCACATGTTCCTGGATCAACATCTTTGTTGATCCTGGATCAACTTTCCAATCAACCAATCAGATTTGAGGGACAAGTTTACAGTTTATGTCAAGTTTAGGCTTAGAACCAGGGTGAAGTACTTAAACATCAGTGTTATTCACCTATCATTACCCTATGATTTTAGGGAAAAGTTATGGGTAGGGTTAGGTTTAGGGGTAGGGATTGGGTAAGGACTGCATTTTGGGACAGGAATGTTGATCCAGGATCAACAAAATATGTTGATCCTGGACCATGTCTTACTTGGCAAAATCACGGTGACCTAGTAGCCGCATAGCAGCAAATGCAGAGTAGCATTATAACTTTCAACACACTCAATAATACTATGATAAAACAGTGCTGCGTTACCACACATACGCATGACCAGAAAAAGAGGAAGTGGTCGTCAGCGGCATAATAAAAGCTCCACTGCTCTCGAGCCTTGTGTCACGCTTGTCTCTCTTTAGCAATCGCTCCAGGAGCCTCGTACCGCTCTAGCGGCTTTCAGCCCCGTCCTGCTTCATACTACAGTAACGTTAATAAATCTTTAATACATTAGCTCATCCATGAACGTGATTTCTGCCCGAGTCCCATCGGATTGTTTTCCTCCGGCTGCAGAGGAACTCCCATGATTCTGCGAAATCATGGCGGCATCAAGCTACGCCTTTTTTAAAAAAGCGACGTGTACCGGCGAAAATTACACATTGTGCCTTTAATAAAGAAATAAGTCTTATTATGAATCTTTTAATTAAAATTATATCTATTTTAACTTTAATAAGTAGCCCTTAAGGGGAAAGTTAAAACTTGTACTTCTCCCAGAGAAATTCTGTATTTGCAGTGCAGTTTCGCGAGCAGAAGCAAAAGTTTTAGTAGAGAATAGAAATGCAGGAAATCTAAACCTGACACTGTGGCAGGAAGTGGCTAAAATGCTCAAAATACTATGCTGTGCTGCAATTTCTAGCCAAATTTAATTGTGAACATGTTGCAGCTGGGATCTGTGTACACGGAGGGAGGGATGGTACAGGGAAAGAGTCGTAGTGTTGGACTCTTCCGCTATGTGGACGTGTTCAAGGGAATTCCTTTCGCTGCTCAACCTGGCAGATTGGCGAAGCCGGTTCCTCACCCAGGCTGGGATGGTGCGTATATATCTGTCGTGCAAGTTTGTCTAGACCTTTTTAGGCACTGATTATTAGGTCTAAAATAAGTGAGTGAGTGTATTAAAAGCGTACTCTTGCTGACTCTACCTGCACAGGCGTCCTGAAAGCCACTGAGTACGCAAATAGGTGTCTGCAGCTCAATATTATCGGTAAAGACGTCTTGGGCAGTGAGGACTGTCTCTACCTGAACATCTGGGTCCCTCACGGACGTTCTGGTAACGCAAACCTGTTCTAATTCACAAGACAAAAAGTATGTTAAAGGGATCGTTTACCAAAAAAAATTAAATCCTGTCATCATTTACTCAACCTCATGACATTCCAAACTTGTATGACTTGCGCAAAACATTTTTGTCCATATTTTTGTCCAATGAAAGTCAATGAGGTTCAAAGTTGTTTTGCAGTGTTTGGTGGGAAAACTTTGACAGAATTTTCATTTTTGATGAACTAGCCCTTTGAGAATAACATTTTAACAACTATGTCTGGCTTAAACCTCTTTTTTGCAGTGTCTACCAATTTGCCTGTCATGGTGTTCATCTATGGTGGTGGCTTCCTGATGGGTGGTGGGATGGGTGCAAACTTCTTGAACAACTACCTTTATGATGGACAGGAGATTGCAGACAGAGGAAATGTCATCGTGGTGACGTTCAACTACCGTGTCGGAGCCCTCGGATTCCTCAGCAGCGGAGATGCTGACGCTCCTGGTAAATTTCATTTGAAGTCATAAATATGGTGATCATATGGTGATAAAAAAAATTAGATGGGAGGAAAAATTATGTTAACGCAGCTCTTTGCGTTCTCTTGAAAAAGTTTTGCGTTAGCCCCGAGAAACTTTGCGTTCACTTGCAAAATGTTTGCGTTCCACACATTCGAGTTATTGCGGGCGAAGTTTTTCGGGAGAACGCAAAAGTTTTGCGAGGGAATGCAAAGGTTGTGTGAGCGAACATATTATTTCTTAGCGGAAAGCAAATCTTTTGCAAGAGAACACAAAAGCATTTAAAAAAAAAAATTCTACCATCCCATGATTTTTTCACCGCCATTCCCCTTTAGGTACTCCGTTCCTTTGCAAATCTTTTACGTTCCCAAGGGAAACTTGCGTTCACTTGCGAAATTTCTGTGCGGGCGAACGTAAATTTATTGGAGGAACGCAAAAGATTTGCAAAGGAACGGAGCACCTAAAGGAGAATGGCGCTAAAAACATTTGTGAGAGAACGCAAAAGCATTATAATTTTTCCTCCCATCTCATATTTTTTCATCACCATGTCCATTTAGGGGCTCCGTAGTAAACTTTGCATTAGCTTGCGAAACTTTTGCGAAAATAATAAGTCAACGCTTTTGCGTTCTCCCAAGAAATTTTGCGCTTGCTCGCAAAACCATTTGAGCACTTTGCGAGCGAACGCAAATTTTCACGGCGGAACGCAAAAGTTTTTGTGAGGGCGCGCAAAGTTTCTAGGGGGAACGCGAAGGTTTTGCGAGATAATGCAAAAGCATTGGCAAATAATTTTTCCTCCATCTCATTTTCCTTCACCGTGCCACTTTAGGGGCTCCGTAGCATTCCCTCGAAAAACTTTGCAAAGTTTCCCAGGGGAATGCGAAAGGTTTGTGAACAAAAGCAAAGCATGACTTGACTCCATTGTATAGAGATTGTATATGTACTGTATGCATATGTATGGGTTGATTAATTGATTGTAGTATTTAAATGATGATCTGAGCATGTCCTGGTCGATAGGAAACTATGGCCTGTGGGATCAGCATGCCGCTATCGCTTGGGTACACAGGAACATCAGAGCTTTCGGTGGTAATCCAGACAACATCACTCTCTTTGGCGAGTCAGCAGGTGGAGCCAGCGTAAACTTCCAGGTGCTACATAAACAAACAAAAAAACATTCTGCTTGCAGGCTTATGTATTACATTTTAATGAGTGGGTGTACATGTGCTGGTCTGGCTATATTTGCTAGGACGAGGTCATTTTTGAAAATGTCTTCACAATAATGCAAACTGTTGAAATAACCCTCGTTATTTGAAGGGCTCATAATTTGGCTAAATAATGTTTTCACTTTAAATCTAATGGCAACAGGTTTGCGTGAGGACTTGGTTTATTATCGGTATGAAAACCATAACAGGTCCTCGGTAATAAAGGTTGAAGGTTCTAAGGCCTGTTGTGTGTCCCATCCTGCACAGATTCTTTCCCCTAAAAACAAGGGCCTGGTCCGCAGAGCTATCTCACAGAGTGGTGTTGCTCTCTGTCCCTGGGCCGTCAACAGAAATCCACGACAATCTGCTGAGAAGGTGAGCATCGTCTTCATGAATGTCCCACATTGCTGAATACTCATTATAAAACAGACCTAGTGCATTGTGTACAGTACTAGCATTTGATATACAGTGGTCCCAAAATCCTTAGGGGTTTGTTTACTCTCATTCCCAACCTTTTGTGAAACACTTTACTGTACACTTGCAAGTGTTTATTAAGTGAAGTCACCTTTTCTGTTTCATATACAGACTGGCATTTCAATGATTTTGGTTTGTTAATAATTAATGAATAGATATCACAACAAAAAATGTGTGTGTGCACCTTTAGATCGCAAAGAAGGTAGGATGTCCCACTGATAGTGGGATGGTGGCTTGTCTGAAGATGACAGATCCAAAGCTTGTTACTCTTGCTGGGAATGTGGAACTAAGTACATCTGCTAGTGGTAAGAACATTCAAGAGTGGCTGCTGTGTTTTAGCCCACATGCTTTCTATTAGCCTGGGTTTCCCCATACTGCCTTTGCGCAGCGCAATTTTATTCATGCTGCCAGGCAGTCTGGATACCATGGACCAAATTTTCGCCTTAGCGAGGGGACCAATCACAGAACGGGGAGGGAGCAGCAAGACGATGACGACGTCTATGCGACACACCGAAGCAGTTTGTTTATACCTATGGATCAAACATGGCAGCAGACGTGAAGTTACCTTTCGATGCAGCCTTGGATATTGTTCTAAGTAGTGTAGAATGCAAATAAATCTCTGACCCATCGTCTTCTTCCTCGTCTAATTTATTTCGCTCTACATAAGTCATCTGGTATAATTGAAACGATTGGCTATGAGCTACGAACAGGCATTTGATAGACATTCGTAGCACCCAATAAACGGCTCTGGGCATTCGTAAACCACGCCTCAAATATGAGAAAATGAACATGTGATTCCCAGACCACGTCTCAATGTCAATGAGACGTGGTCTGACGTTAGCCAGGCTAGCTTTCTATAGCAATAGTTGAACCAAAATTAAAATTCAGTCATCTTTTACTCACTCTCATGTCGTTCCAAACCTGCACGACTAGTCGTTCTTTTACTGGGAATAGCAGTTAACAAGTCAGTGTATAAAAGTCATGCAGGTTTGCACAAAGTCAAAAAAGATCAAATCTGACTATCTTTTCCAGATCCAATTGTGCACAAACTGGCTCTGTCCCCCGTAATCGATGGTGACTTCATCCCCGGCGAGCCTGAAACCCTTTTCCAAAATGCTGCTGACATTGACTACATCGCTGGAGTCAATGACATGGACGGCCACCTCTTTGCTACCGTTGACATCCCCTCTATCAACAATGCTCTGGTGTCCACCCCTGTGTAAGTGTGCTACATTTATTCATTTTTCATTTACATTTATACATTTATTCATCATCTGGATTCATTTTGAGAATTGTGAAAGACCCCATAAAACCAGTTTTGTGGCTTTGGTTTATGTATGTTAGCTTTGAGGCCATCTATATGCTAGTGTACTATTTAAAGTAAAAGGTTGGCAAAAGTAAGCTTTAGAAGACCCATACTGAAATTTTTTTGTGCCCCAATATATTTCAAACATATGCTTAATATCTGTAAAAAGTATAGCTTAAGGAATATATTTTTCAAATTCGAAAACAATCATTAAAACCTTATCAATCATTACCTAAACAATCATTAAAACCTAAAACCATTAAAAAGAAAATATATTTCAAATCAAATATTAAAATACAGTTCGTGTTTTTTGGAAAAATGTATATATTTAGATAAAAAATAAAATATATATGAGGAAATGTAAGTAACTAAAGCATTTGTTATGTAACCATATTTTGTATTTAAACATATTTTAGCATCTATTTTAGCAATATATTTTTGGCTATTTTATTCTATATTTTGAAAAAATAAAAAATGCACTACTGTTCAAAAGTTTGGGGTCGGTCTTTGAAAGTAGTCTCTTCTGCTCCCTCAGGCAGTTTTTTGTTTAATCAAAAATATAGCGCAACAGTAATATTGTAAAATATTACAATTTAAAATAACAGTTTTGTATTTTAAAATTTAATTTATTCCTATGTTGGTAAAGCTGAATATTGAGCATCATTACTCCAGTCTTCAGTGTCATATGATCCTTCAGAAATCATTCACATATGCTGATTTGTTGTTAAAGAAACAATTCATAATATAATCAATGTTAAAAACAGTTGTGCAGCTTAATATTTTTGTGGAAACATGATTTTTTTCAAGACTCTTTGATAAAATAGAAAGTTCAAAAGGACAATATTTATTTGAAATATAAATTTTATATAATTATTATTTTAAATCGTACTGATTCCAAATTTTTAAACGGTAGTGCATACAGTATGTTCCCTTTCAAAAGCTACAATCGATGCTGCGCTGCTTAGCGTATTGGGAACGTCTTTAATCGTGACCCGCTGTGAATATACATGGGTTTCAGTCACGTGACTTTTTTGTTGTGGCTGCCATCTTTAGGACCGTAGCGCCCGCGCCACCGACCATCGATTTCAGGTTTAGCTCATTTTACTGTCGATTTAATCGACCGGAAGTAATATAGCCTCGGTCGGTGACGTCATCGGCGCGCACCCGCGACACGAGGCTATAATTAGATGAGCCGCAGGTGCATCGTCAGGTCTTTTGTCTTCAGAGACCTCGCTCTCTGTGTTTGGTGTGCAAGCATTTATCTCCTCTCTATCTACTACAGATCTTTGTTAGGAGTTATTTAGTTTATCACTGAACAGTGTGCAGATTTTCTCTTTCTCGTCTCTCAACGATCTAAAAAGAGTTTAGAAAAAGTAAAAAGAGAAATGAGTCAACCGAGTTTGCGCAGTGTCCTTCCATGTTCATGTTCTGTCAGAACTGGATACACACACTTACTGCTTTGTTTGTTTAGGGAAAGAGCATGCAGCCCTTGCGTTTGAGCATGGTGAATTGCGAGCACAGTGTAATGTTCACAGTTAAAGAGTTAGTTCACCCAAAAATGAAAATTAAGTCATTAATTACTCACCCCCATGCTGTACCAACCCCGTAAGGCCTTCGTTCGTCTTCGGAACACAAATGAAGATATTTATGATTAAATCTGAGAGGTTTACTGCTACATAGGCTCCCTAAGGGAATGACACCGGACGGCCCAGAAAGTCATTAAAGAAAATGTTTAAATATTCCATGTCACAACAGTGGCTCAACTATAAGTTTATCAAGCGACAAGAATACTTTTTGTGCGAAAAAACAAACAAAAATAACGACTTTATTCGACTATTCCTTTTCTTCCTTGTAGGCCTGAAACAAGACTTCAAGAGATTTCCACGACGCATGCGCGAGAATTGCGATCTCCTTCAACTACTTCAGTTAAGTTCTCGCGCATGCGTCGTGGAAATCTCTTGAAGTCTCGTTTCAAGCCTACAAGGAAGAAAAGGAATAGTCGAATAAAGTCGTTATTTTTGTTTGTTTTTTCGCACAAAAAGTATTCTCGTCGCTTGATAAACTTATAGTTGAGCCACTGTTGTGACATGGAATATTTAAACATTTTCTTTAATGACTTTCTGGGCCGTCCGGTGTCATTCTCTTAGGGAGCCTATGGAGGAGTGATCAACCTCTCAGATTTAATCATAAATATCTTCATTTGTGTTCCGAAGACGAACGAAGGCCTTACGGGGTTGGTACAGCATGGGGGTAAGTAATTAATGACTTAATTTTCATTTTTGGGTGAACTAACCCTTTAAGTGCTTCGCATTCGCTTTGCTTATTTCAAAGGGGTAGCACCCGCAATGCGATTGTGGGGCTCGCGTGTCGATCTGGCTGAGGAGCGAGAGATGGGTGCGTCCTTTTCGCTCTCTCTCTCTCTAGATCGCGATGTCCTTTTGCCTGACTACCGAAGCGTGCCTTGGCGCTTCTTCGGCTTGGGCGGAGGACACTGAATCTCATGAGTTCGTCGCCTCCGAGCGTTCCTCCCGTGATGATAAAAGGAGAACTGCTCGGGGCGATCGTTCGTGCAGTGGCCAGACTACACTGATCACCAGGGGCGCCGCTAAGCGGGGAAAAGTTAGGACGATTCTAAGGGCCCACACACTTTTAGGGGCCCCAGAGATCGATTTTATTAATTGAACGGGTGCAGTAGTACCTATTTTTTCATGGGGCCCAAAATCCCTGGCCGCACCCCTGCTGATCACAGCCAAAAGAGTCCCATAAAACACTCAAAGCTAATAAAGATTAATATATATATATATATTATATATATATATACAAAGACACGTCATGTATATATATATATATATATATATATATATATACACATGACGTGTCTTTGTGCCCCTGACGTCGACCAATTCGACTATCGCGGGTGCAAAGGCACGCGATTATATGATGCTGCCGCAGATCGGACAGACGCTCGTGGGCTTTCACTCCCCTGGGATCGCATTATCACATGCATTTTCAGCGGGTCAGGCTGGTACTGCGCTGTACACCATGGCTGTGTTACAGGCATACTAGGGTGATCTTATGAAAGATTTTTACAGCCCGTCATTCAGACCGTGTTTGCTTGTCTGATTGATATTTGGCTGTAATTATTGCTGATGAATTAAATGATAATATATGATAAATCAGATATTCAATGCAATATATCAAATGCTTGTATTAATATATTATCTGGCTGTTCTTTGGTCACATTTAATTCTGAGGAATTAAATATTGAAAAATCCATCTAAAATGATGGACTTTGGGAGTACCGCCTCCGAGCACTTCTCTCGTTATGATAAAACGTTTGAGAGGTTACTCGAGGTGGTGACCCGTGCTGTGGCCAGATTACAGCTAAACTGCCCTCCTTGAGGATCTCCATGACGTTAACTCGTGCATGGGGAAAACCTTATTCTTCGTGCATCTTTGTGGCCTCGACGTCAATCTATTAGACTATTGTGGGTGCAGGGGCATGTGGTTTACGATGATGCGCCAGTCCGAAGAGACGCTCGCGGGCTTGCTCTTCTCTGGGGCTCATATTATTTAAGGAGTCCGCACTCCCCACCAAGTCGTGTATAATAACATCCACGCTGGTGGGGGTCAAACTGGCTACTATGGCAGTGATGCAGGCATATCAGGCTGATCTGATTTAAAAAATAAATAAATAAATTTGAAAAAAAGGAGAGTATGGCAAAAGCAGAGTATGGCAAGTTGCGTTCCCCCTCGTAAAGACTGGGGACCGGCTCGTCGCGCTCAGCAGCCCTTTCGAAACCACTGTAACATCCTTGCCACCTCTGGTGATTCAGGGGGCAGCAGTTTCCAGCGAAAGGTTGAATGTTCTTTTGTTTCCTGTTATCGCCCAGGACAAATAACATTCAACATTCCCCTAACAGAAAGTATTTAAGGGACTTTGGCAGCGTAAAAGCTACTGCCGGGTATCTCTGTTTGTGTCCTAAAGACAGTGAAAAGGAATGTTGTCCTCCTCGTTTTAACGGTGTGGTTCCCACTACCGTGAAACAGGAATAGGCGCATCTGCTGTCACAAAAAAATGGAGGACTGCGTCCATTTTTAGATCTTTTAGGCTTGAACCGTTCTGTTAGAACGCTCAAGTTTAAGGTGCTAACTATCAAGAAGATTGTGTTGTAATTCAACATCACGTTTGGATCTTCACGGTCGATCTTAAAAGACGCATATTTTCATATAGAAATATTGCCACAACACTGGAAGTTCCTGATGTTTGCTTTGGGGGGTGAAGCTTACCAATTCCGGGTCCTTCCATTCAACCTAGCCATGTTACATAGACATGTTACATAGCCCAGTCTCAAGAGCTTGTGCTTCGACATCTAGATCGATCCCCGCTCATCTTCCCTATATGGGGCTGAGTTGCAACGCCAAGAAAAGCGTTCACTCTCCTCCCCAGTGGGTAACGTGCTTGGGGGTTAAATGGGACTCTGTCACCATCGGGGGCACAACTGTCCCCCGCTTGTGTCAAGACCTTTTTAAACAACCTAAAGCAGCATTTGGCTAGGTCAGGACATTACATAGGTCTCATGGCAGCTGCGTTCACAGGGATCCCTCTGGGCCTTTTGCACATGAGACTACTTCAGTTGTGGCTCAAATAACTATACAATCCCCAAGGGCAAATAAAGGCAAGAGCATGCGCTGAGTGCTTCGTGTCCTTTTTAAAAATCCATGTTTATGGTAAGTCACGCGCTGAGCGCTTCGTGTACTTTCAAAAATCCATGTTTATGGTAAGGGTTACGCGCTGTGACTTCGTTCCCTTTCTACGTGGTTCAGACCCCGGTTCCTCACCTTGGGTCCCACTCTAGGTGCGTCTTGTTGTCGCAGAATGCTAACGACAGACGCCTCCCTGTTGGGCTGGGTAGCGGTCTTAAGTGGGCGTCCAGCCCAGGGGATCTGGGTTGGCATCATCTTGATTGGCAAATCAATTTGCCTGAAGCAGTACGGTTATGTAATAAACAGGTGATTTTTTAAATGTTTTTAAATTTATTTATTTATGTATCTGAATGTATGTGCTAAGTGTTTTATGTGAGGCACCATGTAAGCTCAAATTAATTGCCCCACGGGGATTAATAAAGCTCTAACCTAAACTAAACTAAATTGTCTCAAGTTGATGGAATATGTATTTCTGGCCCTGAAAAACTTTCTCCCTCAGTTGAGAGGCTGTCCTAGTGTGGGGGAGACAACACAGCGGCAGTCTCTTACATAATCACCAGGGAGGTCTGCACTCATGCAATCTGAACAGAATAGCGAGGCAGATTTTCTCTGGGCCCAGGAGAAGTTCCTGTCACTCAGGGCAATGTACATCCCTGGGGACCTGAATGTGGGAGCAGATTTACTGTCGAGACAGAAACTGCTGAAAGAGGAATGGAAACTCCACCCAGAAGTAATCAATCAGATCTGGACCAGATTTTACAAAGTGGAAGTGGACCTCTTCGCCTCCTATCAGATAGCGCAATGTCCCCTCTACTTTTCTCTGAGTCACCCATCCCCCCCCTGGTAACTCCAAGGGTCTTGCCTCTTATTGATAGCGTCGCGTTGGCCGAACAGAGATAATATCTTTCCTCAACGGCTCGCCATGGGCGATTCCGGAGAGGAGGGACCTTCTGTCCCAGGCGGAGGGCACGATTTTCCATCCCAGGCCCGACCTGTGGAACCTTCATGTTTGGCCCCTGATGGGTACCAACTGAGGGAACCTGGGCTTTCGCATGCCGTTAGTGAGACCATTCTAAGTGCTAGGGCTTCCTCCACTAGAAAGAGTTACCCCCTTCGAACCTATAGAGTCAGCGTCTGGCAAACTTCTGACCCTAAAGATGTTTTTTCTTATGCTATAACCTCTCTAAAAAGAATCGGGGACATGCAGGCTGTCAATATCACCATCCTGCTTAGACTTTGCCCCAGGAATGGTGAAAGTGATTTTGCATCCTCATCCTGATTACCTGACTAAAATACCGTTTTTGGCTGTACATCCGGTCACTCTTGAGGCCTTCTGCCGTCCGCCGTTCACAACGCCGGAGCAGGAGAGATCTCACAGACTGTGTCCAGTCCGTGCTCTTCAGGCCTACATTCACTGCACTAGTCAGTGGCGTTAGTCAGAGCAACTATGTGTTTGTTATGGGGGCAGTAACAGGGGTGCTGCTGCTACTAAACAGACCATGTCACATTGGGTCAGGGATGCTATTGCTCTTGCCTATGAGGCGCGTGGCCAAGCTTCGCCAACGGGTCTAAGGGCTCACTCCACCAGAGGGGTCGCCTCTACTGCTTTGGCAAGGGGTGCCCTTACAGCATGTTTGTGATGCAGCAGGCTGGTCCTCTCCGCACACATTCATAAGGTTTTATAGTTTAGATGTTCATGCCACTCCGGGCTCTCACGTCCTTGAGTCGACATCACAAGCTAATGTCTAGGTCTTTCTTGCGTTCTTGTGAGCACACCTACACAACCGTAAGGAGTCCAGACACCTTCCCAATGCGCTAAGCAGCGCAGCATCGATTGTAGCTTTTGAAAGGGAACGTTCCGGGTTACTTGACTGTAACCCTGTTCCCTGAAAAAGCGGAACGAGATGCTGCGCTACTTTGCCGTGCTGATGATGTCCCAGGACTGCTCTTCAGACAAAATATCCTGACGATGCACCTGCGGCTCATCTAATTATAGCCTCGTGTCGCGGGTGTGCGTCGATGACGTCACCGACCGAGGCTATATTACTTCCGGTCGATTAAATCGACGTGTTTACACACTATATTCACAGCGGGTCAGGATTAAAGACGTTCCCAATGCGCTAAGCAGCGCAGCATCTCGTTCCGCTTTTTCAGGGAACAGAGTTACAGTCAAGTAACCCGGAACGTTTTAGTGTATGAGAATATACACATTTTAAAACGACAATCTTTGTTTTCTGGAGAAAATAGTGATGTAAGTTAAAGGCAACTGGCCTTTCAACAAAGGGACAAACCAATGAATCCTATGCAGAAAAACTGCACCTGTCTAGTCGTTTCATGGGGCCTTTAATAATCCAAACAATGGCATAATTTTAAAAAAAAAACTGCTATCGATTTATAACAGGGAAGATGTCAGGGCTCTCTCGATTTCCCTGTCTGAAGCTAGAGGACAAGACGCTGGTGTCGCAACTTATCAGGAGTACACGGTCAATTGGGGTAGTAACCCTAGTGATAAGGATATTAAGAAAACAATTGTGGACATTGAGACGGACTACATCTTCCTGGTGCCAACCCAAGCGGCCCTGTACCTCCACACTGACCATGCCAAGTAAGCTGACTTCATCTTCTTAATTACTGACCTCTAAAGTGTGAACTGAGAAACCTTAAAACAACCTTTTTTCTCTATCAGATCTGGACGAACCTACTCCTACCTGTTCACAGAGCCCTCTCGCATGCCTATCTTCCCACTCTGGATGGGTGCCGATCACGCTGAAGACCTGCAGTTTGTGTTTGGGAAGCCATTCGAGACTCCTTTGGGCTACTTTCCTCGCCATCGTGACGTCTCCAAATACATGATTGCCTACTGGACCAATTTTGCTCAAACTGGGTATATAAACATAAAAATAATTACAAATACTTTAATGTGTAGAGGCAACTATAATCATTAAAATATATATATATAATAAGAGTACTATAGTACAAGGCTTATATATAGTTGTGCAATTCCATTTGGTGTCAATATTGAAAATTGGAGAATGGAGATACTATTAAAGTTTTTTTTGCATTTCATTTTAATTTCCGTTATAGATTTAGTAATTTTTACAGAGCCTCTAAACGGACATGGTGGTGTAAAAAATTGGATAAGAGGAAAAAATATATTTAACAACTTTTGCGGTCCCCGGAGAAACTTTGCGATCGCTCGCAAAACATTTCTTCTGAAAGTCTCCGCATTTTCTTTCACTAAACTTTTGTGTTCCTTTGCTAATCTTTTGCGTTCCCTCACAAAACTTTCGTGTTCTGAACCAACACACCTGAACCAGTTAATCAAAGGCAGAATAAAAAACTTCCTGGCAGGTGTGTTGAGGCAATTTGGAGCTAAACAAATTGCAAATTCCAGGACGGCGGCCCTCCAGGAGCAGGTTTGGAAACCCCGGGAATAGTTTTTATTAATATTTATTTCAGTTTTAGTTTGTTATTTTAATAGATCAAGTTAAACTAAATGAAATACATTTTTTTATATATCAACATTTGTAAGTAACAAAAATATTCTTGAATGGTTTTAGTTTTAGTTAAGTATAAAAACCCTTGTGCCACTTGAGCCTTGTGCCACACGTGCATAATGATAGCTAAAATGTCTCTTTCTCTCTCCCTCACAGTGACCCTAACAAAGGTGAGTCCAGTGTTCCTGTAGCCTGGCCCGAGTTCACCAACACTGGCCATAAGTACCTAGACATCCACAACAGTATGAACAAAAACAGTGTGAAGCAGATGTTGAGAACACGCATGGTTTACTACTGGACTACCGTCTTTGCCAGCTACCCGTCTGTCCAGAAGAGCTGAGCACTGCTAACCTGACTACAGAATCATTTAGCAGTTAATATCATGCTAAGATTCATGCAATAAACAAAATATATGATGATCAAAACCAGTTTTTATTTATTTATTTGCCATGACATGAAAATAATGCTGTTTGGTGCTCCAGTTAGATGAGAGAAAGTTTACTAAAGACAACATTTTCTATAAGTTAACATCATTTCCAAGATTCTTAGATAACTCTATAACTGTTCCACTGCATCACATGTGTCAAACTCCACTACTGGAGGGCCACTGTCCTGCAGTTTAGCTCCAAAACACCTGCCTGGAAGTTTCTAGCATTGGGACTTGGGAGATACAAGGGGCCATGACTCTATTGGAGAAAGCACAATAGTTTACTTGGATCATGTATGCCTTGATATCCAATCACATTACAGCCTGAACGTCATTGAATTTTTTTCAGAGTTATGCAATCACTCATTGCGGATAGCATGGAAATGAATGAGAAGTGCCTTAAACTGAATCATACCTGTCTCACAATTGTCTGTGACTTCTCTCATAAAACAGTATTTTTTTCAGTGTAAACTCTAAAAATAGATAAATCCAAAACGAATGATTAAAAGCAAACATGTTGAAGATTAGCCGATGAGCTGTCGATTCATTAAAAAAGCTATTTCCTCACAAAAGTGGTTTAACGTGGTAAAGCCTCTTCTCCATCGACATCCAGTAAAAACGGCCTTATCTCCTTCCCTGCTTACCGCAGCCTTAGCAGTCGTTAGGCCTTTTCCGGCTAAAATGCCTTAATTAGCTGGTTCAGATGTGTTTAATTATGGTTGGTGCTGAGCTAATTATGAGGTGTTGAGAAATGTGAAGTCTGTTCCTCTGGCATGGTCACTTAACCCATAACACTGCGATAACACCATTAGATAGAACAAACATTGGTGCTCTCTTGACCCTTAATGGCTGAATTGGGCAGGATTTTCACAGGAAAACCACAACCAGCTGGAACAAAACATGGAGAAAGAATATATATAGTGTATATAATAAATGTAGGCAGAAAAGCTGAGCTGATATTGTTTAACAAAGCAGATAATGGAGCTGTAAACCATAAAAGAGTTACAAACGCATGGATGCATCTCAAACGCATCTCAATGAATGAAATATTCAATTGAAACCATCTTTATTTATATACATTCTATAACTTCTTAAGAACAAAATTATGTCACAACAGTCAATGGACACCAAAATCATCAACACAGTGAGGACTGGATTCAAAATCACACCAAAAATCTGTAAAAAACTGAAGTTACAGGCTGATCCAACTTGCATTAAGTTAATTTACAGCAACTCATAATGTAAGTCAGTAGTGTGTCTGGCCCCCAGCCTCTATGCACTCACGACAACGTCTGGGCATGCTCCTGATGAGATGGCGGATGGTGTCCTGGGGGGGATCTCCTCCCAGACATGGATCAGGGCATCACCTGGACAGTCTGTGGTGCTACTTGGTGGGTTCAGATGCTCCATAATGTCCCAGAGGTGCTCAATTGGATTTAGGTCTGGGGAATGAGACGGCCAGCCAATGGCATCAATGCCTTCATCATCTAAAAACTGCCTACACACTCTAGCCACATGAGGCTAGTCATTAACATGCACCAGGAGAAACCCAGGGCCCACTGCACCAGCATAAGGTCTGACAATGGCTCTGAGGATTTCATCCCTGTACCTAACAGCGGTAAGGGAACCATTGGCTAGCATGTGGTCCCCAGACCATTACTGACCCATCGCCAAACCAGTCTCTCTGTATCTCCTCCATGCTCTTGAAACTGTGCTGGGAGACACACCAAACCACCTTGCGACGGCTCCTGGAGGAGCAGGACTGCCTGTGCTACCTGATTGGGTTGCAGGTAATGCTCCATGCTACAGACAGGGACAAGGCCCTAAGAAAACTAAAGACAAATCAGTCAGGAAGAATAAGGAGAGAACAATGGTCTATGAAAAGTAAAAAAATACAAAAATGGTGTGCACATCCCAAAACACCCAAATTGGGCTCAGGTGCAGGACAACTAAGTGTTATAAACAAATAAAGAAGTGTGAAGTCCGCACGCTGAAAATTACTGCTCCAAAAGAATTTATTAAAAGGCAACGTTTCGACTCTCAGGTCTTCATCAGGCACAATGGTCTATGTTCTATGACCACCACCTGCAAAATCATTCACTTTTGGGGGGTTGTCTTGCTGTTGCCAATTGAGCACCTCTTGGACATTATGGAGCATCTGAAGCCACCAAGAAGCACCTGTTGTCACTTTCATTTGCACCAAAGCAAGTGAAACTGATTCACAACTGATTCATCCCTGAAGTTTAAGTGACTTACTGTGACAATAAAGTGTTCCCTTAATTTTTTTAGCAGTATATAAAGCGCTATATAAATAGAGGTTTGATGCAAAAGCACCAATAAAGTACCATTAATGTAGTCCATGCAAATTGTGTACTATATTTCAAGTCTTTTAAATTCATACAATGGCTTTTTTATGAGAAACAGACTGAAATTCAAGTAAACTTTTTTTAGGTGAGCTATTCATATGTTATGTGGTGCATGGATTATAAATTTGCATGCAAATTTTCCTGCAAAATTGGGGTTCAAAGTGAGGTTCACTTGCAATGGCAATTCCTATGACTCCAAAGTTGAGTTCATTAAAAGTTTCATTGTCATGTTTAATATCTCCCTCAATTTACAAGTGTGTCTCTGAATGCAACAAATTTATCCCACATACTCCAGCTTAGGGTTGGCACAGGTCGAGAAACCTTTAAGCTTTGCAGGCTGTTAAAATCATGCTGAGGTTTCAGTCTTCAAAATGTGTTGCCTTATGATTGATCTCTGTGGGAACGTACAGTCTTTAATCCTTCAGTGTCCAACTGCAAACCTGAGAGGGCGTAAACCCTTGACTCCAGTCTGTGTCCTGAGACAGGGACGTGAACAATGCACACACTCATAACACACACACACGCACACACACACACACGCACACACACGCACGCACACACACACACACACACACACAAACGTTGGGTTTCCATGTTTTATCGGGACTTTCCATAGACATGGGGGGCCTCATTTATTAAATGTAGGTATGCACAGATTTGATCTTAGAGTGTGGGTATGCCAAAAGCCACATCAACGATGTGAAAAACCACGTCAGGGTCTAAGCAGACGTACACACTTTTCCTTGTGGCAGAGAGTCTGAGTACTGCAGGTATTTTGAAGTCTAAGCCATTCTTGCCACTCGCCATTAACAAGTAAAGCATTTGGATGTAGACTGGTGCTCTTTTTTATGTTATAAACAATAGGTTACTGTCGTAACCCCGGTTCTCTGAAACATCGAGTGGAGAGATCCACCTATGGGAAGGGCATCCGTACCTGACCTCTGCAGAAGCATCCAATTGCACCAAGTCTGGCTAACAGACAGAAGCGCGCACCCAATGCCAGGTGAGGCCACACCCCTTTACCTACGGGCATATCACAGCTGGGCGCGCTGCTATTCCTCAGTAAGTATATTCGCTTCTCGTGCGGCAAGCGGGGCATAGCTGGTGGATCTCTCCACTCGATGTTTCAGAGAACCGGGGTTACGACAGTAACCTATTGTTCTCTTTCATCATCTCGTTTCGAGATCCACCTATGGGAGAGACATGGACAGCTCCCCGATTGCCCAATACACTCACAGTGAGGTTCTGAAGGCCAGAGAAGGACGGTCACCTCAGAGAGGCGGTGCCTGACACGTCCCACAAACATGACCCTGCAAGTTTTCCGCCACGCTAACTGCTGTGGACAAGCAGGGCATGAAACATGCATGAGACACATACATGATAATGGCCCCCGCACCACCAATGCACATAGCTAAACCCAAGAAGGAATGCGAATGCTTGGTGACAGGAATGAACATGGCCAGCCGGCCCATTCACTCCTCGTTGGTTAACCAAACGGGGCTGTGGGAAAGGGCTAAGAGGACCCTACCCCTAGGACCAAGTGTGCCACCGAAGTTCTGGTGACATCCAACCGGTAGTAACGCTCAAAGGTATGAGGAGAGGCCCAGCTGGCCGCGGAGCAGATGTCCTGCAGTGGCACTCCCCTGAACAAAGCCCAAGAGGCGGCTAAGCCCCTTGTGGAATGAGCTTTTGATGCCCCTTGGGGCTGCACTCCCTTTGCTTCATAAGCCATAGTATAGCGTCCACGAGCCAATGTGAGAGGCATTGCTTTAAAATGGGACTCCCCTTGTGCAGAGGAGCCCTCGAAAAAAAGAGCTGGTCGCTCTTGCGGAAAGCACTGGTCCTGGTCATATATGCTTGCAGAGCACGGACGGGACACAGAGCATTCAGCCCCTGATCCTCCGGGGAGGCAAAGGGTGGAGGGTGAAAAGCGGATAGCTCCAAAACCTCCGAAGTGAACGCAGGGAAGCATTTCGGCATGAAGGCCGGGTTAGGCTTAAGGAAAACCTTATCTCCACTTAGGGAGAATTTTGGCGCACGAGGGGTGAACCGAGAGTGCATGTAGCTCACTGACCCGTTTAGCAGATGCCGAGGCTGAGAGCAAAGCTGTCTTGAGGGACAGCAGCTTAAGGGAAATACTCCCCAGAGGCTCAAAAGGATACAGAGACCGCGCTTCCAGCACCATGGAGAGGTCCCACTCTGGAACAGATCTCCTGATGACCGGCAAAGAGCGGCGTGCACCCTCCATAAATCTGCGGGTTAGAGGGTGCTGCCTGACGGTGGAGCCCCGGTGAAAACACAGCCAGGTAGACCTTAATAGTGGAAAAGGACCTGCCTCTTTCCATGAGGTCTTGCAGGAAACACAGAATATCAGGCACCAAGCACTGATAAGATGTGAAACCACGCCCATCATGCCACCCTTTGAACACTTGCCACTTACAGCCATATAGGGATCGCGTGAAAACGGCCCTGGCATTCTGAGTAGTGGCGATTACACGCGGCGGGAGCCCCAGTGCATTTAGGTTCGTCCTCTCACGGGCCAGGCCCAGAGAGCCACCCTGTCCGGGTGGGGGTGGTAAATCTCCCCGTTGGCTTGGGACAGTGTGTCCGTGCGAGGGGGGAGGCGCCATGGCTCGGCGTATAACAGAGGGATTATCTCTGCCAGCCACGGGGCTTTGGGCCACCTGGGTGCTATCAGAATGAGAGACAGGCCGTGCTCTCTCACCCTGGCCAGTGGGAAAATTATCAGGCACAGGGGAGGAAAAGCATACAGCAGCACTTTGGGCCATGGGTGGGCCAGTGCGTCTGCCCCGAGGGGCGCGTCCACGTCCTTTAGCGATAAGAACATAGGACAATGGTGATTTTCGCGCGAGGCGAAAAGATCTACGGCTGCCTGTCCGAATCTCATCCATAACCTCTCCACTATCTGCGGGTGAAGACGCCAATCCCCGTAGATTGGGTTTCCGCTCGATAGCAGATCCGCGCCTCTGTTCCGAATGCCCGGGACATGAGTCACGCGTAATGACAGAAAAACCTGTCTGCTCCACACCAAAAGCCTGTAAGCTAGAGCGTGGAGTTTCGACGAGCGCATGCCGCCCTGACGGTTGATATAAGCCACTGCCGTGGTATTATCGCACCGTACTAGAAACGGGATGTCCCTGCAGGCAAGGCAGAAAATGATTCAGAGCTTTCCAAATAGTAAAAGCTCTAAATAGTTAATGTGCGCTGAACGTAGTCTGCTCAGCCACAGACCGTTCACTGTTCTGCCTTCCTGGGTGGTTCCCCAGCCTGTTAAGGACGCATCTGTCGTCAAAACTTTTCGCATCGTACCGTCCCGAGGGGGGTTCCCTGTGCGTAAAAGTTCTCGCTCTCCCAATGGCGCATGGCCGCCGAGCAGGCGCGCGTCATTGTTACCGAGCGGCAGAGATCGCGAATCGGGCTGAAATGTAGTGACAAAACCCATTTCGTGAACGCTCTCATTTTCAGGAGACCAATGGCACAACTTGGATAGATGAAGCCATGAGATCCTGCAGCCTGAGGCATGTGCGATATTGTACTCTCGCCCCTTCTCTGAACTGAGACAGACAGTCCATCAGCGAGCGAACGCGCTCTTGAGAGAGACGCGCTCGCATGGAGACTGAGTTCAATTCCAAGCCCAGGAAAATGACATTCTGACTGGGAGTCAGATTGTTTTTGCTCGCATTCACCTTGAACCCGAGGGATGTGATGTGCGCGAGCACCCAACCGGTGTCCAGCGACACCTTCTCCTTTGATTTGGCTATGATGAGCCAGTAAGTCAGAATTCTCAGCCCTGATAGTCTCAGGGGCGCCACGCCCACCTCCGCACACAGACAAAAAGTTTGGGGACTCAAACTGCGCCCGAACAGAAGAACTGTGAATTCGTAACAAATGCCTTGGTAGGCGAAACGAAGATGTGTGTGGAGGGTAGATGCTTATGTGAAAGAAAGCATCTTTCAGATCGACTGATGTGAACCAGTCGTTCTGCTTTATGGCACAGGCGAGAGAGCCTTGTGTCACATTCTGAAATTGTATTTCCTCAAATGTTTGTTCAACACTCGAAGGTCCAATATAGGGCGGGGGGCGCCACGCCTTTTGGAACATGAAAATACCAGGAATAAAAACCATGGTTTATCAGATTGGGTGGCACCATCTGAATCGCTCCCTTGTTAGGAGGGAGGAAATTTCCTCTTTCAGAATGTGTGAGGCGTTTTCTTCTGTGTGAGAAGAGAGAACGCCGTTGAAAAGCGGAGGTTTAATTGCATACTGCAGCTTGTAACCCTGGGTTACGGTACGCAAAAATCCACTCAGGCGCTGAAACGGCTTACCAAGCCGCTTTGTGACTCGCGAGCGCCCCCGCTCGGGCCGGAGTGGAGCTTTTTGGGCCCAGCTGGTTCATTTGTGATGCAAAGGCGCCATCTAGTGGGCACACTAGAGGCGACATGCAGGGGTTCGGAGGGATTTCCTCTCTTTGCAGTGAGAAGTTTTCTCTGCGGAGAGAGGTCTTCTCTCCCAAACGAATTCATTTGATTTGTAGCTTTGTGTGTTTTGTGTTGGGCAAACACTGGGGCCGAAGCCTTTATTGACAGAGTGAGGGGAACATAGTGTGGTGTCCACTGTGCTGAACTTTCCCTCACAAGGTGCCACCAAAAGTGGGGAAAAACACATATCTCCTGAACACATGAACTGGACAGTCTCAAGTGCAGGCAGAAAAATAATATCCGCGGAGAGAGATGCTCTCTCTGTAACGGATTTATTTAATTCGTTGTTTTTTTGTTGTTGTTGTTTTTAAAGTGTTATTTAGTTATGTGTGTGTTTTGTGTTGGGGAACACAGGGGCCTTCCACACACAACGTCCACTAAAAACACATCGGCTGGACAGCCGCAGCTGAGCTGTGTGAGCCCAGTTGGTTGATTTGTGAGGCAATGGCGCCCTCTTGTGGACGGACTTAGGGCGACATGCATGGGATCAAGAGAGATTTGCTCTTTATGTTGGCAGATATATAAATCTGAACGAATTCATTTGATTCGTTTATTAAATGTGTTGTTTAGTAATGTGTGTGTTTGTGTTGGGAAACACTGGGGCCGAAGCCTTTAATAACTGGGTGAGGGGAACCAAGTGCGTGCGGTGTGGTAACACTGCTATGTACTTTTCCTCACGACAGCCCCCCCCTGTAACTTGTTGTTGTGGGGGGAGGGGGACACACACACACAACGTCCACTAACACACGGGCTGGGCAGCCACGAGACGAGATTAACTGACCGTAGGTGGGAGACCCTGAGTTAACGTTAATCCCAACGGTCGAACAACAGGCAGGCCGCTTGCGTCCGGGACCGCCTTCCTAGGAAGGCATAAATTGAAAACCTCAACGCGTAATCGTAACACATCAAGGCCCGTGAGACCGTGTTAACAGTCTAGCGGGACGCTCCAGCCGTGCTTATGAGCTTCGCGAACGCCTTTTTTTTTTTTTTTTTTGGAAAAAATGTTCTTAAGAGTTGTTTCCTCCGACTGGGCGGTGGTCCCAGCGTTTACACGTCGTAAATATTCCTATCCTGGTCGGTGGCGCTCTGTGGAGCTGGCCACACAATGTTGAGACGAACGGCCGCTCGCTCACAAACTTCCAGGAGGATGGACTGAGGCAAAGCCGCGTGAGCGCTAGCCTAGGGAACGCTAAAAGGACCGTCATCCCCGTCGCCGGAACCGACCGGTTCGTCAACGAGAGTGAGGTTTTCCCGCGAAGATGTCCTCTTCAGGGAATGCGGATTGGGCTGATGTCAGCTCAAATATTTTAGAGAGGTGGCGCTCCGGGAGTCCCCCGGTAGCGCTTCATAATCACCGTGTCTCCCCTCCGAGTCAGAAAGGCCGAGCACGGCGCGCTGTGTCGTGCAACTAAAAGCCGGCTTTGTAAAAGCTACATGGGCAGCAATTACAATGACCGCAATCCTCCTGGTTTTTCAAAGCTTGAGCGTGTTAAGCCCAAGCAGACCGCGCAGAACGAGAGGGTCTTTAGCGGCGATGAGAGCACCACACGCGGCCGGGCAGGCTCGTCGTGATAGGCTGTTCCCCGGGGGAAGCGGCTGTTTAGACGGTCACATAGCCATGGGTGGGCCAGCGGTGAAGAACTCGGAAAAATCCGTGGCGGGCAGCCATGTAAAGGAGGAGCAGCGAGAGCTCGGGCGGCTCCGGATGCAAAAAAAACACAGCGGATAGGCTGAAGAAACGACTGTCACTCACGTCTGGCGGAGGCTGATCTGGCGATATGTCCTCCTGAAGACTCGAAAGTGAGCAGCGTAACGTTAATCCAACCGAACTGTGTCAATGCAGAGATCGCGAGAAGCGAATGTCAACTGAGGAATAGCAGCGCGCCCAGCTGTGATATAGGTAAAGGGGTGTGGCCTCACCTGGCATTGGGTGCGCGCTTCTGTCTGTTAGCCAGACTTGGTGCAATTGGATGCTTCTGCAGAGGTCAGGTACGGATGCCCTTCCCATAGGTGGATCTCGAAACGAGATGATGAAAGAGAACCTTTATGTGAACAAATGCTGTTCTTTTTCATCAAAAAGTCCTGAATTTTTTTTATCATGATTTCCACAAACATGTTAATCAGCACAACCGTTTTCAACATTGATATTAATAAGAAATGTTTTTTGAGCAGTAAATCAGCATATTAGAGTGATTTCTAAAGGGTCATGTGACACTGAAGTAATGATGCTGATAATTCAGCTTTGTATCACAGGAGTAAATTGCTTTTTATAATATATATTAACATATACATTATGTATATATATGTACATATACATTATAATAATATTTTACAATATTTCTTTTTGTAATTTTTGATTAAATAAATGCAGCGTTTTTTTCCAAAAGACTGCTTTCAAAAACATTTAAAGAATCATACTGACCCTAAACGTTTTTGTTTTTTGTAGCCAACATTTTAAGGTGCGCTTATACAGAAAGTAAATTTCAAAAATAAATCAACCCTGAGAAATGTTCAATATAGAGAAAATGAATGTGACAACTAGTCCATATTGTATGCAAAAAAAAAAAATACAGATGGTGAATAGATTTGTTTATTGCTTTGGTTGACAAAAGTCTTTGCCATTATTCTGCAAGGTGGCACAAATGTTTTATCATTCATTAATATTTCTCTATAATGGAAAAAGAAATGTGTTTCCATGAGAGTTTAACACAACTGCACACATGTTGTCCAGTTACTGGATGGACTGTGTAATCTAGTATATTTTGGGGTAAGATATGGACCATATCTTTTGGGGTAAGATATGGCTTTGTAACACCTGGAAACGAAGAGAGATATGATTTGCGTTCGAGTTTATAAAAGCGAACAGAATTCCCTTCAGTGCCACACTTGCAGCCACTGATGGCGATGCTGGGAGTTTTCATCTCTGTTGCCCTCATCCTGGGGACAGCAAATGCAGCTTCTGTAAGTTATGATATGCTTGACAGTTCATTATGTTTATGTAGTAAGGAATAATTGACGACGAATTGAGATGGTAATACGTTTACACATCGGGTGTGCATTATTTTAGCGGGAAACTCTTGTGGAATTTCTTACGCATCTAATCCCAAACCTCCTTTGCTAATTCCAAAACGTCATTTTAGCGCTAGTAACGGAGATTTCAGACACTTAATGCAGTTATGAAAGGAGGGAGAGATTTGTACATTTTGATGTTATAATATTTTACTATTTTGATGTCTTTCTAATTATTCTATGTTTTCCAAGCTTTGGCAATATTGTATGGTGTACAGTCATGCCAATAAAGCAATTTTGAATTGAATTGAGAGAGAGAGAAAGAGAGAGAGAGACAGAGAGAGAGAGCGTAGTCTTTTTGAATTACCTGAATCTGCGTCTCAATGTTCGTCAATAGTGTTCGGCAGCACAGCGTCTCTACTCCAAGAACAGCTCCGTTGATACAAGAAACACCATGTTGCTTTTAAGTTGTTAAACTATTTTACTGATAAAATCGTCAGAGCAGCGCTGACAACACGTTTATCTGCGGGTGTGTATTCCGTACTGTAAGTGTGTGTGCTTTTGAGTGGGAGAGAGAGCGGGAGAAAGATACGTAGGCCTATATGCGCTTCCAGTAATGTAAAACGTAGGCCTAATACATTTTTAATATATATATATATATATATATATATATATATATATATATATATATATATATATATATATATATATATATATATATATATTTATATTTTTTTAATATAATAAAATATTTTTTTTTTATCCTATTGTTTAATATATTTATTTGCTTGCTCGGTGTCATTGTGGGATTTGGTTATGTTGCTGTTGTAGGCTGTAAGGACCTTTTGAAATCATTTGGCTAAGTGATATGGTGATATGGTGTAATGCAGTCAAGACCTGCCTGGAATTACTTTAGCCTTGCGTTTCTCTAAAAATTGCACACCTTAACAGCCCCGTACGTAGTTTATAATTTAGTCAATTATGAAGTATTATATTAATAAAGAAGAAATAATCAAGTCTGTTGATTAAGATTGTATCTATTTTAACTTTAATATGTAGCCCCATAAGGGGACATGATAAAAAACTTTTACTTTTCCCAGAGATATTCTGCATTTGCAATGCAGTTTCGCAAACAAACGCAAAAGTTTTGGTAGAGAACAAAAAAAAGCACTGAAATATATTTTTTCCACCCATCTCATATTTTCTCCCATTATCAATTAAAATAAAAATAGATATAATTTTAATTAAAGGTGCTATATGTATTTTTTAGCGGCCTCTATCGGTGATGTTTCAGATTGCAACCAATTTTTACAAGAGCGCTCGTGCTCTTGCACGTGCTCGAACACAAGAGCGAGCACTCATGGTACACGCGGCCACACTGAGACTTTAAACACACCGGAGAAAGCATCACACAACATGCTGGAAACTCATGTAAACTCCCACTGCAACGTTACAATAATAGGCTACTTTTGTCAGCTTGACGTTGAACTAATGCTCCATGCTCGTACCATGATAACGTTACATTTGTGGTGTTATCTAGCATAAGGCATTTCACTAACTATTCGTGTATCTTTCTAGCCTGACTTCGTCATACTCATATTCTAGTCAGAATGTGAGTCTGATACTGGTCCATAGGGCTTTGATTATGAGGCGTGTCTTAACCGAACCAGAAAAAAAAAAAAAACTCTGCACTCAATTGGATAGACCTACCAATCAGAGCAACGCAGTAAGTCAGCTACATAGTTGCATAGCATAGTTTCAACAGAACTCAACTGCACGCACGCTGGAAGAAGTAGTAAAATAATGAGTGTTGCTTCTTTTACTTGGTCCTCCATGAGTGCGACCAAAGGAGAAACCACAACAACCGAAGGGCTTTCATTGCGTCCCATCTTCTTAGCGACCATCGGAGCCAGCTGATAAAATACACTTTTGCTGAATCCCGTTGTAAGGACGGCAAACACATCTTTCCGATCGACAAATGCCTTGATTGCAGTTCTCTGTTCGTCTTTTAAAATTAATGCGCTGTTGATCTCTTTTACAACAGACGCGATAGCGGAATCTATACATCTCAATTCTCCAGCTGCAGTCACCTTTGAGGGAAACCAGTTCAACCCAAGCACTCTTTGATAACGTGATGATTAGGTAACTGCAGATCATCTGTCCATCATCGTATAAAGCCCGCCCTGGCAATTTGATTGGCCCGACAAATTTTGAACCGATCATAATTACTCCTCAATGGATCGAGTCCAGACCGAACTTCCCGACCAAAAAAATGTTGTGGGCGGGGTTCGGGCTGGTATCCAGGCTAGTATAATCAGCAATATCAACACAGGTGAATGTATAATATGATAACGAAAACGGTTAGTGAACTAGACTGAACAATTTCAGTGTATGATAGTAGTGGGATGAGTGACGTTAGACAGTAGATCTAGTACATAAAATAAAAGTTACATCCTAAAGCACCTACTTTTTGTTATCCTGGAACAGTCTTTTGTATTCATTTCATGTCTCATATATGTTGTAGTTTACCTTGCTATTTCATTACAGTTTACCATTTCAGCATATCTGAAAACTTGTAATTTATCACAATAAAAATAGCGGAGGTCTCTCCATAATTCAAACGCTCTGCCGATGTTGATCCGTGTTTTCGTCCTAAATCGATCCGATTCACGTTTGGCCTGACGAGCTTCAGCAGATAAATTTTTGTTTTGTTTTGTTTTTTATATTTATGTGGAGTTTGTGTTGGAGTGTGTGTTGTGCTGGAGACAGGTCATTTTTTGGTGTTATTAGACTCCATGTCGTTAGCTGCAGTGCCGTCGCATAGAGACTGTATATAAAAAGGAGAGAGGCTCGGGAGTGCGCATGCACGTCACATATCCGATGGATTTCGCAGAAAATCCGACCCGGAGACTTCACATAGAAATAGGAATACTGGCCTTCAGAGGTAATAGCAAAACCCGACAAGTGGATCATTGTAATGTGTGATTGCAACCGCTTCACACACAGGCAATAAAAAAAGGATTCATTTTAGAAGAAAAGTTACAAATAGCACCTTTAATTGACTTGATTATTTGTTCTTCAATATAACTTTACATTATTTTTAAGCTAAATAAATAAACGTACATAAACATAATGAAGTGTTGAGCATAATAATATGTTAAACATAAATATAACTTTTAAGCATAAAATAATGTAACGCAATGTTATCAATAATAAAAAATATATGATCCTATCACATTTATTTTAACTTGGTATTTTAAATAAAAATCTAAACCTGATACTATAGAAAAGTATTTTGTATTTTATGGTTTTCATGCTAAAAGAATTACATACAATGTGGCTAACATGCTCAAAATACTATGCTGTGCTGCAATTTCTAGCCAAATTTAATTGTGAACATGTTGCAGCTGGGATCTGTGTACACGGAGGGAGGGATGGTACAGGGAAAGAGTCGTAGTGTTGGACTCTTCCGCTATGTGGACGTGTTCAAGGGAATTCCTTTCGCTGCTCAACCTGGCAGATTGGCGAAGCCGGTTCCTCACCCAGGCTGGGATGGTGCGTATATATCTGTCGTGCAAGTTTGTCTAGACCTTTTTAGGCACTGATTATTAGGTCTAGCTAGGGTCTAAAATAAGTGAGTGAGTGTATTAACAGCGTACTCTTGCTGACTCTACCTGCACAGGCGTCCTGAAAGCCACTGAGTACGCAAATAGGTGTCTGCAGCTCAATATTATCGGTAAAGACGTCTTGGGCAGTGAGGACTGTCTCTACCTGAACATCTGGGTCCCTCACGGACGTTCTGGTAACGCAAACCTGTTCTAATTCACAAGACAAAAAGTATGTTAAAGGGATCGTTTACTAAAAAAATTCAAATGTTGTGATCATTTACTCAACCTCATGACATTCCAAACTTGTATGACTTGCGCAAAACATTTTTGTCCATGAAATGAAAGTCAATGGGGTCCAATGTTGTTTTGACAGTGTTTGATGGGAACATTTTGACAGAATTTTAATTTTTGATGAACTAGAGAACAACATTTTAACAAATATGTAGTCATATTTGAGTGACCTAGCCCTGTAAGAATAACATTTTAAGTTACAAATATGTAGTCATATGTATAAATGTATCCTGTCTGGCTTGAAACCTCCTTTTTTGCAGTGTCTACCAATTTGCCTGTCATGGTGTTCATCTATGGTGGTGGCTTCCTGATGGGTGGTGGGATGGGTGCAAACTTCTTGAACAACTACCTTTATGATGGACAGGAGATTGCAGACAGAGGAAATGTCATCGTGGTGACGTTCAACTACCGTGTCGGAGCCCTCGGATTCCTCAGCAGCGGAGATGCTGACGCACCTGGTAAATGTCATTTGAATAGAAGTCATACAAATATGATACATCACGGTAGGGAAAAAATGCAGCCTAAAGGGGAACAAACTCCCTACGGGTAAAAAAAACAGTTCCAATGCTTTTGCAAGCGAACACAGATTTTTTGGGGGAACAAATTATTATTATTTTTACTGTATGCAAAGTGCAAACATTTTTTGGAAAGAATGCAAAAGCACTGATATATATATATATGTCAAATAATCGTCTAGCGAATCTGTTTGCCAAAAGTATATTTGGAAGACCTAAAATCAAAGACAAGGGGTCCAACTCTACTCCAAACATCCGACTCATATATAGAACAAATTTTGAACAGTAAATCCTAATTAAAGAACAATCCCAAATGCAATGAATATAGTGTCCCACTTCCTTACATTTTAGACAGGGGTAAATTTGACTCAAGCAATTCTGCATTATAAGGAACGGTGTGATGTGCATTTTATTTGCAATCCTGAGCTGAATAGTTCTTGGCCTGTTGCAAGCAGAGATCTTATTAACCTGACTCCAGACCCGCTCCCAATCCTCCTCTGTTATAGTCAATTGTAACTCACCCTTCCATAAACTTAGGAGGTCTTACGTGTTCTTCATATAAGCAAAGGACGTTATAAAAGCAAGAGATCTGCTTACAATTGATTGTGATCTTGATAATGATCTGAGCATGTCCTGGTCGATAGGAAACTATGGCCTGTGGGATCAGCATGCCGCTATCGCTTGGGTACACAGGAACATCAGAGCTTTCGGTGGTAATCCAGACAACATCACTCTCTTTGGCGAGTCAGCAGGTGGAGCCAGCGTAAACTTCCAGGTGCTACATAAACAAGCAAAAAAACATTCTGCTTGCAGGCTTATGTATTACATTTTAATGAGTGGGTGTACATGTGCTGGTCTGGCTATATTTGCTAGGACGAGGTCATTTTTGAAAATGTCTTCACAATAATGCAAACTGTTGAAATAACCCTCGTTATTTGAAGGGCTCATAATTTGGCTAAATAATGTTTTCACTTTAAATCTAATGGCAACAGGTTTGCGTGAGGACTTGGTTTATTATCGGTATGAAAACCATAACAGGTCCTCGGTAATAAAGGTTGAAGGTTCTAAGGCCTGTTGTGTGTCCCATCCTGCACAGATTCTTTCCCCTAAAAACAAGGGCCTGGTCCGCAGAGCTATCTCACAGAGTGGTGTTGCTCTCTGTCCCTGGGCCGTCAACAGAAATCCACGACAATCTGCTGAGAAGGTGAGCATCGTCTTCATGAATGTCCCACATTGCTGAATACTCATTATAAAACAGACCTAGTGCATTGTGTACAGTACTAGCATTTGATATACAGTGGTCCCAAAATCCTTAGGGGTTTGTTTACTCTCATTCCCAACCTTTTGTGAAACACTTTACTGTACACTTGCAAGTGTTTACTTAGTGAAATCACCTGTTCTGTTTCTCATACAGACTGGCATTCCAATGATTTTTGTCAGTTAATAATTAATGAATAGATATCACAACTTGGTTTATTTCTAAAGGTACAATTATTTTTTCAAAACTATATGGGTAAAAATTGTGTGTGCACCTTTAGATCGCAAAGAAGGTAGGATGTCCCACTGATAGTGGGATGGTGGCTTGTCTGAAGATGACAGATCCAAAGACAGTTACACTTGCTGGGAATGTGGAATTCAGTGCATCTGCTAGTGGTAAGAATATTCAGAGTGGCTGCTTGTGTTTTAGCCCTTTACATGCTTTCTATAGCAATAGTTGAACCAAAATTAAAATTCAGTCATCTTTTACTCACTCTCATGTCGTTCCAAACCTGCATGACTAGTCGTTCTTTTCTATATAATTACAAAGAATGGGAATACCAGTGAACAATTACAAAGAATGGGATAACAGTGAACAAGTCAGAGTATAAAAGTCATGCAGGTTTGGAAAGACATGAAGGTGAGTAAATGATGACACAATAACTATCCCTTTAAAATGGTTGCATGCGTTGCATTTACTGTGGTTTTAATCAGAAAAATCAAAAGATCAAATCTGACTATCTTTTCCAGATCCCATTGTGCACAAACTGGCTCTGTCCCCCGTCATCGATGGTGACTTCATCCCCGGCGAGCCTGAAACCCTTTTCCAAAATGCTGCTGACATTGACTACATCGCTGGAGTCAATGACATGGACGGCCACCTCTTTGCTAGCATTGATATCCCCTCTATCAACAATGCTCTGGAGTCCACCCCTGCGTAAGTGTGCTACATCAAAGAGTCATCTGGAAACATTTTGACCATTTTTAAAGACCCCATAAAACCAGAGACTTTTGTGGCTTAGCTAGTGTACTATTTAACGTTAAAAGTTGTCAAAAGTAAGCTTTAGCAGACCCATACTTAAATTTTTTTGTGCCCCAATATATTTCAAATGTTTGCCAGCATACGCTCACATAGCAGTCAGTGCGCCATTGACCGCAGAAACCGCTCTCGCTGCCAGCAATAATCCCAAGATTTCCGACAGGGATCACCCATGGCCATATATCAATGATGTTCAAATTCACTGAAGTCAAGTGAGATTAAAATCAGCTGAAATGTCTTCTTTGCCTGCCACGGGTGAATTAAATTTCAGCATTCAAAACTTCACCCTCAAATCTGAGAAAACATATTGAGGTGAGTTGACGTTAAAGCAACACTAAAGAAGATTTTTTACCTTAAAATAATGTTTCCAAAATCGTTTCAGCGGTACATCAAGTCGTAACAGGGTGAAAGGCACTTCGCTTTCTGCCTTCGCTTTGTGGTCCTATATCTGCTATAACCACACTATATAAGCCAGATCGGGTCGCGTTTCTGTTGTTCGAATGAGACATAAGAAAACTACAAATTTGACTTGCTTTATGGCAAGCGTTACAATTGGACATCATTTACTCTAAAGCCGGTGCTGGATAAACAGTGGATAAACAGCGAGCATGCGTGCGACAGTAGGATGCGGTAGGCTAAATTATTTACGACAGTGGTAACGGACAATGCCGCTTCTAACCTGTAGGGCGACCGCAGAGGAAAAGTTCTTTCGTGTTGCTTTAATGTTACTATTGTTAGCCAAGTGATTTCATATTGAAACGTGCCGTGTAAACAGCTAACTAACAAATTCTTAATTGCAGTATCTACATTTGTTCAAATAAAACATTGCATATCACTCCTAAAACAATTTATCTGCTTAATTACTGAATATTTACTTTTTACTTTCGGTACTTAAAGGGTTAGTTCACCCAAAAATGAAAATTAAGTCATTAATTACTCACCCCCATGCTGTACCAACCCCGTAAGACCTTCGTTCGTCTTCGGAACACAAATGAAGATATTTATGATTAAATCTGAAAGGTGCATGACTGCTACATAGGCTCCCTAAGGGATTGAAACTTGACGGCCCAGAAAGTCATTAAAGAAAATGTTTAAATATTCCATGTCGCAACAGTGGCTCAACTATAAGTTTATCAAGCGACGAGAATACTTTTTGTGCGGAAATAAAACAAAAATAACGACTTTATTCGACTATTCCTTTTCTTCCTTGTAGGCCTGAAACGAGACTTCAAGAGATTTCCACGACGCATGCGCGAGAATTGCGATCTCCTTCAACTACTTCAGTTAAGTTCTCGCGCGTGCGCGTCGTGGAAATCTCTTGAAGTCTCGTTTCAGTATTCTCATCGCTTGATAAACTTATAGTTGAGCCACTGTTGTGACATGGAATATTTAAACATTTTCTTCATTGACTCTCTGGGCCGTCAAGTGTCATTCCCTTAGGGAGCCTATGTAGCAGTCATGAACCTCTCAGATTTAATCAAAAATATCTTCATTTGTGTTCCGAAGACGAACGAAGGTCTTACGGGGTTGGTACAGCATGGGGGTGAGTAATTAATGACTTAATTTTCATTTTTGGGTGAACTTACCCTTTAAGTGTGTTTTAAATCGGATACGTTTGGACTTTTACTCAAGTGATGTTTGAATGGTGGACTTTCTACTTTTACTGGAGTAATTTTTTATTTAGGTATATATACTTTTACTCGAGTATAACTTTTGAGTACTTTTACCACCCCTGATAACAGGGCAGATGTCAGGGCTCTCTCGCTTTCCCTGTCTGAAGCTAGAGGACAAGACGCTGGTGTCGCAACTTATCAGGAGTACACGGTCAATTGGGGTAGTAACCCTAGTGATAAGGATATTAAGAAAACAATTGTGGACATTGAGACGGACTACATCTTCCTGGTGCCAACCCAAGCGGCCCTGTACCTCCACACTGACCATGCCAAGTAAGCTGACTTCATCTTCTTAATTACTGACCTCTAAAGTGTGAACTGAGAAACCTTAAAACAACCTTTTTTCTCTATCAGATCTGCACGAACCTACTCCTACCTGTTCACAGAGCCCTCTCGCATCCCCATCTACCCGCTCTGGATGGGTGCCGATCACGCTGAAGACCTGCAGTTTGTGTTTGGGAAGCCATTCGAGACTCCTTTGGGCTACTTTCCTCGCCATCGTGACGTATCCAAATACATGATTGCCTACTGGACCAATTTTGCTCAAACTGGGTATATAAACATAAAAATACTTACAATATTAAAATACTTTATCTTATTCTACTTTAATGTGTAGAGTCAACAGTAATAATTAAATTATATTAGTGCTGTCAATCGATTAAAAAAATGAACTAGATTAATCACTTTTTTTCTGATTAATCATGATTAAAAACGTTAAGTTTTTAATATATTTTATAATGTAGTAATTTCACAGTTAATCTCCAAGTTAATGTAGAAATAACCAAGACAGTTTATTTTAAATACTTGTTTAATGGCATCTTTTAATAAATGAAGGCCAGTATCACTGATAATACTGCTACTGATGTCTCAATGAAATTGATTTGAAACATTATAGCCATTCAATATTACAGTGTAATTGAAATCTATCACTTTTTAAAATTTATTAGGCTTCAAAAAAATATATTAATTTAAGTGAACTTAAAACAATCCTCACAAACCCATTGTAAATGTCATATTTACCTGTGCTCTTCCTGTCTAACAGGTAGGAAATATACAGAAATTGAATAAAGTTAGCAAACAATCTGCACTGCATAAATTAAAAATAGACTAATCCTTATTAAAGCTACAATCGTTCTTAAGGCAAGAGCAGTGAGTAATTTTCTGTTACCTTTGTTCTTTGATCAACATTAATAACAGACAGCATTAGTGGCTGCTGTCACTTTAAGATCTGCCGCTGTGATGCAGATCTCACACCCGTCTGATTTTCTCACAACTCTTTACGTCAACTCATTTAAGACTGCTCTTGAGGATACTTGACAAAACTGTCATTTTGGCATAATTGTTTGGGTTATTGTTCAATCAAGCACGAAAGAGAACTCGATTCTGGTGCGCTGTCTGTGCGCAAGATATTGCCGTGCGTCTTTCTGTGCATCGTGTGTCTGTCACAGACATAAATAGGGCATTCTTTTTGTCTTGTCGCGCTTGAATGGTTTAAAGGCATTTGCATGAATAAGAGTGTGATCAAATAATGTAACGCTAGCCAAAGGAAGACAGAAAAAACAGATGCTGCATTAATTGCTTTAAATATTTTTAATGCGTTAAACTAAAAATAATAGGCTATATATAATATAAGAGTACTATGTTACTTGGCCTATCTATAGTTGTGCAATTCCATTTGGTGCCAATATTGAAAATAGGAGCAATGGAGATACTATTATAGTTTTTCTCTCTTTTTTTTTTTGTATTTTCCATTTCATTTTAATTTCAGTTAAAGTTAGTCATTTTTACAGAGCCCCTAAAGGGACATGGCGATGGAAAAAAATGAGATGGGAGGAAAAATTATATTTCAAAACTTTTGCATTCCCCCGAGAAACTGTGCGATCGCTCGCAAAACATTTGCATTCCCCCGAGAAACAAGTCAAACGTTTTGCGAGCAGACGCAAAGTTTCTCGGGGGAACGCAAACATTTTGTGAGCGAACACAGAGTTTCTTGCTGTAACGCAAAACATTTGAGAGAGAGCGCGCGCATTGAAAAATAATTGTTCCCATCTCATATTTTTTAGGTGCTCTGTTTATTTTGTTGTGTGTTTTTGTAATTTGTATTAGTTAGTTTTCTTTTTTTTTTAAATGTCTGTATAGTTCAGGGGGGTCCAAACCTGCTCCTGTTCAGTAGAGTTTAATTCCAACCCACCTGAACCAGCTAATCAAATTATAACTAGTTTAGTTTAGTTTATTTATATAGCACAATAAAACTACAGTCACACAATGTTCAAGACGAGAAACAGGAATAACTAGGCAGAATAAAAAACTGGCAGGTGTTTTGAGGCAATTTGGAGCTAAACTCTGCAGGACGGCGGGCCTCCAGGAGCAGGTTTGGACACCCCTGGAATAGTTTTTATTAATATTTATTTCAGTTTTAGTTTGTTAATTTTTTATTTAATTTGTAATTTAAAATATTGTTTAATTGTTTTAGTTTTAGTTAAGTAGCCTATAATAACCCTTGTGCCACTTGTGGTTGCATAATGATAGCTAAAATGTCTCTTTCTCTCTCCCTCACAGTGACCCTAACAAAGGTGAGTCCAGTGTTCCTGTCGCCTGGCCCGAGTTCGCCAACACTGGCCATAAGTACCTAGACATCCACAGCAGTATGAACAAGAACAGTGTGAAGCAGATGTTGAGAACGCGCATGGTTTACTACTGGACTACCGTCTTTGCCAGCTACCCGTCTGTCCAGAAGAGCTGAGCACTGCTAACCTGACTACAGAATCATTTAGCAGTTAATATCATGCTAAGATTCATGCAATAAACAAAATATAAGATGATCAAAACCAGTGTTTATTTATTTATTTGCCATGATATGAAGATAATGCTGTTTGGTGCTCCAGTTAGATGAGAGAAAGTTTACAAAGGCAACATTTTCTATCAGTTAACGTCAATTCTAAGATTCATAGATGACTCTAGAACTGTTCCACTACATCAGGTGTGTCAAACTCCACTACTGGAGGGCCACAGTGACTGTCCTGCAGTTTAGCTCCAAAACACCTGCCTGGAAGTTTCTAGTAATCCTGAAGACCTTGATTAGCTGGTTCAGGTGTGTTTAATTAGAGTTGGAGCTGAACAGTGGCCCTCCAGGGCTGCGTTTAACTCCATTACACTCGTGAATTTCCCTCAGCACTTCCCCTCGGGGGAATCCTCACCGCCGCTTTGAAGTGCGTTCAACTTCGTCAAGTGAACGAGGGAAGTTTATTTGGACAGACCCTAGACCCCTCGATTTTGACAGAGGGAGCGAGTCTACTTAATGTGTACACTTCAGGCAGATCCATTGACCACAATACAACATGATTGTGACATCATAGCACAGCAGATCACACTTAAAGCTACACTGTGTAACTTTTCTAGTTTATTCTTAGCTAAAAACACTTAGTTCTTTCAAAAATATATGTGCTCATTAATGTATATTTACTTCGTTCAAGTAATAAAGTATTCTCGTGAGTGTATAATATGCCATTGAAAATACATACGGGTGAGGGGTTCTAATGTCGGTCGCCATGTTGCCCCTCCATCTTGAAAGTACTTTAGCCAAAGAGGGACATCAAGCTTCACATTTCGCGTTTTAACACTCGATGGCACCGTGTCGAGGAGGTCGTACTGGAAGCCATGTTAATCTTGGACTTCATTGGCCACCGTATGAGTTAAAACGAAATCGAAATTGAGAGGAACAGAAACTAATATTCACTGGATGGTCATATACCTTTTCACCGCTAGATGGGGGTAAAAATCACACACTGTAGCTTTAACTTAGGCCTCGTTTACACTGCAGGTCTTGATACCCAATTCTGATTTGTTGCCTATATCCGTTTTTTTTTACCGTCCGTTTACACGTTCTTTAAATTGTGACCCATATCCGAGTCATGTGTTGACTTGACTGAAATCCGTCCATCCGCAGATGCGCGTCTGGGTTTCTCTCGTCATTAAACCGCGGAGACGCAGCCTCGGAAAATCCGATCTGCCTGTTTACTTGACAGTCGCATTGGCACATATCCGATTTACATCTGATTAATTTCCACATATGAACGAGGCCTGAAACCGATCTCGAAATATCCGAATGCATGCGTTTTTTTCTTGTTTACGCTGTCATAGAACACATCCGATCTGTGTCGCATACGAGTAAAAAATCGGAAGTGGGTCACATTTCACTGACAGTGTAAACGATTCTAAGTGATCAAGGGCTCAGGGTGTTCCATTTAAACACATTGCAAGGGTTCCACCAGTAGTGGGCACTCGTGCAACCAAAACAATGATCCAAGTGAACAAGATGGAGGGAAGTTAGGAAGGGCATAAAAATTGGACTGAGGCCCTGTCCCAAATGGCACACTCCGGACTTGTGGACTTCCTCAGAGTCCACACTTCGGTGACGTCATGTAGTGAAGACCTATAGGGCCCTTAGCGCGAGTCCGTGAGGGCGCATTGAGAGGTATTTTTTGGGACAGACTCGATCGTCATGCCAGAAGCAAGAAGACGGTCTGATTGTTGTTATGGACAGGAGCTACAGGTTCGGGGAAATATGCTGCCTATTGTTGTTGTGTTTACATATGACTCAGTAAAGCCCTGACATTCTGTTCTATTTATTTAATGAATCATAATTCGATCGTATTATTCAGCTCGCTATTATTAGCCTATGTTTGAGACATCAACCACTGGTCGATGATCATAATGTTTGTATAAACTTGTCATAAAAACCGTAATGATAATTAAACTTAAATATTTTCTTCTCAGCCATGTTAACAATTGTCCGTGAGCGAAATCTCCTCCCATCCGTCGTCTGATTGGCCTTTCGCAAGGATTCCTGGGTAGTTAAAGTGCGTGGAGCCTGCATCTATGCGGGCTTCGCTTCAAGGGTACAAAGGGGGTGCTGCTGAGCACACTTCAGAGCGTTCAAATGCTAAATGGGACGGCCTACGGACTCGTAGACTCGGCGAGCACGCGCAATTTAAGTCCACGAGACCGAAAGTCCGCATCAAGTGCGCCATTTGGGAAAGGGCCTTAAACGCAGCCTATGAACTAAATTGACACCCCTGCACTACATTAATGCAGTTATAGTGATATTGTTGAGAAATGTAAAGACTGTTTGTTCCTTTGGCATGGTCACATAACCCTAAACAGCCACTGCAATAACACCATTAGATAAGATTGGCGCTATTACCCTTTATTGCTGAATTTAGTCAGGACGTCACTGGAAAACAGGCCACAACCGGCCAGCTGGAACAAAACATGGATAAATATATATTATACATGTACAGAAAACCTGAGCTGATATTGTTTAACAAAGCAGATAATGCAGCTGTAAACCATAAAAGGGTTACAAACTCGTGTTTGGTTGGCTACTAGCATGAGCCAGAAAGCATAAGATCAGCAGAATAAAATGAACCAAACTAAACACCCTATTTTTACAAAAGGAAACTCTTGATTAATTTGATCATATAATGATCAATAGATTAAGCACATCTATTCAATCAACTCTTCAAAAAGTCAAAAGGGGAAAGAGTGATAAATCCACCCATTCTCTTTAAATCGGGAGATTTACATTGAATTAAATTGACCATACCCCTGGATGCTGAATTAGAATGGCAGAAAGAAGAATTTACTGAATTGCAAATAATAGATCTTTTTATGAGTCTTAAATTTCTATAAAGAATAACATAAGCCGAGAAGACATCAGTTGAAAAAGTTAAATGATGTTATAACTGATGTTATTTTTTGTGTGTAAGATGCAAGAGATGTAGTAAGACGCATACTATTGGGACGCATATGATTAGTAACAAAAATAACAAACAAAAAAACATTAAAGTTAATTTATTAAATAAAAATACCTGTAGCCTACATTAAATACAAAATTGCTATAGATTATATTCTAAACAATGAGTATTCATATATTTCGGGAAATACTCAATATGTTGGGTGTTTGATAATGTTTATGAGAAATTCATATTTAAAAAAGAAATGTGGAATGTTATTAAAATGTAGCTACAATTTTTGTAGTTACGTTCCACATACATTCCATCTACCTTTCCTCGTTTTTAATAAACTGATCCTCCAAACAAAGAATTTGCCAATGCACTTCGCACTGTACTTTTATCGCTCTGAAATCTCACCTGCATGTGGGCGTGTTCTCGGGATGTCAATCGTGCGCCGCGCCGCGTCACGTAGGCTATCCACGGCGCTCTTGAGCGCAATACGGACATGCTGTGTGTGACATTTAGAAAAAGCATGCATAAACAAACCCTACCGCTTTCTGTCTGCATAGAAACAAAAATGGGAAGGAGGGATTATCGAGAGCACTGACTGTCAGAGTGTGTGACATCGTAGGTATCATGGAGAATTCACGGGCATCCCTGATGTTCAAGGCGGCCGCGGTGGCCGCGATCGGTCTCACCGCTATTTTCGTCATGCTCGTCCAAGATCCATCAGACACGCTCTTCGGATACCCAGAACTGTGGAGGAGAACCGGACTAGCCGGAGCCCCTACACGCGCGGCAGCCTGCATCTTCGCAGGCGTGTTCCTCCTCGCGATGGGCTGGTTGTACAGACTGTTATTCGCTCCTCTGGAGCTGCTCCGCGGTGTGGATGAGGTGGGGTACATCGCGGAGGACGGGCGCTCTCGTGCCCAGGCTGCCAACGAGGTGCGGCGGCGACGGAAGACTGGAGAATTACCTCCAGTTTATCCAAACGGCTGGTACCGGGTTTTAGACTCTCACATGCTGGAGAGAGGAGACGTGAAGAGTGTGACGGTGCTAGGTAGGTGTAGGCTATAACAACCGCCAAAGATGGTAAATGAAATCGCAGGTAAAATGTCCCAGTTTTATTTAAATTTTTTAGAGCTGTTAAAGTGTCTTGAGATCACAAACAGTCGCACGAAGGTATATAAAACGTTCTTAAATTAGAACGTGGGGGAAGAACATCATTAAATATCACGGGGCACGTAAATGTTGAACTGTACGCATGCGTCGAAATGCGTTTTAAAAGTTGATCTACTTGCAATTTCTTAACTAGTATAAGAAACACATTTTTGATCAGAGGCGGTTTTAGGCACGGGCAGTTAAAAAAACTAAAAAAAAAACATTTCTTCATGTCACATGGGGGGCGGCACGAGCAGTTAAAAAGATCCTCTGTGCCGCGAAGGTTTTCCTATTTTTTATCATTTCGATTCCATTATTGGCAATGGCGCCTCTGTTGCTGAGAAGGTGCCGTGCACAGAAGCGATGTCAAGGGGGTCTCCTGTCCTGACGTATCGCGTCTTTTGCGCGCTCGAGGTCGTTATTTCAAATAGGCGCAAGGGAAGCGCGCTCATAAACCTTTCAGTATGGGAGTGCACGTGCACCCAACCACGTTTTCTCTTCTCCGTAAATAAATCTTTTAGCAGAGCTACAGCAAGCGTTTTTCTGTGGTGGAAATACATTAGCTCCTAAAACTTCTTTGTCGTTGTGGAGAGCGCAGTGCATGGATGTATAGCAACGACAGCCATGGGAAAATCGGTCCGAATTTTACTATTAATAATAAAAGATAAGCTACTGTGCATTATAAATGTCAGGAATGTATCTTTATTGACTCATTCTTTTTATAGAGATGATTTAAATGCTGAAATATTAGGTTCATCTTTTTATAAAACCTTTTTTTGTGTTAACCTTTTTTTAAGTTTAGTAGGCAACATAAAAGACACTCCTTTAAAACAAATCTTTAATGTTATTAACTTGGTGAATTGATTTCATTGTGTATTAGGCTTTTTGAACAAGATTCTGTGTATGTGATCATTTTGGTCACTATATTCATGAAATGAAAATAATCAACTTTAATTATGTGTTTTTACAGTAGCCTATAATATGCAAAGTACAATTTTCTATTTTCTAAATAATCTCTGATTCTGTCCTTTTCTCTGACATTTTAAGAGTGACATAGTCCTACAAAAGCTATTTTAGGTCTAAAACAGTTTGGATAGTTGTTAATATGAGAGCTTTTCGAAATTATTTAAGAAATAGCCTAAGTATTGTGTTACTAAATAAGTATCTCTCTGACCCTTTCACTTTTAAAAACTCCATTTCGTGACAAAGTATAGTTTAACAAGTTATAACTAAAAGTGTGCCATGCATATAATTCAACGCTCGAAGGGGGTCTCGCCCTGGGTGTAATTCAAAGTAGAACCGCCACTGTTTTTGATAGGTTATCTAATATTACCTTTCCAAAGCTTTTGCTCCCTTTTAACATAAAAAAACTTGTAGGATATGAATTGATGATATCAAAAATTGCCTTTGCTACTAAAAACTCCATTCCTGATATCAAGAATGATACATATTAGCTTGTGAAAATTGAATTGTCGATATCAAAACATCGTTTCCTGGGAATGATTAAAAGTCAAAATAGCTTGCCATTATATGCAGGAATACCTGTTAGACACTTAAAAATGTCGAACAGTTTAATGAATTAGGCTATTAATGAATTACAGACCGCCAGTGTTTCCCTATTCCCTCTGCACATTTTCATCCATGTGTCTTCCTTCCAGTGCTGCGCAGATGCAGGCGGGGGACTGGGACTAAAATAGCTCTCCATTCACTGTTTTGTAGCCAGATATGTTTTCAGGTCACTTCAAGAACAGAAACGAAGTCATTTGCATCCTGATCCCTCCATTCCCATTTCCCTGATTCCCTTTATTGCTTTTACTTCATCTAAAACTTTTTAAACAGCTATATTCTTGTATGATTATTAGAAAAGTAATTTTTATGATCTCATAAATTGAGAGACTACCTTTGTACTTAAAAATTGTTTTACACACGGCAGGACTATTTAAATGAAGTGTTAAAAGGGGGAAAGCTTGAAGAAATTGGGACAAGAACAGGAACTCAAATATACCTTATATATGCATATAAATATTAACCAAAAAATAAATATTGTAAATGTCTAAATATGGCATATTTAATCAACATTCAAAAGTTGAAACTATTTGGGTGATATTTCACAGGCAGGATGTTGTAAACTGTATGTTGAAGCATTACATGCAGCTAATATACATTTTTTGGATAATTTTCTGATGGAAAGTCAGAAAAGTTATTAAGAACCTTCTGAGAGTTGGTCAGGGTTCTGGGTTATGAGAGTGCAAAGTTGCCTCTTATTGACTTCAGACAGGGTTGCGGAAGAAGAATTCTCCATCATTTTCATTATGCATCAGACTATAACCTCAAAGGTCATGACCAGAGTTAAACTCTTCTGTACGTCCAGCCCTGTCATTGCAAAGTCTTTGTCTTTTGTTACTCAGCTTGGCTTTTTGTTATGTTTAAGTGTCTGTTGCTTAGCTTAGTTGCTAGAGGATGTCCTATCATGTTGCAGACCTTTGGGTTTTCAATGAAAACCAAACAAAAAACACCTTTGTAGTTTTGTCTTTGGGATACAAAGAAACAATGTTGTGCTTTTTGCAACCTAGAGACTGTCGAACCTGCGATGCCCTTTTCTTCTCTTGATTACTATTATAATTTATAAAACCTGGACTGTCACCACCAAAAATCTTACAGATAAAAGATACTGTAAATGAAATTGCATTGTGTTTCAGACCAAATCTGGTTAACTAATCCACATTTGAACCTCACTGTGAGGCACTCTGACTGAACTTTCAAGTACATTTTAAATCATTATTTTTTTTAATGTGCACTTGTAGTGTACGTAGGGTTGCCACCTGTCCCGGTTTTACCGGGATTGTCCTTCTTTTTAATCACCTGTCCCGGGAAATTTATGCATTCTCCCGGGACACTGAATGTCCCGGTTTTCGAAAGGCTACGTGAATATGTATGTTCAAACTGTAGCGCGCGCACGACAGGGAGGGAGAGAGCGAGAGGCCTTGCGTGTGTGTGCTATGTGTGTCTCAAAAAGCGCATGTAAGAAGCGCATGTAATCGCCTTCCCCCGTTGGGCGGGTCATCGATATGTAAAGAGGCGAATGTAAGATCCCACCGTTGGGCGGGTCATCGATATGTAAAGAGGCGAATGTAAGAACCCCCCCCCCCCCCCCCCCCCCCCCGTTGGGCGGGTCAACGATATGTCCCGGTTTTTTATCAGACATAGGTGGCAACCCTAAGTGTACGTCAAGTCTTAAAAGTTTTTTTTTTAAACTGTACTTGCTGATAATATAATATTAATGAAATAAAAAGCCACTTAAAGAGAGTAGGCCTAAACTTCCCTGACTGTTCCTGAGGGGTCATATGATGCGATTTCTTGTTTTCCTTTTACTTCAGTGTGTTATGCATCTGTTAGTTCAAGTATAAGATCAGCAGAGTTACAAAGCTCAAAGTCTCAAACCTCAAGAGATAGTCTTTATAAAAGTTAAGGCTCAGCCACGCCTTCATAAAACGCTTCATTTAAACACGCCCCCGGCCCCCACAAATCTACTGCTGCGTCCCAATTCGCCTACTAATACTACGCCCTAAAAGTATGTACTCTTTTTGTGAAGACACTGGCAGTTGAAATCAGCTCCGTAATTCGCAATACGCCCCCAGCGGACGTCGTACTACACCGCGAAAAGCGTCGGAAGCGGGTAGAACAAAAATGGCGGAGAGATTAGAAAGGTTGATTTTGTCCGTGTCAGAATGTACGATTCTGTATGATCTCTCTGATGAGGGCTACAGAGATATTAATAGGAAGGCTGCTGCGTGGAGGAAAGTCGCTCAGGACGTTGAGATGTCAGGTCGGCTAAAAAATTTGATATTTTAGTGGTATAATGTCAATAGTTCGATGTCTGTCACTGTGCGCAACGATACAGAAAACTTTTCCGTCTACAAATTCCCTTCATTTACCATGGATTTACTGTAACGTTATAGCCTATTATATTATTTCCACCATGAAATGTGGGATATACATATTGAATTGTATTATAGTATTAATGTAGACAATGTATTAAAGGACTAATGTAATAAAATTACAGTATTTAATGTATTGTTACATTTTAATTGTATAACTGCCCTAATAACGTTAAGTCATGAAAATAAAAAAATGACATGACAACTTATCGTTCTAAAATCATTATTTATTGTATGAAAAGTTTAGAAATCAGGTTTGTTTATCAGTACGATAGCAACGCTCAACTTCCGCTGGAATTGTCGGATAGGAACCGTCCGTAGCTTTTCGCAAGAGTTCAATTTTTTGAACCCATCCGGATGACCAACGGACGCGATTTTCTTCGCACCGCACTCTGTCGGACCCGTTTCGGACCCATTCGCATGCGGTCTGCGAATCTCCATAGGAAATGAATGACTTCCGGTCGTTTCGGTGCCGTATCGGAGCTGATTTCAACTGCCAGTGTGAAGGCGGCGTAAGCTCTAGTTCCTTTGCGACTGACGTATCGATCAATCTTGCCGAATCAGGTACTTAAGATGGCGGAAGACAAGTTTTAGAAGTGAGTGACGTCAGTGAGGAGACGTTGATGACATCATCTGATATTCATGTATACGCAAAGAAGGCGGAACTTTTATTCTTGCTGTATTGAGGCTTGTTTTTGAGATGTGCAAAATCTGCGCAGAACCGATCACCGGTGATCAGCGCGAGATTCATGCCGGTTAGAAATGTGTCCGAGTGCGGTCCGACTTGCTCTGATGTCATGCTGACGTGTGTCAAAAAACTCTCGCGAGTGCAAGGCGGCCGTGTCGGATTCTGCAGTCGCGCGCAGTTGCTCTCCACCGACTGCGCTAATCAAAACCATGATGGGAAACGACTTACTGACGAGACGGCTTAAAGCTGATTGGTTTAAACAACCGTGATGTATTGTTCTCTTTTAAAATGTTTGATTTTAAAACTCTGATATCATGTTTTATTGTGTATACGTTATGTGTGAATATTCCCAAACTCTCTGACAGTGCGATCTCTATGGATTATGCAATGTAATTTTTATTTTTTAAAAACTATAAAAAAAAAACACATATGTCTGTATTAATTATGATTGATAAACACGTATTTGGAATGGAATTAAATAACAAGTACATTGGGTGTCTTGTTCATTATATTTATTTTCATATAAAAACAACAGAACTTAAATTACATCCAGTTTATTAGCAACACCGTGCACGAGCGTGAATCCCACGATATCCATCTCTGATCTCACAGGTGTCTGATCCTGTCTGATCCACTACGAGAAGAGAGATCTGTCCATCTTGCCTGCACTTTTTTCACGCCTCCTCTCACTGCAGCCGCCTAGTCTCGCATACATTTCAGGCGAGGCAAGGCGCATCTCAAACAAGCCCATGTCGTGGAGGCGCTGTGTTTTTCACATGGTTTTTCATTGCAAAAGCCAAGCTACTTTGTTTGGCCTTCCAAAAGAGGACACAATTAGAAAACAGTGCGTAAGCTTTATTTACAACACTGTTCCAGAACAGTACAACTAAAATACCCGACTGTGTGCTGGCGCTGCTGCGCATTTTTGTTTCCAGAACCTGCGAGAGTTGGCCGGTGTTCTGCACAAAGGCTGATTCTAAAAAGTGGGGCAATTTTTTGCATCTAGGCCTACATTTTGGCGCTTCTGACTCACAGACACAGCCTGTAAGAATTTGCTACCGACTATTTAAACGCAAGTATTGACCAGTAACAGTTATAGAGTAGCACTTGTTTGTCGTTACTTTCTTCGATCACAAATGCAGATATTTATGTTTACATGGTGTTCTCACATCCGTAGCACGGCGCGACGCGTAAAAATACAGTATAAATCATTATAATCAGTAACTATGTACCCAGTGAAATAACCTTACTAATCTGATACAATCTGGTCCAGTCGCGCTGACAAAGTTGATCGATCAGCTTGGTCATCTTGGTAGTGTGATAAGGTAGTAATTACCGACATTATCACGCTTTGGGAGCTGATGTTAAAATATGGTAAGGCTTAAGGTTTTTGGGCCAATCACAATGCACTATATTACTTGCCAATCAGAGCACACCGCGCTTTTCAGAACGATGAGCTTTGTAAAAATCGCTGCGTTTCAGAAAGGCGGGGCATAGAGGAGCAACAATAATGTAGGCTACTACTACAGTATGTGTAACATAATGACTTTTTTGAACCTAAAACCGCGTAAACACATTGCATTAAACCAAATACACAAAATGTTATTTTTAGAACCATCATATGACCCCTTTAAGGATATACTAAAAAGTGCTTGCAATAATTCCAAAATGAATAATTAATGACTAGCATACTAAAACACATGTAATGTACTTAATTATAACTGTGGTTACATTTAAAGGTAATATAATGAAATTAAAGTATATTTTAGTTTACCATTAATGCTAGTACATTCGAAACACTGTAACCATATTTCCAAAGACCAAATAAGAAATTATGAAATTACATATAAAGATGTACTTAAGTGGGTCAAAACCATAGTCAAAACGCACTCTCAACTAATTGCATTTAAATCGATTTTTTTTCATTTTAATTGTAAATAACATGCAATTAAGTGTCTGAAAACATAACATTCAGTTTGCGCTTAAATATATATTATTTTAAATTAGATTATTTCCATAATAAGTACTCTTTTTAAAAGTATGCTAAAGTGAAGATGATATCAGGATGACCCATGTTTGCCATATGTTAAAGACATCTGTGGTTATATGCTTTCTTGATGCTATCACAAACCCACAGACTAAAAAGCAGAGGTGACACAGCTAAATTTGGTTTTCTTTAGTGATCTCAAAGGGCACAACGTTTAATTGCATGCAGTTACTGCTACAGCATATTGATGTGCATTTGATAAAACTTTAGTTAAATGGTCTATCGGCTAGATGTCCCATAGGAATCATATCAGATAACAGACTCAGCTCAAACACACTGCCCTCGCTCTATACATATCAGCTATATGTCTCATAGGAATCATATCAGATAACTGATATGCTGCCTCAGCTCAAACACACTGCCCTCGGTCTATATATAATATGATTTTAATGTCTGACCTCTTCATATTGACTTAGGCTATTTCCTGTTGTTTGTATTTGCTGTGTTGGACTATACAGAGTATTTTCACACACATTATTGTTACCATTTGCTATTACCAGCCATAATGTTTGTTGGTTTCCACTGCCTTTTTCTTTTGTGCAGTTTTGTCATCTGAGTGGAGCTTTTTTTCAGGGGCTCTGCATTGCAGGCAAATAAAACCCATCAGGTCAGCATAACAGAAAGTGAGTTTTCCGATACTGTCGCTGTAGACCTGAGGAGTGAGAATGACTATGCAAATCAGGGCAGTTCGTAAGTTCTTTCTTAAATTGGAACGTAAAATCCACACTATAGGCTTATAACTACTTGCTAGTTTGTAACCAACTCTGTACTTTATTCTGTTGCACCATTTGTTTGTAAGGCAGAATGTAGCTAGCTCTCCATAAAGTAATACGTAGTCACATAATATGACATTTACCCTCGATGATCTAATAGCAGCCTTCAAATACCTAAGCAGAAGTTGTGTTGAAAAGCCGTGAATTTCAGTTTATCATTCGTTCTAACTTCTTTTGCGGTAAACGGTAAAAATACGTTTCCATTAAATACGATACTTAATCATGCCTGATAGCACACGTACATCACGGAGACGTCTATTTGATGTGCGTGTTTACATCTGGAAGACGTATTTTTTAGAGTGTTTGCTCATCTGCAATACGTCTATAGGACGTTTCCTGTCAGATGTCAAATAAACATTTCGAAAATGTTTTTAAGATGTTTATGATTTAGAATGTATGTAAAACTGACATTTTAAAGATGTCTTTCAGATGTTAGTAAACAGCAGACGCTTTCCAGATGAAGTGATCTTTCACAGACATCTTGCAGACGTACGTGTGCTATCTAATAAGTGTTTTTATATGTAAATAACATTCATAAACTGTATTTGAAACAAAATGAATAATGATAAATAAATAAGTACTGATACAAAAAACGTAAGAAATGACATTTATTGATTATGACTGATTTTATTTGACATGCGCAACACGGACAGATGCGCACAGCTGCACACGGCTACGCGCTGTTAGGACGGGTTTCTGTCGATGAGCCGCAAGTAATCAACTCACATAATGTTCTCTCTCTTAGAATGTAAGCGAGTGTAAATGTCAGCATTATCATATATGTCTAAAGAATTAAAGTCTGTAAGGTAAAAGAGCTTATTGATGCAGTTCAGTCTGCTATTTTATTCCAACCATTACACCTGATCGGAGGCTTCCTTAAATATTTAGTTTATACGTAGAGTTACACTTCAACTAAGTTTAATGGTGCAACGCAAAAATATTTAGTAGTGCGAAAGTTGTAACTTAGTGCCCTTTTATGTCAAATATAGTTGTAATTTACTCACAGCTGGTGCAACCGGCCCCTGGATTTTACAATCTTGAATGTTGCTTCGCCTATTCCTGGTTATATAAAAACTGCAGCTTGGCAGACAAACAATAGGTCTGATTATTAACTGACACACTTTACTGTTGGTTTTTAATTAATTATTAACTTTTCCATTTGGATCATGATATAGGCTGAGACGTAATAGCAAAATCCAGACCAGTGTCACACATGCTCATTGATGTGACATGAATTGTCAATTATTCTGGGTAGTTATTATTATACTGCAAACCTCCTCCTCGCTCTGTGTTTGGCCTTTTGGGCATAAACAAACAGGTCAGGCCCTTTCTAAAAGAAAATTCATTCAGAATGACAGTCTGTGGCAGTTACCAGTTACCCAATTAAAAGTGCAGTAAGCGATTTCTGAAAAAACGCTGTTGAAAGTGGAGCACCACAAAAACGTGTAGCCAATCAGCAATAGGGGATGTGTACACTCAAGATGTGTAGGACATAGAGTAAGCTAGAGGGAGATTTGAAGAAAAACTTTTTGAAAGATAGATGGCTAAAAGACATTACAAAAGAGAAATGGTCAGGGGAATATCACTGGCAAAAGAAGGGTTATGATCAGGCAAGGACTTGAACCCGCGTTAATATTAGAAAAGCTTTCCAGCGCTGGAGAGTCCTAAACGGGAAGGCCTGAAAACAGACGCAGAGGTTGAGTTGTTTTTGCTCCATATGTGAGTGACATTGGTTTTTGATGACAAGGAAGAACAAAAGAACCTTTTACCTGAAGAAGTCTCTTCGTTCTTTTTGTGAAAGACCAATACTTCCCCCTTCAGTTTATTGTAACCAATTGCGGCATACAATACTATTTTTACTGTTAAAGACTACAGCAAAATGAAATGACATTTAGTTGTATTTTTCTCCAGGACAGCAGGTGGCAGTGTTCCGTGGGCAGGATGGCAAAGCCTATGTGGTGGATGCTTACTGTCCCCACTTAGGTGCCAACCTGGCTGTGGGGGGGCGAGTCGTAGGGGGCTGCATTGAATGCCCTTTCCACGGGTGGCAGTTCCGTGGGGTAGATGGGAAATGTGTCAAGATTCCATATGCAGATAAAGGTAAGGGATCCGAAAAGAAATTGAGACATTTTTAAGACGTGTTTTTTATGTTCATGATTTGATGACTGTATTGTTTTTGTTGCATATAACTTTGTCTATAAGTGCAAATGATACATACAAGTTCTTCTAACTGAATTTTAATGAAATGTCATTACAATTTAAAATAAAGTTTAAAATGTATTTTATTCCTGTGATTAACAGTTCTGTCGTGAATCGCGCAGGCTGATTGGTCCTTAAAGTCCCCATGTAGTCAATAAATGTATCAATTAAAATTCATCTTTGATCACCAAAATTACATATTTAAAAGTTTTTTTCCTTTGGAATTTCTTCTTGCCTTAAAATAGCTTGAATGGAACTCTACACCCTTGCTTTATTTAGTATACTCGGATTCTTGATTATGCAGATAAGCCCCGCCTCCACTCACTCAGGCTTCCTGATCCACTTTACTGTAGTAAACACTGCACAATGGCAAGTGGAAATACTGGTTTAATTTAGCCAAGCCATATATATAAGTGGAAGAGTGCATTATACAAGCTTGTCTACTAGTCGATGTATCATAATGCGTTTTATGTATCGCTGTCTACAATGCCAGACACATAACAGTAATTAATATGATTAGCCTTTGGCTTAACTGTTATCAAACAGCTAATAATGTGTTGCTAATGTTACACAAAACATGTTCCCCTTCGCCATCTTAGAGTCAGATGACTGCCTTCTGAAAATCAGTATCCTTAGAAACGCTTTGAACATCATAGAAAGTCAGTGGAGAAAGTCATATAGTTCATCATAACCTGGTAATATTCATCAAATAAATAATTCACCCGCTATATAGCTAAATGTACTCGGTTTTTCATATCAACAGAAAAATATACCGGGATAATCTGGCTTCTCTTGAGACTCCCCTGCTTCACACAGCAGTTAATGATATGCTAAAGCCCACCGGCACATATGCGGTAGGTTACAAGATAGTTTGTGACGCAAGAAACACAGGCGATTTCAAAATGCGTTTTTGAGACTGTCTTTACTTCACTGCAGTTTTAAGGAGAAAATACTCAATAGTGTTGACTGATGAATTTGCACATGGTTTGTCTTAAAGCATATTAAAAACTCAACATAGATATCTAAACAACATTAAGAAAACGTTTTCACCACAGGGGGTCTTAACTCAATCTTCCTGCAATCACATCATTCTCTATAGACCCTTTTTGCGCCAACGTCACAATTACGTCACAGCGTGAGCTGGAGGCAAAACAAAGGGAATACTGGAGGCAGCCAATACACACCAGCACAGATTCGGGATAACAGTACAGACTCCAATTTGAAATTTTGTTGCATAATGTTTTTAATAACTATTGTGATTATTTGTGAATCATCTATGATTGTATACATTGTTTTGGATTGATTGTGACTAGACTTTTTGAAGAACCTGGTAAAAAAGAATAACCAAATACATAAAGTTAAAAAATGTATTTGCTGTATCTGGAATTTTTATTTCTAGAAAATATTCAGATCATTAAAATTGCACTGTAATATCACTCTACATGGTCGTCTTCTGGCCTTGGCGGTGGCTAGGCAGAACTTCGGATCGTACCACACAAGTCGTGTACGTGACCATTCAGTAAATAGTTATAGGCATCTAAAGATTTATATGCCCTCAGTTTCTCTTAATGCTCGGTTTCTCTATCAGGTAGGTGTAGAAGTCAGGCCACTCAACCGGAGGTAATCCTGTCAGATCGTCCATCCATTGAGTGAGCGTGTAGGGGTCGGTCAATCTGGTTCCATCCGTTAAAGTAAACTTTTGCAAATAACAATCGCGGTCCTGGACAGTCAGTGACCTTACACATTAAGATACAATCGGATTTTCTTCAGTCATAGCGTTAGTGAAGTGGCCAAAGGAATCGTTCAGCCTCCACCTAAGCTCCGCCCACAAAAAAACTTTTCAGTTAAAAACCATGTTTACTAACTGAAAAGGGGTCTATAGGGCAAAGCTGATTGGTTCCTGCTGTATCAGTAGCCAATAAGCTTGCTGCTCAAGCTTAAAATAATAGTTCAGCATTTCAGATCTAGAGGGTTTCATTCAGAAACCCCCCACCTTCCCCAGCTCCACCTGTATAGATCTGCTACGGTTAATTCATGTATGCTATATTGTACAGCAGCAGCAGCATGTTTTACTTGCTCACAGCAGCGTGTTATGTAAGTATTGGCAGTAGAACAAGCAATAACCAAAAGAAGCAGCGAAGTAGATCTATTCCGCCAAGACCAAACATATCAACAATGTCATATCAATTACCATGCAAAACACACCAAAAACGAGAGTTGTCATGACAGAAATGCATCCTTGCTCAATAAAAGTATTAATTTCTTTAAAAAAAAAAATCATACTGAGCCTACAATTTTTAATCTGTAGTGTATTTGACATTTGTTTGGATTGTTTTTAGTGCCCGAGTTTGCGAAGGTGCGCTGTTGGCTCAGCCGTGAGATCAACGGGCTGGTTCTGGTGTGGTTTCACTGTGACGGGCTCGAGCCCAGCTGGAGAGTGCCAGAACAGAGCGAGATCACCCGCGGGGAATGGGTGTACCGCGGTCGTACCGAACACTTCATTAATGCACACATTGAGGTGAGACAGCATAAGTAATCCATCTCGTATGTAAATATAGTGTCTGTATCTAACAGTCACTTTTGGTTCTGTCTTTTCTCAGGAGATTCCAGAGAACGCTGCGGACATCGCGCACTTGGCTCATTTGCACACTCCAGGTATCGTCAGTGGAGTTGATCTGCGCTATACTAACAGCAAGACCTGGGAGTTTATACGGCATGACTGGAAGGTTTGATTCCTCCTCACATGGACATTGTCAACAGCAGTGTTATTTTAGCATAACTGAAATACTATTATCAATTTTGTTAATATTTCTAATTAGATTTTTTTATTTTCTCACTTTAATTTTAGTTCAAGTTTAAGTCATTTTTGTGTTTTTTTAATACAGTTTTATTTTACTTAGTTTTAGGTATTTTAGTACCTCAAGTTAAACTAAATGAAAATGAGAAATGTTGCTTCGGAAACTAGCTGATATTTAGTTAGTGTTTATCTTGTTTCAAGTAATACATTTTTTATGGTTTTAGTTTTTGTTTAGTTTATGATAAAAACCCTGGTCAAAAGTTTTTATCTCATTATGCAACGGAAAACTAGGGTACGTGGTTAAATTAAAATGGATAACACTATCATAAAACCATAAAAATATAGAATATCTTGTAAGCTCCACTCTTCTGTTAAAAAAAGACTTCCTTGTGTCTATGTGTGTTGAGTTTGCTACTTGGTTAAAGGAGCCTTATAACGACATGTTTTGCATTTTATTTATATAATCCTATGTATAATGCTGTTCAAGATGTCTTTTATCAATAACTGTCCAAATTGAATAAACCGTTTTGTCACTGTACCTTTAAGAAAAAATATGCTAATTATGTTAGGATTGGCTTTGCATGTGAAATAAACGTCTCAGTGGACTGGACCATTTTTATTTAAAAAGAGCTAATTTAATCCCGTTTTCCATTTAATCTTAAAGGGATAGTTCACCCATAAATGAAACTTCTGTCATTATTTACTCACCCTCAAGTTCCAAACCTGTATGAGTTTCTTTCCATAGAAAAAGATACTATGGAAGTCGATGGGTGCCGTCAACTGTCTGGTTACCCATATTCTTCAAAATATCTTCTTTTGTGTTCAGCAGAAGAAAGAAACTCATACAGGTTTGGAACATCTTGAGGACGAGTAAACACCATTTTTGGGTGAACATTATTTTCTCGCCCTCATGTTTTTCCAAACCTTTATGACTTTTTTGTGTATTTTCCAGGTGGAGTGGAAAGCCGAGCCCGAGCCGAACGAGCACTGCTCGCAGATGTTGGTGAAACACGCTCTCACTGTGTTCGGTCGCCACTGGCCTCTTCTTGATTTGGACGTCAAGGCCAGACAGGTAATAACTGAATTGTCAACTAGAGGGCGTGTGTGAGCTGTGCAGACTGAGAGAGACGCCAGGAGACTGACTGATTAGAAGAATGGAAAGAAAGTCATGGATGATCTTGAACACAACAGCAGTGTCTTGATCTGTGTGTTCTGAGGGTAGTTCGCTGCATCTTAAGCAGTTAGGCGAGAGCATACAGAGCATGCTTTTATGTAAATTAAGTGTGTGTGTGTGTGTGTGTGTGCGCGCTCGATGCTGTTCATTTCTGTGGGATGTGTCAGATTTACAAATGAGATGCTTTTGTTGTACAGTGCACTCAATGCAGATTATTTTCTTCATGAATCAAGTATTATGGGTTAAATAATTCAGATTCTGTGCTGCAAAACATACTAAGCTTTTCTGTCATTTCACAAATGTTTTTTAAAATTGAATTCACAAAAATCTTTACACTTATTACTAATGAATTTTTTGTACATTATCTAAGGTTAGATATCTATTAAACAGATGTATATTAATTTATTACTTACTTTATTATATTTATTATTTTATTTAAGTTATTAATATATTATTTTTCATTGTTAATATATGTTTGTTCGTATTACATTAGCTAATGTAAATTAAATTAACATTAACCAAAGTAGATTAATGCTCTAAAAATATTGTTATTGCTAATTTGATGCATGAACTAATGTTAAAGTATAGAAGCCTATAGTAAAGTGTAATCAAATATGTTGTGTTTGTTTTCGTGTCTATGTAGCAGTCCAAGTCTCAATGCCATAATTTTCCTTCATGGTCAGTTGTGCAACATTTTTCTTTTTGTGTTGTCTGAAAAGGAAAGGTCTTGTCTCCATAGTGACGGTGAATAATCCTGATGGCATGTGTGAAAACAGTTGTAATTCAAGGCTGTTCTTGGATCCTCACTTGAGGGTTGAAGTTAAAAAGACTCTGAATCCTTGAGGGTGGAAAGTGCTATAGGCGTGAGAAGCAAAATCTATCTGTATTAGGGAAGATTTTGTTATGATTTATGTGAATTAATCAATTTGATCTGGTCTTACGCAGCTGGTGCATCATAGATAACAGTCATTTTACTCCCTGAAGATATGAATGATATATTTGATGTTTGCAGGTGGGTCCAGGTGTGGTTTTCCTGCTCTTTGAACACAGTTTCTTGGGTCGGGGTGTGATCATGCACTGCGTTACCCCAGTCGAGCCGTTACTGCAGTGTGTTTCACACACTATCTTCTACCAGAACAGCATCCCTCCCCTGGTACCCAAGTTCATTCTTCGGGCAGAGTGCATCCAGGTAACGCAGACATGAAGTGTCCGCAAAGCAGATTTTAAATTTGGTATTCTACATTAATTGACAACATTATTACATGTTGTATTCTGAAAAGTTTCTCATTCATTTACTGCCGCTCAAAAGTAAATATATATATATATATATATATATATATATATATATATATATATATATATATATATATATATATATATATTACTCTTCTGCTCACCAAGGCTGCATTTATTTGCTATACTGTTGAGTAAAAGCAGTAATATTACGACGATAGTATTACAATTTAATGTAACTTTTCTATTCTAATGTATTTTGAAATATAATTTATTCCTATGACAAAATTTTCAGCATCATTACTCCAGTCTTCAGTGTCACATGATCCTTTAGAAATCATCCTAATATGCTGATTTGTTGCTCAAGAAACATTTCTTATTATTATAAATGTTGAAACAGTTGTACTGTCTAATATGTTTGTGAAAACCGTCATTTATTTTTCAGGATTCTTTGATCAATATAAAGTTCAAAAGAACAGCATTTATTCGAAATTAAATGCTGATGGTATTTGATTTTTGAATTTTATATACATATACATATACACTGCCCGATCAAAAAAAGTTGCTATTTGGATTAGGCAAATGCTTAAGAGTCTATGATTGGACCATTATTGCAGTGATTATTATGTTTATAGCATCTAATACACTCACCTAAAGGATTATTAGGAACACCTGTTAAATTTCTCATTAATGCAATTATCTTATCAACCAATCACATGCCAGTTGCTTCAATGCATTTAGGGGTGTGGTCCTGGTCAAGACAATCTCCTGAACTCCAAACTGAATGTCAGAATGGGAAAGAAAGGTGATTTAAGCAATTTTGAGCGTGGGATGGTTGTTGGTGCCAGACGGGCCGGTCTGAGTATTTCACAATCTGCTCAGTTACTGGGATTTTCACGCACAACCATTTCTAGGGTTTACAAAGAATGGTGTGAAAAGGAAAAAACATCCAGTATGCGGCAGTCCTGTGGCCGAAAATGCCTTGTTGATGCTAGAGGTCAGAGGAGAATGGGCCGACTGATTCAAGCTGATAGAAGAGCAACTTTGACTGAAATAACCACTCGTTACAACCGAGGTATGCAGCAAAGCATTTGTGAAGCCACAACACGCACAACCTTGAGGCGGATGGGCTACAACAGCAGAAGACCCCACCGGGTACCACTCATCTCCACTACAAATAGGAAAAAGAGGCTACAATTTGCAAGAGCTCACCAAAATTGGACAGTTGAAGACTGGAAAAATGTTGCCTGGTCTGATGAGTCTCGATTTCTGTTGAGACATACAGATGGTAGAGTCAGAATTTGGCGTAAACAGAATGAGAACATGGATCCATCATGCCTTGTTACCACTGTGCAGGCTGGTGGTGGTGGTGTAATGGTGTGGGGGATGTTTTCTTGGCACACTTTAGGCCCCTTAGTGCCAATTGGGCATCGTTTAAATGCCACGGCCTACCTGAGCATTGTTTCTGACCATGTCCATCCCTTTATGGCCTCCATGTACTCATCCTCTGATGGCTACTTCCAGCAGGATAATGCACCATGTCACAAAGCTCGAATCATTTCAAATTGGTTTCTTGAACATGACAATGAGTTCACTGTACTAAAATGGCCCCCACAGTCACCAGATCTCAACCCAATAGAGCATCTTTGGGATGTGGTGGAACGGGAGCTTCGTGCCCTGGATGTGCATCCCACAAATCTCCATCAACTGCAAGATGCTATCCTATCAATATGGGCCAACATTTCTAAAGAATGCTTTCAGCACCTTGTTGAATCAATGCCACGTAGAATTAAGGCAGTTCTGAAGGCGAAAGGGTGTCAAACACAGTATTAGTATGGTGTTCCTAATAATCCTTTAGGTGGTTGTATGTTTGGCAACAGTTCTTCTAACCCTAACTGATGGAGTGTGTAGCTTTTCATTTCTTAAACAACCATGTAGGAAGACACATCATGGCCATATTCCAGGATAACAATGTCAAAATTCATCAGGCTCAGATTGTGAAATAATGGTTGTGAAATAGCATGAATAATCATTTTCACACATGAATTGGCACCTCTGAGTCCAGATCTTAAATTCATTTGGGATTTCAAGTCTTTGGGATGTGCTGGAGGAGACTTTATAGAGTGCTGGACTCTTGCATTGTCAATACAAGATTTTTTTAAAATTCTTTATTAAAATTTACGCACCTCTTTTCACAACATTTATTTCATGACTTTTTTTTTTGTCCGGGCAGGGCAGTGTATATATATAATATAAAATAATATGCTGTTTTGTATAGTTACAATATACCTAGCAAGGGATGCGTATGAGATGTCTCAACTCATGGTTTTGCTGTTACAGTTCGAACGAGATGTGATGATCTGGAACAACAAGACGTACATCTCCAAACCTATGCTTGTGAAAGAAGATTCTGCTATTCAGAAACACAGACGCTGGTTCAGTCAGTTCTACAGTGAGAACAGCCCTCAACTGCGTTACCAGCACGATACTCTGGACTTCTGAACATGAACTATGATTCAACCCAAATGGGTTGTTAAAAGGCCAATAATACCAATATTTTTTTAACCGAAGCTGATATTTTGTTGATATTTAAAAAAGAAAAAGAAAAAATCATTATGCAAAAATTATAATTATGCATTTCTTTTGCAGTTCTTTTTAACAAAACATTGTTTAAACAAACAACATGTGCAAAGACAATAATAAAGCAAATGCATAATAAAAGTGCACGTGCATTTGGATATTACAAGTCTGGATATTATACTTTTTATTCCAAATCTTAAAAGTATGAGCTTATAAATACTGTATGTCTGTTCAAGTGTGTTGTGTAAAAATAGGTAACTTGTTTTCCATCGAAAGGACCTTTCCTCCTTGTTGAAGTGCCTCAGACAATCATCTGTCAGTAAATAATAGTTGTGTATTTCTATCTACTGTGCTTCCTGATTACAGAATTACACACTACAGCTACTGCGGTCTTTGGGTTTGGACTGTCTGAGAGTCCTCTAAGCTTCAGTAAGCAATAAGCCAAAGCCCAGAATTGCCTTTGTCTTTGCAGATGCACCAGGTCTTGTACACAAACCTGTGCACACTGTGAACGGATGCAAAAGGAAGTTCCCAGAAGTTCTCTTATGGCGCTTTTCCATTACCAGTACCAGCTCGACTCGACTCGACTCGACTCGACTCGACTCGCCTTGGCTCGCCTCGACTCGGCTCGCTTTTCGCTCCGTTTTCCATTGCAGAAAGTACCGCCACAAATAGTACCCGGTCGTCATAGCGACGCCTTTCGTTTCTCGTTGCCCCATCAAGCTCTCGCTGGATCCTCTCTTCGGCAACCAAACAAAGGAATGTCTGCACCTCCTCGTTTGACCACGGTGTATTCTTCCGAGTTGCCATAACAATAGTAGTAAGTTTAGTAACTATCTCTGGCCAAACTATTTAAAAATGGCGGGGTTATTTATTCTGGATACTCCATCTGGCGCGTGCAATGATGACGCAGATTCTCTGTGACCAATCAGCAGTCGGCATTGTTTTCACGTCACATTTTAGTATCGCCTTAGCTCGCCTCAGCTCGCTTAGAACCCTTTCTTTTACTGTCTATGTTAGAACCTCGCCGAGGTGATACGAAAAAAAGTACCCGAAAGCAGGTACAGGTACAGGTACAACTTTTACACAGTGGAAAAGCAAACTTAGATGGACCTTGAATAATTCACGAGTGTTGTTCTGCCCCCAGATACATACAACTGTTTCGTATTAAACTTTGGCACATAACTCGTCCCATAACTGTAGCAAACACTTGGAATAAACAGAACGAAATCGTCCACTAGTGTAGATGCTAATATAGTTATCATTACAGTTATCTTTATAGTTATCGTTCTTGTGAACGGGCCTTATTCTAAGGAATTATTCTGTAGGAAATAAATATATAATTATAATATAAATATAATTGTAGATTATAATTGTGTATACATTTACATGATTTTTTATCATTTTAATTTTAGAACAGGTTTTTATTAAATGAGCTTAACATTATGTGATCTATATTATATATCAGACAAACAGATAGATAGATAGACAGACAGATAGATAGATAGACAGACAGATAGATAGATAGACAGACAGATAGATAGATCTTCTTTTTGTATTAAATACAAATGAATGCCGTTCACACTATGATGATAGACAGATTTTAAAATTTGCAGATGATTCTGTCATTGTGTCTCTTTTAAATGAAAATGTGATTGATCATGGACCAATAGTGAAGGATTTTAATGAGTGGTGTAAGTGTTCCTTTTTAAACATAAATGTGTCCAAAACGAAATAATTAATTATTGATTTTAGCAAACAGAGCCCATTTCTCCCCCTCACTATCATTGATGGCCAGCCCATTGAGATAGTACAAGAATATAAGTACCTTGGCACAACAATTGACAGTAAGCTATGTTTTGATTCTCACACTGATGCTGTTTGTGCTAAAGCCCAGCAGCGAATGTATTTTTATCGTAGATTGAGGAATTTTAACATTGACCCCACTCTGATGGAAATGTTTTATTCTTGTTTTCTTGAGTCTGTTTTAACTTTTTGTTTTATCTGTTGGTTTGGTTCCTTGTCCACAAAGAACAAAAACCGACTAGAGAGCATTGTTAGAACGTGTAGCAAGATAGCGGGTATTAACTTCTCCCCCCTCTCCCACATCTACTCCAACAGAGTAGCCAAGAAGGCTCTAGCTATTGCAGCTGACCCCAGTCATCCTTTGTCCTGCCAGATTAAGCTACTCCCCTCAGGCCGTAGGTACTCCATGCACAGATGCAGGTCAAATAGATATCGAAATTCTTTTATCCCGACTTCGGTCTCGATATTAAACAAATTGCCAGAACTGCTTTAATGTACTTAATAATTAATTAATTTTCTATGTATTTTTAGAGACTATGTGTGTTTTATACCTTGTGGTAATGTTGTGTGTTGTGCCTTGTGTTTATCTGCTGGCTGTACAAATAATTGCCCTTCGGGGACAATAAAGTAACCTACAGACAGACAGACAGACAGACAGACAGACAGACAGACAGACAGACAGACAGATAGATAGATAGATAGATAGATAGATAGATAGATAGATAGATAGATAGATAGATAGATAGATAGATAGATAGATAGATAGATAGATAGATGATATTCAACGAAAGCTTAATATTTTATTTACTGTGACAGGACTTGGCTGAAAGCCCTTCTTCAGGTTTCACCGTAATTAATTGTTTATTCTCCAAGCTTGTTACTAAAGGCGCCCCCCATTATCCAATAGACCAAAACACACTGCGGAAATTAGTGTCCACCAAATAGCTGCCAAGTAGGTAGTGCAATTACTGGACATGTTCCTATCAATTACCATCAATAATGGTTATCCACTCAAAAGGGACATTGCAGCAGTGCAGTTCCAGTGCAGTTCATCTGATTCCATCCACTGTCTGTCTCATAACACTAAGTGGCATTAATGAATATGTTTGACCATGGTGACAGACAGGATCTGTCTATGACATGCACCCTATGGTCTTGCCCTGTTAATACATCCTGATTGTCATCTAGATGGAGCGATCATCATTCTGGGTTACTGCCCTAAACATATGCTGGTATGCAGATGTTTCGGCCTGGTCAGTTAAGCCTTCTGAACAGCTCATCTCCTGTCGTGCCTGCAGTGTCTTGTGTGTCTGTGTTCAAAGAGCATGCATGGCTGTACAGACTGAGCCTTTCTGTGCTGGCTGGTGCAAAACAAGGGGAGGACAATTATGACAGACCCTGTGACAGGCTCTAGGGACTCTGAATGAGATGATCTATGATTGAATAATGATTCTTTAGACACATATTTAGTTTTTTTTTTTTTTTTATGAAATCACTATTGTTTGGTTCTAAGGAAAATTAAATACAAATTTGCACTTTATTTACTCCGTTATTGCCATAAAATGTCAGATAAACTGTATTAAAAATACGATTATTAGACTTATTTCTGAAGGATAATGTGGCAGTGATGCCTGGAGTAATGGCTGCTGAAAATTCAGGTTAAAAAAAAGAATATATACTATATATATATATATATATATATATATATATATATATATATATATATATATATATATATATATTAATTAGTTTATATTGTTATCATTTCACAATATTACTGTTGTATCAGTACTTTATTACTTTATTGTATCAAATAAATGCAGCCTATGTAAGCACAAGAGACTTCTTTCTAAAACATTTTTAAAAAATCGTAATCATGCTTTATAATTATTCTTTATAACAGGTAGTGTATACACTGAGCCAAAACATTATGACCAGTCAAAAGTGAAGCAAATGTCGTTGATTATCTCCTAACAAGGAGATGAAAAGCACTATGCAAATAAATGTGAATTGAATTGAACAAGGGCTCATATTAAGGTCTGGGTAGATTAGATAGGAAGCAAACAATAGGTTCTCGCAATCAACGTGTTGGGTGCAGGAGAAATGGACAGGAATAAAGATCTGAGTGACTTTGACAAGGCCCAAACTGATATGGCCAGACAACTGTATCAGAGTCGCTCTGAAACGTAAGGCTTCTGTGTTGCTCCCGGTCAGCAGAGGTGAGAATTTACCAACAGTGGTCAGAGGAGGGACAAACCACAAACCGGCAACTGGGTGTTGGGCCCCAAGGCTCATCAATGCACAAGGGCAATTAAGGCTACCCCGTCTGGTCCGAGCCAACAGAAGGTCTAATGTGGCACAAGATTTTAATGATGGGAGGAATGTGTCAACACTGCTGCGTATGGGACTGTGAAGCCACAGACCAATCAGAGTTCCTATGACCCCTGTCCACCGTCAAAAGCACCTACAATGGGCATGCGAGCGTCGGATCTGGTCCTTGGGGCAGTGGAAGAAGGTCGCCTGGTCCATGAGCGCGTTGTCTTCTACATGATGTGGATGGTCGTGTACGTGTGGGACAGCAACAAACTGGTGGAGGGAGTGTGATGCTCTGGGCGATGTTCTGCTAGGAAACCCACGCCCGGCCTTTCATGTGGACGTAAATTTGACACGTGCCACCTACCTAAACATGGTTGCAGACCAGGTACACCCCTTCATGACAATGGTGTTTCCTGGTGGAAGAGGCTTCTTTCAGCAGGAAAATGCACACTGCACACATTGTTCAGGAATGGTTTGAGGAACATGATGAAGAGTTCAAGGTGTTGCTCTGGCCTCCAAATCCCCCAGAACTGAATCCTATTGAGCATCTGAGGGATGCGCTGGACCAAGAAGTTCGATCCACAGCGGCTTCCCCTCGCAACCTACAGGGCTTGAACGATCTGCTGCCAAATTCTTGGTGCCAGAAACCACAGGACACCTTCAAGGTCTTGTAGAGTCCATGCCTCGGCCGGTCGGCGTTGTTTTGGCGGCAGGCGGAAGGGCCGACAGCATGTTAGGTGGTCATAATGTTTTAGCTCATCGGTGTATGTGTGTGTGTTATGAATTACAGATTTTTTATTTTATTTACTACCTCATTTTGTTTGCATTGTCAATGCCTTTTAGTTTGTATTAGCCTGACCATGTGAGATAATGCATATGCAATGATGTTCTTGAATGCAAATTAGTAAATTGCATATTGTATTACAACCGTGTCCGAATTTGAAACTGACAATTTGGTTTATCTTTACAAAGGAGGAGCCATTGCAAACAGATACAGCATTTAGGCCAGTAAAATGTAAATTAGACATAATATGTTTCTGTAGAACTGATTATGCACATTATTTGCATAATTGCATTAGCCTGAGATGTAATATTCATACGCTGTACACGACTACGTAGTTTGATTCTCAGATCTATTTCATATATATTCATTTGAACTGGACAGCAATTTCTTTCGAAACTCCTTAAAAAAGTGGTCGCTGCCCAACTTCAAACACACGTCATCCAACAACCACTATGAATGTTTTCAATCCGCTTTCCGCACTCTCCACAGCACTGAAACAGCACTTCTTAGGGTTGTCAATGATCTCCTTATGGCCACTGACTCCGGCTCCACCAGTATTCTAATTCTTCTAGATATTTCCTCTGCGTTCGACACAATCTTTCACAGTATTCTCATCTCACGACTCTCTGCTCTTGGTGTTTCTGGAACTGCCCTATCTTGGTTAACTTATACCTGTCTGATCGTCAGCATTACATCTCTATCCGCCAGGCTAAGTCCACTACTGCCTCTGTCCCGCACGGTGTTCCCCAGGGTTCTGTTCTTGGGCCTCTTCTCTTCATCATCTACATGCTCCCATTAGGTAACATCATCCGTCAACATGACTTTAAATTCCATTGCTACGCAGATGACACCCAACTATACATCCATTCACAACGCAATGCTCATTTTCCCACAAATTCCATATCAGCCTGTATTGATGATATAAATGCTTGGATGACCAGTAATTTTCTCAAACTAAACACTGACAAAACAGATCTACTTCTTATTGGCTCACCTCGATTTACATCCTGTTTCTGTGTTGAAAATGTTCACATTGCTGGAGTTTCGGTTCAACCTTCCACTACTGTCAAAAACCTTGGTATAATCATTGATTCATCTCTTTCCTTCCTTCCACACATTTCCTCTCTCACTAAGTCTGCCTTCTTTCACCTTCGTAATATCGCACGCTTACGTCCATTTCTGACCATCAGCGATGCTGAAACCTTGGTTCACGCTTTCATCACATCACAGCTTGATTACTGCAATTCTCTTTTCTATGGCTTACCCAACTCATCTATAAATAAAATCCAATACATTCAGAACTCCGCAGCTAGGGTCCTTACATACACAAAGAAATCTTCCCACATTACTCCGATTTTACGCAGACTTCATTGGCTACCAGTACGTTTTCGTATTAACTACAAGATACTCCTTATCACATTCAAAGCACTCCATGGTCTTGCCCCCACCTATATTTCTGATCTCATCCATACCTACTCCCCAGTTCGCACACTTAGATCCTCCGATACCGGTCTTTTAACGATCCCACGGCACAAACTATCATCATTTGGTGGAAGGGCTTTTTGTATTGCTGCCCCAACTCTCTGGAATTCTATTTCCCAACTCATCCGCGACCTTTCATCATTACACGATTTCAAAACTCACCTTAAAACGTATCTTTTTGCTACTTGTTTCCCTTGATTTCTATGTTTATGTACCACTATCTCAATTTATTTTATTGTTTCTATGTCATGTTTCTATGTCATGTTTATTTGTACTTTATTGTAAAGCGACCTTGAGTACTCTGAAAGGCGCTATATAAAATAAACATATTATTATTATTATTATTATTAATAAAAAAGATCAGCGGTAATAGAATGACACTTTTTTGGTTTCTTTATAGACTGCATGAGGATATTCCAGGTGCATTGCACAACGCAAGAGATTTTTAACTTCAGGCTGTGTCTGTGATGTTGCTTCGAATTACATGCACTTTGGAAGTAGGGCAAGTTTTTTAAAGCGCTGACGTACTGAGACTCTGAGTGCAGCTTCTGACCTTGGGACTGCTGATCTGGCAATAAAGAAGCTGGAGGTAACTCACCTGACATCTGATTTTATATCACCTTCTGTAATGGCTCATGTCCAAGCACTGGCAGATGGTCCTGATGGGGATTCTGAAAGAATGACAAAACTATTCTGTTACCTCTAAATAACCTTCACGATAAAGCAAAAGAGTTTAATAACGGATGTCCAGTGATGTTGAACACAGATGCAACGGTGGTATGATTTGATCAGATTTCATCTTCTTTTATTGAACATTTCAGTGAACAGATTCCACAGGGAATTCCGTGCACCGAGCCAGAACCAATTCCGACAGATGGAACGATCAGCATGACATATAGAAGAATAAGCCAGGAATCTGATAGCTCAAGACCACCATGTGTGGACAGTATGGCCAGCCTGAGCTCCAAATCCAACGATTGCCCAATTTGCAATGAATCGTACAGCTCCGCGGGCGAGCATCGCGTGGAATTCCTGAACTGTGACCATAAAGAGTGCCAAAAGTGCTGCAGACTCTAGCCGTGTTTAATGCCTCCTATGTCGCCAGAAAACCCCTCTTTTACTCTGGGAGACCTATAGAGTAAACTTTATAATCCTCATATGTGCGGTTGTTACTCATATGAGACCCCCTTGGAGGCTTGTGCAAATTGACGAATGAGATTCAAGAATGCTGGATAATGCAATTTAACACAGCTGCCTCATTCTTGTTTTCCTTGCCATTCTTGCGATAGCCCTGTTGTTTGCTTTTGCAAACTAGCCTCAGGTCGAGAACTCTAACTGTGAACTAATTTATTAAACTTGACAACAGATGCCACTAAAAATTTTTTGAAATAAATGTGAGCGGTGCTTGCCCATGCAAAACCTGTTGCCAAAATGCTAGGGTGTTCTGGGTGGTTGCCAGGGTGTTGCTATGCGGTTGCTAAGGTGTTCTGGACCCTAGATAAGACTTTGCTCCCTCCTTCAATGTCAGTCTATTATAATATAATATAATATAATATAATATCATTTTAAAATAAGCCCAAGTTCTGATACTCTAACTTAACCTAAATATAATCAATAAATAAATAAATCTGTTTTCTATTTCAGTATAGTTTAATATTTCATTTATTCCTGTAATGCAAAGCTGAATTTTCAGCATCATTTCAGTCACATTATCCTTTAAATCAAATCATTCTAATAAACTATATTTTATATAGCCTAAATAATTTTCAGAGTAAAATAAAGATCAATAAACAAATATACATCACTCTGCACAACCTTGAAACACTGTAAAGTCTTCCCTGTTGCCTTTTATCAATAATTAGGACACGCTTGCATATGGTTTAAGAATAATAAAACGTCTCAAATTCACTGACGGAGCCACATACATCATTGTCTAGATCCTCACAGATGTATTTTGATATGGATTAAAACAGTCAAAAATAGTGCCTCAGTTTAAGAACAGACAGTTCTTTTTCTGGTTTTAAATAGCATATTTTTGGTGTAACATTTGGCAGGTTCTCCTCTTGGTCTGCGTCCTAGTTTTCTGAAGAAGAGATTGGACATCATTTATAACCATAGCAACCCTCTGAGTTTGGTGCAATGCCACAGTAGTTATGTGTGCATACTTTACCCCACGATGTTCGTCGTCTTGTTTTTTTATTATTTTACCCAATCTTTCCTGAAAAACGCAAGATTTACAGGTTGTAGGCAGAGGCGATCATCTGAGCGAGACATTTTTACTGTTTTGCATCTGCACACAGTCTGTAGAATATTTATGCGAGACATTTTTGCATTTAGGCTGCACATACAATTTGCAGTGCTACTGTAGACCAAGTCACTATTTATGGCGATAGAAGGACAGAGATGAAAGGGTCAGTCATCAATAATAGATTTACATACATGAGAAACACATCATGTAGGTCCTCGGCTGCCGTCTAGGACACACCAGAACAGCAGCGAAAGGTTTCTTCTTAACCTATTACCAGCCTGAAAACATACAAACACACACAGGCGATACGATAAATAATTGTGGGTTTTTTAAGCAATATACCTAAAAAATGCAATACTGTCATTATCAAGTGGGTCATTATGTAAACAATAATTTTATCCAACACTTAATTTGTGTTCATACATTATACATTATGATGTATGTCATCGCCCCCGTGTTTAATAGTCGCATTAGCAAATACTTTATGCACATTTTGATGGGAAAACATAGTAAATATAATATGCTCACGAAATCGAGAAGACAATTAGCTGTGGTCTGCTACTGACATGGCACAAATGTATTTCTATATATTTTTGTCAAAATTCAAACGTGTTTATTTAAAGAAATATATACAATTTACTGACACACAGATGTTCCATCTATTTAAATGCTTAGGATATTATTTGACATGTTTTTTTTCTACAAGACCTGTTGTGACCCCAGGTTATACATCAACCATTTTACCATCATAGTATCCCTTTTTAAAGTAATAAACTATATATATATAAAGTGCTGTCAAATCGATTAATCACGATTAATAACATCTAACAAAGTTTTTGTTAACATAAGATATATATAGATACATATACAGTATAAATCTATATATAATAGTATCCCCCCCCCCCCCCCCACACACACACACACACACAAACACACACACACACCACGCATACGCACACACATTTATAGGTGTGTCATCTTCTAATTAGTCTTGACTATTCTTTGGTAACTGGTCCGTCTCTATCTGTGTGTGTGTGTGTATGTTAGCAGGAGCGCGTCATTATGTAACGGCTGCAGTGCAGGCTGGCCCAGCTGTATTGATGTGCAGAGATGTGGGAGTGGGGGGAGAAGGGAGGGAGCAGAACACGACCTACAGTGAGAACCTTGTCGCTTGGTCAGCCTTTTGTGTGACTCCCAGCAAGCGAGAGACATCCAAGTATTCCAACACTCCAGACTGAGAGGTATAGCACGCGCCAATACAAGCGCATTCACGACTAAACTCACTCTTAATCCGTTTTAAAAACATAAATGGAATACCAAAAAAATATATATTTTTTAGATTTCTAAAAATTTGCTCTCTGCTACAGACTAAATGAGACTTTATAATACAAATGCATAGTACAAAAAAAAAAAAAACAAAAAAAAAACTTGCAGCCCCCCACGCCCCCCGAGGCGCGTGATTCATTATTTAAAGTCGGCGGAATAACTAGATCAATTGTGACCTAATTTACGAATCCCCTCTCTTCATATCAGACTGTGACATTCACATGTAGCTGGATTAGTTCCCACGGATAATCAAATATTAATAAGGTTTCGATTGCAGGTTCTCTAACACGGGGAAAATTAAATCAAATCACAATGAGTGGAGCATGACAAAAATCACAAAACAAAACAAGTGCGTGCACGAGAAAATCTGTATGTTAATAAGTCGACATTACTGGTGCTTCAATGATTCGTAAAGCATGCTTATTGCGCGCTGCTGTCATTTCATCTCATTAACACCCTGCGTTGCCAGCGCGTACAAAATGCCTACATGTGAATACTTTGAAACTTCACACTTCAGGAGAGAGGCTTGTTTCCTTGGTAACCGTTTTTTCCCCTTTTGTCCTTATGAGCCTACCAGTGCATAATGCTGCTCAGCACATGCACCTGCATAGAGAGGGCTACCCTTTCTCCCGCAAGCAAGCATTACACTTTTTTTTTTTCTCAAAGCACTGCTTTTGTCTGGAGGTTTGACATGCATTAAAACATGCTTCTCTGAAAATAAAGCAAAAAGAGTTTTGCACATATGCCCTTTGAAAACACACAGCACTTAAAGCCCGGGATGCTCAGGGAAAGCGGGAGACCTCTCAGACCTGCCACTTTATGCAATTACTTTAAAAGTCTATGGTTTGAGAGACTGAGCAAGTGATTTCATGATTGAAAATGTTGAAATATAGATGCCGTGCTTACATAATTGATCATCGGATCTAAAATACATCTCTGAGCATTGGTGGTAACATTTAGCCATCTTAAATCAGTCTTTTGGTAGAATCTAAAAATATAGGAGCCAAAAAGTCAAGGAGAACCTTTAAACAATCATCTGTGTGGGTGCTTTAAAGATACTATAATACAGTTCAAATGCGTTCTTGCTGAGAGGTTTCTTTGAGCCTTAAAGAACTTTCATTTTTATATCTGAGCCTCTCTTCTAAATATATACTTTTTTGTCTTAAACAGTGTCTTGGTAAAGAATATAAGGAAATACCTCAGTTTGACCATGCCTAAACCCCTTATACACAGTTTTTAACCCATTTAATTCCACATGTTCTAAGGGAGCACATGTATTTTACCTCCTGGATAGCCCAATAAAACAAAAATCATTCATGGTCACAGTTATAACAGTTGCTCAATTGCACCCAATGGAAAGTAGCAAACAATAAAGTAACATTATAACCCAGTAATCCAAGAACAGATTTTTTTAAAATTTGTTTAATTCAATGTAATTTGAAATCTCCAAATGTGAATAAACCAGTGGGCCTAGGTTTTTCACATATGTGTGACCATGATTTATATGAGAGCAATTTACAATAATAATAGACCCTTTATTGTATGTACCAAATATGATGTCTGTATCAATGAGATGTTTTACATTCTTCATTTGATCTTCACATTAAATCAACAGTTGACAACTATTTGTAAAGCAGTAACTCTTATTATATCAATTAAATTGAAAAGTAAATGGTCAGAAATGCTATCGGTGGGTCAGAAACACCGGAATATGTCGACGGACTTGTCAAAACCATGTTTTTTTTATACCCGTTTATGCTGTTATGAAAACACACAATTCGCATTTACTCCAAATGGAAAAACAATTCTCCCTCTTTTTAATTTCACGCATGGGCTGTTTGTGACATCGAAGCGTTTTAATTCGAGCACAACGCCAACGCGAGGTGCGGGGGCGCGCGCAAAAGTGCGCGCACAGCTGTCAGCACCAAGGACAGCTCCGCTGTAGAACAACAGCAGCCGACGCGCAAAGAGAAGAGAAGGACGATACGAGACGCATCACTGAATTCTGCTGCCAGGCTTCATGTAGTATGTGACTTTCTAGCTCTGCCTGTCTGCAGCCTGACTTCAAGCGGGAATTAAGAAAAAGGCTGCAGTGAATGCCGGTCTCTCAGATGCCATCGCCTAAATGAACTGGGCACCATGAACACATCGCCGCAGTGTGAGTGCATTTCGCAAATGGGATTCTAAAAATTGCCACACTGGACATTGCTTTCAATCTCCTCAACCGAATAGCCCCCACACGAGGCTCCGGCAGCGATAATAGGGGAGGATACTGGGGCTCTCCGTGCGCTCTTCTGGCCCTCCACACGATGCGTCTGCTTCTGCTGGCTGCGTTGTTCTCCTGCTCCTGCGTGCGGGGCGGCTGCGAGCCCAAGATTGTGAACATCGGGGCCGTTCTGAGCCAGAAGAGATACGAGCAGGTGTTCAAGGATGCGGTCACCCAGGCGAACCAGGTGTACGGAAGGGATAAATTCAAGTTGACCGCAATCTCTGTCACTCACAAAGCCAACGCGATTCAGATGGCGCTCTCTGTGTGTGAGGATCTTATTTCCAGTCAGGTGGGATTTTTAGCAACATCGTTGCACTGTGGAACTTCCATGTGGCAAGATCTATAGTCTTATATGACATGAATGTTGCCTGAGGGGTAAACATGTACATGCGATATGCACCCTTCAGAGTGAATTAATTAATTTAGCTTTCATAAGACAGTGTTTTGAAATGCGTGATATTATCCATTACAAGTAGCATTTTTTAGTTATTGAAAAGTGTAGCATTAATTATGCAAACATGTGCAATTAGAAAGAGCTTCAAATATACTGATGCCAATTAATCATTTCTAAGCAACACATACAATAGCAATAAATACCTGCAGGAAAAAAAACTATCATCTGACCCTTAAAATTATTGATTATTATATAATATAACTTATATAATTACATAACATACATAATTATAGAAATCAGTTGATATATTAAATAATATTTTGACTTGAATCAATCAAATTCATTGAAATGTGACCACATGAAGTGCATTTTTGGGTTAGATGGCAAAAACATTTTATATATTTATATATTTTTTACAGCATATATTGAGGGATGTTTTGTCATTTTAGAAAAATTTGCTGAAAATATCAGTTGATATCATGCATAAGGATCCATTTGTACATATTTTGAACCTTAAAATAGCTCAAATGTCTTAAAATGTAACAGCACCGTTGATTAAGTCATACTCAATCATTTTGACTTGAATAAAACCTGTAAATTCAGATGTTACCACATGAAGCACATTTTTTTAGGTTGGTAAACAAAACTTTAAAGTGTAGGCATTGACCTGTGGAGAATCGCTTGGGCAGTCGAAACTTGTTTTGGATTGTGGCAGTAGATTGAAGCTGCGTAACTCGTTTAGATGTCTAAACAGGACAGCCTGCCAGTTGATGATACACATGGGTCAATAGACTCACGGTGGTGGAAGGAAAGGTTAACGTACTGTAGCTGACCCCACAGAGCTTTGATGTCAGGAATGAGTGAGATGACCACACTTATCTCCCTCCACACTCATCGCCTAGGGCAGCAGCTGCAAAATAAACTAGGTGACGCATGAAAAATCAATGATTTTCAATGCAAGCAGTTTATATTTTCACTGAGTATTACTGTGCTTGATGAAAATAAAGATGGGGGTGGAGGGGTCAACATAGTATCAGTATCTGCAAAGATGTCTTTGAGGAGGATGCCTCAGATATACAGCTAATGTCCACTATAAATACTGTAGTTACATATGAATAAACAGTTAAGATTTAAATATTGTTGAGATATACAAAGATGGATGGATGGATGGATCATTCAGTTTTTAGGTTTTTTTTTATAGCATGCTATAGCCTAAGTGTAAGAGGAGAAACTTTCAAGTACTGCAGTAGCAATGTCCTACATGAAGTCTAAATGAGAGACTTTTTTCACTACTGAATAACTACTGTCACACTCGTGGGAGTAATTCAGCCTGATGCGTTGCTTCATTAAAAGCCTGCACACGCAAAAATCACATTAAGCGGTTCCGCTTTAAGTGCTCTCTGGGCTGGTGATGTCATTACAAATGTGCTGAGGTAGGAGTCTATCGTCTATCTCAGGGCTGGATACTGCACTGAACAAAAAACGGGGCTGAACATGAATCACTCCCTCCCGTCCTGTTCGCTCTGCCTTGCTCATTCTCTCGCTAATATTCACACCAACCTCCCCCGGTCAACCCAATGGGTGTTCAGCACTCAATTATGTACATACCTTCAACAAATCTGGGGCCGTAAGGTTGTGTAGCATGTTAGCAGAATGTCAGGATAATTGCTGAATTAATTTGGTTGTGTGAGATTCTTCCATGCGAAACTGCTGTATCGCTCAGTCTGTATCGCCTTTGGCTCACTGATGTCTCTGCCCACTCTGAAGAAGAGACATTCTATGACAGATGGAGCCAGTGCCGGAGGGTCTCTCTAGAAATACATAATGTTGCCAAACCTTTTATTCTTGTTGTTTTTCCTTCTCAATACAGTATATTATTGAAAAACAAAAACAGCGACTGAATCATATATCTATATATCTATCTATGATTGTCTCTCCATGGTTAGCACTGATTATCTAACATTATTTATTGCTTTATATTATAATCCTTATTTACTGTTGGTTATTGTTATTTATTGCTGGTCTTATGGTTTATGCATTCGTTATTTGTGCAATAACAGTGGCCTTTTTTAGCTGTGCAACATGACGCCCATCTACATATTCTGTTCCACTTTATGGATTGTTTAGGGGAAATACATGTGATTGATTGATTTATTTATTGTGCGATTTGGAAATGCAGTATACACTAAACCCAAGACAAATTTCCCTAAGGGGACAATAAAGTATATTGTATTGTATTGTATATGCTGATGAAAACTAATCAAATGAAGTGTATAACTTTAGTACAATTGGAACAAAGCCTCCCTTTTACATATGATAGGCAAATTCCTTTTTGTCTTTCTTGCTCCAACCAAAGATCCTTCAATCAATCAAATTGTCAATCTGTCTGACTGTGAAGTGATTTATAGATTTAGTCAGAGAATGAGCCCAGATCCATGAGTCATACCAATCACTCCGTTGAGATCCAGTCTTGACTGTTAGTTTGTATTGAAACCAGTTCTGTGATCCTGTTTGCAGGTGTACGCCATCCTGGTGAGCCATCCACCACAGTCTAATGACCATCTGACGCCCACGCCGGTCTCCTACACCGCAGGGTTCTACCGCATCCCTGTAGTAGGGCTCACCACCAGGATGTCCATTTACTCAGACAAGGTGGGCTGCATTGAGAGAGAAATTGAATTATTCAGTTTCAGTATGAATCATTTTGGGTGTTTATTCAACTATATAGGTCTCTATATAGGCTATAACTATAATTATTGGTCTCTATATAGGCTTTTAGAAAAGCACTTTTCATACTATCACGAGTTTAATTTGTCCATTAAAAATGACTGAATGTGGCAGGTCACATGACAATGACAACATGGCGAATGCATTACGTCAGGATTCCATACCACACACATTCATCATTCTATATAGAAAATATTACTTTTGGCAGTCGCAAAGTAATTCATTTTTCAAAATAAGTACCTACTCTAGAGAGTATGCGATTTCGGACGCAGCCGCCGTCTTTATGAGTGAGTTATTAAATTGTTCATTTCAATGATAAGTTAAAAAAAAAACTGATTCAACAAAATAATCTTTATGACTGAGTCACTGAATTTTTCATGCAACCGATTTGTTGACGGTAGACTGTAATTTTTAAACATCGTCTACCAGCTTTTTTTCTTTTTCTTTCTACCCTTCTTTCAGAAGCCATAATTTAAAAAAATGTAACAAAGTGAAAATTGCTGTAGTTCAGCAAACACCCTTTTATTATTATACTCAAATAAAAACAGTGTAATTTTGAAACTTTATGTCTCCAACCTTTCTTCTTATCTCTTTATCCTTCTTCCAGAGCATCCATCTCTCGTTCCTGCGTACAGTACCACCATATTCCCACCAGGCACATGTGTGGTTTGACATGATGAGGGAGTTCCGCTGGAATCACATCATTCTAATCGTCAGTGACGACCATGAAGGCAGAGCGGCGCAGAAAAGACTAGAAACTCTTCTGGAGGAGAGAGAGACCAAGGTAAGATCCAGTTCCAGTTCCAGGATTCCCAGTGCGTGCTTGTATGCAGACGTGTGTGTATCAATCGCAAAGGTCTTCTATGTACGTAACTGTTTTACTTTTTTGTCATGTGATCACATCTCTCATGCCATGTTGTAAATGTTGGCTAACATTCTAAAACCAAAAGCGTCAGCCATGTCTAATGTGGTCTGATTTGACTAAACGTGCGTTATTTGCTCATTTCATATTGCTTTCGACCATAGTCAAAAACTCCTGTGTCTATCCACAACAGGAGCAAAATGAAAACCATAACCTGGGGCGTTGCAAAGCATCAGTGACTCTTTACATATTTATACCATTTGTTTATACACTATATAAACTGGTATTTTTGTAGCCTTGAGCCACAGATATAAGTCTATCATCAGTGTCTCATGAGGTGGTTCAAGATGTGATTGCTTCATGCAGTGGTGCATTGTGGGAATTTTGCTCTTGCAGAGGTTCTGCTCAGTTTCCTTGGGGATGAAAGCTAAATCACCATCCCATATCCCCCCTGCTCGGCGCTGAGGTAATTATTGTTGCCCTCATTGCTGCGAGAGATTATTAACAGTGAAACTATTTAGGTATGGTGCGAATTGAGCTACTTTCCCACAGAGACGTTTCTGGTGCTGGAAGACTGTTGAAATACCACATGGCTGCTTTATTGGAATTTCTTCTTTTTTCAAGGGGTCACCAGCTTTCTCTGTGTCCTATTAGAGAAAAGACATGAAATATGGGCAGAATGCGTCAGCAGTAAAATTGATGTAATGACTAAATATTTAATGTAAATATAATTATTCATTTTAAAGCAATTGACCGTAGTAAATGGGTGATTTCTGCCACAGCTTTTAAACAAATACCTTTAATGTATTGTGCCATTTACTACAACATGAAAACCTATTAAAATATTATATATATGAATAAAATAAAATAATAATAAAAATAAAAAATATATATATTAGGAAGATGCATTAAAATATACTTTTTAAAATACACTCTTTTCTTATTCATGTTTATGTTCGTAAATGATTAAACTTGATTTGCATTTGTCTTTATTTCTCTTCTTCTATAATATGCTAATTTAAAGCACAGATGTGCTAAATAAATTATTTTGCCTTGTCTTGACTAGGTTTTCATCACATAATGTAGTTGAGTCATTAGTAGGAATGACTCATTGCTATTTATCATGCATGAAAAGCTTCTGCTTTTTGATTTACTGCAATGCAAAATTATGTTTGATTAAGGCTTTGTGAAGTTAAAATCACAGTAATTCACATCATATTTTAGTGGGTCCTTTTCATGTGTGCTGCAGTCGAGAGAAGCCGTACACACTGGAATGAATTTACATTTTTATAAGACCATTAAAAAGCCCACCAAGTGTTCCCAGGAAAACATTATTCCAGATATTTTAAACAATGTACATGTTCAATTTCTTTTATGCTTTAAAAAAAAAGTCTTTATTTGGCCTTTTATGCTCTGCTACTGAAGTTTTAAATTGCCTTCTGAATCGACTTATAGAATAGTGTTTCTTTAACCTGGAAGCCATTTTGTGGTGATCGTATAATGTGCTTTCCTATCAGGCTCTCTTTTTTATTAGAGGTGCAACTCCATTTTAGAATTCAGAAGATCATTCTCTCTAAACTTCCAGGAAAAAAAATTGTGGTACCACACTTTGTCCCTAGGAGAATACGTTAAAAGATACACCTTTGTACCTGATATTAATATGCACCCTTCAGGGTTAGATTAAGCACAATGATGTATCACTGATACTAAGCTAAAGGTAGAATTTTTCGAACAGTGTATTTTTAATCGTACTTCTGACCTCTTTTCTAATTTATGTACAAAATTGTAGCTCCAGATATTATGGTAGTTTTGATAATTTTTCCTCATGTTTGTTATCATAATCTTCATTGAGAATGCAATAACTTGCTCAGAAATGTTAGCTATTCCTCTAAAGTTACTTACGCCGCTTGAGTTACTGGATAATAACCAAACCTAAAGTTTTAGCAACACCAATTCGCATAACCTTTAAGAAAATATTTATACTATTATCACTTTTAATAGTTATAGAGAGATCAAAGCAAGACTGACATATCTGAATGTCTGATATATAAATAATATGACAGGAAATATCCAACAATTGCTGCGTGTACAGAACCATACTGAAATTTCAGATTATTTTTTGCTTGCTGTTATATTCTAATGCAGTTCGGCCTGAGACTCTATTTTTATGCACTATGCGCCAAGAATCATTTTCATATTCCTCCTACTATCAGTTTACACAAGTGTCAGTTATTAAGAGCTATTTCCAGCGAATGCACAGCGGGGTTCGTGGCTCCAGCATGAGTTTGGTTAAAGAGGTGCTCAGGGAAGGCCACTGTGTATTCACCTTTCTAATTTCCTTTGAGGTGCCATAATGAGCAAATGCCACGACACACATATAGGTCATGCATAATTTCAGAAGCTTGAAAGGCGAATCGCATGAGAGCACGTCGGGCCTATCGCGGTATTCGGGCAGTGTTGTGTGTCTATGCAGGGGAGGTTTATTTATATCACTGCAAAATGGCACCGTTTGAGCCAGGGTTTCCCCCACGAGACCACTGCCCTCAAAAAATACAGCAGAACTCAAGATGGTGCAGGAGAAAAAGGTCCTCTTAGTGAGCTTCTGCAATCATACAGCACTCAGAAATATCTGCATTATTATTGAGCCATTTGTTAACTTGGCAGGCCGTCACAGTCTGTCATCTTAATTGAATTTGAAGTAACGTCACATGAATAATACGGTAGGCATTCACGCGCTGCTGCAAGCAGTTGATCTGGATTGATGGAAACGCACGACTTGGTTCCTTAAGTTTGTAATGTTGTTGCGTTTTGCCATCTCTTGGTTTAGGTCTACGATCTTGTCACACGGTCTATGATGTTTTTTGCAAGTCCCAGTGTTAGGGATTCAAATTTGGAGCAGAAAAGTGAAAATTTGTTGGTTGCTTTACTGCCCACCATTTTCAACTGTTTATAATATTCTTCTGTGTCTGCATATTTTCTCTGTGCACATTACTCATCAGAATAAAAAAAGGAACTATGAAAACCAAGACCAACTGTCCTATGACAACAAGAGAGGACCTAAGGTATATTTGCATGGTCAATGCACGCCGCCCTCCAAAATCTCTAAACGTAGCTACTAGAAACAGCCCAACCAATCACCGGCCAACCCAGAAATGCCCTTCTCTTGGTAGCACGTGTTTCTTGTTACGTTGAGAAGTTACTTTTCCCTTTTTTATGATTTAAATGAAGAATGGATTTCTTTTGAACGATTATTATTTCCGTTTAAAACAAATTAAAACGCTCCGCTTCTTTCATTACCATTTTTTTTCCTTTTTAATAAAGGATGATGCATGACTCAAAAAAAAAAAAAAAGAAAAAGAAAAAAGCAATCCCATTCCTTTGTGGAGATCAGATAGTTTGGGACACAACACTCTCTCAGATTCTACTTCCTATTGCAGCATCCCCTCGTTGCTCTTTTTTTCTCAACTCTTTTTCTTTGGGGAAATGACGTCCTCTCACCTGTCACTCCCCTTTCCACCTGGTTTTAGTTTCCGGTTGCATCGGTCTCACTCCCCGAAACCTCTAACATGCACGTCCTTTCTCTGAAGCCTTGATAACCCTCAGTTTGCATGCGACAATGCCGAAGTTTTTTTGTTTTTCAAGCTTTTTTATACTTTTATTTTTCATTTTGAAGCAGTTTTCCTGGAACTCTATAATTTCCCCCCTTTTCAGTACCCCCCCTCCCCAAAAAAAACAAAAAACAGAAACACCCAAAACCAACCAAAAGTGCTAAATGAGGCAGCATGGTTCCGTTATGGAAGTAAATAGCCTATTTGACTGATTGTGTACCCCAATCTCAGGCCGAGAAAGTGCTTCAGTTCAACCAAGAGACTAACTTAACTGCTCTGCTCCTGGAGGCCAAAGAGCTGGAGGCTCGAGTGATCATTCTTTCAGCCAGGTAAGAGGGTTACCGCATGATGTTATCTCAGCAGCCCGCCAAAATCTCTGCAGCTCGCTCTTCACTGTATAATTACCTGCAAAAGAGTAATGAATCAGAATGAGTCATCCACATCTTTATTATTCTTTTCACCCTGCTGAATAGACCAGCATATGTTTTGGTTGCTTGTGTTTCTAAAGGGAACGTTCTAGGTTCGATACAAGACAAGTTAAATGTACAGAAATTGTGGCTTGATGTTTATTACCACAAAAGGAAGTTCCAATGGTTTCTTCTTTTCTTAACCTCAAGTGTCAAGTTATATTCAATTTTACAACTTCATTGTAGGGTGTTTCTAAATAACTAAAACTATTAAAAACATTTTTGTTCATTGAAATATAGCTGAAAGAAAATAAAATATAAATATGAGATGAACAAGTAAATGAAAATTAGAAATGGCAACTAACTGAAATAGGTTAGTTAGTTGAAACACTAAAATTACTAACTGGAAATAAATAAAAAGCTGAATTAAAATTAAATGAAATAAAAATGAATATGAAAACTGAAACCAAAAATAAAAGCTAATTCAAAATATAAATAAAATTAATAAATTAATTAAATAACACTGCTTTTTTTTGCCATGAGAATATATTGCCTAAAACCCTAAAATGGCCATAAAAATTGCCTAGTTATGGCTCAAATAATATGCCTACATAAGATTTAATAGATGAGTTCATGTACAAGTGCTTTTATAAAATTAGAAGGAGCACTAACAAATTGGCCCATTTACTTCCATTGTCTGTGCCTCACTCTATCCTTGTTTTGTTTTTTTATTCAACATGCCACAAATGCTTTTGAGCTTGACTTGTACTGAACCTAACTAGCTTAACTAGCAAGACTTTATCAGAAAATCCATGTCGGCGACAGGTTTTGCAGGTGCACAGCTTTGCTATGCTGGCCCACCAGCAAGACCAGCACAAAAACAGTTCTACCCACCTGGTCTTTTCAGCAGGGTAGGCCAAAACGTTGAAATAAAGAATACTGAAAAGTCTAAACAATGGGTTTACAAAGCAATTTCATATTTCAGTGAGCTTCTCATATTTCTGTCAGCGGTTGTAAACCTGTCTATCTGCATTTAGTGAGGAAGATGCAGCCGCCGTGTACAAAACAGCGCGCTTCCTGAACATGACAGGCTCAGGCTATGTATGGCTGGTCGGAGAGCGTGAGATGTCCGGTAAAGCTTTGAGCGAGGCCCCTGATGGTACGTACTGTACACCCGCCTCAGTATAACTGAGACAGAAGCAGAGGAAAAGAAGCCATTTGTCTCAGTTGTTCTTTTAACTTTGACTAGAGAGGTTTTATTGATGAAGCGAGTTGTGAATGTTAGTGTGTGTACGTGTGTTTGTATATAAATTAACCGTTTAAACATTTAAGCACTTTATGTGTTTAAAGGTTTTAAACGAGTCACTTTAGTTTACACTATAACGGTTGAGTTCTCTGGTTCACTGGCAAGATTAGTTACAATTGTACTCCATGTACCTCTAGAGGTTTAATTAAGAAGTTACCAAAAGGATGTTATTGTCATTAAGTGTTTTGTTTTTTTTTTGCTGAAAATGAAAATGTGTGGTTTTATCATGTTTATTATATTAATAGTCTGGCTTTCGTGAATTTATAAAGGGTGTTTTTCCAACCCTCCCTTTGACGTGTTTCTGGTATTGGTAAGCTATAAATGGCCTTTTATGTCCCAGGCACTGCACAAGTAATGTTTTTTTAACCCTCTGGTGCTCTTCTGACATTTTTTAGCGGACATGTTTTATTTTATTTTATACTATCGGAATGGTACGAAACTTGGTAAAGGTTTTGGCATTTGCTGCTAGTGAACACAAAAAAATCATAGACATGATTCGAAAAGGTTAAATTGTCCTGAAATAAATAGTCACACTTGTACTCCTCGTGGTCAAAAATACCCGAAATGTATGTAAAACTAATTTCGTCTAGTGGAAACTTCTGGTACTGCGCCCAACCAAATCTTACTGAAAGCAAATTTTTTGAGATAACAACCTCAAATTTGAAACACAACTTGATTAGATTTATGGTTTTGATTTTTGATTCTTACAGTTTTAGAGTAAATGTGTTTTAAGAAAATATATATTTCATATAAAAATTGAAAATAGTATTTTTGTGCATTTTTCATAACAATAAATGTAAAATTCTATAACTTTTTTTAAGTTTAAAACTTTTTTAAACTTTTTTCACTTCAACAATAATCTGCCATGTGTCGTCTTTAAAAAAAAAGACCAAACTTAAGTGTGTGCTCCAAAACATTCAAGATTTATGACAGTTTAAGTCGGAATAAAAAGTGAACAAATGGATAATAACTACAGCATAAATAAAACGTATTACCATAAAATCCTCTAAAAATACAAAATATGAAATAAAAAACAGTATCAAACTAAAATATAGTAGGCTACATTCATTTCATTTAAATAATAAATAAAAAAAACTGTAAATTTCGACCGCCACATGAAGAGCACCAGTTCACACTACTGTCGTTGTTTCTCCCAATACACTTGCTCACCTTTTACCCTGGCAGTGTTTTTCTTGTCTTTGTCCACACTTTAACACACTTGTTGAGTCTTCACAGTAAACTTTTGGAGATCTCTTACAGAACTGGATCTTTCAAACCCTGCTCCAACAACAAAAACTCAGCTGAAGTTGGATTTATATAAAGTATACCTTAATTCTGATATATTTCATCAATCACTGTGTGTTAGTGTCTCACTAATTGGACAGGACTTTGGGAGTAGGTGGCGCTAGTGGCCTTAGTTCAGTAAATCCAACCTCAAGGGTCAAAGCTTGGATTTGGGGCAAAATGTCTCAAGTAACATACCTGTGAAGGACAAAACTATTAATTTTACATGCTGACTCTAATTGGCTTAATCTACCAGTGGAAAAATATTTGACAAAACATGATTTGACATCTGATTTAAGAGTCACTTACCCATGCTGGCTCAAAGGGCGACCCTATGGGTTTTTTGCATTGGAAAGGGTTCATAAATGTCAAGGGTGAACAGCTCACTGCTTCATTTTTGACGTCAACACATAGGGCTGATTGGCCTCCAGCTCATCAACGGCAAGAATGAGTCGGCACACATCAGCGATGCCGTTGCCGTCGTAGCTCAGTCAATCCAAGAGCTCTTTGAGAAAGAGAACATCACAGAACCTCCAAGGGGCTGCGTGGGCAATACCAACATCTGGAAGACCGGGCCACTCTTTAAAAGGTCAGTTCTACTAAAGGGTGAATGCAGCATGCTTGCATGCATGCAGCTGACCTGTTTATTCGATTTTCTATGATTTGTTATTATTTTCCTCGATGTCCAGCTTGAGGGGGCATCCGCCTCATTCTTTGATGGGTTTTGACAACCACAGGCAGATGTTCAATGTGATCTAATGCACTGTCACATCACATGATATTTCATCTATGCAATTTTTCATGTATCACATCCATATACAAAAAGTTACACACATGTCAATTCTGGCTGCACTCCACAGGGTATTGATGTCTTCTAAGTACCCAGAGGGCCTAACAGGACGCGTTGAGTTCAATGACGACGGAGACAGAAAATACGCTCATTACAGCATTCTTAACTACCAGAAGAGCAGACTGATTCAAGTCGGCATTTACAATGGAACACAAGTACAAGTCTTCTTTCAGTGTTTAATTTATAATTTTATGACATGGGTCCTGAATCATGCATTAGTTCCTGTGAGACATACAAAAATACATTTTTAAATATACAGAGTTTCAAGCCAACACTAAGTATTTCCTGAATTGTATTCAAAGCCAACTCTGTAATGGCACTTTTGGAATCTATATAGGCAAATTATTTCAGATTAGAGGATTGAACAAAGATAATGATTATGACTATAAACCTGTTAATTATCAACTATAACTATCTTCATTAGGTGGTGATGAATAAGCAGAGGAAGATCATTTGGCCTGGAGGTGAAACAGAGAGACCGAGAGGATTCCAGATGTCTACTCGATTAAAGGTACGAAGGTCACAATGTTTATTAAAAATGTGCAAAAAAAATTAGGGCCATGAATCAGAAAATTACCTGAATGCTTGATATATGTTTCATATAGGAAAACGTCTTGGTTACGTATGTAACCTGAGTACAGGGAACGGAGACGTGTCGTCGGGGAGTTCCCTGACGAATTGGGACCACGCTAGGGAGTCTATTGCCTTCGAGAGAATTAAAAACGAGCCAATGGAATTGGCATGCAAGATTTGCATTCCGCGACCCGCCTACCAGCGCGGGTATAAAAGGCGGAAGTAAACATTGCGCAATGCTTTTCGCTGAGGAGCCGAACAGTGTTCAGACCTCCGCGAAGGTACAACAGCATGGCGAGGGGACGACGCGTCTCCGTTCTCTGTACTCAGGGAACGAGGGTTACATACGTAACCAAGACGTTCCCTTTCGTCCTGGGAACTCTGACGTGTCGTCGGGGAGTTCCCTGATGAATTGGGATCCCTAACAAAACGCCATGGTGCTGGCCCCTTCCAGCGCCCAGCTAAGCTACCCAAAGCAGTTTCGCAAATTGCGGGAGATAGCTTGGGAGTCATCTGCTGTTCCGCAAGACCCACACAGTGGACATTGGATAACACTGGGAAAGCGTGCCCAACCCGTAAAAAAAAAGAGGAAGGGAACGCTGCGGAAACCAGGTACCTGATGAAGGCCTGGAATACACATATGAACTAGCCCAGGGGGATAGTGAAACATATGGCAGTCCCTGAGGTAGTCCCCTCCAAGGGAAGTGGGAGCGTACTCAACAGGGACGACAGAACGAGTCTGTCAAGGGGAAGACACAGCTGGAGTGCACGTGCCAAAATGGGTCACCGAAGAGACCACTGGACATAACACCCAGTCTACACAACAACTCCCTTAGAGGTAGTAGAGCTGGCGCCGGCGGTCCACCACGCCTGGCACCGGAGGGGTAATGGAGGAACTCACGAGGCTAACCAACGTAGGGCGCCAACGGAGCGAAAGACGCACGTATCCGGCTGAGGCACGGAGTGGCGTAGCAAGCCGACACAACCTATTCCCTCGCACCACTGGCATAGCGAGTACTCGGGAGGAAACAGGTTCCACACGTAGGCTATAGAATCTAGCGAATGTGTTCGGTGTCGCCCAGCCCGCAGCTCTACAAATGTCTGTCAGGGAGGCGCCTTGAGTCAACGCCCAGGAGGCGGCAACATCTCTCGTAGAGTGAGCACGCAACCTGGGAGGACAAGGCTCACCCGAAGCTTCATACGCTTGGGTGATAGCATCCACTAACCAGTGAGCTAACCTCTGATTGGAGACGGCCTTCCCCTTCTGCTGGCCTCCGTAACAGACAAGAGCTGATCTGAGGTCCTGAAGCTTTGCGTTCTGTCAATGTACACCCGCAGGGCGCGGACTGGACAGAGAAAAGCTAGGGCTGGGTCTGCCTCCTCCTGGGGCAGCGCTTGCAGGTTCACTACCTGATCCACGAAGGGAGTGGTAGGAACCTTGGGCACATATCCGAGTGGGGGTCTCAATATCACGTGAGAAAAACCCGGCCCGAACTCTTCGTCGACCGAAAAAGCCTGCAGATCCCCGACCCTCTTAAAAGAGGCAAATGCTAACAGGAGCGCTGTCTTAATGGACAGGATATTCAGCTCCACTGTCAGCAAAGGCTCAAAGGGAGGACTTTGAAGAGCTCTCAGTACCAGAGCTAGGTCCCAAGAGGGTACAGAGTGCAAAACACGAGGTGGATTTAACCTCCTAGCACCCTTAAGGAATCTGATGATCAGGTCGTGCTTCCCTACGTACTTACCTTCAACTACATCGTGATGTGCGGCTATTGCGGCAACATACACTTTGAGGGTGGAGGGAGACAGCCTTCGCTCCAACCCATCTTGCAGGAAGGAAAGCACAACTCTGATCGGGCAAGTTCGGGGATCCTCCTGACGGGAGGAACACCACTCGACGAATAGGTTCCACTTCAAGGCATAGAGGCGCCTCGTAGAGGGGGCTCTAGCAGAAGTGATGGTGTTTACCACTGCCTGTGGTAGATCACCTAGAACCTCCATGTCCCGTCCAGGGACCAGACATGGAGTTTCCAGAGGTCTGGACACGGGTGCCATAGAGTGCCCAGTCTCTGAGAAAGGAGGTCCTTCCTCGGTCAAGGAGGGGCTGTCGTGAGGAGCATGAGTTCTGTGAACCAAGTCCTGGTGGGCCAATACAGCGCCACTAGAAGGACCTGCTCCTCGTCCTCCCTGACCTTGCACAGAGTCTGTGCAAGAAGGCTCACTGGGGGAAACGCATACTTGCGCAGGTCCTGGGGCTAGCTGTGAGCCTGGGCGTCCGTGCCGAGGGTCCCCTTGGACAGGGAGTAAAACCACTGGCAATGGGTCGTGTCCGGAGAGGCAAACAGGTCCACCTGTGCGACTCCGAAAACACTCCGGATCAGCTGAACCGCCTGGGGATGGACTCGCCATTCTCCTGGCAGGGGATGCAACCGTGAAAGCTCGTCTGCCACACGGTTGAGCTCCCCTGGAACATGAGTGGCGCGAACCGACCTCAGATCCTTCTGAGTCCATAGGAGGAGGTGGGAGGCGAGTCGCGACATGCGGCGGGAGCGTAGACCATCTTGTCGGTTGATGTACGCAACAATCGCAGTTCTGTCCTTACGGACCAGTACGTGCTTGTCTTTGAGAAGCCCCTTGAGGCGGTACAAAGCCAAGCGTACTGCTTGCAACTCTAAGCAGTTGATATGCCAATGCAGCTGGGGCCCCGTCCACAGACCCGAGACTGCATGCCCTTTGTACGTGGCCCCCCCACCCCATGGCAGAGGCATCTGTGAAAACCACAGTATGCCTGGAAACCTGGACTAGGGGCACTCCGGCCCGTAGAAACGCAGGATCCGACCACGGGGAGAAGGTTTGGCGACAGTGCGGGGTTACTTTGACCCGGAACGTGCCGCTCTGCCACGCCCACCTCGGGACTCGATCGTGAAGCCAGTGCTGGACCGGTCTCATATGTAACAGGCCGAGCGGCGTTACTGCGGCTGCAGAGTTTGCTCTTGTCCCAGTTGACCTGAAGCCCCAACCGGCTGAGGTGCCGGAGCACCATGTCCCTGTGATTGCACAACACCTCCCGCGAGTGAGCTAGAATGAGCCAGTCGTCGAGATAGTTGAGAATGCGAACGCCTTGTTCTCTCATGGGAACAATGGCCGCCTCCGCGACTTTCTTGAAGACACGGGGCGACAGGGCCAGCCCGAAGGGTAGGACCTTGTACTGATACGCTCGACCCTCGAAAGCAAACCGTAGAAACGGTCTGTGACGAGGAAGAATCGAGACGTGAAAGTACGCGTCCTTCAGGTCGATCGCTGCAAACCAATCCTGGGGATGGATGCACTCGAAAATGCGCTTCTACGTGAGCATTTTGAACGGGAGTTTGTGCAGGGCCCGATTCAAAACACGCAGGTCCAGGATTGGCCGTAACCCACCGCCTTTCTTGGGTACAATGAAGTAGGGGCTGTAAAACCCGGACCTCATCTCGGAAGGAGGGACCGGCTCGATCGCGTCCTTCGCTAGCAGGACATCGATCTCTTTCCGCAGGACAGGGGCATCCACTGACCGCACACGGGTGAAGTGGACGCCCCTGAACCTGGGAGGCCGGCGTGCAAACTGAATTGCATAGTTGAACCGAATGGTGCGGATGAGCCATCGGGACGGACCCGGAAGCGCTAGCCAGGCTTCCAGGTACCGTCCCAAAAGGCCCACCTGAACCACCGGCGTACCCGCGGAGGGGCAGCGAGGTGGAAGGCAGGGACCCGGCTCTAGTGGCAATGTAGCCACTGGAAGCGGGGTCTGGGCGAGCTCACCAGAGACCTGCTTCCACCGTGGGGCAGACGGCAGAGAGAGCTCTTAGGCTTTCTTCTGCGGGTTGCCACGTGGCAAGGGGAGGGGAAGAGACAAGGCACGAGGCCGCCGACCGGAGCGACACAAGGAAGACTGGGAAGAGGGGAACGAGAGCAATGCTGCTCGGAGACAGCATCCACCGTCGTTCGGACCCTCTTGGGTGGAGGAGACTGAGTGCCCGTCAGTCTCGACCGAGGATGACCTGGAGGAGGAAGAGGAAACTGCTCTTTTATTGACTCTTTGGGGGTCTGGACGAGCTCGCCAGCTCGCTCAGAACAAAACAGCGGAACAAAAACAGAATGAAACAAAATATTCTCCCGCCGGCCCTCCCCCGGGGGTGCAGGGGCACCCTCCTGAGCAGCTCCAGAATCCTCTACCAGGTCGCCCGTCTCAGGAACGCTTCCCTCCCTTCCTTTTACAGGAAGGGGCTGGGGGCGTCTGAGCGGGCTGGGCCGCCCTCTTGCGACCAGACTTCCTCACTCCAGGGGTGGTAGGCTGCGCTGGAGGAGGAGCTGGCGCTTGAGGGCGACCTCGACGACGGGAAGCAGCCGGAGCTTGTACAGCCACAGGAGACGGCCCCGCAGCAGGCCGCCTCCTATGCAGGACATACCGTATAGCCTCCGACTGCTTCTGGGCGGTGGAGAACTCCTGGGCCAAGTTCTCCACCACGTCGCCGAAGAGGCCGCCCTGGGAAACGGGGAAGTTGAGAAGTTTGTTCTTCTCCGCTTCCCTCATATCTGCCAGGGTCAGCCAGAGGTGGCGCTCCTGGACCACCAAAGTGGACATCGCCCCGACCCAGCGAACGTGCGGCGACTTTCGTCGCCCGGAGGGCGAAGTCCGTCGCCGCACGCAGCTCCTGCAGCAAAGCTGGGTCGGAACCACCCTCCAGCAAGTCATTGAGTGCTTTAGCCTGATGGACTTGGAGCTACGCCATGGCATGCAGGGCGGAGGCGGCTTCTCCACACGCCATGTAGGCATCCCCGGTCAGACCAGAGGAAAACCTACAGGCGCAGGAGGGGAGTGAAGGGGCACCCCGCCAGGAGGAAGCGGTCTTCGGACACAGCTGCATCGCGATAGACCGCTCCACTGGGGAGATTCCCTCGTACCCGTGCGCCGCCCCGCTGTCCAGAGTGGTAAGGAAGGAGGAGCGAGGTTGTCTCCGCCTGTACGCCAGAGGCGCCGACCAAGACTTCGTCAACTCCTCGTGTACTTCCGGGAAGAAAGGGACCGGAGCGGGTCGTGGGGCAACCGCACGGCCCGCTCCAAGACACCAATCCAACCGCGAATGTACGGGACCCGGTGGAGGGTTCCACGCGAGCCCGACATTTGCGGCCGGCCGTTCGAGCATAGCGGCCATTTCCGGATCCGGCTCAGCCTGAACCACCACACCCGAAGGGGGCAGTCCCGCCGAGTCATCACCAGAAGATGACCGCTCTTCCTCCGATGCCCCGATCGACATCTGATCCTCAGGTGGCGCCCCGAAGGAGACAACCGGAACCACCCGATGGGGCTCCGGCCGCCCCACCGGAAGCGCCGATGGCAACGTGCAACTAGAGGCGTGAGGCGCCCGACAGTCTCTTTCACCAGTCGGAGGGTTCCTCACGGTGATCCTCATTCGCTCACCAACAGGAATCACCGAAGTAGCCGCCTGCCGAACTGTACCGGCAGACGAACTAGATCGAAGATTATCTGAAGGGACTCCCCCGTGTTTCAGGGTTCTCAGTCTCGAACGTAGCATCGCCAGAGTCATATTTCCGCAATGAGAACATGACTCGTCCACCAACGCTGCCTCAGCGTGCACTAAGCCCAGACACGTGAGGCAGTGTTTGTAGCCATCAGCCTGAGGGAGAAGTCGACCGCATCCAGAAACGCACGGGTGAGACGACATCCTGAAAAGGACGCGAACACACCGTGATGCTCTTTTAGTTTTATTGGAAAAAAAGGGAAAAATAAAACAGAAGAAGAAGCGCTGAAACACTGAGGGATCAGCGCCGCAGACACCTCCGGGAGAAACTGCAAGCCCTCGTGCTGCACTCAATCGCGTCGATCACACACGCGCCGTCACACCAGCAGCCACCAGAGAATCTTCTTCCACTCAGCTCGTCTCTCTCTCCAAAGGCAAGGAACAGCAGTATACAACTGAGAGGCTCCGAAGAAAAAAGCATTGCGCAATGTTTACTTCCGCCTTTTATACCCGCGCTGGTAGGCGGGTCACGGAATGCAAATCTTGCATGCCAATTCCATTGGCTCGTTTTTAATTCTCTCGAAGGCAATAGGCTCCCTAGCGTGATCCCAATTCGTCAGGGAACTCCCCGACGACACGTCGGAGTTCCCAGGACGAAAGGGAACTGAACACAATCACATTCATCTTGCAGATAGTGACCATTCATCAGGAACCCTTTGTGTATGTGAAGCCAACTACGCTGGAAGGGACCTGCAAGGAAGAGTACACACCTAATGGAGTCTTAATTAAAAAGGTGATCTGCACAGGACCAAATGAGACCATCCCAGGTAACCCATCAGGGACGTTTATATTGTCACTGCTTTTCTACATCCGCCGTCTGGAGATACATACTGTACATACATACATATATATGCAGCAGGTATTTATATATGTATGAATGTAGCAAGTGTGACTTGACTGTGGGCATGTGAGTTTGTGTGGAAGTCTGTTTTAAAGCCGATTTTGTGTGTGTGTGTGTGTGTGTGTGTGTGTGTGTGCGTGTGTGTGTGTGCGCGTGTGTTTGTGCGCGTGTGTGTGTGTGTGACTATTTCTGCTTGATGCAAAATGTGTGTGCATGTGCTGGATGTTTGCAAACTATGTTTGTGTGTCGCTTGGGCTTCCATCGTAGCATTCTGCTTTGCGTATAGTGAAAGCTGTGGGTATGCCTTGTGTTGCAGCCTAGATAAGCTACAGGTAAAGTGTGAAAGTCAGTATGGAAGGATTGTGCTTCTTTTAGATGCTGATGCTCCCATCTGGCTATTGAGTCATTCTGACCACAAGAGTTGCAGCTACTTCACTTTAATTCAGCCAGTACCATAGATGAATTGAAATGGAAAAAAAATGATTCGCAAAGCTTGTTAATATTTTATTCAGTTATAATTGCAAAACAATCTATGACTGGCTGAGTAGCAGAGCGAACGCTGTATTTGGAAATGGAATTGATCAGACCTCAATGCTGTCTAACAGTTGAGAGCACAGCTATCTAAAAGAGAAAGACAATCTCTGAATAACTGAGTGCATTGGGGTGAGTGGAGTAAGAGTGGTGGGCTTTCAAAATATAGATTTTCCTCATGTAACTTTGTCAGATGGAATGACATTTCACTTTTTCTGGTTTGGTTACAGGACGCCCAATTGTTCCCCAATGTTGCTACGGATTTTGCGTTGACCTTCTGATCAAATTGGCAATGACCATGAACTTCACCTATGAAGTACACCTGGTGGCAGATGGAAAATTTGGAACACAGGAAAGAGTAAGTATAATTTTCTATTTTGACAAGTATAAGCAACCTGATTATCATATGAAAAATTCACACAACGAATAATTTTGCTTTCTTTTTATCATTCGGTGGCATAGGTAAATAACAGTAACAAGAAGGAATGGAACGGCATGATGGGTGAGCTCCTGGGTGGCCTTGCTGATATGATTGTTGCTCCCTTGACAATCAACAATGAACGAGCCCAGTACATAGAATTCTCCAAGCCTTTCAAATACCAGGGACTGACTATCCTTGTGAAAAAGGTACGATTAAACTACTCAAACTACCACACACTGTGTTTCCATTACAGATCGTCAGTATAACACTGTTGAAAATAGCAGCATTGCTAGTCACCACTTGCTAGTCTTGTTACAGTACTGCTGGTACCTACCAGAGCAGGTATTGCGTGAATGGAATGTGCTAAATGTATGTAAGTGGTCATGCAATGTGTGTTTCAGGAAATTCCTCGTAGTACACTGGACTCGTTCATGCAGCCATTTCAGAGCACATTGTGGCTACTGGTGGGTCTTTCGGTACATGTGGTGGCGGTGATGCTTTACCTACTAGACCGGTTCAGGTACAACAAGACATTGGGTTGAGACTGTTGCTAGCTGTTCCATAGGGTGCTGTGTGTGTGTGTGTGTGTGTGTGTGTGTGTTGTTTGTTCTGACTTTTTAGGTAGTTTGTTTCACTCATTGAAATCATGTAGCACCTTTGTTTCAGGATGTCTCAACAGTACATAAGAGTGCTGAACACGTTTCATTGTTAGTGTCGCCATGGAGGTGGGGGAGGTTGAGTGGCTGCACTCTGTGAGCCTGTTCTCTTTTCCCTCTCTTTCTGTCTTCTCTCTGTCTCTTTGCTTCCACGGCTTTATAATTCTCTCTATGTTACTGGCAAGTGCTAAGTGAACCAGAAACCAGAAATTGGTTCTCATTGGGATACTCATTGGGAAAATTTGGTTCAAGACTACTTATGGGTTCCTTTACCTATTTTCTTTCTGATCATGGTCACTGTTTCACCTGGTTTTTCCAGCCCATTTGGAAGGTTTAAAGTAAACAGTGAAGAAGAAGAAGAGGATGCCCTCACCTTATCTTCAGCTATGTGGTTTTCCTGGGGCGTCTTGTTGAACTCTGGAATCGGAGAAGGTGTTGTGAAAGTCAAACTTTGCTTCTGGTCATGTTAAATTAAACAAATCAATTTTATTTGACATATGTTTGACTACTTACATGTTGTCCAGGTGCCCCACGAAGCTTTTCAGCAAGAATTTTGGGAATGGTGTGGGCTGGCTTTGCTATGATTATAGTAGCATCTTATACTGCCAACCTGGCTGCCTTCCTGGTGTTGGACCGGCCTGAGGAGCGCATCACCGGCATCAATGACCCAAGGGTATGTTTCTCTAAGCACTTGAAGTACCAAAGTAAAGCTTTCTAAGATGTATACAGTAAGTTTGCATTTTTTCCAGCTAAGGAACCCATCAGACAAGTTCATCTATGCCACAGTGAAGCAGAGTTCGGTGGATATTTACTTCCGGCGACAAGTTGAGCTGAGCACCATGTACCGCCACATGGAGAAGCACAACTATGAGAGCGCCGCTGAAGCCATCCAGGCTGTTCGGGACAAGTGAGTCCCTGCTGGGTAGACACCAGCAGGTCTGGCCTCACGGTCAATCAATAAGTCACACGGTCTTGAGGGTCCTGGGCCTGTAGGTCTCAGGTATATAAATCAGTGCCAGAACTTTCTGCACTAACCTGTGACCCTGGCCCATATCCCTTCTCACGAGAGGCCCGGCTATGTGCCACACATAACATATATTAACAATAAGCTAAAGAACAACTTTTTCAGGTTTTCAGCAAAAACGTCATTGAGGGAATCCAATGGGGGACAAAGCTCCACTCGTCCGGCATTGGATTTCATTTGCCTATGAGGTTGCAGTCTAGTTTTCTGGTAACACAAGTTGCACAAGAGGGGTGGGTGGGGGCGGATGCCACGAGTGTGTTGTTTCTCACTGTACTGTTGCACCGTAACCCCCCACCCTTCCCGTCCTCCTCCCTTCCCCCTGCCCCCACAGCAAGCTGCATGCTTTCATCTGGGACTCTGCGGTGCTGGAGTTTGAAGCCTCGCAGAAGTGCGACCTGGTGACCACGGGAGAGCTGTTTTTCCGTTCGGGCTTTGGCATAGGCATGCGCAAGGACAGCCCCTGGAAACAGAATGTGTCCCTGGCTATTCTCAGGTCTGTCCCAGCCGAAGCAGCATATTATATGCTTCTGTATAGTTTTATGTTGTATAAAATCTCATCATTGGACACTTAATCATCTCTCTCTGTGTATTTCCCTTTTCCATCCCTACTCTGTATTCTGTGTGCTTGAACATATAAGTGTTTGTGCTAGTGGTTACTTTGTGGGATTTTTCGGTACTTTCTCCCAAAAGCAACTTATTAACTTTAGAACTTCCTGCTCTCCACCACCCCTTGCAGTTCCCATGAGAATGGCTTCATGGAGGACCTAGATAAAACCTGGGTGAGATACCAGGAGTGTGACTCAAGGAGCAATGCCCCAGCCACACTCACCTTTGAGAATATGGCAGGTATGGCCCATTTAAGGTACTGAAAACCTAAAAAAGATTGGACAAAAAAGGTACAGTAAGTAATGTATTGGGGCCTTTTTTTGTCCAATGCTTTTAGTTGTTGTTTTATGCTCACTTATGTTGGTGTTCACATTTGTAACAAACTCATTAACCTTTAACATCCATCCATTTTGCATGGTTTTCAGCAGCAGGCCCTAAATATATGGGCAATACATGTAGGATTCCATCACACAGAGGCTCCATCCCCTCCAGCTCCTCTATGGGTTGATTCGAAGAGTACTGTGTTTCCATTAATCGTCTGACAGTCTCCTTCATCCCTCTCATTCACAGGTGTCTTCATGCTAGTTGCTGGGGGTATTGCAGCAGGGATCTTCCTCATCTTTATCGAAATTGCATACAAGCGCCATAAAGACGCCCGCAGGAAGCAGATGCAGCTAGCCTTTGCGGCCGTCAACGTTTGGAGGAAGAACCTACAGGTAAGGCAGCTCTCTCCTACAACACAAGCGGTAAAAATAAGGGTGAACATGAGGGAATGACCTCCAAACAGACTTTTACATAAGAACTACTTTTTGTACTAGGGCTTTAGTTCACAAGTTTTTCATACACAACTTTGCAAAAAAACAAATCCTTGGTTGCACTGTTAAACAGATCTATGATTGCACTGTTTGGTGTCGTGACCAAAGATGGACGATCTTACTTACATTGCGTGTTCCTAGGCTTCTAAAAGGGCCAACAAAGAAAAACTTCCCTCTTTCCCATTTTCATGGCTGGTCTAAGATTGTCTAGCCATCTGTGGTTCAATCAGCCTCCTTCTTCTTATCTGTACCAACAGGACACTAAGGAGAGCTCAGGGAGTCAAGCTGTGGGTGCGGCTGGGACTCCATCTTTAGTATGTAAAACAAGCTGATCCGTCTTGTTGCCAAGTCATTCTTGCTACGCGAATTAGTATATTTAAAATTGCTGATATGCTTAGTTCATTAAAATATGAAGCTGCTTTCATGGCATGAACCACTTAAACGCTTCAAACCACTTTGCGTATTAAGGTTAGATGAAATAAAAATCCCTGAAGATAATGTAGCCTGCAAAATTAATGTTTACAATATTAAAAAGTTAATGTTGATTAAGTATACTATTAGCGTACATCATCAAGCTATACTAAAGAGAACAGACCGCTATTAAGAAAACAGGACAGAGCACTAATTGTCATCATTAGCAACAGATGTCCCAGCCTATACCATTAAAAACAGTGCAAGAGTTATGACACAAAACATTATAGAAGCCAATATTTCAAAAGCCTTATCCAGCACAAGTCCATGCTATAGTATAGTCTAACACAGTCCATTCGAAATGTCTTCTACAAACTCTTGCTCACCTGTGTGTCCTTTGAGGCCAATGTCTTCTAGTGGGAAGTCCTGGGAGGTCTTCCCAGTGAGACTGTGATATTTGGTGAGGGGTGGGCCAGTGGGATGGGGGCTGGGCAGAAGTATATTGAGGCTGTGAGAGCCTCAAGCTGCTTCTTTATTCAGAGTGACAAAAGGTCAGAACTGCTGCAATAGAATAAACAGCAGTGGCAGTGAAAGGTAAGATCACAGTCTCTTGTCTTTGTGAACAGGTCAATTTACTATCAATGTCTGTCATCTGCCTCACACGTATAATCGTCTCTGTATGTACATGCATGTAGGCTCTTCTGCAGAAAGGTCAAGCGAACATAAACTAGCAAGGACAAATTTTTTTTACATTTGGAGTCTACATGATCTATGCCTGATAAAAGTGAAGGGTTAATATTAAGCTATCACTAAAGTTAGTTTGTATTGATCATTCACAGAAGCGTATTAGAATGGTTTTGTCAGCTATTCCTTTCTGCATAGGAATTTACACAACTTTTTGAAGGAGATATCTTTGAGACCTTGCGTGCGTTATAAATATTTTGTGTGTGTACTTCAATATGAATGTTCATATCCAAATACCCCATTTGCACTTCTGTGTACTGCACCTTCATACAGGGATCTGCGTGTAACACACACACTGCACTTCTGAATAACCTGCCCAATTTGCAGTTTTGACCACTGGGCTGTTCTGTTGTCATCTTAAAAGCACAGAAATGTCAAAAACATGCTGCCCACAATTCAATGGTTAATGGTTGTCTCTTGGAGCAGAGCCCATTCAGAAGTGCACTGCCTTCAGGAAAATGAGAAAACAAAAAGGAAACACTGAAAAAAAGGACGATACGAAACTAAATGAAGCGTGAATGTGCCCTCATGAGATACTATGTCGAGGCTTGCAGCTAGTTATGTGTCTCACTGTGCCGGTGGTCTACATTGATCCAGCATGCTAATGCATAGACAGTGCTCTAACAACAACCAAATGGGGCTTTTTGCTTCTTTTTTTTCTCTTTGTGAAAAGCAAAAAATGAATGCAGGAAACACAACAGTGTGTTTCGCAAAGTTGTTCTTAGACCGCAAAGACATTGTGGTAAGTCCCAAAGTGGGAGATTTTTAATTGGTAGCAGGGGTCGAATGATTTTCATTTTAAAGGGCCAAAACAAAGGTGAAGATGATCCTGAACCAAAGTCCTTCAGCCAAAGTCAAGTGTATGCTTGTCCACATTTTGCTTACTTTATCCATACCCTTGCTTCTATCGCCCTCTGCATGAGTCTAAATTAAATTCACACCGTACTTATCCCAACTCTCCGATAACCTGATGCAGTACGTCCCTTATGTGTGGTGTGAATTTCCGTTATACCCTACAAAAAGTATAACGCTAAAAGAGGGTTCTTATAAGTATTCATGTATTGATCAGTATTATTTCATATACTGTGCTCTTTTGCCATTTTATTGGTTGCTGTACTTCTCTATAAGAGTGTTGTTTTGTTTTGTGATATTACAGACTGCTTGGCTTTGATGTCATTATTTCCTCAGCAAGCTCATTTTGCTGCCTTCTGCTTTTGCTTATGGATCTTAAAGTCATATGATCTTTAAAGCAAGTGGATAAATATTTATTTATTTTTCTTTTTTCCTCCCCAATGCAGCCCTCTTCCTCTGTAGAGACTCAGGATGTAAGAATACCTTAATTCGACCTTTTCTTACACAAACACACCCAGTCTTGTGCATTACCTTAGTAGCATTTCTAGAGGCCAGAGAGTAGCCGTGTGGGGCAACTTTGTTGGACGGTGGGAGGGAAGGGTCAAAAAGGTCCCAATCTTCTTCTGTGCCTAAAACCATAACCTGTTAACTGCAAGTATTTATGAAACAGCACAAAAAAGATACCAAGGAAGATCATTTGAGAATTTAAAATTCCTGCCACTCTTTGCAACCAAATCTGTTGCATTCTACCAATTCTCTTTATGTCAAACAAGTCTGACTTCCATTCATATTTATAGATTGTTGGGTTTAAGATAGTTTATCAACGGGAAATTAAGGGATGTGGTTTTGGCAGTTGAAAACCAGCCAGAGAACATGAATAATTGTTCTACGTATATTTATTTTAGGATAGGAAAAGTGGTAGAGCAGACAGCGACCCAAAAACGAAACCCTCTTTTAGGTCCATCAGTACCAACCTGGCCTCCAGCATCAAGAGACGTAGGTCCTCCAAAGACACGGTAAGGAGGTTAAGGAATGGCATCTCTTTATACTCGACCGGTCTCTCTTCCTCTTTCTGCGTCTGTCTTTCTCTCGTCCTATTCTTCCGCTCCTCTCTCTGTATCTACTTTCTTCTGTCTTAAATGACATGTCATGTCTGAAACCAAGAGAGCCGCATTTCTCTCTGGTTATTGCTCCATTCCTGGCATCTCGGCCACGGCCACGTGTCTGTCAGTCAGTCATCGAGTCACCATCCAGACCCCATCTGTCAGTTAGGACTTAAGAGCATAGCCATCCTTAAGAGTTAAGCTGAAAGGTTTTTAGAACCCAATGATGTCAGAATCAGGAAAAGAGTTCTAACCTAAGAGCTGTTCCAAGAGGAGGGGGCGCTGCACAATTCCTGATGTTTCTGGGCTGCTTCTCTCCCTTTTGCAACCTCTGGATGTGGAAGCGTGTGTTAGTGCGGGTGGACGTGTGTGCCTCTTTTTGGTGGGATGTTGTGCGTATCTGTGTTTCTCGTCCGCAAACCTGCCTGAAGTGATTGATATCATGAACAGTCAAATCTTGCAATGTTTGTTTCCCCGACGGCATGCTTTGGTGTTGTGGTGTTTGATCAGAGCAACCGATGCCATGCGGAATAACGATTTTCTTTTTTACAGCGGAACTTCCCTTTCAGAGTTTGGAATCATCAATTAACAATGATTTTCTTTTGTACAACTGTTTTGTTTAAGGTCCTAACAAAGTTTATTTTAAGGAATGAGAATTTAAAAGGAAGATTCTGTCACCATTTCCTCACCCTCATGTTTTACCAAATCTGTATGATTTTCTTTCTTCCATGGAACACAAAAGGAGATGTTTAGAGGGATGTCTAAGTTGCTTTTCACCATTCAATAATAGCAGCTTTAAAGGTGCTATATGTAAATTTTCTTCTAAAATGAATCCTTTTTTATTGCCTGTGTGTGAAGGGGTTGCAATCACACATTACAATGATCCACTTGTCGGGTTTTGCTATTACCTCTGAAGGCCAGTATTCCTATTTCTATGTGAAGTCTCCGGGTCGGATTTTCTGCGAAATCCATCGGATATGTGACGTGCATGCGCACTCCCGAGCCTCTCTCCTTTTTATATACAGTCTCTATGCGACGGCACTGCAGCTAACGACATGGAGTCTAATAACACCAAAAAATGACCTGCCTCCAGCACAACACACACTCCAACACAAACTCCACATAAATATAAAAAATAAAACAAAAATGTATCTGCTGAAGCTCGTCAGGCCAAACGTGAAACACGGATCAACATCGGCAGAGCGTTTGAATTATGGAGAGACCTCCGCTATTTTAAGTTTTCAGATATGCTGAAATGGTAAACTGTAATGAAATAGCAAGGTAAACTACAACATATATGAGACATGAAATTAATACAAAAGACTGTTCCAGGATAACAAAAAGTAGGTGCTTTAGGATGTAACTTTTATTTTATGTACTAGATCTACTGTCTAATGTCACTCATCCCACTACTATCATATTGTTTATAATACACATTTCCAGACACGTTCAGTGCAGTAATGTTACTTCCTACGATCTTACTGTTACACTGAAATTGTTCAGTCTAGTTCACTAACCGTTTTCGTTATCATATGATATTATACATTCACCTATGTTGACATTGCTGATTGTGAAAGATACACGAATAGTTAGTGAAATGCCTTGTTATGCTAGATAACACCACATGTCGGCTAAATGCAGTCAATGTAATGGTACGAGCATGGAGCATTAGTTCAACGTCAAGCTGACAAAAGTAGCCTATTATTGTAACGTTGCAGTGGGAGTTTACATGAGTTTCCAGCATGTTGTGTGATGCTTTCTCCGGTGTGTTTAAAGTCTCAGTGTGGCCGCGTGTACCATGAGTGCTCGCTCTTGTGTTCGAGCACGTGCAAGAGCACGAGCGCTCTTGTAAAAATTGGTTGCAATCTGAAACATCACCGATAGAGGCCGCTAAAAAATACATATAGCACCTTTAAAAAGGATAAAAAACGTCTCGGTTACGTATGTAACCCTAGTTCCCTGATAGGGAACGAGACGCTGCGTCGAACGCTGTGGGAACGCCTCTGCGTTGTGCGTCATGAAGCACGTATGGAATCAGCCCAATGGAGAGATGAAACGTCATAGGCGGGTGACGTCATCGACCAGGAAACTATAAAGCACCCCAAAAACATAAGCGCAGTAGCTTCTGATAGGCCTGAAGGAAGCGCTAACGGGAGTGCCGGGAGTATGGCGGAACGACGCAGCGTCTCGTTCCCTATCAGGGAACTAGGGTTACATACGTAACCGAGACGTTCCCTTTCAAGGGAACTCGAGCTGCGTCGAACGCTGCGGGAACGCGAATACCCACGTCGCCATAGGACCAAATGACCGCCATGTGAGAACTAGCGCACAGAGGACGAGAGCACTTGTGCCCCAGGGGTAGAACTTAAGTCTAGGTCATAGAACTTAATAAAAGTATGCGGTGAAGACCATCCAGCCGCATCACAAACGTCACTCAGGGAAACCCCCGACAATAGAGCTTTGGAAGCAGCCATACTCCTAGTAGAGTGGGCTCGAACAGCCAAAGGTGAAGGCTGACCAGCCGACTCATAAGCAAGTGAGATAGCCTCGACCACCCACTTGCTCATTCTCTGTTTAGACGCAGGGCACCCTTTCCTGGATGGCCCGAAACATACAAATAGTTGTTCTGATTTCCTCCACAGGGCAGCTCTGTGGACATAAGCGTCTAACGCCCTAACAGGGCAGAGTAAATTCAGTTTCTCCTGGTCCGATGACATAAATGGAGGAGGACAGAAAGCCTGCAGAACCGTAGGTCTAACAACATTAGTAGAGACCTTGGGAACGTAACCTGGTCTAGGATGCAGAAAAGCCTTAACCATGCCAGGCGAAAATTCCAGGCACGAGGGTGACACCGACAGAGCCTGCAAATCTCCGATTCTTTTTAATGAGGAGATAGCAAGTAAAAAGATAGTTTTAAAAGTGAGAAACTTCTCAGGAACTTCTTCGATAGGTTCAAAAGGAGCTAGGGAAAGACCTTCCAATACAATGGCCAGATCCCAGGTCGGCACCCTCGTACGAACTGCTGGCCTCAGCCTCAAAGTGCCACGGAGGAAACGAGTTACAAGCGGGTGTCTCCCAAGAGAAACTCCACTGAAAGGGACGTGGTAAGCAGCTAGTGCCGCCACATACACCTTTAGTGTGGAGGGGGATAACCCTGTGGAGAAGCGCTCCTGCAGGAACTCCAGCACTGCACCCACTGGGCAGTTAACTGGGTCCTGCAGGTGTTCTCCACACCAAGAAGTGAAAAGCTTCCACTTCAAGGCATAAAGCTTCCTCGTGGATGGAGCTCTGGAGTGAAGAATGGTCTCAACAACCTCGGTTGAGAGACCAGACTCTATGAGCTGGGCCCCCTCAGAGGCCAAGCCCACAGTTTCCACAATTCTGGGCGGGGGTGACATATCGTGCCGCCCGCCTGAGAGAGTAGATCCCTCCTGACCGGGAGCTCCAAGGGAGAACCGTCCAGGAGAGAAATCAGGTCCGCAAACCATACTCGGGCCGGCCAAAACGGGGCTACTAATAGTAGGCTGACCCCGTCCCGGCGAACCCTCTCCAGAACTCCTGGTAGCAGAGCAATCGGGGGAAAGGCGTACAGGCGTGACCTCGGCCACGGCTGCACCATAGCATCCAACCCCAGGGGGGCTGGATGACTGATGGAGAACCACAGATGACAATGCGTGGTCTCCCTGGAAGCGAATAGGTCCACCTCGGCGCGACCGAAACTCAACCAAAGGAGCTCCACCACCTCGGGGTGGAGTCTCCATTCCCCTGGCCTCGGCCCCTGCCTCGACAGGGAGTCCGCTACCACATTTAAATACCCGGGAAGATACATTGCTCTCAGTGATAGTAGCTTCCCCTGGGTCCACAGGAGGATCTGACGGGCCAACTTGTAAAGCCGGCGAGACCGCAGGCCCCCCTGATGATTTATATAAGAGACCACCGACGTGTTGTCTGATTGAACTAACACATGATGGCCCCTCAGGTCTGTTAAGAAGTGTTTCAGAGCCTGAAACACAGCCAACATCTCTAGACAATTTATATGCCACGATAGATGATGGTCCTGCCACAGACCTTGGGCTGGGCGGCCACTCATGACCGCCCCCCACCCTGTGAGGGAAGCATCCGTCGTTAGCGTTATGCGACGACAAAGAGCCCCCAGCACAGGACCTTTGGATAGGAACCAAGTTTCTCTCCACATGACCAGAGCACGAAGGCAGCGCCGCGTGACTTTGAACGTGCGGAGCGGATTTCCCCTCGGGGAGAATCCCTTGGTCCTGAGCCACCACTGTAACGGTCTCATGTACAACAGGCCGCAAGGTATAACGTTGGACGCTGCTGCCATCAGACCCAACAGTCTCTGAAACTGCTTCACAGTGAGTAGCTGGCCTAGCTTTACTTGTTTCACAGCTGAGAGAATCGAAGCGATGCGGGTCGGAGAGAGCCGCGCCCGCATCGAGACCGAATCCCAAACGACACCCAGAAAAGTGGTCTTCTGAGAAGGAGATAGTACACTTTTCTTTGCGTTCAGCCTCAACCCCAACTTTCTGATATGAGCGAGGACGACATCTCGATGCCGAACCGCCATCTGCTCCGTCTGAGCCAAAATCAACCAATCGTCGATGTAATTGAGAATACGAATGCCCTGAAGCCTCAGAGGCACTAATGCTGCATCCATGCATTTCGTGAAAGTGCGGGGTGATAAAGCTAGGCCAAACGGAAGAACCCTGTACTGGTACGCCTCGCCCCCGAAGGCGAACCTCAGGAACTTCCTGTGTTGTGGAAGGATGGAAATGTGGAAGTATGCGTCCTTTAGATCTATCGTGACAAACCAGTCCTCGGATCTGATTTGAGACACGATCTGCTTGATAGTGAGCATCTTGAATTTTAGCTTCCCTACCGAGCGATTCAATAGGCGCAGGTCTAAAATTGGACGCAACCCCCCATCCTTCTTTGGAACGATGAAATATCGGCTGTAATAACCTGACTCCAAACTGGGAGGAGGAACCCGTTCTATAGCCTCCTTTTGGAGGAGCGTTTTCACCTCTTGTTCCATTACCAGAGCCTGCTCGGGGCCCACCACTGTGTGCAGAACCCCTCTGAATTTTGGTGGACGACACCTGAACTGGATAGCATATCCTTTTTCTACTGTCTGCAGGACCCAATGAGATATTCTTGGAAGGCTTTTCCACTCTGCCAGAAAATCTACTAAGGGTACCAGTCTCTCGAGACTGGCCTCTGGTGTAACTTGAGCAGCAAATACAGCGCCCTGTAACGGCGCACCGGCAGGGAACGACTGGTTTGACTGCTGTGAGACCCTCCTCAGAGGGAGCGAGCGTCCCTCGGGAAAACGCTCGCTGGGACCGCCTACGCCCCGGCATGAAGGCGGGGTTGGCAGAACGGCCCCCTGAGGGCACCGAGGAAGAATGGGCACCGTAAAGAGAGGTGAACTCCTTTCCGCCTCGGTGGGGACCACCCTCAGCATCCTGAACGCCTCGGCGTCAGGACTTCTTCTTAGCTGAAGCCTTCTTAGACAATATCACTGTCCTCAGATCAGGTCTATTGCTAGAAGACTTCGGCTGAGAGTGCCGCGCCTGAGCCCACTGTCCAGCAGGGGGAGCACGAGACGCGACACTCTGCTTCTGCTGCGCCCTATGGGATGAGCTTGTAGACGGCCGGGGCTGCTCCCGCCCAGCAGCCCCAGGGACGTGAATTTTTAACGGGAGAAATTTTTTGAAAGCTGCAGCTTGTTTTTTCTCTTCCTGGAATTTGTCTATAACAGAATTAACAGCTTCGCCAAATAACCCCGATGGAGAGAGAGGAGCATCTAAAAGAAAAGCTTTTTCTTTCTCTTTCATATTTGTCTGATTTAACCAGAGGTGTCTTTCTGCGGCCACAAGAGCTGCCATAGATCGACCCACTAGCTTGGCCGATTCTCTGGTGGCGCGCAGGGATAAATCAGCAGCCTGACGCAGTTCTCGAACTACGTCAGTACTGACTGCCTCACTCTCACTCACGTCCCTCAGCAGGTCAGCCTGGTATGCCTGCAAGATTGACATTGTATGCAGACATGACACACCCTGACCTGCAGCCGAATACGCTTTACCCACCAAAGCAGATGTATTTCTGAGGGGCTTGGTGGGTAATACCGGTGTTTTAAAAGATGACGCCGCCTCGGGGGAGAGATAGCTCGCGAGCGTCTCTTCCACGCGAGGCAAAGCGCCATAACCATATGATCTAGCCCCCATTATATTTGAATATGTTGATGTCTGGGGACTAAATATTCTATATGAAACCGGTTTCTTCCACGATCTCGACACCTCAGTGTGGAGATCGTGAAAGAACGGCAGACACCGGCGTGGAGGCTGAACACGTGAGGGCAAAAATCTTTCATCCAGTTTCGATTTTGACACAGACTCCTGTCTAATCACTGGCCATTCAATACTGAGTTTTTTAACAGCTCGTGTTAAAACCTCCATAAGCTCATCACTTTCGGGAGAGTGAGGTGGTGAATCCTCAGTCTCTCCCTCCACACTAACAACATCCAGCTCCTCAGAACTGGATAGCTGTAGTACGGGTGCCTCATCCTGAGCGGAAGAAACCGCAGCGCGTGCTTCCGAACCCAGGAATGAGGCACTGGATCTCACAGGTGAAGGGAGAGATAAGGCAGCGCCCGTCTCAACCCCCGCTGAGAGATCCATCTGCGATCCCCACGATAAGCGCCGCCGCTCTGCCTCGGCAGAAGCGGGACCCGAACCGCGGGGAGCGCGCACCGAACCGCTCTCCTCAAAGAGCGATCGGCGGGAGCGGAGCGTCCTTAACGGCAAACGCTCGCAATGCTCACAGTCTGCTCCCTCGAGAGCAAACTGGGCATGCTGAACTCCCAAACAAACAACACAAAGATCATGTGTATCCCCGCTCGTTAAATAACGCGAGCAGGGAGGAACACACTTTCTAAACTGCTGTTCGTCCGCCATAATCTCTCAATATATATATATATAGGATAAATTGTTTGTGTGGTGCAGGGTATGTAAGACAAACAATATCAGACAGGGACAGATTCACATGTAGCGCGACTGAAGGCACAGAAGCTACTGCGCTTATGTTTTTGGGGTGCTTTATAGTTTCCTGGTCGATGACGTCACCCGCCTATGACGTTTCATCTCTCTATTGGGCTGATTCCATACGTGCTTCATGACGCACAACGCAGAGGCGTTCCCACAGCGTTCGACGCAGCGTCTCGTTCCCTTGAAAGGGAAAACTATTTATGTGCTATATTCCAAGTCTTTTAAATAAGTCGCAAGACATGCTAAACTAATGTAGTTTGATATCAATGACATTAAATTTGAGAGCTATGAAAAACTTTCAGCGAATAAATATAATAATAGTAAATAGATATAAATAATAAATAGAACAAATGAATGTGCTGCCATGGTTAAACCTTTCCAGTTATTGACACAGTTCTAAATACAATGGATCCATATACTATGAATTGGTATTTATACTAAATAGACGAAATCTATTTTCTGCTTGTTTTTTTGTTTAGCACTAAATTGCTATTTTTGTCACATTTTGTTTAGGAATTGTGTTACATTTTTCCCCCTTTTAAATGTTTAAGAGAATGGGGAAAGTGGGGTGGGGTGGTGAACGGTGAAGAGAAGGCACAGCAATCCAGGTGAAAAGAGAAAAACAGAGTGACCATCCACAGTGTTTAATTCATCCTTTTATTTTTTGATATCAGTGTCGCCTCTCTTTCTATATAAGTGGATGTATATGGATATATAACTGTCGACGTCCCCCACATGATGTACATGCTACACAGCCTCTCTTCCTCTGCAAGCATGCAATATATCTGTCGTAGAAGTAGAGACTGTGTTTTAGTTGCCTTAGTAGAAGTAGTTGCATTTATTTGTGGTAGTGATGATACACACACTTTTTGTCTCTTTTGCTGATTCACTGTCTCTCACCAGGGGGCACTGTGGGCTTGATTTGGAAGTGCCAACAGCAAGCCTTCTGAGTGAACATAACAAGAACTCTCTCATTCTCTCTAAGGCGTGCTAAGGGCATTCTTGATGCAACACCAAGAAAGAAAAAAAAAATGAAAAAGCCTCCCGGTGTCATCAGAAGTATTGCTGAATACATCTATTCTGCAATACGACAATGATGATTTTGACAATGAGAACCTTTGCCTTAAGCTTTAGCTTTTAGAGTTGTTGCATCATATTTTGAGCTTATATGCTTAATTATTGGCAATGCCATAGCAATAAAAAACAGTAAGCTATAAAAGAGGACACATGCTATAATTAGTAAGGTAAATTTTAAATGCATAATTTATCATATATATGCATAACTGTTTATTTAAAAACTTATATCCAAAAATTGCATGTGTCCTTGGTTTTTAAAGAACAATTGTGTTATTTTTTCAAATGTATAGCAATCTGAAAGTCTTCGCTGCTGCTTTTCCATTAATATGCTTTTTTTTTGTAAATGTATTCCTTAGGTATGTACATATTATATTTACTTCACATTTAGTCAGTCTTGATTAACATACTGCAAAAAGTGTCACATCTTAACCAAAAAAAGCTCTCTGTGCCTCAGTTTCACAGTTTGCCACAGCAAGGAACAAAATTAAAAATAAATTAGAATTAAATAATACGGTCAGATCAAAACACATTGCTTAATCAAAATGTCCTTGCAGTTGCAACATGGCAAGCCTCACTGAGAGACATTTTATAGCTTACAAAAATGAAAATTGAAAGCAAAAAAAAAATGTTGTTGTGGAAATTGCCTTCTGACTGGGCACCTGCATGTCATTGAGTGTTTTGCCAAACCGGCACTGCAGATGCCCATGTGAGAAAACAGCTTGTTGCCCTTCTAACACATAAGCTTGAGATGAGGAAACAGGAACTGCAACTGAATGAGAATTAAATATATTATAGATATAAATATACAGTGGCCAAAAAAGTATTTAGACATTTAAGCCAAATTTAAATATGTATTAATGTCATTGCATTAGAGTAGACAACAAAATACTTCATGAAGGCACCTGGTATTTATTTTTGAACAAACTCTTTAAGTCAAATATTTAGCTTTTTTAGGTTTTAAATTATAAATAAAACAAATGTAACACTGTTCGAAATTAAGACAAAAAGTATTTGGACAATTTCTGGTTGTCAACAATTGAACCAACTATGTCCAGAAAAACTACAACTGTGTTTGTTTACTCTGATAGGGCATTAGTTTGAACGTGACGGGAACTGATACTGTACGTACACTAGAAACCACATTGAGCCAACTGGGTCAAAAGCAATTGTAAAAATAGCTTGGCAAAGGTCATTGGTTGGCATCACTGGTTTGCATATGTCAGTTGGTTTATATTACATTATGTAATGCAATGCCATTCATATATATTTAACTAGTATATCACAAGTGTCCAAATACATTTGGACTTTTGACCCAATTCTGCTGATATAAACAAACACAAAGGTTATTAGGTGACCTAAAAAACATCTCACAGCAGAGAACCTGCTTCCTCTTCTTTGAATATTATTCTAAAAAAACCTCCTAAGGCAGCAGGACAGCTAGAAGAACACTTCTCCCACATTGTTTCAAATGTTTATAAACCTCCTTGGATGGTTATAGAATATTTAAGTGTTGCGTTCAATTGCAAAGCACAGCCTTTAAAATGTTTTCAAGTCCTGGGCTAAAGGCAAAATTTAGCAAAATGCATTATGATGACATCTGAAGCATTCAATAATTAAGTCCTTGTTTATGATTTGCATGCTACGTGCTGCCTTAGGGGTAAAGAAGGAAATATTTTTCTGCAATTTGGGGGAAGATGAAAGGTAACCGTCCCACTAATGCTCTCTGTCCTGTGTGTTTTCTACCTTCTCTCTCTTTCTACAGCAATTCCCACCCACAGACATTACGGGCCAACTCAACTTGTCCGACCCGTCTGTCAGCACGGTGGTGTGAGGCAGAGAGAGAGAGGGAGAGTTTAACATAAAGACATGTTCATTCTTTAGAGAAAAACAAAAAGGAACTTGAGAGGAGCGTTGTAGTACAACTCCTCAAGGTTTTGCACAATGGATCCATCACGAACGAGAACTACTGAGCCACTTCACCTTTATGGAGATCCAATGGGACCTGTCGGAACTTGATAGTGGACTGAAAGGAATGGCATGACACTGCAATGCACTGGAACGCTGCCAACACACAGATCATATAAACACATAAACACATTCAGCTTGAAGCTAAACTTAGCATACACTATCATCCTCATTCCATCCACCAGAACGTCTTCTGTATAAATTCTTTATGATTATGTAGAAATATTTCTTATTAGTATTAGTGATTATTCCTATGTTGATTTAGTGGTTTAAATATTGTACAGTATAATTTAGAACAAAGAGCAAAACTTTTCATGTCGCAAGGCCGGTTCTAAGGCCGCTATTTAATGAATTAACTAGCTGTAGTACGTAAAAGATTAATTATATTCATCATATACTTATGACTATTTATCTTCTTTAAAATGTTTAATTGTTTTACTTGCATTCTGTTCATCGTTTTTTATTCTTTGTCTATATAATCTCTATAAAGCAAAATGTCAGCCAATCAAGCACATAAGCTGTGCTGTTTCAAATACCATTGTCTTTCATATTATTTCTACCATCCCTCTGCATGTAATATGCATGCAAATGTGTCCCTCAAGGATTAGGGACAACAGAAATATTTTGTATACCCCTCCACATATCACAGAAAAGAGATTTAATTAAAATTGAAGATGCACATGCAAACTCTCCTTCAAACTCAACTAGTACAAACAGTTCTTCCTCTTTAAAGTTCTTACGCAGTCGTTCTCAACTTCAGTCTGAAGGGTGCATCAAGGGGCCGAGTTTTTTCATCCAACTAGCACTTGGCATCTCATGCAAAATCATCTCTGTGTGTCATCCCCACAGACAACCCCGGAGATCTTTTACATGAGAAAACCCCAAGTGTGCCCCTTTATTCTCAACGCTGGTGCTGCATTTTCGTACACCTATTGGTTAGATGGCAAAACTGGCCCGTTCCCAAGTTCTGGAGTTGAGAAACATCAACAAAAGCTGTACAAATAAGGACAGATTACTGTAAATGTTTACTTATATGACCTATGGAAACTCCCCTGTAAGAGAGATCACTTACCTAGCACTTTAATGTGAATCTGTCAGAAGCTATATGCATATGGAATTTATGCAATTTGCCAAATGTTGATTGTAATACTCGTACTTGATATGAAAATGCACATTTGAGAATGTGAAATATGTTATATGGAACTGTCAGCTGTTTGATTTGAACAAAACACTCATTTTCTAGTTTTCATATCAAGAGATTTAGACAGATTTGTTTCTAACTATGTCAAATTCTTCTAGTACATACCGCAGATATCCTCTGTTTACTAACTGTTGACTTCTACTACTAGCCTTTTTAAACTGACAGGTGTATGCACAGTATGTTTTTCTCATTGCTTAGGGCAATGAATGTGGTTTGTACTCTAGAGGAACAATTATACCTGATTTCAGGGCATGTGAAATTTGAATTCAGCTCAAGTTGCCTGGACTGCTAGATTGTCATATGAAAATGTTGATAAGAAAGTGTTTTTATGAGAAACTGTCACACTGTAAATGACACACAACCACAACAAGATAAATTACATCACACATTCAACACACATATCCTGTGCTTATATCTTACTTAAATAAATGCTACATGTTTCAGTTAATTTTAGATATTTCTTCAAACGAACACATAATGTTTGCATTTTGACAAAAATATTTAGAAATAACATTTCTGTGCCAATAAATTTGTGCCATGTCAGTTTCAGACCACAACTAGCCTACTTGTCTTCTCAATTTTGTGAGCATGTGTGTAATATTATATTAACTCTAGAAATATCCATTAATGTTTATACCTGGATATATATAGACCCAGTATTTCAGTAAATAAAGACATGTCACTATCCATTTCCCAGAAAGTTTAATATTATACTGTCAGTTCTGGAGAGGTGGAGATGCATAAATTAGTCAGACGTCTACCGTAGGCTATGGGGGCAGTGGTCAAAAAGTGACTTGTTTATCTCGCAATATGAATTTGAAAGTATGATGAAAACGCCTGACAGTCTATTTAAGAGGCGGTATCTATAGCGAGGGGAAGACTGTTCCTCTGCAAAACACTGACGTCTATAACAGGTGAGTTTGCTTTAGCCTTTGCTGTGCACAACTAAATTATAGCTCAATTATTAAAAAGTGTTCAGTCTGTCGAAATGAGTTTAAACTGTTTCACACCATCTAGAACACGACGGTTTAATTATCATCAGTAAAGTGCGCAAGCGTCGTGTCATCTTACCTGTTCTTTCGGGGTCTCTTTATTCCACTGACTGACTGAACGCAGATAGAGAGATTCTCCTATCCTAAACAAGCCTTTTTCCTCCCCTAAAAGGTTGTAGGCTAATTCTCTTGCGTAAACAATAAAAGTGAAAGTGGACAAAACATAATTGATGGCGAAAAGAGATAAAGGAATACTGTTATAGCTGGTTCGTCGTTTACTTTTGTGTTTTTGCTTTCACTCAAGTAAAGTTTGCGCCAAATTATGCTGCCTGCCAGATATTTCTGTCATAAAACTGCCACCGCTTTCGTCACTGTCGTAAAATTAGTTAACTGAAAAACAAATTAAACAAACAACTTAAAGATTCTTAAAGCGTGAACAAAATACCGTGGTAAATTGTTATGGCTTAAGATTAGATTTATTTCTTAAGAAAATGCGAGGTGCTACTGCTGGTTTGTGGAAAACACACATTGCTAGGGGGTTGCCATGGCAGTGCTACAGTGCGTTGGTGTGCAGTTGCTAGGGTGCTCTGGGTATATTGCTTTACTGATTCTCTATACTAAGTTTATATAATGATAGTCTAGATGGCTTTGCTCCCTCTTTCAGCAGGTGTGTGTGTGTGTGTGTGTGCGCGCGCGCGCGTGTGTGTTTGGCCTGATAAACCCTAAATTATGGGGGAAAAATGTCCCCACAAAGATGCCAATATCTGAAATCGTTGTCCTTGTTGGGGCGTTTTTTGGTCCCCATGAGGAAAACGGCTTATAAATCTTACCAAGTGATTAATGTAAAAATGCAGAACGTTCCCCTTCAGTCGCTCACGTTCGACGTGACGTCGACGTGACGACGTTAGGGGATCACTTCAGGGAGCCCTATCAACTTCGATTATCTAAGAACAAGCCAATGAATGTTGGCGTGCGTGAACGCGTCACGCGCCCCGCCCCGCAGCGCGGGTATAAAACAGGAAGCGGGCGCGAGCACCCACCGTCTTTCATTTCGGAGCGCGAGTTTCCTATGACTGATTGTCTGAGATTCAACGCCTTTGAAGACTTCAGGAAGATCTCTGTTCCAGTGTTGGTGTGACGGCGCGATCAGCGGTGGCCGCGAGCAGTGCAGCTCTCAACTGCTGTTCTTCCAGCACTATTGTTTGTGTGTGTGTGTGTGTGTGTGTGTGTGTCCACACAGTGGCTACCCCTGGGCGCCTCAGCACTGTGAGAGTAATTTTCCTTTGTTTTTTTATTTTACTAAAAGAGCAACACAAGCGGACCCTGCGTCTTTTTCAAGATGTCATTCCGCTTGTGCGTTTCTGGATGCCGTCGTTCCCTGGCGCCAGCAGATGGCCACAATAGCTGCATCTCATGTTTGGGCATTCGGCACGCTGAAGCAGCTTTTGTGGATAGTTCATGTTCTCATTGTGGGAACATGACTATCGCAGCACTTAGATCGAGACTCGCTTACCTCAAGGGAGGTGCAGTCCCCTCGCCTATGCCCCGATCTAGTGTTTATTCTGCCCCGCAGAATAGACCTATTTCGGCGCATGACCAGGGTGATCTGAGGATTACCGTGAGGGCTTCCCCGCCGAGTCAATCTCCGCGGGCCCCTCACGCCTCTCATGTGCTGTTGCCATCGGCGCCCCTTTGCGAACGGCTCGGTCCTTCTCCGGAACGACCAGTTGTTTCCTTTGGGGCACCAGCTGACGATCAGATGTCGATCGCAGCATCTGAGGGGGAGCGGTCATCTGGAGATGACGACTCGGCTGCGCTACCCCCTTCGGGGTGTGTAGCGTTGTCCGAGCCGGATCCAGAATGGACCGCTATGCTTTCCCGGGCCGCCGAGAAGGTTGGGCTTGCGTGGAATCCTCCACCACGTCCCGAACCTTCTCGGCTGGACGATTGGTTTCTCGGGGCAAGCCGTGCTGGTTCTCAGTGCGCCGCCCCGGTACCTTTCTTTCCGGAAGTGCATGAGGAGCTTTCTAGGACGTGGAAGGCACCGTATAGTGCCCGAAGCCGTCCTAGTGGCTCCTCACCCCTCGCCACCCTTGACGGCGGGGCAGCTAAGGGGTATGTGGGGATCCCCCCAGTGGAGCGGGTTGTCGCGATGCAGTTGTGTCCGGCGTCCGCCTCCTCCTGGCGGGGTGACCCACGCCTCCCGTCCAAGGCCTGTAAGTTCTCGTCCGGTCTAACGGCGAGGGCTTACAAGGCCTGTGGACAGGCTGCTTCCGCTCTTCATGCCATGGCGCTCTTGCAGGTCCACCAGGCCCAGGCGCTCATGGACATGAACGAGGGTGGTTCTGACCCAGAGCTCCTCCGGGAGCTCCGTGTGGCTACCGACCTCGCCCTCCGGGCGACGAAGGAAACCGCACGTTCAGTCGTTCAGGCGATGTCCACCTTGGTGGTCCAGGAGCGCCACCTTTGGCTCAACCTGGCGGACATGAGGGAAACCGATAAGTACCGGTTCCTGGATGCCCCTCTCTCCCAGGTTGGGTTGTTCGGCGACGCGGTCGAGAGCTTTGCCCAGCAGTTCTCGGCCGCACAGAAGCAGACGGAGGCCATCCGACACATCCTGCCCCGGCGGACCGCTGCTGCTCCCTCCCGCCCGCCGGCCGCAGCTCCTCCGTCTACTCGTCGCCGAGGTCGGCCTCCTGCGGCGTCCTCCGCTCCCGCTAAGCTCCAGCAGCAGCCATCATCCAGGCCTCAGCGGGCAGCAAGCCGCAGGAAGTCGACCCCGCCCGTCCAGGCCGCTGCCAAGCCAGGAGGCAAGCGCCGGTGCAAACATCCCTGAGACGGGCGGCCCGGAGGTGGATCAAGTTGCTCTTCAGGAGATGGCGGCCGTGCCACTCCTTCCCCCGGTGGAGGGCCGGGTGGAGAATCCTTTGTTTCCTTTTCTTTTTGTTCCGCCACTGACCCACGGGTCAGTGGTACCCACCTTTTCAAAGAAAGAGCAATTTCTGAAACCTCTGGGCCCCAAGAGGGCGCGCTTGGCAGTCGACGACGCTATGCCTTGTCACTCCCGAGCCCCTCTTCCATCGCCAGCGGGCAGCAGTGGCTGTGTCCTGGACGCACTGTCGCCTTCGCACACTCACTCTGCCCTCCGACGGAAGCAGGTACGTCTTGCACCACACGTTCAGACCCCACTCCGGGCCGCTATGCCGCCCGAGTCGGGTCCCTGCATTCCGTCACGCTGCCCCACTCCGGGTACGTCTGTGGTGCCGTTGGTCCCGCTTGCTCGGTCTCTGGGAGCTTGGCTAACGCTTCCCAGTCCGTCTCGCTGGCTCATCCGTACTGTCAGACTCGGCTATGCGATTCAGTTCGCCCGGCGCCCCCCTGTTTTCAGGGGCATCCTGTTCACCCGTGTTCTGGCGGACAGTGCCCCTGTTCTCAGAGCGGAGATTGCAGTCCTACTGGCGAAGGATGCAATCGAGCCGGTCCCTCCAGCCGATATGAAGACCGGCTTCTACAGCCCGTACTTCATTGTACCCAAGAAAGGAGGTGGGTTACGGCCAATCTTGGACCTGCGCGTCCTGAATCGGTCCCTTCACAGGCTGCCGTTCAAGATGCTTACGCAGAAACGCATTTTTAAATGCATCCGTCCCCAAGATTGGTTTGCAGCCATCGACCTGAAGGACGCGTACTTTCATGTCTCGATTCTCCCCCGACACAGACCGTTTCTTCGCTTTGCGTTCGAGGGGCGGGCATATCAGTACAAAGTCTTACCCTTCGGGCTGGCCCTGTCGCCCCGCGTCTTCACGAAAGTTGCGGAGGCGGCCATTGCTCCCATGTGCGAGCGTGGTGTTCGCATTCTCAACTATCTCGACGACTGGCTTATTCTCGCCCAGTCGAGGGAGCAGTTGTGCGAACACAGGGATTTGGTGCTCAGTCACCTCAGCCACCTAGGGCTTCGGGTCAACTGGGAGAAGAGCAAACTCATCCCCGGGCAGAGGATCTCTTTTCTCGGTATGGAGTTGGACTCGATCAACATGACAGCGCGTCTCACCGAGGCCCGCGTCCAGTCAGTGTTGAACTGCGTGAGTACGATCAGATGCAGAACAGCGGCACCACTGAAACTATTTCAGAGGCTCCTGGGGCATATGGCATCTGCAGCCGCGGTAACGCCGCTTGGATTGCTTCATATGAGACCGCTCCAACACTGGCTCCACGATCGAGTCCCGAGATGGGCGTGGCAGAGCGGCTCGTGCCGGGTTCCAGTGACCCCGCACTGTCGCCAAACTCTCAGCTTGTGGTCGGACCCTTCGTTCCTGCGGGCAGGTGTTCCCCTAGAACAAGTGTCCAGGCACTCTGTGGTCTCCACGGATGCCTCTATCACCGGCTGGGGGGCCACGTACAACGGGCATGCAGCTTCAGGTCTGTGGACGGGGCCTCAACTGCATTGGCACATCAACTGCCTCGAGTTGTTAGCAGTACATCTTGCGCTGGGCCGCTTCAAAACGTTGCTACAAGGCAAGCATGTACTGATCCGTACGGACAACACTGCGACCGTTGCGTACATCAACCGTCAGGGTGGTCTACGCTCCCGCCGCATGTCACAACTCGCCCGCCATCTCCTCCTTTGGAGTCAGAAGCATCTGAGGTCGCTTCGTGCCGTTTACATTCCGGGCCTGCTCAACCGTGCAGCCGACGAGCTTTCACGGCAGCAGGTGCTACCGGGAGAATGGCGACTCCATCCCCAGGTGGTCCAGCTGATTTTCAGGCGCTTCGGGACCGCACAGATAGATCTGTTTGCCGCCCCGGACACGTCTCACTGCCAGTTGTTCTATTCCCTGACCGAGGGGACCCTCGGCACGGATGCTCTGGTACACAGCTGGCCCCGGGTTCTTCGCAAGTATGTGTTTCCCCCAGTGAGCCTTCTGGCACAGACCTTGTGCAAAGTCAGGGAGGACGAGGAGCAGGTCTTGTTAGTTGCGCCATATTGGCCCAACCGGACCTGGTTCCCGGAACTAGTGCTCCTCGCGACAGCCCCTCCCTGGCCCATCCCTCTGAGAGAGGACCTGCTCTCTCAGAGACGGGGCACCCTGTGGCACCCGCGTCCAGACCTCTGGAAGCTCCATGTCTGGTCCCTGGACGGGACGCGGAGGTTCTAGGTGACCTACCCCCAGCGGTAGTTGACACCATCACTTCTGCTAGAGCCCCCTCTACGAGGCGCCTCTATGCGTTGAAGTGGAACCTATTCGTTGAATGGTGTTCTTCTCACGAGGAGAACCCCCAATCATGCTCGATCAGAGCCGTGCTTTCCTTCCTGCAAGATGGGTTGGAGCGAAGGCTGTCTCCCTCCACCCTTAAAGTGTACGTTGCCGCTATTGCCGCACATCACGATGCTGTTGATGGTAAGTCCTTGGGGAAGCATGACCTGATCGTTAGGTTCCTGAGGGGAGCGAGGAGACTGAATCCTCCTCGCCCGCTCTCTATACCCTCTTGGGATTTGTCTCTGGTCCTTTCGGCTCTTCAGAGACCACCCTTTGAGCCTCTGCAATTGGCTGAGTTAAAAATCTTGTCCTGTAAGACAGTTCTCCTGGTTGCATTGGCCTCTATCAAGAGGGTAGGGGACCTACATGCATTTTCGGTCGACGAATCGTGCCTGGAATTCGGCCCGGATAACTCTCACGTGATCCTGAGACCCCGGCCCGGATACGTGCCCAAGGTTCCTACTACTCCCTTCCCGGGACCAGGTGGTGAACCTGCAAGCGCTGCCTTTGGAGGAGGCAGACCCAGCCCTGGCTTTTCTCTGTCCCGTCCGCGCTGACCTCAGACCAGCTCTTCGTCTGTTACGGAGGCCAGCAGAAGGGAAAGGCTGTCTCTAAGCAGAGGATGGCCCACTGGATAGTGGATGCTATCGCCTTGGCTTACGAAGCCCAAGGCGTGCCTTGCCCGCCTGGGTTGAGAGCCCACTCCACTAGGAGCTTCTTCTTGGGCGCTGGCACACGGCGCCTCTCTGACAGATATCTGTAGAGCTCAACTCTGGGCGACACCTAACACGTTCGCTAGGTTCTATAGCTTACGTGTTGAGCCGGTTTCTTCCTGTGTGCTCGCTTCAACCAGCCGGTAACACCGAAGTTCCCGCTCTAATGTCGGCTTGCTGCGCCACTCCCCTCTACGGAGCGGATACGTGCGCTCTTTGCTCCAGTCGAGTTCCCCCCCAGGCGAACCCTGTGAGTTCCTCCACACCCCTTCAGCAGTTGGACGTTGCGGAGCGTCCGACGCCAGGCCTAGTGCTCGTATGCTTGTGTAACTTGTGCTAGGCTGGGTTCCGTATGTGTGATCCCTGCGGCGATCCCATATGAGTATTTTCCACGATCAGCTCCCTGCGGTGAGCCCGTGTCTTTCCCTTGGCAGAGCTCGCTCTGCTGTCACTGTCTGGTGTAGCCTCCCCCTCCTTAGGTGGAGCCACCCCAGTGACATTCCATATGTTGCACTGCCCCAACCGGCCAGTCCATATGTGTATTCTCCACATGGTACCTCCCTTCGGGCAGGATGTGGCTCCGCAGCGTCCTCTCCCCTGGAGAGGCACGCTTCCCAGTGTTATTCAAGAGTTCACTGCGTGGGTATGTGGAACAGCAGGTTCTCCCTCTACGCAGGTCTTCCGCCCCAGCATGGGGGGGTCTGAGAGTCTTGCGTAGGGCACTGGATGTGGCAGCAACCGTTGGCGTTTTCCATGGGATCCCCTAACGTCGTCACGTCGACGTCACGTCGAACGTGAGCGACTGAAGGGGAACGTCTCGGTTACTGATGTAACCCTCGTTCCCCGAAGGAGGGAACGGGAGACGTGACGTCCCGCCGCCACAGTTGCTGACCATCGCTGTACGGCCGTCACTAAACTCGGCTCCTCAGTGAAAAACGGTGGGTGCTCGCGCCCGCTTCCTGTTTTATACCCGCGCTGCGGGGCGGGGGCGCGTGACGCGTTCACGCACGCCAACATTCATTGGCTTGTTCTTAGATAATCGAAGTTGATAGGGCTCCCTGAAGTGATCCCCTAACGTCGTCACGTCGACGTCACGTCTCCCGTTCCCTCCTTCGGGGAACGAGGGTTACATCAGTAACCGAGACGTTTTCTGTAATGGGTAGGTTTAGGGTTAGGGGTAGGAGAATATCATGACAAATTATGGAAAGTCCCCATAAAACATGGAAATACAAACCGTTTACGTCTATAGAATGTCCTCGTAATGATAGGTGTACCTACGTGTGTGTGTGTGTGTGTGTGTGTGTGTGTGTGTGTGTGTGGTTGTTACTTACACTATAGGCTGTGTAATTTAACCATATCACTGTATGTTTCTTTTTCAGACACCACTGGCAGGTGGAAGTGACAGTTGCTCTGTGGATAAGAGGCTTTTTCTTTCTGTGATGATGGGTGACAAAGAAGCATGCTTATTTTTACCTGTTGCTCCTGCTGGGACCTGGATTAAACACTTTCTGTCCACGCCTAAACACTCACTGGAGGAAGCGTCCCACAGTGACCACTGGTCATCACACCCATTTTGCACTAGAAAGAGACTTGTGGTGGCCCTTCTGGTCGTTCTGGCCTTGGTTGTCATGTTGCTGCTTCTACTACTCAATTATTATTGCATTGTGGTCTGGCACCTGTGTCAAGAAGAGGAGTCTGTTGTCCCAATATTTCAAAACACTACACCAGAGCTGGAAAAGCAGGACTGAGATGTTACATGTTTTCTTGTTTTTGTTTTAGTATTTGGTGCATTTATGCATTATGTTGCTGTTTTGTTTGTTTGAGGAACTGTAATAACAGTTTCCCGAGTGAGAATTTTGTGTGTATTAAGAAAATTACTCACACATTCAGGTTACTTAGTTCCTGAATTCTTAGTTTTGTATTTATTTAAATGGCATCCTAAGGTTTGTCATTACATGGTCTTGAAAATTATGCCTATTAAAATGTGCAAAGTCACTGTATTTATCCATCTACTTATAATTGTTATTCTTTATCTAGTGGTGTTTGAAAAGTAGTTAAATACTGTTCATAAAATGGTTCTTGCTTAAACTTTGTGCTGACTGCTTGTGAATCTTTAAACTTTAATGTTTCATGAGAAAGGTTTTCAATTCTCCTGACAAGCTAATGCTAACTCAAATCATAATACCACATGATTTGATTGTATTGTAAACACTAAGGCAAAAACAAAACCTTTGCCATATTTTTGTTCAATTTAAGATCAGGTTGTTTGGGCAGACTTAATTTAGTCATTCTATTTGGTCATGAAATGACATTACTGCTCAAGCATGCAGTGCAGAGTATTTCACCAAAATGTAGATGTCACACATTTCTTCATCCTCCCTCTTCAACACCAAACAGGAAATTCTTACCACACGTAGTGCATTGTGGATACAAAGTAGGCTTGTTCATGCAAAGTTCTTCTGCTCTTGGCAGGAATTGTCCTATTCAGAGCATGCTTTCTGTGTCCGCCTTTGAATAAAAGCAGTGAGCACTGAATGAAGAGAAGCCTTGTAAATAAATCTGTTCTCTGTCACATTAGTCCTGCTGCACACGAATGACTCAGACTGAGGATTCTAGTCAGATGCACCAACGAACACCTTTAAAAATCACAAACAGATGATACAAAAGATAATTTAGGAATGTTTGGAACACTCCCTCATTCATTCTACAAAAGATTAAAAAAAAAATATTTATTAGTTTATTAGTAATTAGATTATTAGTGCAGGACATGTTGTGCTTCCACTCCAAACTAAAACAATTTGTTCATTTAATGAAAATTTTAATATCTTAATTAAGATACAATAATGAATAATAAATATGAATTGTAAATTAAGTGTGTATCTAGATTGACACTGTCACTGACTGTTTCTATTAGTGGGGCTGGTAGAGAAGGGATTGCCCTTGCTCCTTCACTATCCGAATTGCACCAGGCAGACCCCCACTTTACTGATGGATAAACTGTTTGTTAAGTTCGTTGCCTCAGGAACGCTCCTTCTGTTTGGAATCGTGTCTATTCTACTCCTAACTGTACCTATACATGAACTGAGAGAGCAGCCACAGTACATGGTTAGTATTATTACTTATAAATTCTTGACGATTTTTCTTTCTTTCTTTCTTTCTTTCTTTCTTTCTTTCTTTCTTTCTTTCTTTCGCTAACTTGCATTTTTATGCAGTTTATCTTGATTAGAGGGAGGCACGATTTTGGCAAATTGTACAAAGAGGAATTGTGGTGTTTTTGAAATACTATGTTTTTTGCACACACTATGCTGTGCTAGTTGTGTAATGGGTAATTTATCTCTCAAAGTAGTTCTGAATAGTACTTTACTTCACATTCGCCCTCAGATACTTACTAATTCATATCCAATCTCTGGGTCATAGACAACAAAATCAAATCTGAAAGATAGATCCTAAACCACAAGTACAAATCTGAAATTACAAACCAGATACTTATTCAGTTTTGTGGCCATGGGGAGGAGAAAAGTCATTGAGAAAAGTCATTTTGTTTCTTGTGAACCCTGGAACAAATAAAGATGCAGACTCAGTTTGTTATATCAGGAACTTCTGGGAATTGCATCTCCAAGAGTGTGTCATCGGTCACCAGGTGCATGTAAACCCCTGGGAGCTGTGGGTAAATAACTGTGTGATAGGTCACAGAAACACATTTTGTACAAATACTTATTGTACTGGAAACATGCTGGCTTTCTCAGAATATAGTGGTTTCTGCGAATAAATCACTGTCAGAACATCTGTTATGACAATACATTAATCACATACTAAAAAGCAAACATGGATTTTTAAACTTTTATTGTCACTCTCTCTCTCTCTCTCCCCCATTGCAGTATGGGATTGTGCTGGACGCTGGCTCCTCACATACGGCCTTGTACACCTACAGATGGCCAGCGGACAAGTTAAATGGCACAGGCGTGGTCGCCCAGCACAGCGAGTGTCATGTCAAAGGTAAAAAGACTTGCTGAAATTCTTCAAATATAGGCAGATAAAGGGCGAAGATATTTGCTATCCAGATAAACATCTAAAAGCAAAAGGCATCGTAAGCGCATGTTCACACAAAAGCACCAATATGCATGTTGTGTTTCAAATTATTTTGATACATTTTCAGAATGTATAGATTATCTACAATATATTTTCAGGCATATGAAACTATTTCACTCTGTGTTCTTGTATATGTTTGTTTAAGATTCTCTCTCTTATTTAGCTACTATTTAAGTTTTTAGTTAAAAAGTAAGTAAGTAAATAAATACTGTATGTGTTTTGTGTTCCTTTGGTGCAGGAGGAGGAATCTCTGCTTATGCTGGTCAGCGGGGTGCAGCAGGCCGCAGCCTCGAGGCATGCTTGAAGGAGGCCATGCGGGACATTCCCCCAGTTAGACATCACCGCACCCCTGTGTATCTGGGAGCCACTGCTGGTATGAGACTTCTGAAGTGAGTGTGTTTTTCTTCTTATGTTACTGAAGTTTTGAACGTTTTTTTTTTGCATACATAAAAAGAAAGATTATTTAAAAAAAACTTTCAGGTTTGCTCAAATAATGTAGGCCTTGTCAGGAAGTTTAAAGGGATAGTTCACCCAAAGATGAAAATTCTGTCATTCACGAGTTCCTTTGCCCATATAATCTTTAAGCTAATAAGGTTAAGCGCATTTGGCTTGCTGTCCGCAGTGGAGGGGCTCGAGGAAGCAGCTTCAACTCAAGCTAAGATATACCCCCCAGTGGGACTACCAATGCTTGGGTGCACGAGTATGGTAGCAAAATGCCTAAATTATGTTGGTGGAGCTGGGGAGGTGGAGGGATGCCAAAACAGCTGATGCCAGAGCAAGGTGAGCGGCTGCTTATATGCTCTAGCGGTTAATTGAAAGATTAAGATGGGTTCACTCCTCCCGAAAATTACGTTGTGAACTTCACTAATTTACTCAGCCTCACGTTGTTCCAAACCTGAATGATTTTTTTTCTTCTGCTGAGCACAAAAGAAGATAATTTGAAAAATGTTGGTAACCAAACAGGGCAAGGGCCCCAATGACTTTCATTGTATTTTTTTCCATACTATGTAAGTCAACGGGGCCCTGGGCCTGTTTGGTTACAGATTATTCACAATATCTTCTTTTGTGCTCAGCAGAAGAAAGAAAAAATGTAAATAGTGACATAAATAAAGAAACAAATTTGAGGGGAACTGGCTTAATTAAATTGGAACCAGTTCATTAAATAAAAAAAGAGAAGTTAGTTCTATAAGAAGAGGTATTTGCTTTTTGGTTTTGTGTTGTCAAATTCATATAAATATAGTTCTGGCATGAAACTCCAGATGGTGCAGGCTGATGGGTCTTTAACTCCTGCCTGCAATCACATCATTCTCTATAGGAGACAGCTGATTGGTTCCTGCTGTTTCCACAGTTAGCAGCTTGCTGCTCATCTTTCAAATACTTGGTCAGTGTCTGCTATAGCTATTTGCAGCACACTTCAGACACCCTCCACCTTCCCCAGCTCCACTTGTACAGATCTGTTACGAGTAAATCATGCATAATCATCTATATTGTACTGCAACAGCTTGTCTTACTTGCTCACAGCAGCGTGTTGTGATGTATTGGCAGTAGCAAGTCCCGTATTGCTCTGCAGCAGCAGCGTAGCAGATCTATTCCGCCAAGACAAAAATAACTGCAATTGCTAAAACAACTGATTTAGTTGGCCCAATTCCTCGAACCATTCATTCAGTTCTCAAAACAAAGACACATTTCTCCTGTTTTCAGACACATTCCAATTTTCTCAATGTTTTCTGCAAAAATCTACACAAAATGCCCTCATTTTGCACAGGTTTATGTATCAATGTTCTCATTCAGAAAACACAAACATATCATAATTAACTCTAATGCCACACTGTGAACTCAAATAGCACACATTTATCCATGTGTAAACATTAAGTAGCAAAACTGATGACACATCAATCAGAATCTCAGGATAATATAGGCCCACATGTGATTGGAGAATGGGAGTCAAAGGAGATTTGTTCCTGATGAAATTCAAAGCACTAGTTGACCATGTTCTTGTGCATGGAATGATCATGAGGGAAGTACACACTCATCTACAGGGTTTTTACTCACACATACAGTACAGGATAATTACAGTACACAAAACAACAGCAGTACTTTAGATGACAGAACTTTCAATAGTATATGTACTGTAATAGTCTATGTGCTGTAACAGTAATAGCACATGTTGTACGCCCTCAAACTCGTAACTGTTAAATTGATTTTAATTTGTAGCCAAGTACATCTTACATATACTGTACTGTATATTGCAGAACTGAGAGGCAACTGCCAAGAGGAGGGATAGAGGATGGTATACTGTATTGTGTTGCGAGTTCACGTTCAACCTATTTGAATTTTTCTTTTAGTGCTTTTGATCTACTGTAAGATTACTTTACTAGTGTAATGGAAATAAACTTTTCTTAAAGATTATTGTTGAATTTCACTGTATCTGCACCCCTCTATTTATGTTGTATACTGTAATAGACACTGATTTGCAAAACAATTCCTTGTTACCAAAAGGAGGTTTTTGTAACAGTGTTTTGAGTTGATCTCGCTAGTGCAGTGGAGTAGTTTGGGTATTTGTTAGGTTTGTGTGTCATATGCAGAGGTGGACAGTAACAAAGTACATTTACTTGAGTACTGTACTTACACTTTTTGAGTATCTGTACTTCACTTGAGTATTATTTTTTCTGGAAACTTTTTACTTTAACTTCATTTGAAAGACATATATCATACTTTTTACTGCACCGCATTTCTGTCAAGGTCCTTGAGTAGAAAGTGGTAACGTCAGTCAGGGGATGATTTTGGTTGGAATTGAAGGTCGGGTTGACGTCAGAACACGATGATGTTAGTTTCTGACATCAACCTGATTTTCATTTTCAACGTTGGGTTTGGTCGTCTAAATTCGAATTTTGTCATTGGTTTGGAGCACACTAAGTTAACAGTATGGCTAACATAGGCCTATTCATTCTAAAAGCCAAAAAACTTTTCATAGAGACTTTAAATAGGGCACTATTGAGGGAACAGCCATTTGGGTGTCCGGAACCATTGTGGACATTATTGAGCGCACTTATTCAATCTCACATTCAATTCCATTACTGGAACTGTGTTCAAGAAATCAATTTGATATTGATAATATGAGGGTATATGGGGCGATTTCGGACACAACCAATATCTGATTAACGTGAATATTATTACTAGTCTTCTCGACTAGATGTCATACTTTTCTTTTCTTTTCTTTTTTTTACCTTGTTTGTTACAATATGAGACTAAAGTTTGATTGTGACAAAAGAGACAAAAATGTGTTTTTGACTAAAATATTTGATTTTGACATTGAGATTTGTACAAGTTGGTGCGTAGTTTTTATATTGTGTTTATATTTGTGAGAAAATGGTGAATTATTGTGTGTTAGCAATCGAGAAAAACTATTTGTCATTTCCATTACAATGTCAAATACTCAGACAGTTGTCATGACAGAAATTTGGTGTCTTAAGTGTCCAAAAACCTTTTGGGGCCATTGTACACTATATTCTGTCAGTAAATATTTTATATGTAATAATATGTGTGGTCTGCCAGAATGACATTTGCTTTTGGATTTTTTTTTCATCCTCCAAATACATTTCATTTTCACTGTCTTTTACTTTCTCCAGAATTACCAATCCCGACAAAGCATTTAAGGTTCTTCAAGAAGTCAAACAAAAAATCGAATCTTTTCCATTTAGCTTTCGAGGAGCAGTCATTTTGAGTGGTCAGGAAGAGGGGGTTTACGGTTGGATCACTGTGAACTACCTCCTTGAAAACTTCATAAAGGTACTTTCATTTTATTAGAGAAATTTTCTCATCAGTGAAAGTCAATAATTATACTTAAGCTTTGTCACTTCTTTTCAAAACAGAGTTCTAAATATGAATCCAGTGTTTTGATTTATGGTTACCAGTTTCTCAACTGCTTGGGCCATCTAGTGGCCGTTTTCTGTTTTTGTTTACTCATTTCCACACTATTTAGTATGGCTATGTGGGCCGGTGGCTTAACCCTGGCAGAAAAACAGTCGGAGCGCTGGATTTAGGTGGGGCGTCCACACAGATCACCTTTGAGACCCCAGAGAAAGTTGAAAACGAGAGAAACCATATGACCTTGCGTCTCTACGGGCAAGAGTATTCCCTCTACACACAAAGTTACCTGTGCTATGGTAAAGAAGAGGCTCTGCGCATGATCCTGGCCTACCTGGTTACAGTATGATGCATCACAAATCAAATGATACTGCAATATATATGTTATGTAGACACTTTTTTTATTGGTCATAAACAAACTTCTTTGAATTCCTTTTGCCCTGTGAGTAAATATCACAGTTAACACTCATCTAGTTTGTCTTAATTTCAGTCGCAGGGTAATACTAGCAAAGTGTATCATCCCTGCTACCCATCTGACTTCACTGACGTCTTCAAGCTGGAGGAAGTGTTTGACTCCCCTTGTGCAGCGTCAAGGAGACCCAAAACGTACGACCCTCATTCGTGGACCAGAGTGCAAGGCACCGGGGACTACCAAAGCTGCCTTGGCAACACTTCTGAAATATTTTCCTTTCACTCCTGCCCCTTTTCTCAGTGTTCCTTTAATGGAGTTTTCCAGCCCAACATCAGTGGGGGCTTTATGGTGAGGGAAATGACCCAGAAATGGTCATGTGAGTTTAATAGAATAGCATCTTATGCATTTCTCTTTCTTTCAGGCCTTCTCTGCCTATTTCTTCACTCACAGTTATCTCCAGCAAAGTACAGGGATAAAGATCAGCACCTCTGCTCAGCTAGAGGAGGCTACGCAGGCTGTGTGTAATATGACCATTGAAGAGGTATAATTTTTGAGTGTGTGTGTGCATATTTGTGAGAATATCACCATTTGCCAATAAATCACATACATCTGATGTATGTCACCTCAAACTGAAAATGACAATTAAACACATTTTCACCCAAATCAAATTGCATCTGGATTTAGTTGGTTAGTTAGATGGTTAGTTGTTTTATATTTTGATTTACAATTTTTTACAAAAAAATACTAATTCAAAATGTTATATCTATCAGCATAAATTAAAACCAGTACAACAAATACTACTATGATGTATGAAACATGATGTACCTTACCATTTAAATAATATATAATTCGTTCTTCATCCATTGTAGAGTAGAAATAAGAATGAGGTTACTGTAATTTGCATTACAGTAACGAGAATTTGAGAAGATTTTTTCTCCGTGAAAATAATGACAATGAAAGAGATCTAAATAGGCCTATATATATATATGAGACGAGATTTCAAGGTTGAAATATTAACTGGATATTTTTTAGACAGTTTATGAGATTGACAAACATATAACACTAGTCGTAAAAAGTGAGGTACTGCAGCTGCTCATAAAAATGTGTGTCTGCTTGTGATAAATACACTGCCACATTGCATATCTGAAATCCTGTAAATCTAATTCATATCCATATCTCCTGTTCATTATAGATGACCAAGAAAGCCCCCGACTTGAAAAAATACCTGAAGGATTATTGTGCAGTTGCAGTGTATATACAAGTTCTAATGCTTAGGGGTTATAGCTTTGATGAACATTCGTTCCAAAATGTTGCTTTCCAGAAAAAGGTGAGTTTATCAACATGGTGATACAGTATATACTTGTACATAACAGAACCAGTTTAACTTCTGAATTGGGCAAGACAAACCATTTTTCCAGTTTGCTGCTGATTAAAATGCAAAATTTGACAATTATGTGACCGTGCCGTACGCAAACCACCCAAACCAAACTTTCAATCTCTACTATTTGTTTTAGGCAGGTGAGGCCTCTGTGGGCTGGGCTCTGGGTTATATACTCAGTGTGAGCAGTCTTCTTCCAGAGGAAACTGTGGGGATCAGGAAGGGCTTGTGTCCTGCGGCATGGATCGGTTTGTTGATTCTCCTAACCGTCCTCCTCACTGCCACCGTCTGTTACATGGCTCTCCTAGTGATCCGGAAGAAAAGGAGGAATGGAGGTGTCTCATAGCGCACTCTCATACAGTTATTTTCTGTGTTTTGTTTCTTTGTTTGGATAGACTTGTCTTAAAATACTCTCTACAAAAATTATTAATGCATTCCTATAAACGGTCAGTGATAATATTGTGATAATATCGAATTTAACAGAAGGACATTTGTTTGTTTTGCCACTGACAAATGGTTACTGAAAGATATGATTTATGTGCTGCATCGAACCATATGAAAGTAATTTGAAATTCAATTCATGAGAAAAGGAATTAATAATTCTAAATGCTATAATATGAAATATCCTTTATTACTATGTTATATCATTTGATTCCATCTTATTTTAACAGATTTCAGTTGATTTCTTAGTCTTTTTTTTTCTTACATTATACACTAATCAACTTTATTCAATGCCTTTATTATATGTCTTTTCTATGAGAACTGTCTCCAGTGTTTTCAGTGATCCAGAACTGTAGTTATTCGTCTCTATTTTTGCCCAGTTCATATTTGTCTTCAGTAATGTATAAGAAATGCATGGCATTTCACCTGTGTCTCAGATTGAAGGAATAAATCATAATGTTAATAATTCACTTCAATTCAGTTCATTTCAGATGAAGGTTTCTGAAATGCCAAAAAAGTAATTGTAAAGGAACTATGTTTCTTAAAACTATATTTTACTATATTTTAACTGTTTTCCATAGACACCCAGTTTAGCTACAGTTTAACCGGTTAGCCAACACAGAAAAAGAAATTAAGCAAAATGACGTTGATTCTGACACTGTTTAAATGAGATCACATTTTACTGTATTATTATTTTACAGTAGTAATAATCTTTTTTTTTAGCAGAAACTTATACCATATACCATAGTAAAACTATATTTTAACTGTTTTCCATAGACACCCAGTTTAGCTACAGTTTAACCGGTTAGCCAACACAGAAAAAGAAATTAAGCAAAATGACGTTGATTCTGACACTGTTTAAATGAGATCACATTTTACTGTATTATTATTTTACAGTAGTAGTAATCATTTTTTAGCAGAAACTTATACCATTGACTATACAGTTGCATACTTCATAAGATGTAGTGCATCATGATATATTTGGTTCATTTAATAATACAAAGGTTCTATTTGATGATAGCCCATAGATATCCATAATAAAGGCTAGATGTCTCGTCCACGCTGCTGGCCAATGGAGGTCGACGTCAGCACCTGGCGGCCATCTTGTCACAGGCAACTCACTCACTCGTAGCATTGTGTTAATGGTGCATGTACTTTTTAAATAACCATAACTTGCTCAATTCTCTACCGATTTTCAAACGGTTTGGTTTGTTATAAACGTCAGAGATGTAGTTATGACACTGCACACTTATGAAAAATAAGTGTATAAATAAATAATCAACCAGAATTATCCAGCCACGTTAATAACGTTTGTAAGAAACCAAACCGTTTGAAAATCCATCAAGATTTCAACAAGATAAGAGTATTTGTGTTCTCACCATACATCAGTACCACATAGCCCGCCAGAAAGCTAGCCTGTGACAAGATGGCCGACGGTGATGACGATAGAGACTCTGCCGTAAGACACCTAGCCTTCATAAGCCTTTTTCACACTTCCGGGTTTTGTGTTTCCGGTGCTCACCGACGCCGGGTAAACTTACTTCCGGTGACAACAACAATGACCGAGTCCAAGAATAAGTGTTGCTGTAGTGTCCCTCAGTGCAGCAATTCTAAGCAAAAACAACCTTATTTATCTTTTCACGGGTATCCTTTGAATGAAGACCAAAAAAAAAAAAGAAATGGGTTATCGCTATTAGACGGAACGAAGGGTCTACGTTCGTCATTCGGAGAGGCAGCACGTATGTCTGCAGTCAGGATTTTACCGCTGTCTACTACATTCCAGGAAGTTCGCGGCTGAAGGTTGGTGCCATTCCCAGTCGTTTCCCTTGGAACAATTTCTATGTACCCCCTCAAAGGCTGTCAGCTTTTGAGAGATCTGCCGTTCGACTTGGCGTGGATGTACGTGTTCAGGAGCAACCGGTGGTCTCAGAAGATGCACCCAATGAATGTTTCTTGAGGAGTGAATGTACAGTATACAAGTATATATGTATAATATAATAAATATTAGATATTTACAATGACAGTGTGATTGATTTTTACAATAGTAGTGACAGAATTTCAATATTTAACATTAAATATCTTTACTTTTTGTTTACTTTGTACTGTAACATTTGATCAAATGTATATTGTCATTATTTATACTAAGTTTCCTTGAAGTAATTTGACAGACGTATTGAAATAGTTGACAAAATGCCTTTTTTAAATAAGAATCAATAAAAACAAATGTGTAAACTGAGTTCTGCTGTTCAATGTTATTTCACACAATACAAATAAACAATTAGTAAATGTGTATGCATGCATACATATCATATATATTACACAAGATCAAATTCAAAATATAATAATGTATTAACTATTAGGCTATGTACATGAATGTGGGTATACAAAAGTATAAGAATAAATCTTAAAAGGTCATGGACAGTTTCTGTTCATATTATTACCCCATTTGGTAACACTTTACTTGAAGGGGTGTGCATAAGACTAACACGACACCTTCGTAATCATGACATGACGCATGTTATGAATATGAAGGAGCTTTTATGCATGTTTATGATAACTGTCATTAAGTGTCATTCGCTCAATTATGACATTTTTAATGCAAATATGACATTGAGATGTCTTTGTTATGACAACTTAACAAACCATAACATCATAACCTGTCAGTGTCTTTGTCATGACAACTTGATTTCAAATTAAGTTAAACTGTCATGTGGTTGGTTTTGACATTGGCTGTCATGAGGTCATTATAACTGTGTCATTAATATTTTTCGTGACCTTAACTACAGTGGTACAAATTGAATTTGTCATTAAAAGGTTATAATGGCTTCATGACAGCCAATGTCAAAAACAAACCACCTGACAGTTTAATGTAATTTAATGGTTATGATGTATTGATTTATGTCAAGTTATCATAACAAAGACATCTCAAACAATGTCATATTTGCATTAAAAATGTCATAATTGAGTGAATGACACTTAATGACAGTTGTCATAAACATGCATAAAACCTCCTTCATATTCATGACATGTGTCATGTCATGATTATGAAGGTGCCATGTCAGTCTTACGCACACCCCTTCAAGTAAAGTGTTACCGTACATTTATACCACTGAAAGATACACATCCATGTAAACATAATAATAGTACATGTCTAGCTTGTCTTTCATTGATGCTATTAGACGGTGGGCCGAGGGGGGATTTCGTGTTTTCAGACGATCTCTGGGGATGGATAACCCAGTTTTGTATATATAACCACTACACTTTTCAACAAAGCAAATAAAAATTGTTGCCACTCACATACTTTGCACATTACCATAATATCGGTAACTTTCTCCAGGTTATTTTCCCGGCGAATAGAGCAGGCGGCTACGTGTGGGGTCCGACATGCATGAAGTATTTGTTGCTTTCATCCAATAGCGTGCGTGGGAAAGTGTCAGTGTTGGTGACGCGTTTGTCAACACACTGGCGCGCTGTTATGAAGTTGCTGTCTGTTAATGTGCACATCTTTTCGAGAAGTGATTTTAGCCCAGGAAAGATTGAATTTGTTAACTCATTTTGCCCACTTATGCTACATATTCAGTTTGACACAAAATGTGAATGTAGAGGCAACGTTATGCATTCTCACTGTTTTTATTTTATGTAACCATCTTTTGTCATACGATGTCCTGTCATTTCGTTGTAATCTTTAATAAATATACCGTTCTGATTTCACACATTTGATCCATGGTATTGCTTGGAAACACATCATAAAAACCATAGACATCTACAGCAGTGGATTCTCAATTCCCGGTATGAAAGCTATGGGAAAGTTGCCCTCCGCAATATGGCGGCACCGTTGACGTACGCTTCAATTGGGCGTCTATGTATTGATTATGTTTATGATAAAAACGAGCCAGACAATACTCTTTTTCCCGCACATTTTTACTGTGGAAGAAATGGCAAAAACATGAAGTGCTGCATGCATATATGTGAGGGAAATGGACCCACCATTCCCTTCACAGACATAAGTTGGGAGAAATGTATTAAATCGGTGTTTCTGTGGAAAGACCTTGAATGCAGAGAAAGTCTTATAGCAGAAGAGGCAGTACAGGCATACAAATTACAAAGCCAGGAACCTACAAACCAGTTAGTCAAACCAGCTAACATTGGCTAACAAAGCAAACAAAGACTCCTTGCATAAACACATTCAGCGGGCAAGCTATCAGGCTGCAATACACAGAAGGAGTCTTGAGTGCATGCCAGACATTCCTCCTCCTGTAAATCATGGCTGGAAGATGGTAGGAGATTTCTACGGAGTGGACTGGATGACACTTCTGCCAGCTCCAGAGGCCATACTGGAACTTGTGCACTGCTCATGTAAAAAAACAAATTGTGTTAAGGGTAGATGCATGTAAACTGCATGAGCTGTACAAACCTCTGTCAGTGTGTAAACTGTGACAATAAGTCACTTGAAGATGACTAGGGCACATGTGGTTATGTAAATACACATGTGGGGAGGGGTGTGTGTGTTGGCTACTCCAGCAGAAGTAAATCTGTACGATGTTTATGTACATTATAAGTCTGCTCTGTTTGATAGCACATGTTCTTTGATAGTCTAATCTTATTTCTATTACATGCCGTTCTTCTTGAGCTCTTAGCTCTCCGGTTATAATATTGGCTGCTTGCTGACCCTTTAATGTTATGTCAGATATAACTGATAATTAAATATGTTCTATACATCAAGAGGTTCATGTTTACCTTGAGTTTTTGGCGAACGTTTGCAAAACAGTCTGAGGTAATTATCCGCGGACATACAGTGGAGCTGTAGCCTATGTGAGTTGGACGACGTGTTACCGTTAGAATTAAGTACTTACACTTTACACCAAATCAAATATGTAATCGCATGCTAGCTACTGCTAGTTAGCCAGCTGAAACTACCCTACTTAAAACGACACTAACGAGACGCTTACATTCATTTTAATTCCAAAATCTAAACCAAGCTAGTCTCCTGCATACGATCGCAAGAGATCGTATGATTGATATATATATATATATGAGATTAACTTGGTTTAGATTTTAGAATTAAAATGAAGGATGCATTAATCTACTAGTAATGTCGTAGTTTTGGTTCAGAGCTGTGACCTAACGTTAGACATGCTAGCTACTGCCAGTTAGCCAGCTGAAACTACCCTACTTAAAACGACACTAACGAGACGCTTACATACGTTTGAACAACACAGTGTACAAAACAAACATTTGTCATAGATATCATATTCTAATTAAATGAATACTTACAATCACAAAAACAATGTCCTTGGCGATTGTCACTGTGCTGCCGCCGCAGATGCTGTTCGTGTCTGACAGCTGAATCATCAGTGTAACAACTGTTCTAAATAAGCTACATCTGATTGGTTAATAATAATCCTATGTCAGTATCTTGCCACGCTATTGGCTCGACTGATTTAGTAGGCAACCGCGTTTGCCTGCATATTTACGGTCGTGCATTATGATTTCGGGGGAAAATGTGCAATAAATGGGAGTGGCAACACTTTTCATATCGTTGAGAATAAAACAACCGTCCCAACTTTACAAATTCAGGTTCTCCCTCCATGGGGATCATTCATTTCGAAAAGTAAAGCAGATACGGGGCCTCGGCCCACCGTCTATATGAAGGCATCATCTCACCAGATCCTCTGTATTGTGAAATCTGACTTTGTGTCAGTCACAAAGTCACACCACTGTAGACCAGTCACTGCAAGCTGACCTTGAACCTGCCAGAAGTACTTGTGGGTCTCTTTGAGTTTGGCTTGTCCTCTTTGAAGTTTCATAAATGGAACCTGGGCAATGTTATCAGCAGATGTGCTTTTTACCTCCACTAGTCCAAATTGGAAGGTTTCAGATGGATCATGCACTCATCCATCTGGACTGGCTCCTAGATGTGGTGCCTCTGGGTTGATAATAAAACCACAAGGTAGAACACTAACACTGGCTATCTCAGAATATGTTCTCAAAATATCTGGCTCAAGTTCAAGGCCACGTTTCATAGCACTTGTCTGCCTCGTGCCCTTGATGATTCTTACCGCTAATGACTGACCAAATGAATCCCCAACTACATGACTAACCTCCCGGAACCTGCTTGCAGTAACCCTTGATTGCCGCATTTGTGTCCAAGCAGTACATTTTGACTGTAGTCCTGTGGCCTCTTCAATCTGACAAGCGGAACAATGGGTAACCTTTATAGACTCCAGATGAAGTGATTGATGGTGTGTGGGCACATATTTAAAATTACAGCCAAACTGATAGCCAAGCACAGGTAGTGGGGGGAAATTAACAACATGAATATCTACAGCTATAGGGGGACATTGGTATGAAAGTGGACTACCACGAGGTACAGGACCAAACTGTGAGGGGACCAACTCTATTTTTGACATGCCCTCTAGTATGTGTGCCAGCAAAGGCCGGGGATGGATCTGACTCAGTTTGGTACCAGAAGCCAATACATCAGAATCTGGAAGGGGACCTAAAGAAATTAATACAAACTATTAGTTTTGAACACATTAAGTTGTAGCTGAGTACACGAAATGTACACATACAGTGTTGTGTATTACCTCTGTAAGCCCTGTATAAGGTAGACTTGATTCCAGTCTTCCCAGCTGACTTTGGCTTCAGGACAACAAGTTCACTCTCTGCCTCTGGATGGACTCCCTTAGCATAAAACAAACAGATGCAGAGTTAAAATATTCTCGAAACACTTTATAATAAGGTTTTATACATTTACATTAGTTTATGCATTTAGTCAATATGAAATAATGAGTAATAACAGTTAACACATTGTATTAATCTTGGGTGATGTTCATTTATACCTTTGTTACTTAATCTGCACTCTTGTGCATTATTAGTCCATAATGCATTGATGCTAACATGTAGCCTACTTACTTGCTTGTTTGAGTTGATACTATAGTGTTCTTACCAATTGCAGAAAAGAAAAAATACATGCCTGTGTTCTTGGACGATGCCATCTCTGTGGCTCACTCGTGCAGGCCAGTGGTGGTGGGACAGACTGTAAATTCAGCTGCACATAGTGGGCCGTCTGATACAGAAGTGCTGTCAGATGGTTGCACAATCCTTTACCAGCTGCACAGCTACACATATAGGCAGAAATACAAACAACCTCTTCTGTCTCCAGTGACACCTGTTTGAGAAGACAATAGTTTAGCTAATGAATTGTAATTTTATGCTGTGAGCAACATTAAAGGGATAGTTCACTTAATTGTAAATTAATACCGAAAAAGTTTCTGTTGTCCTCATAGTATTTTTTGCCATATTTGTCAATACCCACTAAGGCTTCTGTCTTGATATCATTTACCCTGAGAAAGACATTTCAATTATGCCTTAAATCCCATTGACTTCCATTGTAGGGGAAAAAAAAATACTATGGAAGTCAATGGGACCAGTAAACTGTTTGGTTACTGACATTCTTCAAAATATCTTCATTTGTGTTAAGCAGAAGAAAGAAATTCATACAGGCTAAAAACCAACTTGAGGGTGAGTATATAATTTTCATATTGAAGTGTACCATCCCTTTAAGTGCTGTTAATTGAAACCTGCAAACAGCAGCAAAAGCAAGAAATACAGCTGTAGTCTGCAACCGCAGAAGCAATGAAAGAGACATAACTAAAAACCAACATAGAAAAACTTAGGGTGAAACTAAAATAAAGGGAAACAAATTCTGCAACCGCAGTAACTTGATATCAGAACGATCTGACTAACTCATATAAGCCAACCGGCATATTAACGTTACATATAACCTCAAGAGTGTGGGGGCTCCTCATTTTTCCTCAGACCGATAACACCTAGCTCTTACTAACGTTACCACCTTGCGATCAACAACATTGGAGACTGAACACATACAAATGATTAGCAATTAGCATTCATAATGTTGCAAGTGCTAGCGCCAGATAGTTGTCAACTTACCTTGATAATTGTGAATAAATTCCTCAACGAAGAATTTATAGCCCTTGCTCAGCCTCGTTTCTTTAACTGTTGAGTGCCGTCCAACAATCCTGTCAACATCCTCAAATCTGAGTCGTGGAAGTGTCGAGAGAAAGTTGTGAAATAACGCTCCTCCATGTTCAAACACCGTAGTTTCAGCTGTGGCGGAAATCAGTTTACCCGACGTGACGTAGTTTCCGGTTACGCGTGAAAAAGGCTTATTATGGATATCTATGAGGTAGGCTATTTAATCTCTAATAACATAAAAACACCAGATGGTGGCAGTAAGCATCTGCTCAATTCAATGGCTGGCACGTAAAGAAACGCGATGCGCATGCGCACATCGCCTCCTTCATATCCTGGCCATTGCCATGTAGAACGCTCTGGCATTTTAGCTAAATCTGCTTCAGTTTTTGATTTATTTCCAGTTTTAAAGAAATGTCCGAGCTTGAAGCTAGTGTATCGTGTTCTCCGCAGTGTGCGGAAACAGACAATATCAAAAATACAGACGATATCAATCCAGAAACAGTACAAAACACTAACACCAATATTTCTCAGGTTGAAGAAGGTGAGTCTATCAGTTGAAACCCTTCAAAAACTTCAAAAATACAGTCATATGGAGTTTATTTGCATCGAATGTTTGTGTTTGAGTTGTTTGAGATGGATTCATGGGTGGTAATAAAGCTTAGCGAGCCAACAAGCTAGGCTAGGCTAAATATTAATACCCATTATTCACCTTAAACAACCACCACAAAAATCCCCTTTTTTAATAACAACAATCTTTTTTTTTAAGTAGTGCATCGGCTGAAAATAAACGATAAGACACAAAACGGGGGTTTAATGAAACAAAACATCGTGTAGATCGGTTAATTCGACGATTAAACAACAATCTAGCCAGATAGCTAATGTATTTTTAGCCTAATTTAACCCTTGTTCTTGAAAATAGAAGCTGGTTTGTGCAAATTTAAAACGTTTTAATGCTTTTCCAGTTTTTTTTTAATATATTTCTAACTAATTTGTCATTTTATGTAAATAAAAAAAACTAGTATTTGTGTCAAAAATGCGTCTTTTCTATGAGACAGCAGTACAAACAAATAAACATTAATAACTCCAAATTGAGTTTTTTTAAATGCAATTTAAGTATCCACAAACTTGTAACAATTTGTGACTTAATTGTTTGAACTGAGAGTTCAACGAAACATTCAGGGAACAGACTGCTCTGTCGAGTGAATTGACATCACAATTTTATGCAAATAATGGACGTAGAATTCATGTAAGTTTGACATGAACATCACTCTTTCATTTAGAGATATGTACATTGCAGCAGTGGATTCATTAAAATATTAGCAAAAGAAACCACAGCATGCACTAATTGTCTATTTAGTGACGCACAATATAATTTATTATAATTTCTAAAATCAGTTTTTAATAATTAAAATTTTACAGTATAATATGATGCCTAGATTCAGTTTTAACATTTAAAACTATTGGCCTTTAACTGTGTTTGTGTGTTTTTAATAATTTAACCTTTTTATATCTGTCATTTATCAGTCATTAATCAGTCAAGCGTAGCATGAAAATAACAATGGGTACATCCTTAATTCTGTTATTTATTTATTTTTTAAATTTTGACTAGTTCTACTAGTTTTGCTCCACAAGAACCTTAAATACTATCACTAGTATGTTTTGCTTGCACACATTGGCCCTCATATGAGCAGTCGTCCTTGACACCATTCTTGTGTGAATTGTTGCATTTAGATCAGTCCAACAGTTTGTGTGAGCATTAATTCATGAACAGATTTCATTCTGCTCATGCTCGTCATTTGTTAAATCAATTTTGATATATTCTGATAACCAGATATAATTAAATTTCTAGGAGAAACAGTACAGTACTCTTAATTTTTTGTTGACTAGTATTACTGAATGCCTCACTTTGTATCTAAAATCTATTTCTAATCATAAATGTCATGCCCCATGAAAATCTGATTTGTAAAAATGTCCTGAGATCCCGTTTACACAAACCACATCACTCATGCTACCTTGCACAAACGTATGTTCAAGTTATTTCAAACCTTAAAGCAGCTCTGTTTAAATGTGTACATTATTGTCTGATTTTCCTGCAGGGTCTCAGAGCGACAGTGATCTTCTCAAAGGCCTTTTGACGAATAACTTCTGTCATGTGTGCGAAGCAACCCTGATTCACGAGTCTCAGAGAGTTTCTCATTATGAGGTTTGTGAAATCAGGTTTTTCTGTTTCAAGTTTATCTCAAAAGGGATGCAGTCATATTTCTAACACTGCTTTCTATACTACCAGGGGAAAAAGCATGCACAAAGAGTCAGGATGTACCTGAACAGCAAAGCTAAAATGAACAAGACGAGCCAAGACTGTGGAGGCCTATTGGTGTGTAACAGATCATACAGAATATGCATGTATTGCTTTAAAGTGTGTGTTAGCATGCTTTAATTCTTCATATTTTGTTCTTTTTTGTTACAGAGAGGTCTGTCTGCTGAGAAGTTCTGCGAGCTGTGCAGCATGGTGTTCAGCTCCCCCACTGTGGCCAAGTCACATTACGAGGGCAAAGTTCATGCCAAGAACATGAGAAAAACCAATCCTCCACCTCCTGGAGGTGAGTCAAATTCAGACTGGGATCTGTTGAGTTTGTCTCTTCACCATTGTGGGCAAAACCTCTCATAAACACCTTTAAAATTATTCTACTTTCAGTGGTAGTCCTAGAATCCACATCTCCAGTTGCCCTCCCATCAGTGAATGCTGTACAAAACCCGATCAGTCAGGAGCAGAGCGACACTTCTGGTTCGGCCGATCAAGAGGTTGACCTCGATGACCCCAACAAGTACTGTAAACTGTGCAGCGCTTCCTTCAACAACCCTCTGGTTGCTCAGCAGCACTACAGCGGCCGGAAGCATCAGCGGAACCAGGCCCGAACTGAGATGCTGGACCAGATGGGGGAACAGTCAGAACATGGTATACATTAATATACACCTGCATCTACCAAATTTGTTTATTAATATTAAAATGAATGAATGTTTTGATTTACTAATATTTATAATAAGGTTTTTTAATTATTGAATTTTAAATAAACGTATTTAAATAAATTAATTTCAAGTCAGTAGTCGGAGAGAAGCCGGTCTTTTGTGTCTGTTCGAATGCGTTTTCGACTACCTCTGGAAGTGGTCTAAAGTGGACAAGCTCAAAACGTTTTACACCTGTGTGTAGTGTTGTCCACTCGTGATCGGATCGAGCAAAACGCATCTTAATTCCAGCTGTAAACAGATCCTAAGAGGTCATATTGTATGTAATCCATTAATGTAAACAGAAATGTTGTAGTCAGTTCACTTATTTTTAAAGATTCATGTTTTGTGGATTTACGATTTGATATTTGCTTTATTTCCTTGTTATTAAACCCTCTTTCTCAAACTATTTTGTTTTCCTCTCACACACTACAGTGAGCTCCCTGACTTGCCCAATTTGCTGTCTGGCGCTCAGCTCAATAGAGATGTACCAGGCACACATGCAGGGAAACAAACACTTCACGAAGTGAGTGATGTCACTTTCATTAGTTATTTCATTTGATGCCATATTTTGTTATAGCCACTAGGGTTTGGATCTTGGTTTAGAAGACTGAACTTTCATTTGCGAAGGTCGATATATATCGGCTAGGCCAATTAGCCAGCCAATATTTGACATTTTTACATAATCGATGATATAACCATGGATTCTTCATGAATGAACTTCATGTGTGAGCAAGTGAGCATTGTCTGCTTTCAAGTAATTTAAGTAAAAATGATTTACTTTCTAAATATTCCTTCGTCGATAAAATGCTGCCATAGATTTTTTTTCTGTTTGAATGTTCTATATAAATATGTAGGATTAGTGAAATAAAATGTGTTGCAAATGAACAAATTTCCTGTTGACTTAAAAAAAATAATTGTTACTTTTTTTTTTTTTTTATAGTCATATACATATTGCTATTACTTCTGCATTTTACCTATTTGCGCAAGCTATTGGAAAACTCATATTGGTTGATTAATAGTTTACATGCAACTATTTTAATCCTAATCTGCTTGTTATCAGCCATCCGAGTCAGTGAAATTGACTTTGTAATTCATCTTGGTCCTTAGAGAGAAGAAAGTTATGGATCTATGCAAATCTCAGAAGAAAGTGTATGACTCCTTCCAGGATGAGCTGGCTGACTACATCCAGGTGCAGAAGGCCCGGGGACTGGAGCCCAAAGCAGGGCCCGGCACTGTGGGACAAGCAAGCAATGTTCTGGATGAGAGTACAACAGAAGGTCCACTAAAAGGAGAAGAAATGCCTCATCCTGGCCAGTTGATGCCATGTTTTCCGCCTACTGGTTTCCCTCGACCTCACTGGCCCCCACAATTCCAGTCTCAGGTCCCTCAGTTTGGCTTTGGGGTGAGAGGCCCTGTCCCACACTATCGGCCAGGATATATGCCACAATCCCGTCCTCCATTTATATCCGGTCAACTATATAAAAAAGGGAGGAGCCCTGAGACATTTAGCTCCTCCTCTTTCTCAGGCTCCTCCTCCTATATTAGCAGTAGTAGTGACAGCAGAGAGAGGAGGAGACGGAAGAGGAAGATGAGAAAGCGAGGGAAGAGCAGAAGAGATCAGGAGGATGGGTCTGATACGGAAAGGAGAGGGAGGGAAGGAAAAGCGGAACGGGGGGAAAGGAAAAAGAGGCTGAAGGGAGACAAGAGAGGAAGTGTAGAAAGAGAAGAGGATAGGAATAAGAAATGGAAGGAGAGAAGAAAAAGAGACAGAAGCTCTAGCGAAGATGAGGAAAGCAGAAGTAAAAGAAGACCAAGCAAGAAAAGTTGGAGGCACGGGGATGGACAGCATGCAAAGAAACAAAAAGAAGAGGAACTCTTGGAGAAACAAGAGGTTGGGGTGCAAAATGAGGACGCACAGGGAAGAATGGAGGAACACGTGGAGGAAAGGACAGAAACAAAAGATGGCAAACAAAAACACAAAAAAGAGAAGAAAAAAGGAAAAGAGAAGATGAATCAAGAAGACAACAGGACTGAGGAGGAAAGGCTCTGGGATGAAACTATTCTTGGTGTTTTTTAAAGACTGTTCGATGATGGTTTGACTGTATTGTTGTAATAAAACTGCACGGGACCTCAGAAGAGCACTCAAATCTACTGGACCCATCTCACAAATTATGCTCTCCGAAGAACTCTTAAGGCCTTTCTTTCATACAGAAAATCATCTGCTCTCAATTCCTTTTTAAGGAATTTTGTCATCATTTACTCACCCTCATTTCATTTCAAACCCATATGACTTTGTTTTTCTATGGAACACATAAGTAGATGTTTTGAAGAATGTTCATGCTGCATTTTACATATAAACGTAATTCATTTGATGACACTTTTTAATCAGTTGACAGCCCTAGTAAAATAATATAGATGCTAAGGAGACTGGGAAGGGTGCCATTGTTAAATCCACCACAGAAAACAACTGTTTTGTAGTCATTTGGGCTACAAATATCAAAAATATGTAGACAATACAACTTAATGCACTATATGTTTGTGATGTATGGATCAAAATTTATGTTGATATTCACTGAAAATATTGCCGTCTCCAATTCCACATATTAAAACTGCTATTCATCTTGCTGTGACACTTAAGAACCTAAAAGGTTTGTCAAATGCAAAGCTATCACATGACACCAAAAAACTTCACACTGCACAAGTTGTTTGAACTACCTGGTACCTAAAAGGTGCTTTTTTTGTCATATGTAGAGCTCGACAGCATCCATCCACTTTCACAGCGTGGAAAAAAAGTAGTGTAAACATTATCCTAAACCTCTCCTTTTGTGTTTCACAGAATAAACACAGTCATACAAGTTTGGAATGACATGAGGGTGAGAAAGTGATAATTCTAGGATGAACTATTCCTTGAAATGCTCAGGACTACAGACTATATAGGATGTCTCTAGAGCCGCACTCTTCTATTGGAGAAATCAGTAGAAATGTTATACTTTGTGCTGTGATGCAAAAACACACTACATGAGCCATCCACCCATGTATCCTTCAACTTGCTTCATGCTTTGATCAAATAAACCCCTCCCGCTGTTTATGTCAGTATAGATTTAGTATTTATTGTCGATTTTTTTCTAAAGATCTCATACATGAATATTTCCTTATGCTCATGACCTAATTGAAGCATTTCCACTTTTAGCCTCAAGGGGGTGCTGCTGATTGCCAGCATGTACACTGGATCTGGAACTGCTAGAAACGCCTTTCAAACTCTGACTCTGTTCAAGAAAGACGTCAATAATGAACGGCGAGAATCATACGAAGAGTTGTCTGAATAGAGGTCAGATTTGCACATCGTAAACATTTCCCTCTATCAGAAGAGCTCAAACTGCAATCCTTTGTTTTGTTTTGTTTTATTTCTGTGTGTGTGAAACCATAAGGCAACATCAGCCGCATACAGGAATATTTTTGTTTGCAGGTCTAACAGGTGCAGGAGTTGAATGAGGACACGACTGCTACTCTGTTGACCTCTTTCTTGCATAGAGCTGCATTTCCCTTTTTGAGAGTTCATACTATTATCACAATCAAAAAATCATGCGTATCTGATTTCCAATGGCTTCATTTAACAATTCTCAACTCAATTCTTGGTTTTAGAGAACTTTCTGACGTCTCATGGAACATATTTATTGTGGGGGAAACAATTGTAAATGAGTTCTTCATCACACTCGCATGTGAAATGGGATGATTCAGTCAAAAATGACAATGCTGTAATTTACTAACCCTCATGTCGTTCCAAACTTGTATGCGAATTGGGATTTGGGCTGAAATTACAATAAAATGGATCATGAAATTATCATAAAAGACTCGTGCGCTATATTCCATGTCTTTTGAAACTATAAGTATTTTGATTTTTTTTTTTTTTTTTTTTGTCATGAACAGACCAAAATACATTATTCAGTGAAAATGCCTTCTGCACCTATTCAAAGATTCAACGTGAGATTTGACATCACTGAAAGTAACCAATCATCAATGATGACTGGATGACACTTTCTGCAATTTTGATAGAGTTTGAATATGCATAAGCACAAATGAGATCATAAGTGATATTTAATATAATTAGATTGGTTTCTGAAGGATCATGTGACACTGAAGACTGGAGTAATGATTCAGCTTTGCCATCACAGAAATAAATTAAAACAGTTATTGGAAATTGCAAATATATTTCACAACATTACTGTTTTTACTGTATTTGTTTTATAAAATGCACCCTTGGTGAGCAGAAGAGACTTCTTTCAAAAACATACAAAGAATCTTAATTATTCCAAACGTTTGACTGGTAGTGTACATGGAACGACATGATTGTGAGTAAATGACAGAATTTTCATTTTTGTGTGAACCATCCCTTGAATTTGCATCTAGGATGAAATCTAATGTTTGTAATTCTAATGATCATGTTTTGATCTTCAAATGCACTTTAATGCATATTTAATTGTCGATCTAACACCTGTTCCTTCTCACGCAGTATTTGTACTTCAGAAGTTACTATATGAACTTTTTTCCTAAGCCTTTGTAACCACAGAGTTGAAAGCCCTCCGTCGACAGTCGCGTTCTCTCGAGCCCCCTGAGATCTCCTGTTTTCAAAGAATCGTGTGGTTCGACTCCCTGTGTCTTTGCCGTAGCCTCGACCTCCGAGGCATGTGCCTGTGCCACATCCTCCCCTCTTCACGACCCCTCCACGGGCCCATGAGCCCTTTCAGCCCTTCTCAAGAGACGAGGGCCAATGAGCGAGATCTCAAAACTCCCACACAAGCCCCCCCTGAGCTTCAGGCTCCAGAGTCCCACACACTCAAAAACTTCATTAGTGCAGTTTATCTAGAACGCGGATTGAAAAACCAGCATGTTGGCTAAGGCTTGTTCAATGAATTGATAAATGTTGTGCTTCTGAACAAAACCAACGGTTTGACTTTGTGGCGCAAAAGTTTAACTGCGAGCTCGGCCTGCAGTTTTGTTCTTCAGGTTTTTTAGTGTTACTGAAGTGAGTGTAAAATATGGTGCGTAATAATGAAACAAATTTGATTTATTTATGAAGTATTATGAACTAAATGTGTATGTACAACCTAGAGTCCTTGGAATAAACTGATCTGCTCTATCGATATGTTATTGCAGTGTAAAAGTGGTTTTACACAGTGTGAAAAAAAGATGCGTTCCAGCATGCATATTTACTTTGAGCAAGTTTATCAGGGTTTATTTGTTTTGTTAGTTTGACCTAACTTAACTTAACAGTAAATAAATTCAAAGTCGTTAAAAAAGTTTTGGTTATAAAAGAAGATATCTCCAAGCCATAACATGATTAACAAAAGTTTATCATAAACAGTTTGCGTGAAGCTATGAAAATGTAATTTTCTTATTTATTTTTTAATTTTTTAACTTTTAATTCTTTTTTGAAAATGTATATGTACTCAAGCTGTGATTCGTTAAAAAACCAGAGGGGGAGATATTTTAGAATTTTTTTTATATGATTTAATTTAAATATATATATAAGAATAATTAAAAAAATTTTTTTAGAAAGTGTTGAAATCCAGTGTAATTCCTATAACATGTTTGCTAAAATATGGAAAATAATTGTTTAAACAATTAATTAAATGACATTTTTTACAATTAACTTGACTATACATGTAGTTATACAGTTTACAGCCTATATAAAGAATAAAGATATGTCAAACATTTTGGACACATTTCAGTCATCTTTCCCAACAAATTTGTTTCCTTATTCCATCTTAGTCCAGGATATATCATAGCGTCGCACACTTTTGCTTGCGAATTTCTAAATCTATCACCATACTATCAGAAATGGGAAATGTAGCCTATACACCAACACTGAGGTCAAACTGCCATGCTGCAATATTGTTAGTTATATGCTTCCATCTGTACTTTTTCAGTTTCAGTTCATTAATTCAGCATTAGCAGTATGTTGAATTGGATCTGTGATTAATTTCAGGCATGTCTAATATTCATCACAAGTGTTTTTTTTTTTGTTTTTTTTAATATTATGTGTTTGTGTTGATTTGATGCGGTTCCAGCTGTGGTGCTCTGCGGACAGATGCAGGTGTTATTCAGGTCACACACCTGCGTTTGGGTTAAAGATCATTTTAGGGAAGGCATTTAGGATTCAGCAAGCCTGCGCGTTCTGTTTCAGAGAAGAGAAGAACAAATTATTTTAGCATTCACTGGAACTATTTAAATAGAATGACCTGTGGGTTTTATCACATTTTTGTAAATATGTGAATTTGGAGAAGTTAGAGATCATTTCAATTATGAGTTCATGTATACTCTTGCATGTTGTTTAGATTTTAACTATGTCAGTTTGAATCCTCGAACTTCTCTAACAACGTGTCTGTTAAAAGTTACTTGATGCACGAGAGTGAACGATCTAGAACCTCTGCAATCATCTAATTTTTGTCAGGACGCAGTCAAAATAGATGTTATGTCTTCAAAATGTGTTGAAATTACATACTATCATGATTAAAGTTCACTATATCATATCATAATTGTATCATCATTTGTTTTTTTGCAGCAGTGCATTAGCAAAATCAATATAAGCGTTGGCACGTTGCACGCTGAAAGATAATTGTGTACTTAAGAGGTTTTTAGTAAAACGTGTAACGCTTTTGCATGTTCAACAGTCAGTAGCTGTTATTTACTTGCAAACGAAACTTGAAATATGTGTTTTTCTGAAAAGTCTCCTGATTTTTCCTTGATGTTTTATGTGTATGTGTGTTTCCTCTGACTCATTCTCTGATAGGCTTTCAGTAATTGGTTCATTGGCCCCACACACTGCAGGCCCTCCTTTCAGTGTGACAAATGAAGAACAGAAAGGAAAACACAGACACACAGTTGACAGCTCACACACGAACGCCCAAGGATGACCCTCTCTTGCATGTGCTGTTATGTGTTCGTGTGGATGGCAGGTAAGAACTTTTCTTCGCATTATATTTAAGAGCCGTCAAATTCTATAATGGGACCAGACCTAAAACTTACGTGCTACAGTAATATGAGCTTAGCGTAAAGAAGTATGCACAAGTCGAAGATATTTTATTTGAATACTGATTTAGAATTTTTGTGACATTCTGCAAACGATGGTGTTCTTAAAGAATATTTTATAATATCTTTGTGATGATCTCAGTGGTTCGCTTTAGGCCGAAAGGTGTTTTGCATCCTAAGGCAATTTCTTGCGTTTGAAAATATTTGGATTTGATACAAATGTTTGTGTTTAACTCTTTACTTTAGACATTCATTCTACTAAATGTAAGTAACTTTGCAACATGTCAACTAACTCTCATTAGAGTATAAGTAGACTGTTAGGTTAGGGTTAGTAGAAGAAGTTGACATGTAGTTGCAAAGTTACTTATAGTTAGTAAAATCAATGTCTTTTGGAGGAGCATCAAAATAAAGTGTTAGCAGATATTAAGCAGACAGTCTACTAATACTAGTGACGTAGTTGCAAAGTTAGTTATAATTAGTTGAATGTCTCAAGTGGACTATCGAAAGAAGTGTTATCAAGCCAGATAATCCACTGTAACTGAGTCTCACACACTCAGGTTTATGTAGAACAGATTGCTCATTTGCATCTAGTATGTTTAAATGTAGAGAAAAAAAAAAGGAAATAAAAAAAAAATGTCAGTGTTAACCAATAAATTGAAATCCGATTAACTAAAAACTCAATTTCATACTTTCACACTCTCGACATTTTGCTTTTTGTACTAAACTGAATATTGTATATTGCGTGAATGGATTTTTGTTCCATTTTCTGACATAAATGATGATGTTTTTTTCTGCTCATACTGTATGAATATATGCCCACATATGTGCCAGACAGCCTCAGGCACTGATAAGAGAGGAAAACTGTTTTGCAAGAGAATATAGACAACATAAATCGCCTATATACCCAAGAGTTCGGTCTATTCAGGTTTCCATTCTTACATAACAAGGAAATGGACTAATGTGTAAATTGACTATAGTCTGTCGTACAAATGTCTTTTCAGCCTTTTATTTTATTTTTCAGTTTCTAATTCTATATTTAACCTTTGTGTTCTTTTACTGTTATACTTTCTACACAGTGTTACATTAAAATATCTGACTTTACACTATCATTTACTTTCTTTGTCCTTTGAATAGGTACCTTCTAAAATTTCATGAAGCTAAACTCAAAAATCAAAATGTGCATAACGAACAAACCAGGACTTAAGAGCTACAGTAAATATGAGCTTAGCGAAAGGAAGTCTGCAGAAGTTAAGGAAAATTGATAACTGCCGTTATATATTTTATTTTGAATACTGTATTTGAATTTTTGTAATGTTCTGTAAAAATGGTATTCCTAAAGAATATTTTAAAATAACACACACACATACACATACACACTCACACACAGACATATATATATATATATATATATATATGTCTTTTGAATAGGCACAAATCCAGACTCTTAAAACTGAATGCAGCTAAACTGTTAAACCTTAAATTCAAAATGTGCATAACGGACAAAGCAGGACTCATGATTTCTCCTTTGTTTCTCCTTAAGCGGTCGTTCTGCCCTCCTTCCAAGCTACTTCGAATGTTTTCTACCCCAAAATCAATGGGACGCAAAGTCTGAACTGTGAATGTCCAGATCATACCTGCCAGGAGGTGTTTTGGTACCGGTACCTTGAGAGTAAGAACTCTCTTCAGTTTCTGATGTATGTCAACAGCGCCAGCAGAGAGCAACATGGAGAGAACATCAATGCCTCTAAGTTCAAGGGTACCGTGTCCGCCGGACAGAAGGTGGTCTACACCCTGCGCATCATGGAGCTACAAGAAGACGACGTCGGCTTCTATTCCTGCATGTTTAAAACTAAGAATGTTGTTCCTGCTGGATATTACATTATGCCTGGAGGTATGGGCTGTGCTCTCCTTCTCTGTTTTGGCCCCAACCTGTTTATTTATTGTCAAAACTTGAGCTTCCCTCTTTAATGGTGTTGTCGATAATTCCAGAATGGCAATTTTAGGCTGAAGAAAGTAAAGAAGACCAAAGCAATGAAATTGAGATACTAAATGTTGGTTTACAGAGTCATCTTAGTAAAATAACACCAGCATTGAGGTTACCATCCCGGAAGTGAGGACATCTTCACCTGACGTGAAGGTGGAGATGTTTCCAAATCTTCAGTCTTTATCCTCTTTCATGGTGCTCTAAGAACATCAAAAGATCATGTAGCTTAAAATAAATGACTGATGTGACTCACGTGAGACGTGGTAGGAGAGATTCAAACGGCGAGATATTTGGCCTGAGAATCCCAGAGTTCCGTTCAAGCAGTCTTGCCTTGTCTGGGATTGTCTGGAAAGTTCATGACCTGGCATGTTGACTTCATATTCAGAATTATAACTCTCACCCATTTCATTTGCCATTAATGATGTGTCATTAATGTGTCCACAATGGATTCTTGATATTATTTTTTCTTTGTTCTCCAGTGAATCCTCCAACAGTTCAGCCGCCAACAGTCAAGACAGACCAGAAACCCGTAAATCCCAAATACTGCAAACCCTCACAGTACTCACCTAAAGGTGCGGACAAAGACGTGCTGTTAGATGCTGCTGATTATCTTGCTATTTTATACTGTTTAGTTTGATTGGTTTCTTTGTATTGTGTTGCAGGCTGTGAACATGTGGTGCTTTGGCCGGGAATTGGTGCTCTTTTGCTTTTGGCCATTACACTTGCAGGCATACTTTACTACTTCAGCCGTGAGTACACACACACACACACAGAACTCGGAAATGTCTTTGTAAAAGACTGGTACATCACAGTGGTCAAAGAAAGAGCTTCACAACTTTTTCCATTACTATTTCCATATCCGTAGATGTCCATTGTGAAAGTTTCTGAAGTACCTAAAGTACTTCACAGTGCTTATAGCTCAGTAACAGTTTAAACACTTATTGTATAAAAATGTGTAAATAATTTAATTCAGATTTGGATTTTATACATGTGTGAATGTCTCTTTTTTTACATTGAGACAACAGGTCTACCTAAGAAATGCAGACATCGATTCACCAAGTAAGTTGAGGAGATATTTCAGTGGTTTATTTTTTAATCAAACCATTTATTTAATGAATGTTATTTCTAGGATTAAAACATCCCTTCAATTATCTTTTTGTCTTTCAAGCGTGAAAATAAGCAACTAAACAGGAATGTTATAGTTGTGTGTCGATGTTGATTTGCGACACTCGCGCCTCGCATCAAAGTCCTTACATGTGTGTTTGCATTGCCTGCGTCTTGACAGCCTTATTAGGCTCATTGGAATTTTGATGAACACTTAAATAATTTGTTTAACTATATCTGCCAATATCATGAGCTTTTTAAGCTTTTTTAAAAGAACGTTTATTATGCTCTTTTCTCCATAGGACAAATCCGTTGCGATGAGGTGCAGAACAGACTCGTCATCTCCAAACAAAAAGTATCTACAGTTTGATAAAACACATTACATACCTACACTTTATAATAAGGTTTCATTATTTAATGTTACCTAACAAATAAAAACACTTCTAAAGCATTTACCAATCTTAGGTCATGTTCATTTCAACATTTACTAATACATTATGAAAAATCTAAAGTTGTCTGTTACTATTATTTAATTCACCTGAGCTAACATGAACTACCACATGAACTGCTAGTGTTAACAAATATTAATAAATACTGTAACTAAATATATTGCTTATTGTTAGTCCATATTAGTAATTGTATTAAGTAGTGTTAACTAATAAGACCTTATTATAAAGTAACCTGTCTATAAAACTACTGTGGTTGTGTGTGTGTGTGTGCGTGTGTGTGTGTGTAATAGTTCACCCATGAAATGAAATTTACTCATCCTCAAGTTGTTCCAAACTATGGGGGAAAAATACTATGGAAGTCAACAGGGTCCATCAACTGTTTGGTTACAAACATTCTTCAAAATATATTCGTTGTTGTTCAGCAGAAGAAACACATTTATACAGGTTTGGAACAACTTGAGGGTGAGTAAATGATGACAGAATTTTCATTTTTTGGGTGAACTATCCCTTTAAATTTACTCACAGTTCAGTGTCTCATTAAACATTATTCAACCAACAGTCCACTTCATGAATTAGATTCATTGTCTGGCTTGACTGAATTAAACCAGAGCTGAACGTACCTCCAGGATTACCACAAAAACTGAAAACACCCTAAACCTGGACTAAACCCACGTTTTTATCAAGCTTTGAGTTTTGTTCTTGACAACACAGCATGTTTAATTTGCGATTGAATGTACAGTTTTCTGATTTCTTCATGCTTTAAATGTTATGCTCATTAAATAGTTGTAGTAATCATTGTTAAATTAAACTCATGTTTTCTTTCAAATGAGTGTATTATTAAGTGTTTCTGTGAGTTCTTTGTCTGTGATGACACTTGTTTGTATGGTGTCCCCCTGTCTTACATATCTGAGGGTGTGTTGGTTTATGTTTTTGGGCGTTATCAAGTTTCCCTCTGAGGGTGTGTGCTCCCTTTATGAAACTATACCGAATGATATTGCCTGGTGTCTGATCGCAGCAAGGATAAGCTTGAAATATGTTTTATGTATCATCTAGACTAAGACTAAATGCACATGTTGATAGTTAATGTGATGAACTACACTACACCTGTGGCTACTCTACTGTATAGGACACCTGTGTGAATTTGAGGACTGACATTACTCATCCACTAAAACTCGCAAAAACACCAGTAAAAAGCTGGTAAATGACCAACAACAACTAATATACAAAACAAATTTGGACATATAACATTTAAAATCAAAAGGACTATTTAAGGGGGAAACTACAATCAAAAAATAAATAAAAGGTCTGTGTCAAATAAACAAAATGTGGGTATGAGAGAAGCTGTGCTGTCATTCAATTTGAAAATGCAGCTGTTCTTCCTGATACTTTGAGGCAAATGAACAAACCCCTTCCTGTGCAAAAAGACATAACATTATCTCTGTCGCATCGCTCGTTCAGCTTTGAGCTCCTCAGCGCTACACTAAAACAAAACCACCACAGAGACCACAGACCTTGCCGCATGGAGAGCGTCACAGACTTTAACACAAGACCTCCATTACACTGCTGAGCTCTACAGTTTCTAAACTGTAAAAGCAATGTTTTATCATTAGCTTATTCATTTTGTCAGGCTTTCAATAATTTAGATGAGTGTAACAATAAAAAACATGATTTTTTTGTGGGGAAAGGAATCATTTTTCTTCATTTCTTTATTTATTGTAGAAAAAACATTAAAAAAGTTAAAACAGAATACATTAAATTCATATACCTATCTAGCGCTATTTATTTCAATACAAAAAAGTGCACAGAACTATATTTGGTTTATAATGATTTATAAGAGTAAGGTCATCAAAAAGAAGAAAAGCACATTACTCGCAGAAAATATCAGGTATAAGCTGTAAAACTACATTTAATATCAATAAAGTGGGTATATACATGTCATACTCAAGGGGTAACTTTCCTTAAACTTATAATGTTCAGAAAAAAGAACTGAAGTTCTTGTCCTTTGTTGCGTCTTGATAACTTTCTTTGTGATCTTTGTCTTTACCGATGAGCATCTGCACACATGAACATGAAATAAAACCATTTGTATTTAAAGCCTTTTGAAAAATTACCCAATAACCCATTGTAGGTATTTATGTTACACTGTGTGCAAAATCTACCATTTTTAATTACCATGTGCGTTCATCTTTCTTCTGTGTCTTAAGACGAAATCCATTAAAAGGGACACAAGACCAATTCATTTGAAGGGTTGAAAATGACAGCATTTAAATGATATTTATGAATTCCATACATATAATATCACATTCTTAACCCTCAATGACAACAGTGAATACTTAATAATTAAAAAAATTATATCTAAACACAATACTAGATTCATTAACATCTAAAATACAATTCCATCACTTCATTTCAATTGTAATATTGTATATACTATAAATATAATACTTTTATAAATTGTATGGTATATATATTAACAGAATATATGTATGTATGTCAATTTCACTTTATTTATAAAGCACTATTTAAAACAACAACTGTTTACCAATGTGCTGCATACCATAGACATAAACACAATACAAACACATAACAGACAAGAAAACAGATAACATGACACTGTATCATTGATTAAAAGCTATTTCAAACAAAAAATAAGCCTTCAGTTTAAAATTTCATACAGTATGTATATATATATATATATATATATATATTATATATATTATATATATCATATACTGTATATATACGCTAAAACAGAACAGATGCATGTTTACAAACTTATGTTATTTTATCAGCCTGTGCTATTATACTAGTAAAATATAATCACACAACAAAATGTAGCCTATAGCAATCTGTCACTTTATGAATGTTTAGAGATACAAAATAATAATGGACATTGAAAAATCCTGCCATCAATGCAATTGCGAATGTGTATAGATTAATTAAAAATAGTCTAAAATACAATTACATCACTTTGAATTTGAGATTTCATTGCATTCATTTCAATGGTAATATTGCATATACTATAAATATAATACTTTCATAAATTGTATTTATATGTAATTTATGAAAGTATGTTTATATATATATGCTAAAACAGCTTGTTTTATTTTATCAGCCTGTGCAAAAAGTAAAATACAATCACACAAATATGTAGCCTATAGAAACCCGTCACTTCACAAATGTTTAGAGAAAAAAGGTAATAATGGAGGACATTAAAAAATCCTGTCATGAATGCATTTGTGAATGTGTATCAAGTGCAGCTGGCGTTCAGAAACTATTATTAGTTACTGATACATATACTAAATCACCCCATAAAAAGCAACATATAACATTTCTGGAAAAAATTCACGTTGTAGGCTCTACAGCTTTGATAATGTCTGCTAATGGGTTTTGATTATGAGAGGAACATTAAATATAATGATTTTAAGGGAAAAAAAGAATTTAGAAATTACAATTATTTAAGCACATTCAGGATTTCTGAGACCCCAGTAAAGTCTCAACATGAAGGTATAAAACCATCACCAAGAAAGCAGAAGTATACTTACATCAGGTTGTGATCTGTAACTGATCCCTCCCACTGAGCTTCAGATGATATGATGCACACAGTGTTTGAATGAAGAGAATCCTAACGCTGTTATCACTGCAGTGACTGAAAGTCTGTTTTTACTGATCACTCTCTAAACTGAGCTCTCTGAGGTGGGCTGCTGTCTTACTGCATGTAATAATTCTCTGTTGTGGTGTGTGTGAGGATGAGTTGGCCCTCTTCCTCCAAGGAATCCCCAGGTAAGCCCCATCCCCCTCATCCTCACCTCGCTCTCTGAGCTGTGTTTTGGGTCTGAGACCCACGTCTCTGAGATCAGGTTCTTTTGGTGAGTCAGACAGGGATCCCCAGGTAAGAAATCAGTGGATGATGAGAAATTACCCAGACTGACAGAGTGACTCAAAACTACATGGAAACTTGAGGGTGGACCGCCTGTCAGAAACTGTCTATCTGTTTGACTGGAGGTCTTCCTGAACGCACCGGCAAGATAAGAAAAACAGACCTCCCCTTTATGAAGGGTCAACGCTGTTAGAGATTTACTGTACAGTCATAAGGTCCCTGCCTTTGTTTTTGATTAGAGAAGTGTTCAAAATGTATTTTTCTTTATTTTTAGTGTGTTTAATGTGTTTTCTATAATCAGTATAGTTCATCTTTAGCTCAGCTGTTCACATTCAAACTTTTTTTATGAAAGCACAAAATATTAGTCAATTTTATATGGTAAAATATATTAAGCACCTTCCCAGGCGATTTTTTTACGGTAAAGGTGAGAGATACAGTGTGGAGATAACATAAACTCAAAAGAGGTACATATAGGCAGTCCCTCCAGGATTTCACGATTTTTTTGTGTGATTTTTGCGATCAAAATGACTGATTTTGTGGTGGTAATTTCCAGAAATTTGTGAAAAAATGTGCGATTTTTATATTTTATAGGACATCACATTTACCATAATAGTATTATGTCAGATGCACAATAGTCATACATGACACAAATCACAAACAAAATGCATAAAGCTTGTTTATTTGGTCTAATCAAATTCTTTTTTTAAAAATTGTGCGGTAGCCTATTGTTGTTGCTTGATTAACATTAACAACACTGACAACAGCAGGTAAATTAGGTTACTGTCACTTTAAGACCTACTACAGTAATGACAAACGTCCCAATCAGTTATTACTGATTGTTTTACGTAAATACTTGCCAAGATGAATATTTTGAAGTAATTGTAGCTATGTGTATTTGTTCAAGCGCTATAAAGAGAATTTAATATTCTAACTAGGCCGACAGGCGGTGACAGTCAGTCACACGCACACGCACACACACACACACACACACTTGCAGTCAGAGACAGACTGTCACTCGACTGGCTGAAATGAGTTCTCTTTCACGGTATACTGCGCTTTTAATAATTCTTTTTAGTACCATCAAGCATATCATACTTTTTGTTATGTCATTCAATCATGTTAAACGCGTTAATAAGTTTGCCCTACTGCCCAATGAAAACCTGCGCTTATGTGAGAGGGCAGGAGAGACGCATTTTCTTTCGCCATGTTTCTGACAGACCGCTCACAGACATCACGCATGCGCAACATCTGTATCCACGTAAAAATGCATTGAAATTAACTAGATATTTTGTGATTATTTTGCGGTTAAAATAGGAATTATGCAGGATCGCAAAAAAAATGCGACATTTTGTTGATTTTGCGTTGTATTCAGCGATCGCAGAATCGCGAAAAACTGGAGGGACTGTATAGGGGAGAGCGGGGCAAAACCTAACGCGGGGCTAGTTGTAACAGTAACACCCTTGTTTTAATACTTCCACACATGCTAGCATGATGAAACTTGAGTATTTACTAGTTGCCATATCAACATAGAGGAAAAATTGCACCAAAATTCTGAAATCTTTGGAAGATATCACTGAATATTTATTTCACAGCAAAAGTACATTTCTTTTGTTAATTTTCCTTCTCTATTTTTGGTGTTTATTTTAAATTAGACAAATCTGATATTATTTTAATCTCCAATATGTTATTTAACAGAACTATGGTTCTTTAATGCTTCGTTAAGCAGAAGTCACTAGCAGGGTTTAAATCCCAGTTGTGCAGAGCATGTACTAACGCTGCGTTACTATTTGCCCCTATTAGAACTATGTGATTCTATTCCTTTTATGAATTCTATTAAAATAGAAATAAAGACTGAGTCAATGTTTTAGAAGTTATTTATTATCATTGTGTTTTGAACTATGTTTTATAGCTGTGTTTTCCGGTGTGTTCGTTGTCAAACTCAAAAATTATTTTATTTTTAATTATAAAAAAATGGCATTATTTTATGTGAAAAAGTTAATGTATTTAATTGAGAAAATATTTTAGTTTGTCTTGTATGTTTTTTTTTTATTAGATCAGATTTTTTAGATTTTTTATTAAGCTGTCATATATGATCTTGTTACAATGTAGGCCTACCCCACCTGGGGCATGTTGTCACATTTCACTTCCATTCTTTCGGGGTATATCAAGAAAAAAGTATACACTGTATTAATAAAACAAAACCACATAATTGTATTAGACATGTGTGACAAAAAAAAAAACCCTGAACCCTAAGTAGATTTACATAAACTGAGAAAGTCAAAAAGCATTAGGTTGTGCCCCGCTCTCCCCTATATAGGATGTAAAATATAATATAAATATTAAAATAATTATATATATATTTTTTTTTTAATGTATAATATTTATTTTATTATTTTATTATTATTTTATTTAAATTATTATTTGTGCAATTGTTTATATTGGTGACTTTCTAATGTTGCAAACTCACTAGACAATGTTTACAACTACAACAACAAAAATAATAATAACAATAACAATACTTATTATATACAGTATAGAATACTTTTGAATAAACATACACTATATTTGATAAAATAACTTAGAAATTTTGTTGGAATTTTTTTTTAATGGGATGTGTACAACTGACTGGGTCGTCAACAAATTTGTTTTTGTTGATAATGTCGTAAACTCATATTTCCACTATCCAACTGCATGTAAATGTTGCGTTAATTTCCAGGAGACGTAATTGTAGGCTTCATTGCGTCAGACCGTGTTGCGACATAAGAAAGAAAGGGGGCGCTGTTGTTAGTGATGTAACCGTGTGTGGGCAGCATCCCCTTCCCCTTCACCCTTTACATTCATATTATTTAGAGACTCTCTGTACGCCTACAGAACAAAGGTGGTCTGAAGCTGTCGTACAAAACAATTAACATCTATTTCCTTTCCACTCTCCTTGGGAAACGTTATTTTCTGATACCGTCAAGACGTCAGGTGATTTTCAGACCTGTTTTGAGTTTCCTAACCGAGATAAGATAGCACAAACACTCTTTTTAAAGCTAAACATTTCGCAAAATGGAGATTTGAAATCACAAAGTGCCTCAAATAAAGACAAAAAGCGTTGTGTTGCCAGTGGCGGATCTAGAGATTTTTTCCTGGGGTGGCAAAGGTTGAGGTTTCAGGAGGTTTCAGGCTTTCATGGACATTATTCATAATTTAAAATGCTACGGTTTTCATTGAATGTGTTTTGTTCTCTACACTACATGGGAGTCAAATCAGAGATGTAGCTGGGTTTTTGGATGGTGTGGGTCTTAATCCCTTTCTCTGTGTAATCACTATCAACAGTCTGTGTAGTCTATACTTAAATTGTACTTTGTGAAAAAGCCATTCTTGGGGGGTTTGGGGGTATGCTCGCCAGAAGATTTTTTTTTTTTTTTTTAAAGCCGTTTTGTCAAACGTAAAAATAGCATGTTAAAACCATGTTGTACAATTCCATATCATCTATCCATGTCAATTGAATCTTAATCCTTAGTAAAATGTAAATACTTTGACTAGATACATAGGCTACTAGGCCTATGTGTATTCCCATGAGAAGTTTTTTTTTAACTAGGCTAACAATGTTGCGGAGCCATGAACAGCTGTTAACAATGTTACTGTTTATGTTTTAGTTGATCATGATTTTTGCAAGTTTGGTCATGGCACTGATACATTGTATGAAACACCAGTCTTCAATAAACCGACAGTTTGTACCAAGTCTGCCAAATTTCTGCTGGTTGAGGACTTTGGTGGTGTTCAGATGTGTTTTTAACAAAACGTGTTTTAATTCTCTCTAAATTCATGTTCACATAGTGTATTTTAATATCCTTTCATATAATATAGCCTAATAATATATATGTCCAATAAAGCTGTTTTCATTTCCTATATTATTTTTTTCAGACAATAGAACAAGTGGCTATAGGCTAGTGAATGACAAAATTTTGTATGTTAAAAATATCTGAGTTGACTGAGAGTTCGGGAACAGGATGAAAGCTCTGTGATTACAAGTAATAAGCACAAGAAAAAAAGGAAATTAAAATGGTCAAACTAAATTCTTTAAATATAAAACAAAAGTGAAGCAGAAGTCCGTGAAACTCCTCTCAGCCATTCACTGAACAGGGGAGATGCAGAGAGAGAGCGACGGCAGGGAGAAAGCAAGAGCTCGCGCTCACAGGATACTGGCAACATTTGGAGGTTACTGAGCTTTGTTTAAAAAAGTCGCTAGATTTGTCGCTAGTCGCTTTTTTGACAAAATGTCGCTAATGGGGTCTGAAAAGTCACTGATTATAGCGACAAAGGCGACACTGCGCCTGCTGGGCTGGCGTGAGTGACTGGTGAAATTTTGTCATAAACCTCTCAGATTTAATCATAAATATCTTCATTTGTGTTCCGAAGACGAACGAAGGCCTTACGGGGTTGGTACAGCATGGGGGTGAGTAATTAATGACTTAATTTTCATTTTTGGGTGAACTAACCCTTTAATCACCGACAGACTTCAGACAATGCCTACGAATATGCTTTAATTACGGCCGGAGGATCTCGAGCATTCCTCAGAGAATCCCACCAGGAAAAGGAATAGGCCAGTTTGTATAGGAGCATGGCAAAAATGACATGAAACATTAGGCCTACATAATTTCCCTACAATTTGATTCTTATATGTAAACCCTTCTGTTACTAGGGGCAAACTCTGTTTAGGCTACTTCATAATCAGAAGGTTTCAATTTCAATTTTTCAAGATTCATTTCCCATATTGTTATTGTTACACCCAAAGTCACGAGTTTTCGACTGGTTTCAAACAGTAGGCCTAGCCTCCATTTTGTTCAAATGTTACAATATTAAAGGCCTAAAAGAGAAGCAGGGTTAGAGTTAGAGTTTGATGTATAGTTTACTATTTTATTCATTAAGAAATCCATCACAACATTAACTACTGAAGTAAATTAGAAAATGAGTAGGCCTGCCAGATACACAACTGGAGCAATATTTGATTAGGGCAGCCTATCTAGGGTAGGCCTATAACTTTACTCAAGTAGGCTACTTGAGAAAAGTGAGGTTACGATGCATTCTTTGGGGTTATTATCATGCATTAATAACAGTTTAGCTTTTAAATTCTGCATTGGTAGGCTACTGCATTTGTAACCGTATATCCTGACTACGGTTTTATTAAGACGTGTGTGACTGAATGAAAGTGAAAGAAACAGAAAATGTTTTAGAAAGTGAGCGTGAGAATATACCCTTCATTTAATTGTGCATAAATAGCCTAGATCTTAGAAACGTAAACGAACAAAGCGCGTGGACGCAAAAAATTTCCGTGCACATATGTAATAGCTTTTGTACACCCTAACGACACATTTTCTAAGCTGAATGAAAGTTGGGGGTCCAGAGTTGCTGTACAGCCCCACTCAGAGGAGCGCGTCACATGCGGTTTGACGCGCGATCAAAGAGCTGCGCGCGCCTGTGTGCATGTGCTGCTAGTGCAGACCCTCTTCAGGTGCACGCTGAAAGCATGCTGTACCACTGCACTGACAATATACCACTTAAAAAACAACCACCACCTGTTTTATAGACCAAATTTGAACAATGATCCACATCGATCCAAAAAAATGTTTACATACCAAAAAATTCTACATAAAACATTCTGACAGAATTCTATCATGTAATAATGAGAGATGTTAATCACTTTATCCTATACTCTTTTTTTGCACAATTACAATTTCAACTTTCAGCATTTTACTTTTTGTTTTGTTTCTTGTATTGTTTTTATGGTTCCCATAATTGTTTTACAGTTTCAATTGTGATTAATACCTTATAAAGCACTGTGACAACTTACCCCAAAGAGTGTGAAAACATCCCCCATTAGCTGCTATGTGTATACAGAAATTAAAAGTAGTGAAATGATTATAAACCTTATCTTTACTGCACCTACATGGAATGTACACAAAAATTTGACTGTGCACCTGTATTTCTAAAAAGATGTATGCTGTTTATCTAACATTTTAGTCATTTTATTTTTGTTTCTTGGCCCCTTATTTTACATCTTTAAATATATATATATATTTTTAAATATTATATATATATATATATATATATATATATATATATATATATTTTTTTTTTTTTTTTTTTTTTTTTTTGTCACAATTAGTAGCATTTATAGTACATTTACAAGTTTGTATTATTTTACACTAGTAGGCTATACATTTATTTTCTTCAGTACAGTTTTGCAGTACAGTTGAAAACCAAGACAGTGAGGGTTTGGGAGGGGCAGACGAGGAGATTTTGTTTCATTCTTTCAGTAGTTTTGTTCCTGTTGTTTGAAGAACTGAATGTCTGTGCTGAGAATTGAACAAATGTATCAAATATACATTGGATTTTGTGTGAGTCTGTCTCTCTTCTGTGGTGAGTTGAACATTTTCTCTTATATTGCAATTACATTATATGAAATGTAATGAAAAATAAATATGAAAGTGTACAGGATTGACAGATTGTTTACGATTTTAAATAGACCATATATAATTTGCACGTTGTTTTTATGTACAGCCATTAGACAGTCATTTAAACTGTAAAATAATCATTTTTATTTCACATTTAGCCTAACTATACCTCAGCACAGAAACAGCATGGAAATGATGATACAACACAGAAATTATGAAATATATTTGTATTGGCAAGCTTAAAAGTATTAAAAGCTGCATACATGTTACTTTCAGATAATTCAATGGTGAAACAAGTTAATTCTATTTTCACACCACTAAATGCAAAGAAATTCAGTTGTACATGACTTTTAATGTGACCATATAAATGAAAAAAAAAAAACATTTCTGTTCACACATGCATTAAAAAGTCTTGTTTTTCTTAATCTAAACACATTTCTTTGTCTCCAGGAGTCTCTGCAGAGATCTATAAAGAAGGACAGATGGTTCGAGTTGATTGTAACATTAAACAGTCCGGCGCCTTGACATTCTGGTTTCGAATAAAGAGTACAGGAGCAAACTTTTTATTCACTGTTAAACAAACGGAGATAAAGGAAAATTCCTTAAATGCGGGAAAATACAGTATCGCCGTAGACAAGAACAGTGGTAAGGCACATTTTGACATTAAATCGTTCGAGAAAAAGGCAGACAGTGGTGTTTATACCTGCGCAACCATGAACAGCAATAAACTCTTCTTTGGAGAGCTGACTGAAATTAAAGGAGAACCAGGTGGGTATCTGACTGTTAAACATTAACATTGTCGCGTTAAATCAGAAACACTGATCACATCTGAATTTTTAAAAGAGTCATGCAATATACGAGAAAAATTCTATAAGCATTTTGTGTTTTCCAGTAAAAAAAAAACAAGTGGAAATATAAAATTACATTAAAGAATAATATCATTGGATCATATTAGCGTTATAATATCTCTGTTTCAGATCCAACAACCCAACCTCCAAAAGCACCAACGCCGATCTTAGTGACTACAAAATCTACAACTACAAAATCTACAACTACATCACATTCGTGCAAAAAAGCAGGTTTGTTGTGCTATATATATATATATTATTCTATTATGGTAATTGAAAAATAAATGTTTGTATTATAATACAGCGTTGTAAGGATAAGGAGGTGTATTTGTTCACAGAGAAGCCTCGTTTCAACTGTGAGATTTGGATATTGTCATGTCTGGCCTCTGGATGTGCTCTTCTCCTCATTCTGCTGATCGGCACAATTTTCTACTGCAACCGTAAGTCAAATCCACACCTTTTAAATTATGCAAAGTGTAGTAGATGTTCTTATTTCAATTATTTTTTAAATGGTTATGGACCATGTACAAGTTTTGGAACATATAAGTTATCACACACAGTTACTGCTTGACTTGAGCACAGCCATTTAAAACATATCCACAATTATGCTAGCCTTTGTGTAAATCCATTTTTCAATGGTGAGAAACAATAACTATGCATGGAAATGATTTTCAAAACTGCTACACATAATTATTTGGAGGACATGTAAGAACAATTAAATTATTCGTAATCTATCAAAACACAACCAAAGATGTAATTACACTTAAAAATAAGTTATACTTTAAGTAGGCTGCATCTAAGTGGAGAGCACACAGATCTCATTTTAAAGATGCAATCCTAAATTCTAAACTAATGAGGAAGTGTTCTGGTCATTGACCGAGCCCCAGATGGGAGGACACTAATTTAGTTTTAGATTTACACATTTCAAATGTTCATAAAAACATGGTTTCATGGGTTTTATTTTTTTTTGACTGATTAAGCTTTGGCAAGCCTATTTTTTTATAAATGTTGTTGAAGGAGTTTGGTAAAAAATGTTGGTCATTTTTTCTTCTTCTCTAGGTTTAAGGACAAGACGGTGTCCCCACCATTACAAAAGACAGTAAGTCGCACTGACACAAATTATCATTAAATGGATAGTTCATCCAAAAATCATTTACTTGTTGTTTTAACCCTGAATGAGTTTCTTTCTTCTGCTGAACGCAAAAGAAGATATTTTAAAGAATGCTGGCAATCAAAAGGTTGAAGGTAGCCATTGACTTTCATAGTAGAAAAAAAATACTATGGAAGTCAATGGGTGCCGTCAACTGTCTGGTTACCCATATTCTTTAAAATATCTTCTTTTGTGTTTAGCAGGAGAAAAAAACGTATACAGGTTTGGAACAACTTGAGGGTGAGTAAATTATGACAGAATTTTCTTTTTTGGGTGAACTATCCCTTTAATACAATACAGTTTCTGTTCAACATCTCAATTTGTCATTTTCAGACCTCAACCCAGACTCGCTGGCCACGCTAAACTGCCCAACAACCACTTCTAGCTCCAGTAAAGAAGCAGGAAAGTTTACGTTGGTTCCGTTTTCTTCTCATTAAGTATATTTAAAAGAGGTTTCCTCCTATATCATTATTAAATCTTAATCTTTCAAAATGAAAATGTTCGAATCGCTCAGGATTTCTGTTTCATTCGTTGAATTTAGGTGATTTTTATAGTTATGTATTTGTATCTGTTCCTTTCACAATAATCACATCTTTTCTTTATGTGGTTTTTGATAGTCTTAATCTGTTCCTGGTGAAATGTTTTATGTTTTGCTTCAATGTAGGCTTATTATTTGGGGCTTCTTATGGCTTAAATTGTTGCATTTGTAGCAAGTGAGGCTTTAAAGTACAAAGTTGTATAATTGTAACCTGTTTGAAAGAGATTTCTGCCATCTGCTGGCTGTAAGTGATATGAACCTCAGATGCAGTCTCATACATATTATATACTGAGGAACGCAGCTTTACAGAACAAATAGCTTTCCTGCTGATGTCTGTTTCTGCATTTAATTGTAAATAAACAAAATTCAATTGAAAATATAAAAGGCTCTTGGATGAAGTAATAGGCCTGTATCATGCATTCATCCTAGTGACATGAAGGATTTGAAATGAACAATTTCAGTATAAATAACCCAGGAGGTGAAAGCACGAACGGTCAATAGTCACATGCTGCCCAAGAATAAAGTAATCTTCCAGATATGCTGGTGTCGTTAATGTGTTAATACATTGCAGGCTTGATCACAACATTATGATTTTAATGTTCTACTACATTATTTGTAAACAACAGACACTTAAAAGTAATGTCTGAGTCTGGTAACACTTTAGTTTAGGGTAAAATTCTCACTAGTTGCTTATTAGCATGCATGTTACTATGATATTGACTGTTTATTAGTACTTATTAAGCACATATTAATGCCTTATTCTGCATGACCATATTCTACATCCCTTAATCCTACCCAATAGCTTACCTGAAACTAAACAATTAACTTACTAACTATTAATAAGCAGTAATTATGAGCTATATTGAGGCAAAAGTCGTAGTTAATAGTTAGTTAATAATAATAGTGAGAATTGGACCCTAATCTAAAGTGTGACCCATAGTCCTTATTAGTTCATCTTTACTTGCATAAAGATTTTAAGATCAAAACAAACTAAAAAATGGTTGTATTAATAACACAATAACGTCTTTGAACTCTTTAGGAAGACCTGCCTGGACCCGTTCAACATTTCATGAGCAGAAAGAAACGTTTTTTGGAAGACAGTTTAAATGTCATATTTCAGTTTCAGTCATGAGGTATGGATGCTATTTAGATTTTGATGTCAAGCAAAACGGTAATTTTGCGGCAGCCCTTAAACCAACACAATTGAGTTAAAGTGAAAGTGAAAGATTCTGACTTTTACCGCATGTAATGCAACACCTGTGAAGTGTGAACTTATTAGGGGTTCTTAAAAGTAGTGTAAAACCTTAAGCTTCAGCTAAACAACTCTCATTTAACTTCATAAATCAAATGAAAAAAAAAAAACTTGCAACAGGACATTTTCCTAAGTGAATAAGGCCTTCAGGTCCGATGAGCTCACTTTAATGGTATCTCATGTTAGGATATAAGACCATAAGTTTGAACTATCTATCTATCTATCTATCTATCTATCTATCTATCTATCTATCTATCTATCTATCTATCTATCTATCTATCTATCTATCTATCTATCTATCTATCTATCTATCGTTGAAGTTTGTTCACTTTTTCTCAGTTGTTCACTGATTTGAGTAAGACTGTCGTTCATTTGTCGCCACCTATTGGCGTAAATATGCAATGTCAATGAATGATTTTTTTTCCTTTACTTTGCTAATTTAAAATTCCCACCACTAGCATAGCATGCCAAAAGTAATATTTAGTAAAGGTGTGGGTCTGTTAGCTCAAGGACGCAAAACAGCATGCAAAACAATTCCCAAAAAATGATTGTTTTTTCCCCCAGTGCTTTAAATTATTAGGAACAAAACACAGAGGCTAGTATTTAAAGAAAAACACCATATAAAAACGCTTTAAAAAACTTCTTTTTTTTTAACAAGCCTGTACTAGTTTTGCATTGCTGAAAGTTGTAGTTTAGTTCAGGAGCGTCCACGTCATGATGAATTTTAGATGAACGCGCTTGATCAGTATCTATGGCAACGTTCTGTTTGATGTTTTCTGTAAATCTGACCGTCTCATCAGCATCGTTTTCCACAGTCATCCGTGGCAACTATTTCGACGATTATTGAGCTGATATCTAATCGGAGTCGATCAATTGATCCGTTTAAATTGTTGTCTGGTGGAATCTGAACACAAGAACTCAACATGCCTTGTGTTCATTATAAGTTTCCAAGTAAACTCACCCAATACACGGTCCAGTTTGAAGGACTTCACATCACCCCGAGAGACCTGAAACACCGAATCGCATGAGAAACGTTTCATGAGGCGCAAGAGACAGCTCTGTGACCTGCAGATCAGCAGCGCACAAATTCGTGAAGGTGAGTTAATCTACAGATCAGATGCTGCTAGGCTGAAACCCACAAACTAAGGATTTGTCAAGTAGGCTAAGTCACGTGACATAAACTTTTACTTTCACAAAGGTTTCTTAAGAAAATTCCTACTTTTAAAGATTTCTTATGTGAAGTAAAATATTTAATCAAATCATTAAGAATAATTTATAATAGAAAATGTACTTCTTTTTTGAAGAAATATAGAGATAGTTTATGTACCATGATTAATATCTGTTTGCTGTTTCTTTTCCCCGCCCTTTTTTTCTTCTTTGTTTAGCTCTTTCCATTTTTGTGCTATGATTGTGCGCGAATGAGTTTACTTGTTTAATACATTGTTGGAAATGTTTTAGATTTCTAAAAGATGTGTGTTTGCACTATTGTAATTTGTTTTAATAAAAATAAATAAATAATAATAATAGTCCTCTAAATAGTCCACCCTAGCGGGTGAGGTACAGACCAGTGTTCAGTCAGCAGTCACAACTTTTCTTTTAGACAGTATAAGCTCCGTTTTGGAAACGGGATGGTCATTGCAAATACTGTAATTATGCCAATCGGCTGAGGGTGGGTACCAATGATGGTGAAATAAAATTGTACTGAAACTGTAATCCTAGCCGCGACCCGCGAGAATGAGACAGATGATTGACAGGATGATAGCGGAGGCAATTAAAGGGGCAAGATAACTTCTGTTAACAAAAAAAGTGTTTAATATAAGTGACTTTGTCTTTGTTTTATTGTTTTCAATAAAATAAAATTGAACGGTTGACCACAAACTGAGCCTTCATTTTGAAGGGCAATTTCCAAATATCTTTTATTTATTTGTTATAATATGGGTATTTTGGGTCACCCGTCTTAGTATATTTGGTGATAAAAAGTTGTGTTTTCATGAAAAATATAGGCCTATCATAACAACTTATAAAGATCAAAATCTACAGAAGACATTAACAAATAACACTGGTGTTGTCATAAGTCAGTGGGAAAATTTCCTCACCGGCATAACCCTATAGGCCTACTTAATGTTGGCTACATGTTACAGTAAATTAAATTAAGTTGGCCCAACTCAATAATTATTATTTAGAATAAAAAATTACCAACTTGAGTTAGCCCAACTCAATTTAAATTGTTAACAATTAAGTTGGCTCAACTCAATAATTAATATTTAGAATTTAAATTGTCTAAAATCGAGTTGGCCCAACTCAATTTAAATTGTTCAAAATTAAGCTGGCTCAACTCAATAATTAATATTTAGTATTAAAATTTTCCAAAATTAAGTTGGCCCAACTCAATTTAAATTGTTCAATATTAAGTTGGCCCAACTCAATAAATAATATTTAGAATTTAAAGTTTCTAAAATTAAGTTGGCCAAACTCAATTTAAATTGTTCAAAATTAAGTTGGCCCAACTCAATAATTAATATTTAGAATTTAAATTTTCTAAAATTGAGTTGGCCCAACTTAATTTAAAGTTTCCAAAATTAAGTTGGCCCAACTCAATAATTAATATTTAGAATTGAAAATGTCCAAAATAGAGTTGGCCCAACTCAATAATTAATATTTAGAATTTAAATTTTCTAAAATTAAGTTGGCCCAACTCAATTTAAATTGTTCAAAATTAAGTTGATCCAACTCAATAATTAATATGTAGAATTTACATTTTCCAAAATTAAGTTGGCCCAACTCAATAATTAATATTTAGAATTTAAATTTTCTAAAATTAAGTTTGCCCAACTCAATTTAAATTGTTCAAAATTAAGTTTATCCAACTGAAATTAAGTTGACCCAACTCAATAATTGATATTTAGAATTTAAATTTTCCAAAATTAAGTTGGCCCAACTCAATTTAAATTGTTCAAAATTAAGTTGGCCCAACTCAATTAAATTTAGTTGACCCAACTCAGTGATTAATATTTAGAATAAAATTTTTTCAAAATTGAGTTGGCCCAAATCAATTAAAATTTTCCAAAATTAAGTTGGCCAAACTCAATAATTAATATTTAGAATTACATTTTTTCAAAATTTAGTTGGCCCAACTCAATTTAAATTTTCCAAAATTAAGTTGACCCAACCCAATAATTAATATTTAGAACTAAAATTTTCCAAAATTGAATTAAATTAATTTAATTAAATTAAGTTGGCCCAACTCAATTTACATTTTTAAAAATTTTCCAAAAATTTGGGTTTTCAAAGACAAATTACATCCTTAATGGGTAGATTACCATTGAGGACTATTATTTTGTTGAACAGAACTGAGCGATGACTGATGACGTCACATGCTCAGATTTACTTGATCAATCAGTGGAAAGGGGCGTCTCATGACACATGTGCAAAACGAATTTTGAAGTCATGTATTCGTTTTTTGCCTGTGAACTAAAAAACAAAAAATCAAGCCGAAATAAAGGTGCCGTTTTCTCATTTCTGCTTATTTCATTTCAAATTGGAAATCAAATGATCGGCTGATACACGGACCACGTTCCTGTAATTTATAGATAGGTGTGAAGAATCATCAGTCCATCATTGATGTTTTAGTCATTTGAACTTTTGTGTTTTGTTTAGCAGTAATCGGTCTGAACCGTCAGGTGGATTTTCAAAAACCGTATGTAGAAAAGCTGTTGCATTGATCATGATAGTGAGATCAAGTCTAATAATTTCCCTTTGTAAAGTTTTTAATTGAATATTTGAGAACTTTTGCCTGTTTTCCCATTTTGATGTATTATTATTTGTAACTTATGGCACATGGGTGTCTGGTTCCTCCTGTACGTGACAGATAAACGTTCACTATATAATGTTTTGATCAAACTGTCAGGAAAAGACTTTTTTCCAGACTAAGGTAAGACCAGTTCCACTTACACAATAAATAATATTTTCATTCTGTATGCAGTATTGTAAGATTTCAAATGCATATTTTGTCAAGTCAAGTCAAGTCATCTTCATTTATATAGCGCTTTTAACAATGGATTGTTCCAAAGCAGCTTTACAGAGATAAACATATAATTTAAGGTAACAGAGATTGTTTTGGCTTTATAGTGGTTCTTGAATAATATTATTTCCAGCTAAAGTTAGTTTTGATTGATTCACCTCCATTGAAATGATCATTTGTTATTAAATTAGGGGCCACTAAGACGACGCCGTTCTTTCTAAACAGACTTTAAATGCGAACCTGTGATTAACGCTGACGGCTTTCACATGCGCATTAAGAATTGATTCTATAGTTATGTACTTTTGAAAATATGTGCGCAGGTTTGCAATTCCATACAACCCATGCCTAAACAAACTACTTGTCTTGCCTATAAATTTTGATACAGAATTTTGTTTTATTTTATCACTTCGGGGTACGCGAGCCGGATTTTCAACAACGCTTTATCTGTAGAGTGGGAAAGGGATCCTCCATAGGGAGAGGATAGTTGACACTTCAGCACTGCATTGTCATCGGGTTCAGGCAAAGCTCCCTCGTCAGATCTGGACACGGCCTGGATCCGGCAGGCTGCGGGAAAACCTTGGGATAAAACAAAGACACTAATATTAGCGTAGATGCCATTCTTCTTATGATGTAACGAGTACATCAAGATTTAAGGGAAGTGTTCCCAGTCCGGCTGACCTAATCTATGCAGCCTAACATTGAATTATAGAAGTCTATAGTGTATTATGTGTATGCTAGGTCAAAGAGATGTGTTTTTAGTCTAGCTTTGAACTGACAGAGTGTGTCTGCTTCCCGGACAATGGTAGGAAGTCTGTTCCAAAGTTTTGGTGCTAAATAGGAAAAGGATCTACCGCCAGCAGTCGATTTAGATATTCTAGGTATTATCAACTGGCCGGAGTTTTGAGATCGCAATAGACGTGAAGGACTATAATGCGTTAAGAGCTTGCTCAAGTACTGCGGAGCTAAACCATTTAGTGCTTTGTAAGTAATCAACAATATTTTAAAATGTATACGATGTTTAATAGGCAGCCAATGCAGTGTTGACAGAACCGGGCTAATATGGTCATACTTCCTGGTTCTGGCAAGAACTCGAGCTGCTGCGTTTTGAACTAGCTGTAGTTTATTTATTAAGCGTGCAGGGCAACCACCCAGTAGAGCATTACAATAATCTAGCCTTGAGGTCATGAACGCATGAACTAATTGTTCCGCATTTCCCAATGAGAGCATATGGCGTATTTTAGATGTATTTTTAAGATGGAAAAATGCAGTTTTACAGATACTAGACATGTGACTTTCAAAAGAAAGGTTGGTATCAAAGAGCACACCTAGGTTCCTAACCGACGACGAAGACTTAACAGAGCAGCCATCAAGTGTTAGACAGTATTCTAGGTTATTACGTGTGGAAGTTTTTTGTCCAATAATTAGAATCTCAGTTTTTTTTTTATTTAGTAGTAGGAAATTACTAGTCATCCAATTTTTTATATCAGCTATGCATTCCGTTAATTTTGTGAATTGGTAAGTTTTGTTAGGTTTTGAAGAAATATACAGCTGAGTATCATCGGCATAACAGTGAAAGCTATCTCCATGTTTCCTAATGATATCTCCTAATGGTAGCATGTACAGAGTGAACAGCAGCGGTCCTAGTACTGAGCCTTGTGGTACGCCATACTGAACTTGTGATCGATAAGACATCTTTTGTCTGAATAAACCTCATTCACTGTATATTACTGCAACGCTATGCAATAAAACGTATTCATTCCCTGACATTCAAGGCCCTGCGTGTTCAATTTGATTGGCTTTCTGCAGACAAGGGTCTAGACCGGATGACCTCAGTGTTGTCCTGAATAAGCCTTGTGTCTCAACATGTAAACTCCGGTTTGTGTTCATGTTTATTTCAGCAGCAGATTGGTGATTCACTGGATCAGCTTCCAAAGGTACTGAAATAAATGAGAAATACATTCTGCTGCACTGTATTGAACTTCGGTGTTCAATACAAAGAAGACAAAAAAAGTGTTTCGTGCAGAAAATCAAAACACATTGTAAAGTGAAGTTGCTTGAGTTAAACTGCAGAACAAACTGAGCAGAAATCACACAATGACAAACACAAGCAGCTTTTTCCTAGAGGTTTGTCTGTGCTATTATTCCACCAGGTGAGTGTTCAGACATTGTCAGGGTTTGAAGTTGATGTATGACATTTGTTAGAGATGCTCATGATTCTGACATTCATCAGTGATGCAATGAAGATGCTTGGACTGCTTCAACCCAACTACGCGTGTTTCCGCTGTGGGATCCCGCAGCCTATGCTATTGGGAAGAAAGAGAAGCCGCCCTTCCCTGACAAGCCTTCATCCTCATAAGATAGTGCCATCAAAGATTGAGAGGGAAACTATAGACCAAAATACAGACCAGAAGAGACCACAATACTGAGAAAGAAACTTTCAGTCCTGCATTGGAGAAACATCAAGCTCTCTTACATCAAGAAACTGAGAAATAAAAACAGTCAAGCCACTAATTATTCAGACACTAGATATAATTTTTTATATATTTTTTTACTAGTGGGTGCAGGACACTATAGTTCATTTATGTAAGTGAGGATAGCAAAATAAAGTAAACTGTGACATATCATACCCAAGACTTATTCATACAGCAGACTACCAGTAAAATGTATACAAATTTGGGACCAAAAATTATTCATACACTTTGACCTGACTATTGTTTTTTCTTTAATTGCTAATGCGACCTTTTTACACCACAGACTGAACAAAGTTAAGCATTGCTTGGTAATTGGTTGACCTAAAGTGGTATAATCTAATTGTGCAATTAAATTTACAGCGGGCAGATATTTAACCTAATACATCTGTGAGACAGTCTTACAGAAGGATGGCCAAAACCTGTGAAATATCAACTGATTTGAGAACTAAAAAGTTCTTGTTATATTCTATGACCATTTTCTAAACTATAGTGAATAAACTGTGGTAATGTGAGAAATGTTGAAGGTGAATACATTTTCTGTGAGTGTCTCTGGCACAGTTCACATAAAAATGGAAATTCAACAGGCTAATTATTTACTCAAATTGATGTTGTTTTAAAGCTTTATTCGTCCTACCTTCTGTTTATGGAACACAAAAAAAAAAAGAGATTAAAAAATGTCCCACTTGAGATTGGCCATTTATTGGCAGATTAAGAGGATGCAGAGGTGTCATAAAATAAACCCATTCAACTCATTCTGTAGGCTATATTAAAAATATTCTGAAGGTATACAATGGCTTGAGAAACAAACCAAAAATGTAATGATTGCCTAAAATAGCCCAATGGGCGAGTGACCTTTAACCTGTTAAACCCCAGGAATTGGCAACACTGTCCCTTGCATGCTTTGTAATATTCCAGAAACGTCACATTGTCCTTCTATAGGGTGTAAATACATTGCCGGTTTGATCACAACATACATAAAGATGGACTTAATCAGTTCTAATGAAAGCAAACACCGTCAACACACCCAAAAACAATGTATCTGAGCCCCTATCATCGTTACATCTTTATTTGCAGAACAGAACATTCCAAACTAACAAAACCAACAAAAGGGGCTTATGTTTTTTATTAGTTTTATTTTTTAAACTAAAAATCCCTTCTTGACAATACCATCCTGCAACAATTAATAGTACACAACATCATTGAATGCTCTAGAAAAAGCTGTCTGGATCTGTTGAAGATTTTATGAGCAAAGAAATATGGAAGACACCGTTGGGTTTAAAAGTCATATTTTTGTTTCTACTGTCAGCTATGGAAGCTATCTGAGCATTTTAAAGCATCAAAAAGCGAGTCCTGAAGTTAAACAAAATGGCAATGTTGTGGTTGCCCTTAAAACAACACAACTGAGTTGAGAGAAAGTTTTTCCACCAAACCTAATGCAACACCTGTGAATTTATTAGTGGCTCTAAAAAAATACATTTAAAACCTTGGTTTTAAGCTAAACAGGCCAATGGATCATTTAGTGTTTGCAAAATAATTGTACAGTTCTTTTCAAGAGGATCCTTGAGGAAACAAACTACAAAGAAAAAACACCTCCCACATAAACCATTCAAACATACAACAACATTCAAAAAGGCATCATAATCGTAAGCTGCAATTCCTTACAGGAACCCCTGTACTGTAAACGATGAATTCATGACCTGCTAGCGTCTCAATAGATCCTCAAACAGCAATAGACGGTCATGTCTGTGAACTGGAAGACTGTAGAGACCCCCAGTTAAGATGGAAAAAATAACACATGGTATAATATTTTTACTGTGGGAAAAATTATATCACAACACCACACCAAAAATAGCTTTCCGTACATACATGTTCTATCAGTCACAAGGAGACAAAAGATCATTTGATTTATTTTCGCTTTGCTTTAGGAGAACAGAGGAGAGAGGCTCCAAAAAATGCATGTTTAAGTGTCTGTGCAGTTATATATTTTTTTCATTTTATTCCGTGTCCACCATAAAATATATTGCTTGTCCGAGCAGCTCCCTTTAATGGTTTCTTGTGTTAGGGATGAGGAGACGCACCATAAATCTGAGAAATAAATCACATGAATAAAGTAAAAACAGTTAAAAACAGTCACAAATAATTATATAATATAATTCAAAAGTTTGGGGTTGGTGAGATGTCAACCAAGGCTGCATTTATTTGTACAGTAAAAAACGTAATATTGTGAAATATTACTACACTTTGAATTAACTGTTCTGTTTTAAAACGTAATTTATTCCTGTGATGGAATTTTCAGCATCATTACTCCAGTCTTCAGTGACACATTATCCTTCAGAAATCATTCTACTATGCTGATTTGCTGCTCAAGAAACATTTCTTATTATTATCAGTGTTGAAAATATGCGTAATATTATTTGTGGAAACCTACGGAGCCCCCCTAGTCCCACTTTGTCAAAAAAATTTATTATAACTATCTCGTGGCCTCAAGATAAGTATCTCGTGGCCTCAAGATAGAGATACTATCTTGACTTGAGGCCACGAGATAGTTATAATTAATTTTTTTGACAAAGTGGGACTAGGGGGGCTCCATAGAAACCAAACCGCAATATATATTTTTTCAGGATTATCTGATGATTTGATGTTTTAAAAGAACAGCCTTTATTTGAAATGGAATCTTTTCTGACATTAAATGAATTTACAGTGACTTTAATGCATCCTTGCTGAATAAAAATATTAATTTCTTTAAAAAAAATGGGTTCTTACTGACCCCATACGGTAGTACCCTTTGAACAGTAGTGTAAATATAATATAAAAACCTAAATTAAAATCAAAGAGGTTTGTAAAGACACTGACCTGCAATCTATCTGTTTCCACCCTTCGTGGAAGATGAAGGCACCACATCTGAGCTCACTTTACCGGGCAGCTGATCCATGGCTGAAGAATCTTCTACTGACTGTTTCTGGGACACAAAATCAGAATTTTTAGTATGCAAACCAAGCATATGGTTGGTGAAATTGAAGGTTGCTTTGTGGCATAACAGCATTACATGTGCGTAAATGAAAGAATCAGGTGATCCTCAGCAGTTTGTAAACGCAAAGCCTTTGAGTATCAGACCAGCCACAGTGTTCAAACAATGCAACCCTGCCAGATTTTTGGATGAATACAGCCATGTGATTGCGTTTCAGCTGATGGAATGGTGACCGAATGGGATTTTTAGTTTGCGTTTCTCCATGCTGCCGTTCATGAGCCAAAGCTACTGTATAAGAACTAAATTCATGCATTTCAATTCATATAGAACCTACCTTTGGCTTAGACTTTGGTTTGACACCCTTTGCCTGTAATCAGATAGAGACCCCTGATATAAACTGGCTTGAACCAGTATAAAGGGTCGGGGGGAAAGCCAGGGGCTCATACAGTAATAGCATGCACAGATTTTTCCTACTTTTAATTTTCTCCCGGTACATATTTTTTACAGAGGTAGATTGGGGAAATAAAACGGTATTTTTCTGAAAGAACAGAATGTCCAGAATCTGTGAAAAAAGTAATAATCAGCATCCAGATAAAGGACCCTTTTCCCATTTCTGGGGTTGTCAGAAGCGGAAGTCATCATAGTTAGGTTCATATAAACTTATATAAACATCATATAAACTTCTATAGTGGTGAATAAGAGACAACTTTAATATTTGAATTCCCATGTGCTTCAATAGCAAAATAAAAAATCCATGACTTTTCCAAAAAGAGGGAAAAATATAAAGACTGATTACAGAAGTCAGAAAAGAGAAAGATGTCAAATTTGCCATCACTGCCTCAGAAACACCCTAGCAGTTGCGTTCATTTGGATTTGTGACACAATGTATAGCACTACATGTATATAATGTATATTCATGAAAAATGAAAATGTGAAAAAAAAATTGTGGAAATGCGTCATCACAGTCTGTAAAAGGTGTCCGTAATGACAATTGACCTGTGGCCTGATTCTTACCTTTGGTTTGCTGTCTTTGGCTTTGGGGTCGGTCAGGTTGGGAATCAATTTGCCTGCCAGCTGATCCAAAACTGGACCTGATGCCTGTTAACAAAGACAATAGAAATAATCAAACATAGTACGTGTGTAAAGAATTTAGAGGGATAATTTAGTTTTTTATGCAGGTTTGTTTGTGGTACCTTATGGGTTGGCGGTGTTGGTTCAGGGGTGAAGTGTTGGGCATCAGGTGCAGAGGGCTTAATGGTCGGTACTGCAGAAAAATCACTAGACAGCAAGTCAAGGGCCGTTGTGTCATCGATTAATGTCTGAGAGATGGACAGACAAACAGTCAAATGAAACAGAAATTTGTAGAATTTTAGTTATTGTTTATTGAAGTTGTATATAATTAGAGCTGCATGGTTAATCGTTAAAAGATTGCAATCTTGAATTAAACACCCATGTGATCTTATTCCTAAATGACAACGATTCGCTATATCTATTAAACCTTTGGAAAGTAAGATCACAGTGGAACATTCAAATCTGCATTGCCGCTGCCACTGAGCCAGAGAAAGCAGCTCATGAAACAGCTTCACAAACAAAAAAAGTCTTTTCAACCACACACTATCATTATTTCTGTCTTGCAATAGTTCAATTGATCACATAAGTTTAAAGGGGTCATATAATGCCATTTTTTAACAAGCTAATATGATTCTTTAGGGTCTAAATTAAAATTTTGTAATATACTTTAATTAAAAATTCTCATTAGTATTGTAAGAAAACACTTATTTTACCTGGTCAAAAACAGCTCTGTTTTCAGCACGCCGTTTCAGTGCATATGACTTTAAATGATAATGAGCTTTGCTCACCCCGCCTCTGTGCGTACACCGTTTGAACACAATAACACAATAACCATAACGCGTTGTTCAGTATAAACGTGGGATTATGAATTATATTGAGAACGTCATACATAGAAAACATGCCGTAATGTACCCTGAGTGTAAACCTTAGACGCATTCATAGTGAAGCGTGCAAGCGATTTGCAAAGATTAATATAAATAATAATATAAAGTTTAATAAAACGTTACACTCACTTCAGTTCTTCTGGAGGTTCAGCAGGAACACGAATATCTGGTACCGATTCTTTTTTCATGAGCAGCTTCTTAGCAAAACCAGCTTTATACTGATCCTCGTTTATAAAGCAGTCTGGTGTTCGCGCAAACATGAGAGCATTGGCGTTGCTCGTGGGGAATATTCCCTTCGAAAACAAACTCAGCCACTGCGTCGTCTTAAGCGGTTCGGATTTAGGAACATTAAAATGACTGTGTTCGTTATTACACCCAAGAACAGAACACCACAATCGCTTAGACGCCATTCTGCTCATAGACAGAGCTCCAGCATATCAACAATGACCGCGCCGGTCCGCGCGGACTATGATTGACAGCTCGCTCACGAGCGAGGGCGGGTCTGTGTTGAAACGCTGCTGTCAATCAACAATCGTGGGAGGGGCGTCCGATTTAGTGACGTCACAAAATCGAACGGCTCAATTTGAGGCAGGGGAAAACATATAAGGAGATTAAAAAAAAAACACTGGATGGATTTTTATCATTTTATGATGGTTGTGTACAGGCACTGCCAACAAACATTTCAGTACAATCAACTTGTAAAAGTGCATGTATCATTATATGACCCCTTTAAAGTTCAGATCAAAATAGAGCAAATCACCTTTTGAAAGGAACATGACTTCAAAAAAGATTGTATCAATTACATCGTTACGCCAGTAGATGGCAACTAGTGACTTAATTTATATATTTTATATGAAGTCTTTATGAGTGAGTCATTAAATCATTCTTGGAAGCCTTTGAAAAAAAACCCAATTCAATTAAATTAATTAAATATTTTTAAATGGACTGCAGAAATTAACAGTGTCAACCTCTAGTAAATTACACATTATTTTATTTGGTTGTTTATTCAGAATCGTGGCGAAATCATGATCTCTCTTTTAAACAAAAAAAAAAAGAAGTGATTCTCAATTATATATATATAAAAACATTTATTTCATATTGTGATTTACCCCCCACTTTCACTTCTTTTACTTCAATGAAAAGTTAGATTTTTGCGAATTTTTTGAATGTAAGATCAAAAGGATAAACCACACAGATTTATTTTTTACAGCCATTTTCGATCATATTTACCAGAGGTGCCATTAATTCTGATCATAACTGTATATATATATATATATCCTATACACTCAGTGATTCATAAAGTACCTGCTTTGGTTTGACGTCTTTCGGCTTTGCTGCTTCAAATGCCTGTGAAGAAGACTGAAGAACAAGTGGAAAATTTGTTACACCTTTAGTTTTAATACATAAGTATTGTAGTTTGATACATAATGGAGAAGCATAAGTCACCTTGCGGGCTTCCTCTCTGAACCTATGATCTGGTGGAAGGGTGTCGTCTCTCTCACCTGGTTTACTCACTTTCTCCTCCTTTATATCCTTTTCCTGTGGTGGGAAGATTAAAAGCAGTACTGTCATAATATAGTTTTACATGACCATATTTTGCCTTTAAGAAGCCTGTGAAAAGATACTCTATTGTTCAAAAGTCTGGGGTCAGTAAGATAATCTTCAGCCAAGTTTTTCCTAACACTGGGATACTACGGAAGAATATGCAGAGCGGCAGGCACCACACAATACCAGGAAACACAAAGTTTGGTGTATCATCTCACATTGATCTCTTTAACAAATAAACATGTTTTTTTTGGAACTAAAGAGGGAGTTGGGGTGCTGTTAGGGTTTGTTTTCATAATGCAGCAAACTCTTATTCTCAAAAGATCAAGGAAAATTATTTTTTTTTTTAAATTATATGACCCATTTAAAAAGCCAGATGATGTCTATACCAAATTCAAAATGTCCTACAATTGGTTGTTATAGTTTTATGGTGATGGCATTTTTCAATTACAAAAATAAGTAGTGCTGGTCATGTAATCGCATCTGATTTGGTGTGAGTCGGCCTTGATTCTGCTTGGTGCACAGTTGTGTGTATGGAAATTGTAAAGACACAGTTATTAAAAGGTGTGTTACCTTAACGATGGCTTTAGGCGGGACGGGGGCAGGCTCAGGGGCTGCTTTTATGTCTCCCAGAGTGTCTGAGAGGGCATCCAAAGCTGATGAGGTACTTTCTGATAACTGCACCAAAAAAGTAGAAGAGAAAATCAGTATAAAAGGAAAGTATGAACATGTATAATATGTGAAAATATGGATAAACTAGAAATGTACCTGTCTGCCAGCTTGTGGAGGGCCAGAGACAGCAGACTGAACTTTAGATGCAGAAGAAGGAGCGACAAAATCACCAGCAAGAGCATCTAAAGCAAAATCTGAATCTGAACCTGAAGGCTAAAGAACAGAATGAGAAGAGAGAGGTTTATATCAACATTGAGATGCTATTGAGATTAAACATACAGTACACTATCATTCAAAAGTTTGGGGTCAGTTAGATTTCTTTTTTTTTTTCTTCTTCTTTTTAAATTGATACTTTAATTCTGCAAGAATGCATTTAATTGATCAAAAGTAACAGTAAAGACATTTATAATGTTACAAAAAGTTTACCATTTCAAATAAATGCTGTTCTATTCACGGTTGTATTATGGTTTCCACAAAAATATTAAGCAGCACAACTGCTTTTAACATTAATAATAATAATAATAAAAATCTTTTTTGAGCAGTAAATCACCATATTACAAAGATTTCTGAAGGATCATGTGACACTGAAGACTGGAGTAATGATGCTGAAAATTCAGCTTTGCCAACACAGGAATAAAACAGTTATTTTAAATTGTAATAATATTTCACAATATTACTGTATTTTTGATCAAATAAAAGCAGCCTTGGTGAGCACATGGCACTTCTTTCAAAAAGATTTAAAAAATCTTACCAACCCCAGACATCATTGATATGTAGGAGAAACAATTAAGACATCAAATACATCTCAGTTTGTTTCCTACTGTATGTGGATGTTCACGAGTCTCACCTTAACAGGAGTCTTAGAGGAAGAACAAACAGGGGTCTTGGCAGCAGATGGGACAGTGGGAGTGGTAAAATCACCAGACAGAATATCCAGAGCATCAGTAGTGTCTAGAGAAGGCTGGGACAGAAGAAAGCATCCACCAATCAAATCACAAGAACGGTGACCAATCATCACACATCCATGAGACAAAACACATATAACAACAATAAGATCAATGTCACTTAATGCTAATAACTGTGACAGCATATTACCTCTTTCGCAGGAGCAGGATATTTCTTGAGCTCTTCCTCTGAGAATCTGTAATCTGGTGGGAGTGTGTCGTCTCTCTCCCCGACACGAACACCCTTCTCTGATGTCAGTTTCTTCTCCTGCTCAAAAAACATTCAATTATTAAAAAAAAGTAACAAGAAATGTTGCAATGATATCTATGCCATTTCTAAATTTGTAAAAATCAAAGAAGAGTCATGACTCTTACATGAACAATGTCCCCAGGTTTGAGTTCAGGTAGTTTTTTTGGTGGTTCTGGTGCACCCAGTGTGTCGCCCAGAGCACTGAAAGGGTCCTACGCATATGAGAGAGCAGGAGAGAAATAGAGAGAGCCACATAAAAATCTACAGGGTCCAGAAAGCTGAATATCAGTTCTAATATTAAAACAATATATACTACTGATATGACCAATTTCATATATTTCCGTGACTTATGTGAATACATCTTGTTTTTTTTGTTTTTTTCAGGATTTGCAATACCTCGTCTATCTGTGGTCTTTGCGGAGGGCCTGGAGGGATCGGAGCAGCCGAAGAAACCTACGGCATACAAGAATAGAATAGAATAGAATAGAATAGAATAGAATAGAATAGAATAGAATAGGGAACAAAAAATATTTATTATCTTTTGAGTGAAAACAAATACTGAAAATACTGGACAGAGTGCAATAATAGTTGAGATTTGAATCGAGCATGTTTCCATCCACCTATTTTTATGCTAAAAAAATCTGGATAAATTCTAAAAATGTGCATAAAATACACGTATGTGCTCGATTGAGGCGAATCATTTCTTTTATCCAATAAGACGACATGTACCGAATAAATCCCTCGATGCGCAACTAAAGACTCAAGTGACTTTCCCTCAACAAAGGATGTGATTGGATAACTGGACTAACCAGTGGACCAGTTTCATTGCACAGCATCTCAAATGTTGGTTTGGTCACTGAGCCTTTTTGTCATTAAAAAGGTTGGGTACAACGACCACCCAGAACTTACACGACTTGCAGCAACTTTCATTTTTATAACAGATATTTTGAGGCAACTTCCCAGGAAGTGACGATTTTGTTCTCATGGGATGGAAACGCTGCTTTACTCGCAAAAGTTTTAAATGTTTAAAGTTAAATTCACAACTTTGGATAGAAACAAAGCTATTGGCATTTGATGGTACCTTAGAAGCAGACTTTGGAGGAGCCACGAAATCACCAGCCAGAGAATCCAGCGCTGATAATTCATCCACTTTATGCTAAAAGAAGATTAGAAAGACAGAAGACAAGCAGGTTAATATGTGCAAGACAAACACTAACACTAACTTATTTTCATTATTACAAAACATTCTGGAAAACTTGCTTAATCGCAGCATCCTGTCATCAAATGTATTTCTATTATGTACGCTGTACTGTACTATTGACCATTTTTCCAATTTCATACATAGCTGTGCTAGTTTCATGTCTTTCGTCTCAATCCTCGGTCACTTCCTTATCCAATAATAAAGCAATTTCAAATCAAATCAATATTTCATGTCAATTTTTTGGGCAAGTAGAAGTATAAAAAGTGGTCAAATGTACAGTCAGCCATCATCATATCAAAATAAACACTGACAGTAAAAGGCCTACCTTGGGAACGTCTTTAGTCTTCTCAGGAACCCCAGAAGGCTTCTTTGTTTCCTGATTTGAAAAAATACCAGTGGTTAAAGAACTATTTAAATGCTTAAACCTATATAATGCAATAATATTTGTTACTGTTATGTTAACATAAAATAATCACACACAAGGAAAAACAAAAGGCTAAAAGCAACAGCACAGAAAGCTTTCCTACCTTGGGAACGTCTTTAGTCTTCTCAGGAACCGGAGCAGGCTTCTTTGTTTCCTGATTCGAAAAATGACCAGATGTTATGTTTTTATAAAACATCAGCTTTTTTTCAGGAGCAACAAAATGTGGAATGGAAGCTTTAACAACAACATGTGAGCAGTGTTGGGGATATTGCGTTACTCATTGGTTTTTAATAACAAAAATGTATATTTTTGGCAAATGTAAAGGCCCTTTCACACAGAGCCGGATTATCCATAAGGGCACTTGGGCCAGTGCCCAGGGGCACCAACCATTCACAGCCACTAGGGGGGCACCACATGAGTCAAGCTTTAAAAATATTTTTCGTAAATTGTTATATTATTAACTTGAAATTCTTGATAGACCATAAATAAATCGTTTATGAACACTAATTTAACAATAATAATAACAATAATGATTTAATAATAAATTATAAATAAATAAAGATTACATGACCACTATCACTCCCCCCTCCCCAATCTGTCAGAGTTGCGATGGTCCACAACAAATACGTGCAAATGTGTCATTTTTTTAACGGCTACAAAAAAATGAATTAAAATCAAAACTGGACAGACGTCAATTGAGTGGTTTTGCAAAAAGAAAGTTAAAGAAAGACAAGGACGCTAGACGTAGCTACAATTCACAATGTTCCAGGTATCGAAAGATTTTTTGTGAGAACATCACGGGAATTGCGATCACTAGCAGCGCTGAGTCTGACGAAGCCGGAGCGAACTGTGGAGACGGTAACAAAGAAATGGACTTTGGGGATGTAGTTGACACCTTTGCTTGCGCAAAATCAAGGAAGGAGCAGTTCTGCTAAACTTAATACATGAAAACGTTTTTACCAGATTTAGTGCTACACTTATTGTCTCTTATTTGTTCCTCACTAAATAATGTTTTTTTTTTCACTAAATGTTCGATTTTATACAATTATTGTGCACTTGTGATTTTTCTAGACTAAATTTTACTGCTGAGTTACCCACTAATATAGTTTATATAATAGCATTTTTGTCATAGGTTATGATCATATTTTTTTTATTTGTTGTTTTTCTTTATAATGAAGTTGTCTGTATTAAGTAGATTGTGTTTAACAGAAAATAGTGATTATCAGTTCAACACACAGAGTTATAGAAATTCTACTTGATTTTATTTATTTTTTTAACTGCGCTGGTATCGGATTGGTATAATTCAATACTCAGAATTTTTGGTATCGGATTGGATCGGTTCAGAAGAAATGGTACCGGGACATCCCTAATATTTTCTGGTAGGCTATATCTAAGTTACCCAGGAGCTCTGTTGACATAGGCTTTGCTAACGTTAGTTACAGCTTGATGAATTGAGTTGAAAACACCAGGAGAGAACGCAACATTAGCCAGCTAGTAAAGCTCTGGTGGGAAATTATTAGCTAACGCTACTACGGAGGCCATAATATTTTTGACTCATGGCTGAAGTTAAGTTTCTCCAACTCTCCCCAGGTTGGAAAAAAAAAGCATCTCAAAATGCATCAGATTGATGCTTTAAAATATGGAATATTTAAAAAAAATCTTCCGGGGGGGCATGCCCCCGGACCCCCCTAGAGGGGTAATATCCTTCTCACCTTTTTCACCCCTGACCCCTTTTCATGCCTGTAGAGGTAAGAAACCTCATAGATTTATTATTATTTTTGGGCAAACGTGAATTGACGCTGTCAATTAATCAATGTAAATTTTTAATTGACACATTTGAATATAGGGGGCCTTTTGAAGTATAGTGCCCAGGGGCACCACACTGTCTTAATACGGCCCTGCTTTCACACCAAAAGTTAAACGAATAAGCCTCGGGCTGAAGGAAATGCAAATTCACTCCTGTACAGTAGAGAGCGCAGCTCAAACAAACCTTTCAGCTGTGCTGCCATTCTGGATTGCAGAACTTGCAGTAACTTGCGTTACTTTGCGTAATTACTTTACTAGTTACTTGAAAAAAGGTAATCTGATTATGTAACTCGCGTTACTTGTAATGCATTACCCCAACACTGCATGTGACTACAAATGGCTTAAAACAACACAGTACAGAAACACCCTTCCTACCTTAGGAACATCTTTAGTCTTCTCAGAAACCGCATCAGGTTTCTTCTTTTCCTGATAAAACAAATTAATAATGTATGTTTAACTACTCAAATGTAGCAAAATAAGCATTACATAATGTAATATTGTACTTAAATGATTATAAATGATTACCTGTGCAGGAGGAACAGAGGCCTTAACAACAGGTGCTGCCGCAGGGGCCGTGAAACCTTCAGAAAGCATGTCCAGTGCATCATCTGTGTTCAGTGAGGGCTAAGAGAGAGATCCACCAATCAGAACACAGCATCCAGTGACAATAGCCAATCACAACACACCATTAATACAACCCATTTCTCCTCACATAAGTAAACATTCTCAATGATGTAAAGTATTAAATAAGAATAAGAGAAGACACAGATTCGAAATCCTTTGTAAATTGTATTCAATGTCTGACCTCTTTCGCAGGAGCAGGATATTTCTTGAGCTCTTCCTCTGAGAATCTGTAATCTGGTGGGAGTGTGTCGTCTCTCTCCCCGACACGAACACCCTTCTCTGATGTCAGTTTCTTCTCCTGCTCAAAAATATGCAGATGATTAAAAACAATATAGAAAGCGAGTACTTCAATACAGGGTTACTATCATTTACTAAAACTATTCAAAACATTTCTGTTCATTGAAAAAAATATAAATGTTAGTTGAAGATTGAAGAACTTAAACTAAATGGTGCCTTGGCAATAAACTAAAATAAATGTGAGTTGAAACAAAAAAATATATATACTGGAAATAAATAACGAATTTTAAAAATAAAACAAAAACTAATAAAATGACAAAAGCACATAATAAAACTTTTAAAAATGTATCTAAAATTATGATGGAAAACAAAAACTAATAATATAATAAAAGCTAATACAAAATATTAATAAAACAAAAATACTCTATACTACTGTTTTGATAAAAAATAATTAAATAATCTAATACGAATTATGAAATGTTACATCAACTATCTGCCCAGGTTTGAGTTCAGGCAATTTTTTGGGTGGTTCTGGAGCGCCCAGTGTGTCGCCCAAAGCGCTGAGAGCGTCCAGCGACATGGAGCTGTCTGGCTATAATAGAAAATGGACACAATTTCAATTTATTTTGAATAAAAATACATTGACTTATCTGAAATATTGAATTCTTAAAATATGTAATGACCATTATTTCATTAAAGTATTGGGTTGAACTTGACTTTACCTCATCTGTCTTTGGTTTAGTGGGTTGTGTGTGGATATCTAGTTTGGCTTTCTTGTCAGCCGGTGGAGCAGGGGACTTGGTTACAGTGGCAGGTTGAGACATCGCCTGTTGTTTCTGCTCAAGGAGACAGAGACATGCTTAGCTTTTAGACATGCTAATGTTATTGTCGTAGTGTTTTAAATGTTGTTACCAGCTGATAGGGTGGAGGGGGAGCAAAGTTGGAGATGCCAGCCGAACGCACATCGACTGCTCCTATGGTTTCAGTTTTCTGAAAAACAGCCAATAAATATCAAACAAAAATGAAAACATTTGCATTGAGTCAAGACTATGCATGTACAACCGAATGATCTGATATGACTTAAGCCAGGGATTTAATAATATGATATATGATATAATATAATAGGCTAATATTCTAAATAATCATCATTATTATTATGTTTTTGTTTAGTTATTAAAATAATTAAAATTAATACTAAGTTAAAAATAAAAACTATTTTCAAAATGATGCTAGGGTACACAGAAAATTATCAAATAAAGTATAATAGCTGAAGATATATTTGAGCTTAATATTCATTTTAACAATTGCTTTAATAATAACTAAATACTAACAATAATAATAAAAAATATTATTATTCCACATATTAAGCTATTAAAAAATATTATAGTTAATAATAAGTTACAAATAAAAAATTGCTTATATTTTCCATATTATATATTTTTATTTTTTTTATTTTTAAGACTATAAAAATAAAACTGGCCTTATATTTAAATTGAAATAAAATTCCCTCACAAGGTGTCTATGTTTGGCATGAAAAACTTTGAAAACCCCTGACTTAAGCAAAAAGACAACAAACTGTTGTCAAAATAGGTTACGCACCACATCTGTCTTCTTAGGAACAGTTGGAGCTGAAGACACAAACCCAACCGAGAGGGACTCCAGCGCATCGTCTGTGCTCATAGGCTTTCAGAAAACAAACAAGCACACGTAAATAAAAAAATAAAAAACAGGATTGTGCACAAAATGTCAAAAAGAATCTATTAATAATGTAATTCTAGAAAAGCCCATTAGAGGGAGCCCCAAGCTAAATTTCGGGGGAATAACAAACAGCATGTGTCGTGGCAGGAAAAGTACAGGCACACCCTCTGCATACCAAGAGCTCGACATTAACAACACACTGCGTGCTTTCACACACTAACTTATAAAACAACCAGCAGCTGAATAATCTGAGGGAAAAGCTGTAGAAACGGTGAGACGTGATAATAATACTCGGAGAACTGAAGGGTGGGCGATGGTCGTTAACAAAACAACTTGGCATAATGGCAAATAGCATTATGTCATATGGTATAATAAGTGAAATGCAGCACAGGTTCTGTGTGTGTGTGTGGTATAGCTGATTGAGCAACAATGTGCTTAAAGTGAATGAGTGATGAATTTGTGTTTGGTTCTGTTTGCTAGCCAACACCCTCAGATCAAGCTAAATATTTGGCACTAAAAAAACAGACAGAGAAAGAGACCGAGAGTTTGTCAGTGAGAAAGGAAGAATAATGGTAAGACATAGGTGAATATCAGTGGGACAAGGACAATAACAGTGAGACATGTCAAAGACAATATGACTAGGTGTAACATGGGCCTCATTCAGTAACCGTACATATGTTTTCATGCAGAAATCATGATTATTAAATAAGTTGAATAAGTTCTTTGAAATGATTCAAAATGTATATAACGATTCTTTGATAATATAAATTTTTAAATAACATTTATTTGAAATAGAACCTTTTTGTTAAAATGTAAATGCTTTTACTGTCACTTTTGATTGATTTCATGCATTCTTTTCCTGCTGAATAAAAGTATTAATAAAAAAAAAAAAACTTATATAAAACTTATTTAAAAAAATATACATACATACACATGTATAAGCCCCTATATGGACATGGATTGGGTGTGTATTATGCCAATTACTTACTGTCATTTTTAATTTTCCAAATTAATCCGCATTATATTGAGGGTAAGAACACAAAACATGTTTATGCTAATTTTCTCAATAAAAGGCAACTTGTGCATTAGGCCCAAAGACAGAAAGAATGGGAAAATAACAGTGTGACAGCAATAGCAATAATGTTGTGCTGGGAATAGGCAAGTAAACACTGGAGACTTCAAACTTGTGTGAAGTAGAAGAATGGAAGTCACATGATAAGAAAAGAGCTAAAAACAACACACTGACAGTAAAAGCCCTCCGCAACTCTCCTACCTTGGGAACATCTTTAGGCTTCTCAGGAACTCCAGTAGGTTTTTTCTTTTCCTGAATATAGAAATTAACACCGGTTAGACTCAAAACCCACTGAAAAAAGATTGAAAAACATGTTCCTCAACAAATGCTTTGGATTAGACAGTCAGAAACATACTCTAAAAATCAGTGAGATATAATAAAAAAAGCAAGACTGATGGAGGCATTATAAAAAGGGAAACAAATCAGAAAAGTGGGGAGAGAAGGAATGATTGTTTAAAGCAGTGGTTCTCAAGCCTGTCCTGGAGGACCACCAACACTGCACGTTTTCTTTGTCTCCCTAATCAAACATACCTGATTCAACTCATCAGCTCATGAGTGCAGTGACGTGCAGTGTTGGTGGTCCTCCAGGACAGGTTTGAGAACCACTGGTTTAAAGGAACAGTTCACTCAAAAAAAAAAATCGATCAATGGCTTAAAAAGATAGTTCACCCAAAGGTGAAAATTCTGTCATCATTCACTCACCCTCATGCTCCAAATTCATAAGACTTTCGTTCATCTTCGGAACACAAATGAAGATATTTGTGATAAACAATCGAGCATCCGCAAGAAGCAATGAGATTGGTTCTTGCGTGTCAATTCGTGTCAATGTATATTTGATCAATGTTTTTGTGAATAAAAGCCTAAATTAAATCTGTTCATCAGATAAAGCGATCAAGTCTATTCAGAAGACTTGGATTAAATTGCTCGATTCATATGGATTTATTTAACAATCTCTTTATAAATGTTTTGTACTGACAGAGTTTCGGGTGAATAGACTTTCAATGGAGGGACAGAAATCTCTTCCAAATATGAACAAAAGTCATATGAGTTTGGAACAATGAGTAATTGAGTGAACTATCCCTTTAAGAAGACGTGGAATATAGCACACAAGTCCTTCTTTAGGCTTCGTTTATTATTCTTTTTGGCGCCTTTCTCTCCATTGTGAAGCTTGAAAGCATCAGTCCCCATTAATTGTAAGTGTATGAAAAAGAATGCCCAACCTTTTTTTTTTTTTTTTAAATCCTAATTTTTTGTTCAAATGGAAGAAAGAAAATCATCCAGGTACGAAATAACATTTAATTTTTGGTTAACACTCAGGTAAGATGACGTAACATTAGAAAAGCCTTCTATCTGTACCGTTTTGACTTCTTTGCTTCTTTTGCTATTATTATCATGCACTGACTCATTCACTAAGCTGAACAGCCAATCAGAGTTCCCTCTTTCACCGACGGCGATTCAACATGTCGAATCGGCTGAAAAAAAGGCGACGAGGACCAATTTCAGCCGACGGTGCGGAACACACTTAGTCGGCCGACGCACAAAAACTGCCCGACGGCCGACCGTCGGCTTGGTGTGTTCCGGGCTTAAGATGAAAGAAATAGAAAAAGAAAGAGGTTAAGAATATTTCATGATCGCCAACTGACCATGTCTTCCTTTCTGTATCCGGGCGGAAGTGTGTCATCTCTCACACCACACAAAACACCAATCTCTGGTTTTACATTTAGCTGAGACATTCAACACAATCCATTAGAAAACACACATATAGCAAAATACAGGTTGTTAAACAATCAGCATTCACAAACACATGCTAAGATAATTGCTTAAAATGAAAATTCTGTCATCAATTACTCTTCCTTTCTAAACCCATGAGACTTTCGTTTTAATCTTCGGAACACAAATTGAAGTATTTTAAATTAAATCTTAGTGATTTCTGGCCCTCCAGTACATGTCTAATCACCCAAAACTCTGATAAAACATTCATAAAGAGATTGTGAAAGAAATTCATATTAATGGAGCGGTTTAATCCAAGTCTTCTGAAGAGACATGATCGTTTTATATGATGAACAGATTTAATTTAGGCTTTTATTTACATATAAACATTGATCAAATTTGGTAAACAGAAGCTCAAACATGCTTGCTTGACATATGAGAACCAATGAGGTTCATTCTCGTGTTACGCAGCACGTTTGAGCTTCTGCAAGAACCAATGAGGTTTGTTCTCAAGCATCAAGCAAATTCGGTTAAACTTTAGTTTATGTTCGCTGATCAATATTTATTTGTGAATAAAAGCCTAAATTAAATCTGTTCATCATATAAAGTGATCAAGTCTCTTCAGAAGCCTTGGATTTAATCACTCGATTCATATGGATTTCTTTTACATTCTCTTTATGAACGTTTTGAAGAGTAAGAATTTTGGGTGAATAGACTTTCACTGTAGGGCCAGAAAATATTAAATATTTTCATTTGTGTTCCGAAGATGAACAAAGTTCTTATGGGTTTGGAACAACATGAGAGTGAGTAACTGATGACAGAATATCATTTTTGGGTGAACTTTCCCTTTAAGTTTTAAATAGACATCAGTCAAATATCTACACCCATGCATTACCTCTTTGACCTCTGGTCCAGTGTATGTTGGGACTTTAGGAGCAAGAGGTTTTGATGATGGTAAAGTGCCAGACAGGGCCTCAAACGGATCTACATCCTACACACACATAAAAAAATAAACACATTGGAATGTTTTTTAAGACGCAGAATCTCTGATGACCACACAACAAAAACCCACAAAGATAAACTTAGCATGTATACTAACCTCCGTACTGACTTTAGTTCCTGGAGGACCCACTTCCACTTGCACCTTCAGGACAAAGCAAAATTACTCTATTATTCTCCATACTGACATACCTGGACTGGCTACAGTACTGGAATATTCAAGGTATTATTCAATAAATTGCCAAGACATCCATGTAAGATGACCATATGTTTCTCACCAAACTGTTGTCTTAAATTGACATGCTGGGGAGTGATATGGTATATATGATCATTTAAAATGGGGGGAAAAGTAGTTATTAAAATTTTTACAAAACCTACAGTAAAAGAAATGGTGACCAGTCACAGAAGCTGAAATATACACTTTCTCTACTCATACCAATTTTATCCAAAAATCTTGAAAAAAAAAGCTTAAAATAGAAACACTGTGAATCATTTTCATAGATGTATTTCCATTCTACAGTTACTGTTAAAAGGTTTGGGGTCAGTAAGATTTTTTTTTATAAGAAATGTTTTTTAGCAAGGTCACATTAAATTGAAGTTTAAAATGACAGTAAAGACAGATTTCTATTTCAAATAAATAAACGTTCTATTCACTAAAGAATCCCGAAAAACGTCATCATAGTTTTCACTAAAATATTAAGCAGCACAACTTTCAACACTGATGAAAATAAATGTTTCTTGAGCCTAAAATCAGCATATTCGAATGATATCTAATATGATTTCTATTTTTTCTCAATGGACTCATTTTAAATTTGAATAATATTCCACAATATTAATGATTTTACGGGATGTTTTTCAAATAAAAGCAGTGTCGGTGAGCATAAGAGACTTCTTTCAAAGACAATTAAAATATCTTACTGACCTCAAACTTATAAATGGTAGTGTACACGTGTTCTATTTCGACCAGCGTGAGTGGCTTTACATCTCGAAGTTATGTTCTGTGATGCTTTGAAATGCATTAACATGAGTTTAAGCATGGGCCTTAACTTAGGTGGTAGTCGTTAATCATTTGAAGAAAAAAAATGATTCCCCTAATAGCCCTTTTATATTCCATTAAGAAATGCTGTTTGCTTCTTTTCAAGCACAAATCTCTTTGCACTTTTAGCATGAGAACTGGAGGTTAAAATAAGAATGTTGACGTAATTTTGATGCACTCCCGATGATCCTCTGTCATTCCATAAGTACCTTTTGGGCGCTTGTTTGCTTTTGGGCACCAGCAGTGGCTGAGGGCTTCCCAACAGCCGGATCCATTTTAGCAGGTCCCGGTTTGGATGAAGGAACGGTTGTACTCTATCAGAAGAATACGCGCCACATATTCGAGTATTAATACCAACTTTCACATGATTAAAATAAATGAAATAAAGTGCAGCCAAAGCAAATCCAGAGAGGGAAAGAGGAGAAAGATGAGACCTCTTGTCATATCTTTTCAGGAGTGCAATGATGCAACTCCTTATACATTTGTGTGAAAGATGAACACCATGGTGATAGGAGAATGAGACATTGCTAAGGTGGGACTATCCACCCAAGAGAATTCTTGAAGTAAAAGCAGCAATAAATGGTGTGCAGAAGAGGACATCATAAGCGGCATGTTGATGAAGTCGTGTTTGCAGAAGAACAAGGAGACTCCAATGAATGATGTGCATTGGTGTACCTGGGCCTTGTCTTTCACAGGGTCTCTGGGCTTCACCCCTGTTCCACCCGTCGTTCCAGCAGGTCCAGTAGCGGAGCTCGCAGTTGGGACTTTAGCAGAAGACGCAGGTGTGGGTTTAGAGACTGTGGCCTGCAATCAGCATGCCGGAGTGAGATGCTCATTATATATCATTTAAGTATGAAGATGAGATGATGTTTCTCGAGGCGGCACCCAGAAAGTCATGAATGTGGTCAGCGTTGAGACCCAAAGAACAGACAAAAAGCACCATCTCCATTAGACAGAGACGTTTGTGCAACAAATGGTCCTACAGATGTTTTCCAGATTAAGATAATGAAGATGTTTTCCAGAAACAACCCAAAAGTGTGTTAGTATTCACCAAAAATGTTCACCAAGAATGAAAGTAAGATTGATTAGGATAGAAAGGATTAGGTGTTTAAGAAAAAGACAGTGCAGTATGACCCTGATGAAAACCAGCGTGAGGAAGGTGTGAACAAGCCCAAAGTCCGATAAATCCAGTAGACGGATGGTGTCTACCTGTGGCGTGACTTGAGAAGGTGCTTTCTGAGTGGTGGTAGAGCCTCCAACGCCTGCAGCTCCCACAGTAGATGGAGCTACTGAAGAAGCTGCTGGGGTTGCAGGGCTGGTGCCGGGTTTAACAGCTGCAGATGCAGTAGAGGATTGCATTGGTCCTTTCTACAATGCAGATGTGAGAATGTCAATTATAAATCATGTTTAGGGTGTCACACACACATTACATTTTGGGTTATTCCACGTGTTATTGACGGAAACTATTGATGGAAACTCGAGAGAGATGCAATGGTATCAGAACAGATTCAAACTTATGCCTCCTGCATGAGCACCACAGCTCAATTGTGCCAGGATGGCGTGCACTAGGTATCAACTAGTCTTGCTAGTAATCTTTGTTTTCAGTCTAAGGAGTTACTTGTTAACCAGGGGATTTTGGGAATGAGTGATACCTATAACAATCACACAAACAGCAGTTCCAAGTAAATCAAAAGCAAACTCCAGCTGTAACTAGATTCAGGAAAGTGAGTCATAGGGCAGACGCCTCTCATGGGACGGGAGACACCATGTCCTGCCACAACCAAATATCCCAAGTAGAAACATGCTCTGTCCAAAGGCAACAAATAACCACGAGAAAAATTTAAACATTTAAAACAACCAAAAAGTCTCAAAATCAACCAACAAAGTTCTCTAAGAGTCCATACAAACAAAGGAGTGTATAAAGACTTCTTTATATTTGTATCTCTATGCAGTGATTATTTTAGGCCCTCTTGTAGCTTTTAATGTTGGTGCTTGTTAAATCAAGCACGTAGCAACAGCCACCCACAACACCATAATATTGTGGTGGTGACTTTTGTACTGGCAAGTAGCCTTCATTTGATCATCAGAAAAACCTTGTTACACATAGTGTCTACATCTCTACTGAAAGGAATAGCAATAAAGTTTATCTGAATAGGTGGAAGACTTTTCCCAGCTCTCTATTCAGCAATGACACCACACCTCTTAAAAACACAGTAGTGTCCCTAACAGAACAGTACAGATACCTGCATACTTCAAAGGAGTAAAAAGCAGACGACTACCAACATCTAGTGTAGATGCCATGGGTCGATTAAGTTGTAGAGTGGAATGTAGTCTTTCCATCAGACAAATGAATGAGCTCATGTGAATAAATGGAGTCAATGACTGAAAAGGATGACGGTTTTACCTCATATTGTGCAGGTTTCGCTGAGGAGACCTGAGATGTCGAGGTGGGTGTGACGTGCTGAGACTGCAACGAGAAGAGAGACAGAAAGAGGGCGGTTGAGCGTCTGACAGAAGGAAATGCATTTACACTGTTACAAAAAGCATTATTGCTGCATGCATAAGTGCACTGCACTATTGATCTCATTACTCGTCCTGACCTCACTATATTAAAAGCAGCCAGAATCACATGCAAATCATGAGTCTAGTGCAAAGCATAAGGTCATGCTGAATCAGAGAGAAGAGAAACCCAGTGAACACATTATCAAACACTTAAATATGTGTGCATTATTTCAAATGCGAGCAAAAAAGTACCAAATGCAAACTGCAAGGTGCATTTCTAATCAGATGCAATAAGAGAAACTCTGAAGCAATAACAATCCTAACTGATCTTTAATGTAAGGACTAAGTAGTTCAGTAACTCTACCGGTTCACAGATTGCATCTTGAACAAGGTTTTTTTTTTATACCAGACAAGACTATTAACCACCAAACCACCACCCACAGCAACCACTTCTAGCCATTTATTGTATGTGGTCCTCTAAATCTTTAAATTAACCTTTAAACACAGATGTGCCATTTATTTATTACAGTGACAGTTGTTAAGTTGTTTTGATTGGTACTGTGAAGCTGGTTTGATACAATCTGTATTGTGAAAAGCGCTATATAAATATATTTGACTTGACTTGACTTGACTTGACAGTTGCTCAAGGGTAAAATGGTGACAGCTCATGGATTGCTTTTCTTTTGGCCTGTACATTTTCTATGTCCACAAACCTTATAGGTGGAAGTGAAATAAAAGGAGCACCCAGCATGTAGATTTACTGCTTCGATGTTCCTTAAAGTCTTCTAACAAGCTCAGCAGGTTTTAGGTTATGGACTGAAAGAGGGTGGATTGTTGATGATGAAAGAACCAGAGATGATACAGTCAAACATTAGCGTTATTCATGTGATTCAAGCTCTTCCATGTATATCTGAGGTTTTCGTTCCTCAGTGACCTCGTCCAAGTGATTAGTGACAGTGACATTTCGTCACTAAATTTCTTTTTATAGAATGTTGCACCAAATAACCCTACCCACTGTGAAATCTCATTGGTCCAAAATCCAATTCCACATAACTCTACATTAAACATATCTTATGATTGTGTCACATTGTCCTACTTGACCTACTTGACTCACAGAAAACATGCTCCATGGTTGTCATGGCAGGTCAGAGGAACCTTTTAAAAAGATTTTCAAAGATCACTTCTTTCTTACTTTTTAAAGTTCTTTAATTTATTGGATATATTTGTTACAGTAATCAAATATATATTTTTAAATAATAATAATAATATAAAATAATAATTATTATTATTATTCATGTTGCTAATGCTTAATTAAATCCAATTAATTTTTCTATTATTTAAATATCATTATTATTAATATTAATAAAATCATTTTAAATAATAATAATAATAATAAAGCATCAAGCATTATGCAGTCTTTATAAAGTTCAATTTATTGGTTGTAATCAAACAATAAATACAAATATATAATTATACTTATAATTACAATGCAAAATATTATTATCGTTATATAATTATAATAAGAACAATAATATTTTCATAATTATTATATTAATTATTATAATAAATTATGTTGTTGTAAAACAATTTGTTTACCCTGATAGGCAAGAAGGAGGACAGAAAATGATGGCAAAAGAGAAATGAATAAGAAAATGAAACGAGCCGGACACAAACTCTCAACCAGAACAGCAGCACATATCAGAGCATATGCGCTAACCACTAGGCTGCCACTTCTACCACATCTTATATGAAAAAAGGGCTCACTGGACTGTCAGGGAGTTTTGAAGCAAAAGTTAGAGCCATTGTGCTGAAATTTGACTGTCAAAAATTTGCTCCCAAATAATGTCTTTAGTGTACATCACCACTCAGGCTACATTTAGATTATATGGTTCAAGTGTCACCCAATTCCAATTTTGTCCTCCCATGTGGCACAGATCGGATATGACCCACGAATGTGTAAGGAGGAAAAAAGCACAGGCCTCACTCATATGTGGAAATAAACCTGATATGAATCGGATGTGTGCATCTGCCATGTAAGAGTACAGATCGGATATTCCCCAGACAATGCAAGTTGTGCGTAATACTTTTTTTTTTTAAACGACCGTGGCGAATGACATCAACTCAAGTGGACACCAACCAAGATCATATGACTCTTTTTTCAATGGCAGAATGGAGGACGAAGGCTCAACCCCGTGTTTTACTGACCTTTAAAGATGGTGTGCAAAGCAAAAATCATTTCATCTGCGTCCATTGCAAATCGTGCCGTTTTTTGCTTTTAAGCTTTACCGGGTCTCCACGTCTACCTTTAGTCGTTTCGCCAAGTGTATAGTGCAAATGCAGATATCGGATAAGAGTCACTTTTAAAATTAAAATGTAAGCAACAAATCAGAATTGGGCATCAAGTAGAGATGCACCGATTACAATTTTCTATGCCGATCCCGATTCCGATTTTTCCTTGAGTTTGACCTGCCGATACCGTATTTAGCCGATTCCGATTTTATTTTTTCAAACCACTTTATAGCACACACAAATATTTATTTTCTATCTTCTCTTTAATAGAACATTTTGCATAGAACATTTTTTGAACAGATAATCGCTATAAAATAGAACTATATAAATGACTCCTAGTGTGGGAAATTCACACACATCTAAAGTGCAGTGTTATGGAAGAACCATTTCCTTTTCACATCCAATATCCAATTAAAAAAATGTGATATATTTAGCAAACTAAACTTCTGTATGAAAACAGGTAATGGCAATAAAATAATATATAAATAACAAATAAAAATTAAATAAATATAGCCTTGCAGTATAAAGATATTTCTCTCTCTCACACACACACACACAGGCCTCTTGCAATCACTTGTTGTATATCAATGGCAAGTTATATTTCTCTAACAGTTCTTCTCTCATCTGACACATGTCCAGCCAAGCTAAACAGGAAAAGTGGAGCATTTGCAGGGAAACGATTGGGAAATAATAAAAACAAGTTTAAATGGGTAAATTTTCTATAAATATTTTTGAGTCTTCATTTTCTTTCTGACATAGCCTAGCCTACTTCAGTTCTTGTTAAAACACACCAGACATGCAAATTCTTTGCATTTTGGGCACTTTTTGGATGAAATCATATTTATTTTGTCCATCAAAAGTGTGCTTTCACTTAAATTGAGCGCAGCAAAAATAGATTCGGCGCCGAAACCCGCGCTTCACTGTTGCTCACGCGACGCTCCTGCTCGACACTCACGCGCTGCTCCGGCTCGCGGTGTGAATGCACTCATTGATTAACATGTACGCCGAACAACAACAAAAAACGCGCTGCACCTTGCGGTGTGAAACGGCCGTAATTCATGAGGTTTCCTACATGTGCGCGTTCCGTGTGCACGTGTGATGTTGATGTTGCGCGATGTTAATCATGCGGCGCCCGAGTGCATTTGACCGCAATAAAATCGGATTATGTCAGACTGACCGGCCGGTCGCCGATCATGGCCGATCACGTGAAAACCGGCCGATTCCGGTCACCAGCCGATCAATCGGTGCATCTCTAGCATCAAGACCTGCTGTGTAAATTCAGCCTCAGTTTTCTTTCCCTGTGCCACTAAATAAAGATACATGAGCAACAACACGAAAAAGCACTAATTCTTATCAGATGGACAAAACTCTTAAAAGCATAGCAGAGCACATTTGGAAAAACTTGGCTGATAACCTAATAACCCAACCCATTTAACAACAATACAACAAAAAGGTGGAAACCCATAAGAGAACTATTGTGTGAGTACAGTTTTGAATGAGCATGGGTGTAGAGCTAAACGTTGCGTGCAAGAAACCACCTAGATACGTGGCTTTCAGTCAGGTAAACACTATGCTTGCTCAGCAATAAAAAACACAAAAGCATTATGGGTAAACATATGGGTAAACACAGGAAAGGCACTATTTAATAGGACACTGTGTGTGTGCAGAAGAACCTAAATGAATTGGCTCACTGCACTTAAAAACAGAACTAAACAGCACAGATCTTAATGTAACCACAACAGATGATAATGACAGAGTCAGCGATCCAAAATAATTTTTCTTTTAAATGCTATGACGATTCAAATAGTCTAGGGTAGGTTTTGCTGATGTCATTGTCATAGACAATGCCAACACCCCCCAAAAAGCACACGACTCATGAGTCCAGTCCAGTCAAATGACAACCTCACATTGTCATCTCAATATCATGATGGTCAAAATACCCCTTGGCCCTACCCCTCTGTTTTGCGCGATCACGTCTAGGGGTAGGGAGTCCTGATTCTTGTTGAGATCGAGGGGTAGGGCGAAGGGGTAGGGCTACATAGCCCTCGAAACGGAGATTTTTCGGAGGCACACTCCAAATGGAGGGCTACGAGAAAGTTCACAGAATGCATCGCAAATCACCGGCGAGATGGCTTTGCAAACGGTTAAACATTTAAATTTAGCGCCAGATGACACCACCATGCACTTTATTTACTCTTATAATAATACTATAGTCATTTAAATTAAGAAATTGTATAATAAATTACCTTTCCGAATCAGAAAAGACACATTTCGAGGAAGGAATGTTTTAATCATCATGTTTCCTCAAAGTTAAGAGCAGCTGCGCTGATTGTCAGTCGTTGTCATGGAGAAATCCTGTAAAAACTCCGTAACGGCAGAGCCATCGCCGACGACTGATGACGTATCGGGTTCATGAAGGGTTGTTCCATTTCGTAGGGGAATATTTCAACCCCTTGGCCCTTGTAACTCTGTTTGAAGGGCCAAGGGGTACACTCGAAAACAAGGGGTAGGGCCAAGGGGTGAATTGGGATTGAGCCCAAGTCTGACAACTCCTCCCAGAAACCACAGCACGTTAGCGTTAGAGAATGTGGCAAAGAAAGCAACACGGGTTAGGTACAAACCACGCAACGGTTGGTCCTCTCCAACCTGTTTTAGCCTCCGAGCCACTGCCCTCTTCTAATACAATCCTTTTGAAGAAGCATATTTGGTGGAGTCACACACTGAATCTGTAGACACACCCTTAGAGCATAACAACTGTTGAGTTGTAAATATGAGTAAGCTACGTTAACATTGATATTTCTTACATCCCAATAACTCCCTCAACTGGACTATTGAACAGAAAAAAACTTCAGTTTTTAGGTCTTTTTCAGTAGTTTCCCCATGGAATGATTGTATCCTTTGACAAAACTCATGATTAATGCATGTCTCCCACCCATATTACCACAATAATACAGTTATATACCCTCTGTAAATTTCAGGTTAATCCATTGTAGGCTATGACATATCTGCTATGTTTCTCAGTCAAAATGACCTGCTATTAGGTAATCACTGCTATGATGACAACATTTCTGTATTTTGACACAAAACAGTAATGATGATATGTTAGCATTGATTTTTTTAAGAATGGGCAGGTTTTACTGGTATAATGAGAGGTTCAGTAGCGCTGCTAGCGCATGGGGCAGATTGTATTTCAAGACGAACTAGTAAAGTGACTGCAGTCAATTCTGGGACTAAAGAAGTGATAAATATGATGAATTATGCAAGACTTGTGACTGCTAATGACTGAAATGTTAGCTTTTTGAAATGTTAGAAATGGCATAACATTATTATGAAGTGACATCCTAATTTTGGAAAATGTCTTCAAGGGCCAGATTTACTAAACAGGGCAAATTAGCGTGAGAATGTAATTCCAAAAAGACGGAAATGGGAGTGGAAAGTTCTGAGCTTGATCTACTGACGACATGCAAATTAAAGAATGCAGACGCAGCCGGATCATTTCCGTAATGACCAACGCAATGGCGCAAATACCTGTAAATTGACTAGTGCAAAGTACCTTAGTAAATCAACTCGCATTATTCATTTAAATACTCTCCAGTCTCCACATAAATTTTGCGTCTGAAAGGGAAACTCCAGCAAATGCATATGAAATAAGGTCAGCCGCAAAACTAACCCTGTCCATCCCTTTTCAGCACTAATTTTTCATTGCATGTCTTAATCAGTAAATCTTGACAGTAGCTTTAATGGCAACTCCAAAAGATGGTTTGCGCTGACGCAAGCTGTTAGTAAATCTGGCTACAAGTTGCTACTTGTGAGCAGTCAAGTAGGAGTAAATGGCCAGTAGCAAGGTATAGGCTATACATATTCATGAATGGTATACTATAGCAAAACTGAAGAAAAATTCAATGCAAATGGTTTGTTAAACTGTTTTGTAGATGGCGTAACTGTGTTCTTGTGAGCCTGGCCATTGGGCTACTCTTTTTGGGATGACCTGGCAACCCTGACCAGAGTAAACTTAGTAAGTCTATGCTAGATTTGATCTGGCTGTCAGCTTCAACCAGAATCTGTAACCAATCAGACAGGGTGTAGCACGCTTGTTGTAGCCCTATTATGAAATTCATTAATTTTCCAGCAATGCTTCCAGACATGAAATATTACTTCTTGCCATGAGCACTAGTCAAAATGGAAGGTTACAAAATATGAAAATAGCATATTGATGTCATAAACATCTCAAAAATGTGAGCACTGTCGTTCTGACGTGTACAGCTTGCTTATCACAAACTTAAAACCTTCTAAACTGTAAACCAACGCAGTAAACTAAACCAAAGTAACCAACTTAATAAACAAACCAGCTTTTTATACAATTTCCTTGTAGTTTGGATAAAGTCAAATCTGTTCAGATATATAGTAAGAAATAAACTGAGGCCTTTTAAATCTATCAGACGACAATGAAACAAGCGCAGTCACTTTCGTGCCAAAAGAATGGTAATAGTTTCCAAGAACTGCAGGGCAGTTGGCACAATCTTCAGCTATAGGTAGGTACAGTGGCAGGAAACCACTGACAGAAATGCAAGAGCTGTAGATACGTACCATCTGTAACAAAACCAAGAGGGTGTCCTGTTTCACTTTCGTCTGTAATCCAGTCTAAAAGAGAGTTACTTCAAATTCACTCAGTCTGATATCTATATATATCTATATATATATATATACACCAAATATATTCCCTCATGCATACATACACGCATATACTAACAGAAGCACGCCCAGCAGTGAATCCAGAAGACTCAAACTCCTCCTACTGCATTTCAACAGCTGAAGCCACTCCTTCTAACTCATGATGCGTTGTAGACACGCTTTGATTGGTCGAGAGAGGAAGAGTTCCGCCTATCTGCACAGCAAGCCAGGAAAAATAAACACAAAACTGTTTCCATACAACTAAGGAAGTTGGAGTTGGGGGTGGTGGTTATGGGTTTCAAAGATAGGCCGACTTCTGGGTCAGTTTGGACTGATAAGCAGTTTTCTGTAGAGGCCGATGAAGAAAAAGTGCAGGGCTGCAGGCACAAACCTCCCAGTCCATGCCTGTCAGGCAGGGTGTGTCTGTCCAGTACACTCATTGCTCAGGAATCTCAACAGCACAACCTACCATCAGCCCAGAGAAAGAGAGAAAAGCATCACATGCACGTCAACCCGCCACACCCAGAACATGGAAGAAGAAGAGAGAGAAATAGAGAGAAAGAGAGAAAATTTATTAATGCACAGCAGAAAGCAAAGACAGAGAACGGAAAACAACTGGGTGAGTCATGAGCCCTATTTAAACGGAATCTCGGACTTGGTGCAGAATTGGTGCCAGTGCTTATGTAAGAGGAACACAGTGTAGTTACATAGCCACTGCGCGCCCTCAAATACCCACCTACTGGTAAAACAAAAGGCAATTTTGGTTTGTTTGTTCAGACAGGATGCCATTTTGATTACAAATGCCAAACAGAGCAAAACTCAGCCTACATTTATGGTGGAAGAGCGCCATCTGGTGCACATATCGAGCAAAGTTCAACCTCAACAAGTTGATCACTGTGCTACTTTGAAACATCCAATTTATTCTTCAGGGCTGAAGTTTAAAAAAGCACTGAGACTTGGCTGAGCAATCAACAGAAGAGAGAAAGAATTGAAAACAACAAAATAATTGGACAAGTGCAAGTACACACACTTACATAAACACACACTTCAATCACTTATACTGTATGCAAATAATTATTCTTAATTTAGCTAATTAAGCTAGAGTATGTTGCTTGTTTTGAGTGTCATTTTACTAGACAGGAAGCACAGTTAAAATCATGTAATATAAAATAAAATAATAATAATGTATTTATTTAAATATATATTTCTAAATGTATACACAAACTTTTTTCATTTCAATGATTACATTATTATTAAATTTTATTTTACATTATTCTAACTGTATATATATATATAAATAAAACAACTATAAAAATGGTACATTGTAAAATATTATTACAATTTTAAAATAACGGTTTTAGATTTTAACTTATTTCGTAATGTAATGTATTCCTGTGATGCCAAAGCTGGATTTTCAGCATCACATGATCCTTCAGAAATATGCTGAATTGCGGCTAAAGAAACATGTCTTATTATTATCAGTGTTGAATATTGTTGAGAAACTTAATATTTTTGTGGAAATTGTGATAAATATTTTTCAGTATTCTTTGATAAATAGAAATGTCAAAGAGCAGAATTTTTTTTAAATGGAAATTGTAAATGTCTTTACTTTTCATCAATGTGTCCTTTCTAAATAAGAGTATTAATTTCTGAACCCAAACTTTTGAATGGTAGTGTATATTGCCTAATACTGTATATATAGTATTATATATATTGTATACACACACACACACACACAGCTACATATATACATTTAAAAAAAAGTAACATGCAGATGCAGGGAAGATACAGCTAGACAGGAAATTGTAGGGAGAGGCCAGAGACAGGACGGTCTTGAAATTGCATTGCAGAATGGGCCATGTGCATTTGTATGCAGTACAACAGTCATGCCCCAAAATCACAGTATTACTATGGTTTGTCCTATGTATGCACAACTTGCTTGCACAATCTCACAGAAAGCTTTCATCCATGTGAAAAAGCTCACACATCGGTGACAGCAAAATCAGTCACAGTGGGTGCAGCTGGGCGGAGATTTTGAGATGCACATCGCACTTCTCACAAAACACAACACACTCCGACATACACCCAAATTTCTGTATTTGTTGTCATGTGCATGCTGGAATGTAGTTGCATTCCACAGACCCACTTCTGAGGCGAAGGACCTTTGAATGAAACCAAATAAGGAAAACAGGAAAGGACCACTAACCAGATGCAACAGATACTGCGGTGCTTGAGTTGTGCTACCCCTGACAAAACAACTAAAACAACCAAGTCGGATTTCGTTACCGTCCATCTGATTAAAGTCAACACAAATTGTCATTTCCAACTCACTTTACTTCCATAAATGATGATTCCCAACCAAGTTAATGGTGTGAATTTTTTTTTTTAAGATCATGAAACATAAAACAGGCCTTAGCAGAACAAGAGAGTGACTAAACAGGAGTGTTGCATAGCAAGTCTTATCTGTTAATAAATGAGTCTGTCATCAGAATTGATCCCCACCCACATGTAGAGGTCGAGAGGTGACGTGATAGTGAATCTCAGAAGGCCAAAGAATGACTCTCACTGTCTATGTAAATGCAATTCAAGTTCTGCAGGCTCAGAACTGACAATCTGTATGGAAAAAATTCGAAAACAAACCAGGCTCTGTGAACGCTGTACACAACGCTCTAATAAAACACTGCTCTGTTGAGCAGTCCTTGAGTTCTAACATAGACATACACTAGACGTCACCTTGGGGTTCTAAACATGCGTCAAAACCGCCGCCATCTTGGAACGGGGGTCTTGTCATAGGAAGTAGCTAGGTAACGCTGCTATCTCTGCCTTTACTTCTAATTAATTGATGGTGGCGGACTTTTGTGCTGTGTATGATGTTCACACGAATGAAATCTGAACTAGGAAGAATGTTTTTAAAAAAAGCATTTTTTTAAAAAAAATTCTGGAATCAATGATAAATACACGTCTGACCATGGGAACGAACCAAAAAAAAGAGAAAATCGCATTCATGATGATTTATGGTGATTTTATTTCCGTTAGACCTTTGCCTACATTGACGCTGATGCATTAAAGTGGAGGGGGTCCCCTGTTCCAAGATGGCGGCTCTATTGACGCATTCGTTCTAATGAACTGCCGTAGCCAAGGCGACATCTAGTGTATATATCTATGGAGTTCTAATATACAGCTACATCTGTAGCTGAAGAAAGTTATCCGTTAGCATTCCCATACATCTCAATGGAAATGTAAAGATTATTTCCCTTTTTATTCCTGTGCTTTCATTCAGAGCCTGAAGAACCAAACCAATTATAGATGTTAGAGACCTCATAAAAGTGTGTTTTTCTGTCCTGTGACGACGTTTTCGATTGAAACGGGGTGGGAGGGCTTTCCCATTTTATACCCCTGAAAAATAGCCTTTAGTTTACATTAAAAGACCGATTTTTGGTTTGTTTTCCCAGGAAAATGGAATCATATGCGTGTATCAGCATAATCGTTCATTTTGTCATATTCTATGTGAACACTAGCAAATAAAAAAGCTTCAAACCTGATGGTCCATGTCTAAAACTCCCATTTTGACTTCATGAGGTAATGCATTTCCTTTCACTAAAGGCTTTCCATTTGTGGTCTGAGAAAAGACACAGCCCCAAATGTACACAGAGAAGTTTAACGTCACAATCGCAGTAGTTTTTGGACAAATGGCAGCAAAGTAGTCAACAAATTGCATCATCTCACAAGCATACACATGCATATAAACACAAGGTCGTGGCACTGATGAAGAAATAACCCTCAGGTGCGATATGAGTCAGCATATTATTACACATTGTTTTTCCGTAACAAACTAAATAATAAAATAAAACATAACATACAAATCTCACTTAGGTAGCCAAATGTCCTGTGAGGGCCACTTTCAGGCTATTAGGCGAATATACCCCCAAAAATCATTTTAAAACAAAATCTGACAAATATAGCTGAAGGTGTCTCTTTCAGCTTTTCACCCACTCCCCTTCTCTAAAAAGTAAAAAGTATTACTGACTTTAAAACCAGCTGAAGGAAATCCTGAGTACTGACGTTCTGTTGCAACAGTGTCTATATTTAGTAGTTTGTTCAACATGTGGTTTGTTGACTGAGTTTCAGTTAAATCAGTGGGCATCTTAAGCCAGTTTGCTGTCTGCCTTCATGAATAAAGGCTGTATAGTAACAAAATCTTAAGCTCTGTTCCAAAATCTAGGGAGCTGAGCTGCCTTGTCTACGACCTAGAGGCAGCTATCTGTTACTTAGGAAGCAATGTGCCACACACAAATAGTGTAAAGATTGACAGAGATTGAGTTGACATTAGTACCGGTATGTTGCATATACTGTACAAAAAAATACACAACTAGAGAAAATGTTATTATTTCCCCTTCACTGTCATTAATGTGTTTTCTCTGCACTATATTCTGGAATTTGCTTTGGGTTTTCTAATTCTCCACAAATGATGCCTTAAAATTTGCCAAAATTAGTTATCTTATACAGCGTCATAACCCACTCTGACACGCATAGGAGGCCTTAAAATGTTGCATAGGGAGGATTAGGTGAAAAGTCAAAAACAGAGCTCTTGTTGCACAAGTGTGCATAACTCATAATGACATCATCTTTGTACAATGATTAGGCAATGAACAGTATTTTTTTTTTTGATTCAGGATCTGATCATGCTCAGAACGTGTGAGATCCCCATATGGACTCAAGGGCATTCAAACATTGAACCTTCCAAGGCATGATTTTTAACCTTCACAAAATCGGCAGAAAAACACAACTTAAATATAATGTTTGCATTAAAGTTGAAGCGCAGGCAATGCTAGGAAACTTGTTTGCATTCAGGCAGTATTATTCAATATTAGGTCAACACCTGACAAATCTGACAGTCCATCTCTGAGACAACCTGGGGTACAAAAATACCATCTCATGCTTTAAATACCCAATATTAGCTGGTGAGTCCGCAAATAAACCGAGTCCGCATGTGTGCACCCAAACATAAAGACATAGAAATAGTTGTGTGCTATTGGAAACACATGCAGTTGGAACACGTTCCTCTAGCTGTTCAGATCAATAGTGTGCCGCTAACTGCCTATTGGCCAACATCAGCCATATCAGAGAGCTCTGCTCATGCTCAAAACAACACAGCTACCCATGACGTCTGCATGACACCAGTTTTAGGTTGCAGGAAGCAAACTAGTGATATTAGTGTCATAACTGACGACATAGAAGGAAAATGAATAGGCTAAAATATCAGATGCAAAAGTCAGAACCAAAGACAGCAATATCAGGCAAAAATAGTTTTTAATTAATAAGGCAAACCACAGGTGTTATGAATTAATTGTAAGGCAGTATCATTACAAATTGTGCAAAAAACATCACTAGTCAAATGAATCATAGTGAAACACCCAGAAAGGCTATCAATAAACAACTACTGCGCATTGCAACATCTGGATTTGTCGTAATATTGCCAGTAAAACAGATAACAGAGACTGAAAAGTCCTTGGTGGAACTGCAGCTTTATTTCAGTGCTAAAAGTCCCTATAGTTACACTTTTTCTAACTCGTTTCCTGGCATTCCCCACACATTCCAGCACTCCTCCTCCCTCAGAGGGTTGCTGTGGGAACAAAGTCAAGACCTCCTGACCAGAGCACGAAACAAAAACTCAGGCAAAGTTTAAAAGCACACGATCAAATCCTCACTAAGTTAGTCACTGCACCTCAAACACACTTAAGCAAACCCATGCATGCACGGTACTCTCTGAGACATCAATGCGATAATATCTAGTAAGCGGCACCTGTTGCTCTACAGCGACATCCTGCAGGCCCGCTTGGTCCTGTGTGCCGCGGATCCAGCTGATGATCTGGCCCATGTCTACCGGTGCTGAGTGTGTGACGGCGTCTCTGTGGCTCTGCTGTGCTGTCTGAGCTGTCTGAGCTCCAGCATGTTCCAGGCACAGGGAGCAGGGGGAGGGACTAGGGGGAGTGGTCAGGGTCAAAGGAGGTGTGGCTAGGGCACTTACTGGAGGCAGGCTCAAAAGGAGGGAGGGAAGGAGGAATGGCTAAATATGGAAGCACATGGAATGAATACCGCCTGACTGAGATGTCAGATACACTTTTAAGGCTGAATAGGAATAGGGTAAAAAAATTACTAATATATATCACCATTCTTCCCCAGTTGATTGATTCCATTAAGAATTGCAGACATTTTTTTTGTAAAACAAGCTTTCTGAAATGCAAATATTTTAGAGGGGATTTTTGAATCTCTTTTTATCACTTCATAAATCTAAAAAAAAAAAAAAACAAGTGTCAACAGCACAAAAAAATCACCATGTTTTTTTAAGAATGAAATGTATAAAATCAGGCAAATAAAAAAAAAAACTTTGATAAATACCTCTATAAAAACCTTCAGAATATAAGTAGGAATAAAAAAAATGTAAAGTTTGGTGTATATAAGTGCTACTGATTTCTGGTATAAAAAAAGGCTTTTAAAATGTATGTATTGTAATTAAAATCTACAGACGCAAATAGATAAAGTGAATGAAAATGTTGTTTGTCTACTAGTCTGAAAAGCGAAATAGCACAAATTCTCCAAATTGACCAGAGCAAAAAAAAAAAAAAAAAAAAAGTTTTTACCTGTAGTGACTTGCCTTAAAGCAGTGATATCCAGGGCGTATGTTTGCATGTTCACACGGTATGATCCAAAGGTAAACGTTTATGGCTATTTTTATGGTGCATTTGAAAGATGTGCATACAGACACTAAATTACCTGAACCAACAAATGAAACAAAGTACAAACTAATTGGAACAGAGGTGCTCTGACTTATAATAGTGACAGGGACTATATGTAACAAAAAGTGAGTGATTGAAGGCAAGGACCAGGGCAAGACTTCCTGTGCTTTAGTGGGTCTGGTGCCAAGTGAACCTAAGCTGAAGTATGCAAGCCAAACAATTCCCTAAAAATACTCCTAATCAGCATGAGTAACCAGCAAGAAGTCCCATTTCAAGGGAAGGACGCATGATATCTTTACATTGAGTGTCTAGCAAGAGCTTCTCAATCATCAGTTCACTGAATAATGTTTTAAATGTGCAGAGCTGAAATCAGGGACTTGCACTTACGAAATATTCGCCTAAAGTGCCAAAACACATTATGCTGCCATCCACCCCAAATGATGAGAACAAAGCATGCCTGTTCAGTGAGATGGGACTGGGTGTGAACATCCATAATGTCCAACCGACATCTCATGTTCAATCAGATTTGGATTTGCAGTTATGCGTGTTAGACAACTGAAGACAGCCAATCTGTGTCAAAGAGCTTTAAAGTTTTTTTATACCATGAGCAATTGGCTTACCTACAAACTCTATTTGGAGTTAATTCATTGCCTGAAAGTCATTAAATAATCTTTCAGAAACTTGTGCAATCAATGTTAAGTATAGCAAAGTAGCCTCAATTTGAAATGTAAAAATAAGTGTTAAAAAAAAGTGTTTTTCACTTAATAATTTCAATTGAATTGACTAAAAACAACAAAACTTCATTCTTGCATTACTGAGATTGGGCAGGTGATTTTTTTGTCCCCAGTTGAAAAGGGCCTGTCATAAAACAAGGTTTTCATGTTGCTTCAATGAAAGAAGCGAATCCTAATCTTCCATTTTATGTGTATTATTATATTATATGATCTGAGAATAATGCCATGTCAAGTATGTAATCTTTTCTTTTGCAAAAAGGTATGTTCAAAAAACACATTCCCTCCTAGCTTATTGCTTAATTTTACGAGAAATCAATCCTCTCAATTCTCACCACCTGACTTGGAAATGCTGACTTGCATTCCTGACGGCTTCATTTCAACATATGAAGCCTTAATCAACAGCAGCCCACTGAAGCGCTTAGCATCAATCCGCAGCATGATGTCCGATTGAGAAAGTCCAAAGGAACCTGATATTATAAACTCACATGGCTAATTATTCCCAGAGAGCTTCTTAGAAATACAAAAACGCTGCAATAAATAACAGCCCAACAGAAGGCAAAATATACTAAATTCAAATCTAAATTAAGAGGTCAATCCGTTTAAACATGAAACCAAAAGTAGGATAATCTCTTTCATATTTATAGGTATTGACAGAGGCTAAAATGTAAAGCTTTTAAATATATAAGTTGTTTTTTAAAGAAATTAAAACTTTTATTCAGCAAGGATGCATTAAATTGATCAAAAGTAACAGTAAGAATCAGTAACATTTATAATGCTTCAAAAGATTTCCAAGCGAGGTTATCACTATCAGCGAGTCAGCGACCCAACCCTGCAAGCCCATCTCTTCAATACCTACTACCAGCATTACTGTATAGGAGTGAGACATGGTCACTAACAACAACAAAAAATGAACAGAAACTCACTGTAACTGAAAGAGCAATGGAGCGATGAATGCTAAAATTCATGCAAAGAGATAAGATCACAAATACATGTCAAGCTTGAAAGATGTGATCATGGAGCAAAAAAAAAAAAAAAAAGCACAGATGGGATGTGCTTAGAGGGTGATCGATAGACGCTGAAAGTGACAACGACCACTCGGACGCCTACCAACTCGATGCTCAGATTCCACAAAACCTGAATGCGAACAGCCAGAGACAGACGCAGATGGGAGAAATGCTGTGACCTGCATAATCCACCGGAGAATAGGCCGATTAAAGAATAACAAGAAATGCTTCTTAAGCATCAAATCAGCATATTAGAATGATTTCTGAAGGATCATGTGACACTGAAAACTGGAGGAATGATGCTGAAAATTCAGCTTTGCCATCACAGGAATAAATTACATTTTTAAAATATAGTAAAATAGAATTAAATTGGAATAATGTTTCAAAACATTATTATTTTCATTGAATGTTTTTTTTTAAATAAATGCTGCCTTGGTGAGCAGAAAACTTTTGAATGGTAGTGTTAGTGTACATTTAAAAAGAGAAACCTAGAAACTAAAGCAACGATGTCCACACTTGAATAACTCAATACATAAAGGAACAAGCGAGTCTCAACCTTTCGCAGAGGAACATCCTGCATTTGTGCACACACGCAAACACACGATTTTTGTAAAACAAAAGGTTCGACAACACCCACATACCTTCCTGTAACATTCAGAAGCACTAAGGCTCAAGCTTTGTGAAATTGTGAATATTAACTGACATTAACACCTGAAGGCAGAAGACGACTAATTATCATTAATGGTTTTAAGCTGTTAAAAAAAAATCTCTGAACCACAGACATGTTTATGCATGAGATTATCTGTCAGACACTTTGCAGACACACCTGAGCATTTCTTCTGCGGGCTAACCGAGCGAGTTAAACCAGCTGTGTTATCTTGAGAAAACTCAGTTACATGTTCAAGCTTTTTTTCATTTATCCTCCTAAAATGTCCTAGCTGATATACTAGCTTACATTAGGCCTTGTACTGAGTTTAGTGGGCCCTGGCGTTGCCAGTCCGGTGACCGGTGCGTGTCACTGTAACTGGAGCTCCTGATGAGTTTTAGGATATATATATATAGTAACAAAATGTCGCTGAGAACATTTCACGACACTGTCACGGGACTCTGACACATTGCAGCCCAACCAGGGGTGTACAAACAAACAAGTGCAAACTAGCTATACAAAATCAATATATTTAATCCACTGCACATTTATAAATGCATTCCACTGTAGTTTCTGTGGGTACGGCTCTCTGAAGTAGATGGAGTATTGTGTCATAAAGGAATGCTGTTTTACATTTCCTGGGCTGGATGTGCAAACATGGCAGAGCTGGGTTATAAAACATTCATGGCTTTGGAGAGTTACAGTTTATATCTGTGACACACAAGCCTGATTGGGAGCAATAACTCAGCTGGACTGCAAGGCTTTGACTCACAAGGACTATTACAGTCCACAAGAGGGTGTCAATGCTCCATTAGAAGCCAAAACATGAAAAGTATATACTTGATCAATGAACTACAGGTTTCTTAAAGGTATAATTCACCCAAAAATGAACATTCTGTCATTAATTACTCACCCTCATGTCATTCCAAACACTAAAGACTCACACTCCATGACTTTTCCAGCCATTCATTGTTACTGGATACAGATACAAAACCAATGAAATATTATACAATGAGGATACCTATTAAACTAATGTTATTATAGAAATTAACTTGACTTTCTTGATTTTGCTAATTTGCATGACTTTCATTGCCTGGAAAGCACACGCCTAGAAATCTGATATTTCCAGGTTTTCCATGCCCGTGGGAACCCTGTAGCATATTTGATATTAGCATATTCTAATGTGAATTATAATTCCAAAACAACATATTAAACATAAAACTGTAAATGATGGCTTACCTGGAATCTTGAGGTCTGAGGAACACAGGCTTGTGTTTGCAACGAAGTGTCACCTTTCTAGAAAGAAATAAAGACAGACACAAAGAAAAGTGATTTAGCGCCCTGTCAAAAATTACAATAACCTAAGGGTTTAACATGTCACTACACCCAATATGATGAATAAACAACAATCTATCTGAGAAATATAACCCTACAGTCAAAAGCATCAACTGAGAAAATATTTTTGACATACTAGATTTTTTCCATTTCTGTAATTTCTCCTTGAAAATTACATTATAACACTTAAATGCTTATGTTACATTATAACATAAATTAACTAATTTTATTAGGCTATAGGGTTGACACTTTGATTTTACAGTTAGGTTTATCTTTTCACTGTACGCCATGGCATTCTTTGAGGAACTTTTTACAATTGCAGTGCGACTCTACTCCATAACAGGAAACTTTATAATCCATGCAAACACTTTAAAATCTAATTACAGTTGGCTTTATCAGACAACGTTACTTTCTTATAGTAACACATTGTTGTTGTGTTTTTTTTTGTAAGTGAGCCTGTGTGTAAAAGTACAACGGTCAACCTAATCCCGATGTGTTTACATTTGTCAACTCTGTAAAGGAAACTCCTTTGACCACCCGAGTTGTTTTATATTGTTTGATAAAGTTTTCTTTGCAGTTCAAAGCACGACGCGGATCTACTTACGATGCTCGCCCAATACGCAGCGTATGCCATGGCTCAATTCGCGTCGCTTAAAATGTTAAAAAAGGTCTCCTAATGTCTTCCTCGAGTAACGTCCGCCAGCTTCTTTCATTCAAGTGAGTTGTGCTCCTGAGTCCTGTCTCGCTCTCAGATAAAAGCCACTCCCGTGAATGTATGTGGGTACCAGAACATGATAATTACAGCAAATAATGATCGGGGCGGTTTTTCTTGGTTTCAAGATGTGGTGTAATCTTTTGCATTTTATTTTCCGATGTGAAAGGTGAAGCTTAATTTGCATTGCGCATTTAAAAAATGCAGATAGTCTAAGACCACAAGCATTCCTTTCTATTGTGCAACTCTGGTTATGTACAGAGTCAGACACAAATAATTGCTCAAAGTTAAATCAAAATGGAAGGTTTTTGGCTTTCAGTATGAATATGTTAGCCTTACTGTTATCTATAAGCGCCAAGCGTGCTCCAAAATAATGACAAAATTTGCATTTAGAAGATATAAGCATTCAAAGCTTAAAGTATCTCACTTCCGCCAATATGGATCAATTTTGATGACATCACTCTGCATTTCTTCTCATCAGATTTTATGTCCAATCAAATGCTCTCTATAACATAAAGCGTTATAAATAGACGCCGAAGCTGCGGCTGAAATCGGTCACTTGTTCAACATTAACTATTTTCTATGGTGAATGCCACATAGTCCACTATATAGGGAACAATTCAGACAGTGTAAATATGCTTTCCATTGGGGCGAATGAAGTCTGGTTTCACGTTAGTGTCACGCGAAACACCGCAGTGCGCACACAGTCTGTATCGGTCCCAGAGCCGGCCCGAGCCTTTTGGGGGCCCTAAGCAGAATTTGATTTGGGGGCACCTTCCACTACGCGGAGCCACCTGTGCTTGACGATTATTGACACAAATATCACGCAACAATGATACATTATAAATTAATACAGTGAGGTTATGTATAAATACAAAATAAAAACTTAATGAAAAATAGATAGCCAACTTAAATATTTTTTTTAAACTTTTACTTTACTCTTTTACTAACTCTATGAAACTTCTTAAAACAAACTGTCTCAAAGCATATCAAATAAATTATTTGCTAAAATAATGACAACTGAGAAATCAAAAACATAATAAGAGCAAGGGTTCAACAATGACAATTATTGTTGAAAACTGCAAAAATATTATTATTTCTCAACTGTCTCAATACAGTGTAACTGTCCACAAAGTCTTTTTTTATTAGTATTATTGTAACAGACTTTGTTAGATTGTACATGACAGAATCCAACAAAGTCTATTACTATAATACCGGTAATGATGTACTGGCATTCGTTGTGTGTATGCAATGTATTTTTCCCCTCTGGGCTTGCCGTAGATAGGAATGGTTCAATTGCTGCACAAAACATACCGTAAGTAATCATGCAAACATACTTTTATCTTGCTCTTTTTTTCTCCTCCTCTGTCATTTTCTTCGTTCTATTTTCGGCACCAGAGGGATACGTCCTTTTTTGTGACATGGCTTAACATTTACCACCTTAAACGCTGGCAGACGCTGCAGCAGTTGTAGGGAGGTATATTGATCATGAAATCAGAATGTTCTTTTATTGTCTTTAATTATTCATTCATTCATATTAATTCATTCATTTATGTCACTTGTTTAATTTATCAAAAAAAATATTTTTCGATTTTTCGACTCGATTGGGGGGCCCCCTGGTGGCCAAGGGGCCCCAAGCACCCGCTTAGTTCGCTTATGCCTCGGGCCGGCCCTGATCGGTCCAGAGATACGATAGAAAACGTATCGGGCTCTATTTGAATTCTGCACAGAATACTATATTTTAAAGCGATATGGAAGAGATTAGAAGGAGAAACGGTTAGGAGGAAACTGCGGCTTTACTGACCTCAATGGCTCTGGCCGAGCTGTGATATAAAGTAAATTCTATTGGCTGTTTAAAAAAAGGTGAGGAACTGTTCGATATGTCCCGCCCTGTCTTCCTGTTTCAGTGGAAATTACGTCAACAGATTGAATAATGCTGCGTGTTTCAAAGCACTTCAGTGGGCATTTAAAGGGTTAGTTCACCCAAAAATGAAAATTAAGTCATTAATTACTCACCCCCATGCTGTACCAACCCCGTAAGATCTTCGTTCGTCTTCGGAACACAAATGAAGATATTTTTGATTAAATGTGACAGCTGGATCACTCCTCCATAGGCTCCCTAAGGGAATGAATCCTGACGGCCCAGAAAGTCAATGAAGAAAATGTTTAAATATTCCATGTCACAACAGTGGCTCAACTATAAGTTTATCAAGCGACGAGAATACTTTTTGTGCGGAAATAAAACAAAAATAACGACTTTATTCGACTATTCCTTTTCTTCCTTGTAGGCCTGAAACGAGACTTCAAGAGATTTCCACGACGTATGCGCGAGAATTGCGATCTCCTTCAACTACTTCAGTTAAGTTCTCGCGCGTGCGCGTCGTGGAAATCTCTTGAAGTCTCGTTTCAGGCCTACAAGGAAGAAAAGGAATAGTCGAATAAAGTCGTTATTTTTGTTTTATTTCCGCACAAAAAGTATTCTCGTCGCTTGATAAACTTATAGTTGAGCCACTGTTGTGACTGTTGGGGGAGAGGCGGCGGGGGGGTAAAAGAACGGTGTCTGCTCTCCTGATCACAACAGAAGTGACGTAGATAGTGACGTGTGCAAAACCTTCCCCCAATTCTGCTTTTCACAGCTTCGGGCCAGTTACTCCGCTAAGTGCACTTTCAACAAGTGTCCACTTCGAGGAAGACCTTGGGCGTAGTGTGGGTATTGGGACAGGGCCGATTTGTTTGTGTTTTTGGGAGAGGATTCGTGAATGGCCGTGAAGCATGCAACTGACGCTGATAGGTCACGTGACGTGATAATGACAACATGGCAAACTTAACGTTAGTTCCTCCAGATTACACGCAACCGTTATTTTGAAATCGAAAGCGAGGCTCCGGTGGGAAGTAAACCGGAAGTGCCGCCTTTAATCACATTAGAGTCGTGAATGCATTGGCGTATTGTTGTGTTTAGCGTAGAAATTAGTTATTCTAAAAATGTAGCTACATACATTTCTTTCATACTTTAGACTATATACAGTGAAATTCATTTATAAATAAAAAAAATTATATAAATTATAAAAATTATATGAAAATTAATAATTCAGAAAGTAAAAAAAGAAGCAGGAACAAACTATATACATATCCTATATTGGTAATCCAATAGTGTAAATCGTGGCAGCAGCTTCAGGTTGGTAGCATAGACAGTATAAGAAGTGGACAGAGCCATCTCATTGGAACTCAGTTGAGACAGTTGAAGCCCGTTTTTAGCGATTTTTGAGCGCTTCCGTTCCTGACGCGCAGACTCAAACCGACTCAAACTAAGCTTGATGACGTGAGCAACCTGTCTGAGAGACGTTAATCTTCTAGTAGCTGTGCGTGAAAATGGCCAACGTTAATCTTGCAGAGACGGGGAACTTGAGCAAAGAGTTCTTTGGCGTGAGTGAGCAGGAGTAAGTATTCCGTTGCTTTTATGGACTCATTATCTATGGGCTTCTACCTTGACGGGATGTCCCCCCGATTGCCTGCGAGCTTCTCCTCCTGTCTGTACGGTAATTTCTGTACAGCGCGACAGAGAGTTGAGTGGTTATGACGCAATCGTTAGCCTATTTTTACAAAATCTGTTTCTACGGGGCCATAATGTAACATAGAAGGTAATGGAGCCCTTTATACATTGTCGTGTTTCTTTAGAAATAAATAATGGACAAATGGAGTCTTTAAACGCCTCAGATGTAAAGTTATTCGCTGTCAAAGTGACGCCAAAATGAATGGGAGTCAATGGAAATGCTAACGCAAGTGAAGTTCTGCTACAACATGGCGGCACCCGGCCGGCTTCAACTTCCGGTCGATGGACTACCCCCTTGGTTGGTAGTCCAAGGCATTGTTGTTTATCTTTACTTCCGGGGTTCTTCCCACCGGAGCCTCGCTTTCGATTTCAAAATGGGGGCTCGTTAAGTAACTTCATAGAGTGCCGAAGTGATGACGTCACTTTGTAGGACAACTCGGAAGCTAGCGGCGCATGGGTTCCCTCGATCGAAAAGCTATGCATTTTCCCCATAGACTTTTGGAAAATCGCAAAAAATAAGATCTGTGTTTAACAAAGAGTTGTGACCCTTACACGTTTTGTCTATCAAGATAATCTTTACAAGTTAATCCAAAATTTATACATTTTGAAGCCTATATAAAGTTTTTAAAAAACACAAGCAGACACAATAAAGTTTAAAAAACCACAAGCAGGTTATAACTGTGTGTTCTATGTCATAGATCAAAACGTGAAAATATTTAGAGGCTTTGTAGTGGCAATTTTAATGATATTCATTGATCTTTAGTAAAATATAGATGATTCAAAGAATGTCACATGTGTGTCTCTCACTTGTAGTGAGAGGATTCTGTTTATGTACCTGGGGAGGCAGAAGAGGGAGACACTCCAGAGAACAGACGAACAAGGACCTCTGACCTAGATGTCAGAAGGCCATTTGGTGCAGGGGAGCTTAGTGGGCCAACTTGTGACGTCTATGGAAAACTACTGGGAGGAAGGCTCTGGGGGGAAGAAGGCCTTGAAACTAAGATAAAAGCTAGTTCAGTCTGTCTGGGGGTGTGTCACTCTTCTGCACATAACAACTGTGTATTAGACTGCTCCTATTCTTGCAAGAATAAATACTTCTATTCTATTTTTTACTTCTAGCGAGGGAACCGGGAGTGCTAAAATGCTAACTCACTTCCGCGTTTAGGTCTACAGAGTGACGTCGTAACTTCGGCACTCTATTTGACGTCACTTATTCAAAATAAGTAACTTACTCAAAGGTATTTCGGATGAAGCCCTTGACTCGTTGTCTTGCTGCCTTATCATATATCATATCATCAACGTTACCTCACCAAACTGATTTCGGACAGGCTTCTGAGTCAGGGTAACGAATGATCAACAGCAAAAATGTAATGACTACAAAGGTACATTAACTTCTCGCAAATAATTACATCAAACGTGGAAAGCGTTGGTCAAAAATGTACATTTTTACACACAAACTGACCACCAACCGCAATTTTCATCTTCTTTTTTTCACAGAATGGAAAGCACAGGATAGTGGAATATCAAAGGCAGCGAACTGAACAAAGGATACATCTATGCTGCCTTCAAAAATCGATCAAAAGTTATCTCATGAGACAGCTGGAAGCTGACATTGAGACATTGGCCTTTGAATGCAGCCTCTGGAGGCAGCATTAGGACCTAGGACGCAACCTCGGTTTTGATTTGCTGAAAGAATCGGCTCACAAGAACCATTCGTTCGGAGTCAGATTACACTGGTTACGCTGAATAAATTGATTCACTAAAGAGAACCGGCTCCTTAAATCGTTCGTCATCCGTTCTGGAATCGGTCTGCGCAGCTGTATTTATTTTTAGCGCTGTAGAAAAGTGTAAACAGAATAGCAGAGCAGCTAATCAATGTACACTGTAGTTCGGTTGTTGGTGAATGCACCCTCGAGAACGATTAATAAACCTAAAATCTTTTTTTTCTTCTTTTTTTTTTAAAGGGTAATCTGTTAAGAAGAAGAGCAGTTCCCAAACCTAAACCATACCTTTTAACTTCAGGTCAAAAATATTTATTAATATTTATTTAATATGGCTAAATCAATCTGATTATTTTAGATTAAGCTACACCAAGAAAGGTACGTAACCCAATGCACAACTGCACATTTTAACTTCCGTTTAACGTTACAGAACACAAGTAAATTGTGTGGGGGGAAAACATACCTTGTCATTTTTCTTACGACCATGAGTTCTCTTTCTGCGCGGCATGTCTAAGGAATAAGATCACTGACTTTAAAAACACAACACAGTTCTGTTTTCACCAGAGATGTTCTTGTGGCAGTGTTTGCTCCTCCTGTGGACTGCATCAATCTGTGCCAGAGGCTTAAAGGAGGCACTAGTTAAATAGATGTGCACAGAATGTGTGAGTGTCAGTATGAATTTGCTTTTGTTTTGAGGCTATATTGCGTGGCTTTTATGTGTGCATGCATGCTTTTTCTTCAAACAATATCTGGCTTTCTTGGAACTTACTAATGACTTGTTTGGACTTATTTAGATGTTTTTACTATTTTTATTTATTTATTTTAATGTGCTGCGTATGTTGTAGGCTATGCATGTTTTGCTGAGGCAAACAGTGCCACGCCCCCTCAAACGCTTCTTTTCTCTTTCCCTTCCTTTCTTAAAGGGGACCTATTATGCAAAATTCACTTTATGTGTTTAAACACAGATATGTGTCCACAGTGCGTGTAAACAACCAACCTATAATGGTAGAAATCCACCCACTCCTTCTTTTATAATCCCCAAATCATAAACAGTCTCCAAACTAGAGGTTCCAGAATCCCCGCCCATGACTGGTAATGATATGCCCTATGCATTGACGTCACATTCCCGCCGGAACACGCCCCCTCAGCTAGACTGAGTGGCAAAAGAGCTGCTGCGTGACTGGATTTAATAGGGGAAACAGCGAAAACGCGAGTAAAACAAACGATTATCAGTTGGACTTGATAGTGTTCCTTACAACTAACCAAAGATCCAGTGATAGGCTACATGGATATTGACATGCTGCCAGAAATCGTGTTTCCTGACATTTATATGTGCCTGATTTCGACGCCGGGGAAAAGCAAATTTGCCTGTGAACACTATATAAATACAATATAGGTAGATATAGGGTATGATTTTCCCTCAAAATTCAGCATATTGACACAAAAAGATACTGCATTGCAAATCCACGCTTCGCTGGCTGAATTCCAGAGGTTTCTGTGAATTGCAGCAATCCATTTGCTTCTCTTTTCTGTAGCTTTCTGTAGCTGTGTTTTTAGTGGAATTCACGCTGAAAACCAATGCTGCCACTCAGAATTTTTGCCACTCAGTGGACGTAACCGCAGTCAATCCGGCCGACTGTGACGTCACATGCATACCCTGATTAGCATATAGATATCTCCCTGAGTGAACCACAGCAGTCCGCCATTTTTGTTTCCTCGCTGAAGCAGCTGGAGATATAGCCTACAGTGTCTGAGCCACAAATAAAACATTACAAATGTTCTGCTATTGGATGTACCAATGAACATAAGAGTCTCCACAGACTCCCGGCACCGATCCACTGAGGACACTGTGGTTTAATTTCATTTCTGAGAGAAATGTGCCGAAGAAAGTTGCTAAAGTGTTATAGGCCTATATTTGCACAAATCATTTTACACCTGCTGCTTTACAAACGAGGGTCAGTTCAACGCTGGATTTGGACAAAAGTTGTTTCTGAAAAGATTTTTAGATTAACATGACAGTAGTCGATGAGTTGAATCAACTCCACAACAACTACATACATTTATCCACTAACCATTCAGAAACATCCAGTTGGATTCTAAAAGTTGTAACCTCTTCCTGAGTCTTCCGACTCTGGTTTGAACTAGTAAGGCTTAGCACCACTACTTAAAATTTCTGACATTTTTCCTGCGTGTTTTTTTTGGATCCAAAGCAGGAGCTGTAAAGGCCCCGCCCCCTTCTGGAAAGCATGAATGTGAGCTAATACTTTAAATACGTTTTCTCTATATTCTGACACGAAATAGGCTAATAGCTTTATGTGAGGAACACGGCCCTATATCAAAAGTTTTTGGAATGACATGTTTTCTCTGTTTGTCTTTCTTTCTGGTTATTGCTTTCCTTAGACACACACAAGAAAAAAGAGAAACCCAGCCATCATCCCCTCCTGCGTGAAAGAGGCTCTGTGTTTTTCACCAGAAAAACAACAGATATTGCAGGAAATTCTCTTGAAAGATCTCCTGCCAGCATTCTTGAGCAGTACTGTTTGAACACTCCTTATATCTTGCTCGGAGCTGAAAGAAAGCTGCTGGTGACTCACACAGGTGTGACACAATTTTTCTCTTGTTTTTCACTTAAAATAGTTCCCCCCCGCTTCAGTTCAGTTCCTGTGACAAAATGACTGATCCAAGCTACAATTTTAATCTACTTTGCCCGCAAGCTTATACCCAAAGTGGCAGCAATAGATTGTTACTCAAAGCTATCTATCATTAAACGGCGTGGTGAGGCATATTAAGATCAACAAAGTTTCTCGTACCTGCGTGACTCGTCATGTACATGTTCTTTCGCAAGACAGTTTTGTTCATTAACCGCTAGGCCGCCGAAAGTTACATAGTGCACCTTTAATTATGATTTGAATGAAAGCTATTTTATCAACTATTTGTTTATGGTAATTCATTCGCTTAAACAAATTATCAGGCTAATAAATAACGTTCTTTATGCAGTTCTGCTCACATGCAGGCTACAGCTGTTGGCCTATTTAGGTTCAATACTACCCTCTGTTGGCGCAGATCATTTTTTAACTGACCCTTATAAAAATTTGTGTTATGGTTGATGTACTACAAAATCATAACAATTAAAGATTTCAGAATTTTTCTACAGTTAATTTGTTTGTTTGACCGGACTGTCTGATTACCACAGTTTCTCTTAACTGTAATATAATAATAACTAGCTAACATCTAAAAACAATATATATAATTAATGTTAAAGTCCCCTTGTAGTCAATCATTTTATCCCTTAAAACTCATTTGGGATTACCAAAATTACATATTTAAATGTTTTTTCCTTGAAAAAATGTCTTCATGCCTTAAAATAGCTTGAATGTAACTCTTCACCCTTGCCTCATTTAGTAAACACGGTTCTATGAATATGCAATTTAGCCCCGCCTCCACTCACTCACACCAGCTCAGAGATCCACTCCTTGATGATCACACGTTGACGTATTAAAGCATATTAAAAACAACACATAGACATTTAAACAAGATTAAAATCTTGATGTTTACCACAGGGGGACTTTAGGCCACATAATGAACAACAGTTGCCATGAAAATCCAGCAGGTGGCGTGCTTTTTTTACTTACCAGAGAGTTTTCTACCTTGCAAACTGATGTCATTAAATAGATGCTACCACTGACATTTACTATTTATAGTGATCAGATCGTTAATTTAATCCAAAATCCCCAATAATAATAATACAATTAAAATAAATAAATAATCAAATGATAAATAATTCAAAATATATATTCAAAAATATATTTAGACAATTTGCATGGACTATGTTTGTATACTATGACTATATTTTTAACAAAATAGTACAATAATTGCGTACAAAAATATTGTTTACTGGACAAATCATTTCTATAAAGAGGCCATCTGTCTAATGATTTAAGATTGTGTGCATGAGGCAGGTTGTGTCATGATCAATTATTTTGTCCACTTCTGCCACCTTTTTATTTACATCATCATCCTCTATCGGTTTTCATTTCCCAGCAGTCTATAAAGTAATCAGTAATGGCAGCAGCCAGGAAGGCAGTGTGACTCATTCGACACAGAACACCCTGAAGTAGAGAAGTGAAGCACATCCACACTCAGATCTGCTATACAGGAAGTGTCCAGAGTGGAGCCATCATGTTTGCAGGAACCTTTAAATGCTTGATAATTACAGGCACCCTGTGACAGTGATAACATTCAACCACACAAAGGCACTAGCGGCCTAACCGCCACCCGTTTGGATGAGTGTGTGTCTTTATCTGTGTGTGGATAAAGGTCCTCCACCTCAGATAAGATAGAAGGGACACAATCATTTAAATGGGGCCGCTGGCTCGTCTCTCTTTAAATCATTCAGTTCTCAAGGCACCACTGTAGTATCTATTGACCTCTAGTTCATGAAATCAGCGGTTTGTTTTGTGTCCATGCTAGTGGCTGGGAGTATTGATTTACTAAAGCCAATTAGAAGAACAAGTCTTTCATTCTGCAGAATCCTATAGCAGCTTGTCTTTACCATAGACTGTAAAAAAGGTCTTTACCAATAACATTTACGTGACTTACATGTACTTGAATGTCTTCACAATCACAACCAGGAAAATGCTATTTAATTTATTTAAATGACAAGAAACGTTCAACGTTGAGCTATTTTATTATTTGCAATCTGTAATTTACATATCAAATTGACTGACCAATTTGAAGTGTTGTTATTGTTAAAACTAAAAGTTATTTTTGTTTTTTAAAATAAATGAAAAAAAAGAAATATATTTAAGCAACTTAAACTTTAATGAACAACTAAAACACTTAAACAAACTTTAGAAATGCTGCCTTGAAATTTCTAAAATGACCAAAACTAAAACTGAAATAGAAATCAAATCATATATATATATATATATATATATATATATATATATATATATATAATATATATATATATATACATATACGATAAAAAGGACAAAAGCACACAAAAACTTAAACTAAAATTAAAATGAAAACTGAAAAAATAAATAAAATAAAAGCTAATTAAAAATCTTAGTTAATGCTAAAGAAATAAAGCTAAAATAATAGAAAAAAAATGTTGGGGTATCCTAGGGTTATTCTCCTGGCATTTTAAAGGTGAACTAAGTAACTTTTTTACCTTAACCGAACAGCTTTGGAGTCATTGTAATGTTTATATTACTGATTTCGTTTTGAATGGTGGTCGTCTCGCACCCCCCTGGTGCCTGCTGTGAGCCGCAAAACCACCCTTGCAACTTTGGGCCGGCGAGCCGCCGGCCTCAGTGTTAGGAAGTATCGTGTGATATCAGGTAACGAATTGCTTTACGGCACTGCACGCGTACACGCCCCCATCCATTCAGTATCGGGCTAGCTATAAGAAAAAGGTAACGCTAGATATTGAATTCTTTAACTTTTCGTAATGGCTTATGTAAAAAAGAAGAAGAAAGCTCGGAAATCTTTGTCAGTGGACCAAAGAAAGAGGAAACGGGAGACTGACCGAGCGAGAAGTCAGACTAGAGTTAAAGGTGAACTGTGCAGGTTTTTTACTGCAACCGAACAGCTTCGGAGTCATTGGAATGATTATATTACTCTTTTCGGGTTGAATGGTGGTCGTTTCGGACCCCCCTATCGCATGTGAGCGAAAAAACACACTTGCAACTTTGAGCCGGCGGGCCGCCGGCCGCAGCATCAGGGAGTGTCGCGTGATATCAGGTCTCGCGATGTAACGAATTGCTTTACGACAAAAAAGATCTGATAAAATTCTGATAAAATAAGCATCAAACAGAAATAACCCGGGGCACATACAATACAGACTGCCGACAGTTAAACAGGGCGCGCACAGCTCTTAAAGGGGCCACACCTTATTTCAACTCGTTACAGCTTCCATCCTACTGAACAGGTACCGGGGTACAGGGCGAGGGGATCAGGCCGTGAGTGCAGAGCCATTTCTGCGTGAGTGCTACGACAGTACAAGTACTCCACAGCAACTCTAGGGGTCGCTGTTTGACAAAAACGGAATTCCTGCATAGTGCACCTTTAAGGCAATTAGCATGAAGTGTAATGGACAGTAAATAATTAATGTCGTGTTTTAGGGGGGTGTATTTAGTCCCCACTGGATGTGGCAATGGTTGTCAGGAAGAGTACACATGATCATACAGTTTAGATTCGTCATTGTGGTGTAAGTGAGTCTTTGGAGACGTTACAGGAAAAACATTCGCTCATCGTTAAAATCTGTTTGTCATTTTCCAATATTAAAATCAAGAGACCAAATGGTCTTTTCATTCCTGAAAGAATCACAGGTTCAAAGGTTAAAAGCCAAACTAAAAGTCTCCCAAGTTATTATAAAATATTTGATTGACTTTTCAGGTAAAACACAGCAAAGATGTCAAAGTTTCTGTTACTAAAAAATGTGTTTGTACTATAATTTTGCAAAATAGGTTTTAGTGGAGAGTATATGTAAACATTTTCCCTATACGTTTACTGTCATGCTCATGGGAAGAGTGTCACTTTACACTCTCCTTGTTTTGAAAGGTCATGGATGACGTTCAGAGATGTGACGGGCTCACGGATGTCACTGTTCTCGGCTGCAGGAGCAATTAGCCTTTAGGTTAACAGACTCGTGTGGTGGTTTGAGATATAGAAATATCTCAGATGTTCAGGTGACCTTCTGTCAGCACAGCAGATAAGAAGAACCCTCACAAAAACTGGAAAAACTAGTCTAGAGCACCATTTCTTCTGAGAGGAAATGAGATGCTGCCATTTTTTTTCTTTTAGCAATGCTTGCTTTGACAGTGGCAACATGTTTTTCCAGCATAATGAGCACCACATTTTTCAGACGGCCTGTCAGTTAAACAATTCTTAAACAATTCTCAATTCTTAAAAAGGCAACATTTTAGTGCACAGCTCATCCTGCAGTGATAGCAATGTCTTTGTAACAATGCTAGCGACTGCATGTTCTAGCAATGTGGCAGCAACTTATACAATGTAAAAATGTGAATAAAAACATGAAATGTATATTTTATTTTATTTTTATTTTTTAAAGTTTTAAAGTCACCATGAAATCAAATAATTTTCATGGAATATTGCCGTATTTATTATAAATGATTTATCCATGCACACTTTAAAAAAAAATGCATTAAGGTGCCCTTTGTAATGTTTAATCAAAATATCTTCCCCTCCCTTTTGCAGTGACATCTCTTCTCTGATGAGGGACATGATGATGATGATGATGCAGGACAACCTGTCACTCACATGACATCACATCAATAGCAAGCCACACCCGTCCAATCAATTCCCGATGGACAAATGTCCCGCCTACATTTTATTCTCATTCAAGAAGCTGTTTCACTTAGATATATGTCACAAATGGGAAGAATGAAATGTAAATATAAAGTATTATATAAATAATAATAAAATAATAAAAAATTTAATAAAGGTATACAATTTGTAAAAAGAAATGGTCAAAACAGCCAGAAAGCCATACAATATTTTGTGCCAAATATTAAAGGAATGGATAGATAAAAAAATTACTTTGCACAAGCTCATAAACATATCAAAGTTCAACATTGAGAGGAGCAAGTTTTGTTTTAAAGGTGCACTATGCAGGAATTCCGTTTTTGTCAAACAGCGACCCCTAGAGTTGCTGTGGAGTACTTGTACTGTCGTAGCACTCACGCAGAGATGGCTCTGCACTCACGGCCTGATCCCCTCGCCCTGTACACCGGTACCTGTTCAGTAGGATGGAAGCTGTAACGAGTTGAAATAAGGTGTGGCCCCTTTAAGAGCTGTGCGCGTCCTGTTTAACTGTCGGCAGTCTGTATTGTATGTGCGCCTCGAACACCACATGTATACGGCGCCGGGTTATTTCTGTTTCGTGCTTATTTTATCAGAATTTTATCAGATCTTTTTTCCCGTAAAGCAATTTGTTACATCGCGAGACCTGATATCACGTGACACTTCTTGATGCTGCGGCCGGCGGCCCGCCGGCTCAAAGTTGCAAGGGTGGTTTTGCGGCTCACATGCGATAGGGGGGTGCGAGACGACCACCATTCAACCCGAAAAGAGTATTATAACCATTCCAATGACTCTGAAGCTGTTCGGTTAAGGTAAAAAAATTACTTAGTTCACCTTTAAAGAATGGTTACAACACTAATGACGATGTAAAAAAAACAAATCTTCACATTTGGCCTTTCTATGTGTGAACTCCCCTCCTCGCTCTAAAAAATAATTCTGGGGACCTGTTACAACTATTATTTATTGATTTAATTCAACCTTTTAAATTGCAAACATTATTTTGAGTTTTGTTGATAATGGTAATCAAAAATAATGGTGATCGTTATAATGGTGATCAACTTAATATTGTGTGTAATTTAAACTCAAATTTCTGCATTAATAGTTTTTTGTAAAAATGTAAGGTTTAGTAACTTGATTTTTCTTGATAACTTGGAAAGTGGGCAGTAGATTTCTAGTTCCCAGCATGCTTTGCATAAGGAGAATAAATGTTGAAATTAAGTGTTATTTTGTTTGTTTTTAGGGAAGCGGACGACCTGTTAGTGTTTAATGCTGTTATGTTTGACTTTTAAAAGAGTTTCTGTAATGTTAAAGTTTCGGTTACCATTGTGTTAAAGAGTAGATGACATAAAGGTAATCACTACATTGACTCTTTCAGCAACGACTGTGCGAATGCCAGTGACATAATATCTAAATGTTCCTTAAATTCACACGATAAATAAGTCACATTTAGCATGTGCTATGATAGCTGCGTATTTTACTAAAATAGATACAATTAATTAGTTCCAGGGCTACAACTCAAATAGTTGGAGTGAGCTAATTATTTTAGTCAACTTAAAAAATTGTGTTCATGCTTCAAATTAAGTTCCTTTAACCCTTAAACGCATACCTCGGGCCTTTAGTGACCTGTGATGTCATTCACTACCCTCCTTCTCATAGACATCAACCCTTAGTATTCCTCAATCAATTCATTATAAACAATATAAAAAGAAAAAAATATATAAAAGAATGTAATTTCATTTTTAGAATTGCATTTTTTGTAAAAAAAAAAAAAAAATTGTATAGGGTCGCTGACGACCCGAGGTGTGTAGCGGTGCAAGTAATTTTTTTCTGCACAACAAGAATTGATGACTGACTAAGTGCAATTCAGCTTTATTCCACAAGGTGGCAATGTCTGATACACAGTGATGAAGTGACGTTTCACTCATAGTTACCGCAGGCAGAAAACAAAATAATAGGCAATCAGCAAAGTATCATCAGCAAAACTTGAAATGGCTCAGTGATTTACTGCAGAGCAAGTACTGAACGCAATCAAATATACTGTCACTTGATGGTGGATCTGGTAAAGAAGCTGTCAGCGATCAAAGTATAGATTTTTTTAAACATGTTGAAACTGATAGTTTTGAGAATATGTTTGAGATCGCAAATATGAGCCAGATGCTGAATGTGAAATGAGCTCTGACGAGGACAGTGATGATGATGGTATAAAACATCTGCTTAAACCGAACCCTTCCAAGCTCCAAAATATGATTTATTTTATTCTTCTGTAATTGTTACTCTAAGAGTTTTATATCATTGCGACAGGTAGAGGTCCATCCGTGTTAGAAATAGATCCGTGTCGCTAAAGACCCTAACATGTAATAATGATTGACGAAACATTCATGCATTTAAGGTTTAACTCAGTGGAGTTTGTTGGTTGAACACAATTTCATTAGAAGTTGTCATAACTAAAAAAAAAAAATGGATGCAAACTGTTCAACACTAATTTGTCAGTTTTCTCTGGTCTTTTAAATTTTTTCTTATATTCTTTCTATGCATTCACATAAACATTGCATGTTTCTTTTAATTGGCTATATTATTTGCTATAGAAACGAGCAGTTCTACTCAACCTTAGGGAGCCTTGTGCCTTTGAGAGCTGCTATCTCTCTCCTCTCTCTCTCTCTCTCTCTCTCTCTCTCTCTCTCTCTCTCTCTCTCTCTCTCTCTCAGGCTACTAAACAGAAACCCAATTACCGGCGCAGGACACACCAGGCTATTACAGATATATCAACAATGGGGGATGTTGTGAAACTGTTTTGCAGGATGTTGACTTACTGCACTTTATAGCAAAAAAACATTATTACGCTCATGTACAGGCAATAAAGTGTGAAGTCCATATCGGCAAGTGACATGTTGATAATTTGTCCCAAGCTATGGGCTTTACAGGTTAATTGTGCAGTTTTTCTCCTTCATGTTTTTTGCAAAATAGATATCCAATGCTGTCATCGTGTGCGATAAATCCGGCTGCAGCTGGCCATATTATACGATTAATTTCCTTCAATATTTGTGTCACTGATATGACACTGAGCACTGACAGCAAGATAGAGAAGAGAGATGGCGAAGAAGGAGAGAAAGGTTTCCATGACAACTACACATCCTTGACAAATGACACACTTTGAGGACAAGAGTAGGCGATAAGAAAAGAATGTGTGCATGCATGTGAGGAAGAAAGAGAAAGAGAGAGCGAAGATTAGAATACCTGGTCTGAGTCAGAATATCATTGACTGCTGGCAAGAACTGCTGTTTTATGAACCATTGTATACGGTTAGTCGTTACATCAAAGTAAAATAGTTATTAAAGGGATAGTTCACCCAAAAAGGAAAATTCTGTCATCATTTACTCACCCTCAATTGTATGAATTTCTTTCTTCTGCAGATATTATCTTCATGGAATCTACTATGGAAGTCAATGGGGTCCATCAACTGTTTGGTTACCAACAAAATATTATCTTCAAAACATCTGAAGATACTATCTGAACTATTCCTTTAAAAAGAAACCAAAAATTGATGCACCTCTTGATGGAAAGAACATCACAACATTTATTTCAATCAAGAGGTGTATCAGTTTTTGGTCAAGATCATGTATTGACAATGCAAGTGTCCAGCACTCTGTAAAGTCTCCTCCAGCACATCCCAAAGACTTTCAATGAATTTAAGATCTGGACTCAGAGGTGCCAATTCATGTGTGAAAATGATTCTTCATGCTATTTCACAACTATTCTTTCACAATTTGATCCTGATGAATCTTGACATTGTCATCCTGGAATATGACCATGATGTGTCTTCCTACATGGTTATTTAAGAAATGAAAAGCTACACACTCCATCAATTAGGGTTACAAGAAATACATATAACATGCTAGAAACATAATAATCACTGCAATAATGACATAATCATAGACCCTTAAGCATTTGCCTATTTACTTTAAACTTTAAGTTTAATTTCGTTTAGAAACAAGGACCAAAGCCACCTTTTCTTGCTTCTATTAGGAGGAGCTGAAGTGTCTTACGCGTCAAAAATACACGGCCAGTCCGTTGAAGTGTTGCACATGTATTTTCACCAACACACAAAAAAAAAAAAAGCATGAAAAATCCTTGAAATTCTATTTTTGAAATTGAAAGCTAACTTCAAGTAAATTCTTCAAAGAAAACTTCAAGGAAAATATACAAGGACAACTTTGAGTAAAAGGGTGAAGGTAAAAGTCGGAAAAGGGTGGCTTGCTCACTTCAGGTTGGTGGAGAAATCCTTCCTCAAGTGGAGGAGTTTAAGTATCTTGGGGTTTTGTTCACGAGTGAGGGAAGGATGGAACGGGAGATTGACAGACGGATCGGTGCAGCTTCTGCAGCAATGCGGTCGATTTACCGGTCTGTTGTGGTAAAGAAGGAGCTGAGCCGTAAGGCAAAGCTCTCGATTTACCGGTCAATCTACGTTCCTACTCTCACCTATGGTCATGAGCTTTGGGTCATGACCGAAAGGACAAGATCCCGGATACAGGCGGCCGAAATGAGCTTTCTCCGCAGGGTGGCTGGGCGATCCCTTAGAGATAGGGTGAGAAGCTCGGTCACTCGGGAGGAGCTCAAAGTAGAGCCGCTGCTCCTCCACATCGAGAGGGGTCAGCTGAGGTGGCTCGGGCATCTGTTCAGGATGCCTCCTGGACGCCTTCCCGAGGAGGTGTTCCGGGCACGTCCCACTGGGAGGAGACCCTGGGGAAGACCTAGGACACGCTGGAGAGACTATGTCTCCCGGCTGGCCTGGGAACACCTCGGTGTCCCCCCAGAAGAGCTGGAGGAAGTGTCTAGGGAGAGGGAAGTCTGGGCATCTCTGCTTAGACTGCTGCCCCCGCGACCCGGCCCCGGATAAGCGGAAGAAGATGGATGGATGGAACTTTGAGTAAATGCAGTACAGGAAAACTTTAAGTAATTTCTATACAAGGAAAACTTTAAGTAAACTCTATACAGGATAACTTCAAGTAAATTCTTAAGTTATACTGTACTGCACATAAAACAGAAATAAGATGAGAATAATAAAAATACAAATTGACCACATTAAATTGGCTCTTACATTTCCCATGTAGCTTTTACTATATTTGACTGTTTTTATGGTTTGTAGTACAGTATGTTTTATTTAATCTCTAGCTACATTTTTCGAGTAGCCATCCCATTACTGGTTTTCCTTTCTGTGGGCATTAAGGCTTATTGACGTAAAACCTTCCAATCAAAAGATGATTACCGATAGATCAAGCGGACTGCACAATCCATCGCTCTTTCATCAATGAATTTTACACTTAATTCATCTGCAGCAGTTTAAACACTCACACACACTGTTTACACAGCCATCGTGGCGTCCGTGACGTCTTCTGGTCTGATTCAGAGTGTCCATTATTCCATCAGACCTTTCATTTCCTGTTGTTTCACCCCATCCCCCTCCGCAGGTCTTGGTTTTACCCCACTATATGCTTATTGTTCATCCACCATTTGACGTTACCGAGTCTCTTAATGACAAACTCCCAGCTGTTACGGTGCAGTTTAGATGAGGTGGCAGTAATCAGATGTGAGAGATTATCTCAATTGGCTGATCTGGTTTTTCCACATTTGACGTGTTAGTGTGCATGTTTGATCAGTGAAGCCTTTTTAATTACACAGTAAATTACCAGGAAAAAGGAGCGTTTTGCATGACTGAGTACTTCCGACACTAAGAAAATCTTTGAGTTCGAGTCTGTGGTTTGCGCAGTGGCAGCCCGCCAAAGTTGATGCAGCAAAGATAGATGGTGTAGTGGTCTTACAAGAGGAGGACTCTGTTTTCTGTCCAACTCTCCAAACCCTTTTTAAAGAATACAAACATGCACGTCACTCATGAACCTTTCTATACTCTTCCTCATCTATTTCCAGGTGCAAAGTCTAACGTATTTGGTGTTTAATGCAAACAGGTGTTGCTAGGTGGACGTGGATGAGTGAAGCTGCTTCAGCAAATGGACTGTTTGCTCAATAGTGCATCTGATAGGCCTACTCTGAGAACAGAACTGCGGATTTATTTTCATACAATGTCTGGCTGTTTGTTAGCATTCCCATTCATCTCAATGACAGTTGATTGGTTGCTGAATGACACTACAAGAACACACACGCCAAGCCTCAATAGACCCAAAGAAAAAAAAGATGAAAATGAAAACACATTTATTGGGAGATATTTAACAAGATGTTACAGATTTTAAAAGTATGTGTTCCATGAGAATCACAAACCAACACAAACCCCAAACCCATAATATTTACATACTGTACAACATTCATATTTAACGTAAGCCTATACCACACACATAATAGCTGTTTTTATGCAAAACAAAGAGATCGAAGTTTTATTCAATAGTATTTTGATTATAGGTAAGTTAATAGGCTAACACAAATTATTTGTTAAAGTTGCTCCAAGTTTTGTGACATAGGCCTATTTCTATACCTGCCTATTTCTACATAGCCCTTATTTGCGGCCATGTTGCACATCAACAGGCTCCTTCCAGCGTCACAACTTGGCGTTTTGGGCATCACCACACCAACAACTGCAAGTTTTCCATTTTAAAACACTTCTTAGTCATTCGTGTGCTCGGAACGCGTAAATATTTGACTTCACTTGAGGCCGCATAAACCATGGAGCCAAGTAATGTTAAATTTACCCGGAAATGCTTCAGTGGCCTGGACTCGGGTAGGCAAACCGGTAAAAAGCTGAAAAATAAGGATTGTGTTAGCATACACCAACTTTCTGTCTGCCTTTTATAAAGTGAAACGTTCTTAATAATGGCTATTTTAAAGTTGCCTTGTCCTGTTTGTTTATTTCGAATTCACGGGCAATTCCACAGAATTCAAGCCCAACTAAATAGGCTAGAGCTGCCACCGATATACACCTGTATAACACCGTTTATTCAGAGATACCAAGAGCTAAAGTGTAGGCGGGAGCACTCTAGTGACATGCACAGCTTTATTAACTCCGTACAACAACTGGACATGTGGCACAAAACAAAAGATGCTGACATCAAAAGAGACCGGTGTCTGTCTCAACATGCTCAAAGTGCACTTCCAGCCTCTCTCTTTAATACAAGCACTTATTTTGGCACGACACTGTGCCTCGTGTTCATCTAGAGTGAACTGAGCTTCGATAGGTCGCTCTGTCTGGGTCATTGTGACAATGATTGAATAAATCTGTGAGATTATTCATGAGGGTTTGTTCTTCACGGTCTTCTTGGTATTCATACACAGGGCTGTATCTGGTGGGAATCATTCTGTGGACCACAGTTTTTAAATTCTATTTGTGAAAATCTAGAGCCCCGAATTACTCCCTACAGCCGTATTCATACATGACATATAACAGTCTCAAGGTCAGTAACTAAGTGTTTTAGAAATATTACATATTTGGAATTTCTAATGAAAAAGCATCGTTCAGGTCAAACGAGTAACCCTTGATAATCATTATTTAATTATCATTGTTGTTTTAATCCTTGTTAAGGTGTGTAAACTCATCAAAATATTATGTCATAAGTTGTTGTTGTTGTTGTTTTGAAAATGGTATAAAAGCTAGGAAACTTTTTATGCATTAATTGCATTTGTGTTTCATCGCTTTATTTTAAACCAAACTAGTAATTTTACTTTCCTTTTTTATTTTTCTATTTTCTAAAAAGCTTTTAAAAGATTTCTTGAAAGATCCTGTCTTTGATCTATCTATCTATCTATCTATCTATCTATCTATCTATCTATCTATCTATCTATCTATCTATCTATCTATCTATCTATCTATCTATCTATCTATCTATCTATCTATCTATCTATCTATCTATCTATCTATCTATATATCTATCTATCTAAGATCCTGTCTTTGATGCATCTATCTATCTATCTATCTATCTATCTATCTATCTATCTATCTATCTATCTATCTATCTATCTATCTATCTATCTATCTATCTATCTATCTATCTGTCTATCTATCTGTCTATCTGTCTATCTGACAAAACATATGTTTAACATGTTGCCAGATTTCTGTATGGGAATGCATATCATTGGTGTTTAATATGGATATGTCTTGCACACGCAGCTCGTGTAGTGGAGCTGTTCAGCGCTGCGGTGCTGAAACGTTCTCATCATGACGCAGACGGTTACGTCAACTATTTAACAATTAGCCTACTGAACAGCCGCTCCCTTCTTATTTTTCATTATAAGTTATATCCTTAAATTTGGATATATCTTCAAGTCGATTAGGATAATGAGATATTAATTTGAACAGATGTAAACTAGTCAACGAGATTATAAAATCTAGCCCAAAACCTCCGAGGGGTTCGCAAACATATGAGAGCAGTATTGCCCTTGTAATTATTCTAACAAAAGCTTCAATTCCTGCTCAATTTCTAAGCGTAATAATGGTCGTCGGCTGTTTATAGAGCGCTTCCATGCGCAATTCACCCCGCCCGACTCCCCCGGGACCGGAGCATCCTACCCCAGGTAGAAATTGACGTCAGAGCGGTTCGTAATTTGACGTGTAAACATCCCTTCCCCTTCCACGACTCTCTCATTGGTGGCTTTCCATGCGCGTTCAATTACTCGCTCACACTGCATCAGAATTAAGAGGCGAATCTAGCGTTATCCAAGGAAGGCTTTTGGAGCTGGACTGATATTTATTGTGTTTACATAGTCTGTATTTATTTGTTAACTTATTTCTATTTAATAGTTTTGTATTCGTCGTGGTCACCCAGATCCTTTTTAAGTGGTTGTAATTGATTTGAAATGGAAGAAAGATGTCGTCCAATCTTGCTGTGCAGTGTTCTTGCGCTGTTCTGTGCGCTGGTGTCCTCCGCTGTGGACAGACAGTATCTGAACGAATGGGCGGTGGAGATTCCAGGAGGATCCCACAATGCGCGATCCATCGCCGACGAGCTCGGATACAAATTAGTCCGACAGGTAAGTCACACCAAACACTGTGTTTTTCAGGGTAAAGCACTTGCCTCACACACATCTGTACCTGTATCAGTGTTGCATGCCGTTGTATATTCCCAGTATGTTGTGTAATGCATTTATTCATAGCAACACTGTTGCTTTGCCGGATCATATTTGATCTGTTATGTCGATATGAATGTGCATTAGAAAAACGTGTTTAATCAGTTGCCAGAACATTTGCTTAACCATTAAACACTGAAGCATCTGCTGGGTGATGGTTGAATGTGCTTTGCAACTAGGATGCTTATTATTTTTGTATAGGCTAATATAGATAGTTAGATCTGACATCTGAATTTATCTTGATTTTTTTTCTTTAAGCATTTAACTCAACAATGCAAATTGTAGATAGCAATGAAATATTTAATGCAATTTCTACATTTGCTATAATTCAGACATGCCACAGTGTCAGCCTATATAGTTAAAAATTCACCTGTTGTGTCAGTAGTTCTCTTAAGACGGTTTTATACATGAAAAGAAACTCAAGAAAACCCAAGTAAGCTGCTATGCATTTTTAGACCTATAATAATTCTATTTTTTTTTTGTGAAGTAGCTTCAGGCCGACTAGACGGGAACTGCGTCATTATGACCAGGCTTAATTTAGCTCTAAATATGAACCGTTCTCTTCAGTCAATTCTCTCTTTTGTTTGTCTGCAGATTGGGGCGCTGGAAAACCATTATTTATTCAAGCGGGACAGTCACCCTAGCAGGACCAAAAGAAGTGCGGATCATATCACCAAACGTCTGTCGGAAGATGACAGGGTATGTATGAGACTTTTCGAAAGCCCTAACACTGCTTTCTTTCTATGTAGTAGATGATAAGCAGATGGGCATTTATTCAAAAACTCATCTGAGATATCAATAAAAATGATGTATGTAGGCTTATGTCATGTGTTTTCATAGTTTGATATTCACAAAGAATAAATAAATCATTCCTATTAGCAACAGTTTGAATGTGATTTTGATGTAGGAGATGAAAAATAAATGTTTTGGACTTGGTTCTGAATGGCACCTGTGGCTTTTCCTTTAGGTGTCCTGGGCCGAACAGCAGTATGAGAAACGAAGGGCCAAACGTGCCCCGCTGGGGACAGAATGTAAGGACTGTTCGGTGGACAAACTCTTCGACGACCCCATGTGGAACCAACAGTGGTATCTAGTGAGTCTCGACATCTTAATTTTCCTTTGTCAAAAGCGCTGTTTGAATTTCTTTTGCTCTGCAACATTTTCAGGCAATGATTCCAGAGGTATTTTTCTCATTCATTTTCATAATTTGTAAAGTTCTAAACCTTGATGTACTTCACTAAAATAATATGGTGTAGGATTTATTTTGAAATAATTTTTTCACTCGGAAGTTGCTAAATTTCACAAAGATGTACACAAAATGGCAAATAACCATTGAATTTGACATCACACTTTTAGGTAGAATGACTGAAAGAGTATTTTCTTGTAAAACGGAACGTAATCTTTAATTTACAACTTGGAAAAAGCATTTTTTTATAGTGCCCACCTCTTTTATGAGAGAATGAACGATTCATCCCATGAAGCATTGTGAATGATGTAATCAAATCAGAAACAATAAAAGTATTCACTATAAATCATTGATTATATAAGTAATATATATAAATATATATTAGTGCTTTAGAAAATGAACAATGATTAATTGCATCTAACATAAAAGTTTGTATACATACATGTGTGTGCGTGTGTGTGTGTATATATACTGTGTATACTATATATATTATATATTAAATGTATGTGTGTGTGCGTATAGTATACTGTATTTATTAGTGCTTTCGAATAATTTTCAATTAATTGCATCTAACAAAAGTGTGTATATATATGTGTGTGTGTGTGTGTGTGTGTGTTTGTGTGTGTAATGTATGCTTTGTATGTTAGTTTGTATACTTACATGTATGTATGTAACTTTTATGTTAGATGCGATTAATCACGATTAATCGTTTTGACAGCACTAATATATAATATAGTTGTATAAATAATTTGAGAAGGTATGGAAACTCACTCGATTACATTATTCGCAGTGTTTCATAGGAGTGGGTGGCCAGTCCTAAGGTGTTTTCTCTAATTCTCATTTCCATGGTAACAGCATGTTAGTCATTCGGTAGAAGTTGAAATCACACTAACTTGTCTACTTGTCTTATATATCATTGCTTAAAAACCTCAAATGACAGTTTGACTTGAGATGTTCATGTGTTCTCGATAAAAAATAACAATTTCCAATAGTAGAACCGATGGACTTGTGTGCTCAAATGCGGAACCCATTAATATCATCAACAGCTTTGTTGTAAAAGCCATTGTAACAATCCTTTTTGGTGAATTACATTTCCTGTCTGTTGGCTTTCAGTACGGGGTCAGTTGTCCCTCTGGACTCGAGCACTATGTGCTGTTGAAGCCCAGTGTTTTTAAGCTTTCAGAGCTCATAGTATGGCTAAACAAAAATTAGATGGTAAAGGAGAATGCTTCTTAATCCCAAACAGCAGAAGAGTCAATCACACATTAGTACCAATTTACTGAAACACAATGGATTGATGGGTTTATCTTATGGAAGCCAAGCTCTTAATGCCAGAGAATGGCTTCCGTACAGTCACAGATGGGAAGGATTCAGCTGGCTCTAATATGGATCACAGCTCATGGTTTATATAGCAAGTCACTCTAATAAAATTGAAAACCTCCATTTGCATTTCCGACTGAGGGATTAATTTTTTGGACAAACATTTTACTCTAAAACGCAATTTAGCGGTGGCATGAACCGGCAGTGACCTTTTGTTCTTTTTGCTTCAACAAATTTCTGAACCTCTTCATTCCTGTGTCGAGCATGTTTGTGTGAGCGCCGCCACCTCTTAACCTAATAGCTCATGAAGTTCCTGTCCAGTTTATTTTAAACAGTGCCTGTCACTAAATTGAGCTCATTAGCTGATGTCAACCTCTCCGTTTATTCAGAATCAACTTATGAGACTAACAAGATGAAAGTGATACAAAGTGAAAAATAGAGTTCAACTAAAAATCCCATTCATTTGATTTTTAAAGGGGTCATATAATGATACATGCACTTTTACAAGTTGATTGTACTGAAATGTGTGTTGGCAGTGCCTGTACACAAACATCATAAAGTGATAAAAATCCATCCAGTGTTTTTGTTTTAATCTCCTTATATGTTTTCCCCTGTCTCAAATCAAGCCGTTCGATCGTGTGACGTCACACGGTCGGACGCCCCTCCCACGATTGTTGATTGACAGCAGCGTTTCAACACAGACCCGCCCTCGCTCGTGAGCGAGCTGTCAATCATAGTCCGCGCGCACCGGCGCTGTTGATATGCTGGAGCTCTGTCTAGGAGCAGAATGGCGTCTAAGCGATTGTGGTGTTCTGTTCTTGGGTGTAATAACGAACACAGTCATTTTAATGTTCCTAAATCCGAACCGCTTGAGACGCAGTGGCTGAGTTTTGTTTTCGAAGGGAATATTCCCCACGAGCAACGTCAATGCTCTCATGTTTGCAAGAATCATTTCACACACCAGACTGCTTTATAAACGAGGGTCAGTATAAAGCTGGTTTTGCTAAGAAGCTGCTCCTGAATAAAGGATCGGTACCAACTATTCGTGTTCCTGCTGAACCTCCAGAACAACTGAAGTGAGTTTAACGTTTTATTAACCTTTATATTAATATTTATATTAATCTTTGCAAATCGCTTGCACGCTTCACTATGAATGCGTCGGTTTACACTCAGGGTACATGTTTTCAAAAACAGGCATGTTTTCTATGTACGACGTTCTCAATATAATTCATAATCCCACGTCTATAATGAACAACGCGTTATGGTTAATGTGTTATTGTGTTACAAACGGTGTAGGCACAGAACAGAGAGGCGGGGTGAGCAAAGCTCATTATCATTTAAAGGCATATGCACTGAAACGGCGTGCTGAAAACAGAGCTGTTTTTGACCAGGTAAAATAAGTGTTTTCTTACAATACTAATGAGAATTTTTAATTAAAGTATATTACAAACTTTTAATTTAGACCCTAAAGAATCATATTAGCTTGTACAAAAATGGCATTATATGACCCCTTTAACAGTAATGTATGAACCTTTTGAAGCAGACCTACCATGGGCTCAAAGGTTGTGAAGTGATGGTATAAGCTACTGTAAAAACCACAACTCTGTGATTTTTACTATTAATAAAGATGAATTGTGCCGAAAGTGCTTAGAAGTGACCTCTCACTCCCATGAAGCATTGACATAGCTGTTTCCCTACTATTTGAATTATTTTTTTAATGTAATTTTTTATATATGTGAGATTTAGCAATATATTATTAAAATGCAAAAATATTGTTATACAGTATTTTTTTTCTTGACTATAATGAATATATTTCAATTATGCATTGTTTCTGATTAAATCATTTCGTTTGCAAAGCTTCAAAGAATGCATAGTTTATTAGCTAATAGTTTTAGCTAGTTGGTTTTTTTTCATGTTTTTGCTTAAAATTAAAGTTTGTAATGCTTTGATTCATCTCAGAGGTTGGTTTGGTTTGGCTTCTAACCCTTTTTAATGCAGAATTGAGAAAATGAACAGAAAAAAAAAAATGCTTCAGAAACCAAGGCTGCTGAAAAGTGGGCGGTCTCCTTGTGCTCCATTGGTCAATTTGAGTGATGATGCAGTGAAGGCAGGTGGTTAAAAAGGGACAGAAAGAATGACGTTCATCCTTAGGAGATGAAAGGGTAGATAGAAAAGAGGGATATGGATTTATGGAGGAGAAAGACGGCTCGGTGAATAGATTACATTTCACCAGAGAGGACTGCTGATAATTCAATTAAAGAGATGACTCATATCATATCTTTCTTTCTCTGTATTGAAAACACTGTGTGGTTCTATTTGTATTGTATCTGTGTACATGGAACATTTTTAGACGTATCGCTGTGTTTGACTGCATCTCTTTTGAGGCAATGATCAAGCTAGAGTGTTTATGCACCTACCCATATCTGAGACGCTTAGTGAAAGTTCTTGACTCACTTAAAGGTGCTATTGAGGTGGTAGATGAGTGACGTGGGGTTTACAGCCCTCCTGAGGTTACGTTGGTTTTGATTGTGCTATGTGGCAGAGCCGTCATGTGTGGCGGGTCATTTCTTTCACTCCCCCTTCCCCCTCCTGTCTTTCCAGAGAGAGACCTCAGCTATGAGTCATGCTTCATGGTAGTGTTACTGCAGCGTCTATGCATAATTCGTGAGCAGATCATAGACCTCTTTCTTCCTCTCTGTCCTTTATTCTATCACTATTATGCTTCAAGAAGCTTTGGTACATAACTATATATACTTTATAGCTGTGTTTTGAATAAAGTGAAAAGATTTTTTTTAATGAACAAAACATTTTCATTATTTTCCAGTTAAGTGTTTTGTGAAGCACTTTTAATAGCTTTCTCCAGCCTCCAAAGAGCAATTCGAGGAAAATAGCCTAGGCTGTGTGGGACAAGCGTACGTAGTGAATACGCCCCTTCTCTAATGGAGTAGGTGTTTTAAATCTGCGCAAATTTAACTAGATATCTGCATTGTGAGCAAACAGAATAGACTGGAACTTGTTGTTTTTGGATTAACTGAATAGATTAGGCATTATTGAAGCTTGTAGTTTAGGCCATTTTTGTCTTTTTTCCCCTTTAGTTTAGCAAGCCAGAAGTGATGGAAGCCCTTTTTTCACATAATGAAGAGAGAAGTCATTGACATAAAAAGCTGAATTTCTTTGTCGTAATTATGATATATGCCATAGCCTACCTACGTATGATCTCATAATTTCGACTTTGTATCTAATAATTTAGATTTTCTGTCTGACTTTTTATGTGATCATTTTGACTTTATATCTCATCATTTCAACCTTATCTCAAATTCAGACATGGGATAGTTATGACATGAAAGCATTAATTTTATTCTTTTTATTTGTATGAATCACTCAATACTCAAAAAGACTCATTTGTGACCACTTTCTATATGTTGTGGGCTGTGTCTGAAATCGCCCCCAATAGCCTTAAATGGGGCACTATTTGAGGGGACACCCATTTGTAGTGTCAGAAACCACAATGGACGTAATCAAGTGCACTCATTCGATCCCACCATGCACCGCAATAACGAGTGTACAACCGATGTACGTTCAACGTACGTTCATAAATATATATATACACTCACCTAAAGGATTATTATGAACACCTGTTCAATTTCTCATTAATGCAATTATCTAATCAACCAATCACATGCCAGTTGCTTCAATGCATTTAGGGGTGTGGTCCTGGTCAAGACAATCTCCTGAACTCCAAACTGAATGTCAGAATGGGAAAGAAAGGTGATTTAAGCAATTTTGAGCGTGGCATGGTTGTTGGTGCCAGACGGACCGGTCTGAGTATTTCACAATCTGCTCAGTTACTGGGATTTTCACGCACAACCATTTCTAGGGTTTACAAAGAATGGTGTGAAAAGGGAAAAACATCCAGTATGCGGCAGTCCTGTGGGCGAAAATGCCTTGTTGATGCTAGAGGTCAGAGGAGAATGGGCCGACTGATTCAAGCTGATAGGAGAGCAACTTTGACTGAAATAACCACTCGTTACAACCGAGATATGCAGCAAAGCATTTGTGAAGCCACAACACGCACAACCTTGAGGCGGATGGGCTACAACAGCAGAAGACCCCACCGGGTACCACTCATCTCCACTACAAATAGGAAAAAGAGGCTACAATTTGCAAGAGCTCACCAAAATTGGACGGTTGAAGACTGGAAAAATGTTGCCTGAGACATTCAGATGGTAGAGTCAGAATTTGGCGTAAACATAATGAGAACATGGATCCATCATGCCTTGTTACCACTGTGCAGGCTGGTGATGCCACGGCCTACCTGAGCATTGTTTCTGACCATGTCCATCCCTTTATGGCCACCATGTACCCATCCTCTGATGGCTACTTCCAGCAGGATAATGCACCACGTCACAAAGCTCGAATCATTTCAAATTGGTTTCTTGAATATGACAATGAGTTCACTGTACTAAAATGGCCCCCACAGTCACCAGATCTCAACCCAATAGAGCATCTTTGGGATGTGGTGGAACGGGAGCTTCGTGCCCTGGATGTGCATCCCACAAATCTCCATCAACTGCAAGATGCTATCCTATCAATATGGGCCAACATTTCTAAAGAATGCTTTCAGCACCTTGTTGAATCAATGCCACGTAGAATTAAGGCAGTTCTGAAGGCGAAAGGGGGTCAAACACAGTATTAGTATGGTGTTCCTAATAATCCTTTAGGTGAGAGTGTGTATGTATATATATATATATATATATATATATATATATATATATATATATACATATACAAATCTATGCGCAGCTGAATCCATCCATTTTTCAAACGGCTGGTCCAATGTGGCTACAGCGTAATATCATACAGGTATAAATTCCTTTTTACTTGATTATTAAATTAATTGATTAATTAAGGTTCATACATGCTAGTTTCCACGACAGAGTTAAAGATAAATCTTTTCATCTTACTACTGGAGCTGCCAGTTTGCTATGTTTGTTAAAACATGTCGCAATTTTATAGTAGCCTAGGTTATATCTAAAATTCATCTTTTTGATTTTTGTTATCTTGTTTTTCATGAATGTATTTTACAACAATACAAAGAGCAATGTGTAACGTTTTACCAGATTTAGTGTTACACTTATTGTCTCTTATTTTTTCCCCACTAAATGTTTTTTTTTCACTAAATGTTCAGATTTAATACAATTATTGTGCACTCATGATTTTTTTCTTGACTAAATTTTACTGCTGAATTAGCCACTAATCTAGTTTATAGTTCATTTTTGTCATAGATTATGATCATATATTTTTTTGATTTGTTGTTTTTCTTTATGATGAAGTTGTCTGTATTAAGTAGATTGTGTTTAACACACAAAAGAGTGATTATCAGTTCAACACACAGAATTATAGAAATTCTACTTGATTTAAAAAAAACTGCGCTGGTATCGGATCGGTATCGGTCGATATTCCGAATTTTTGGTATCGGATCGGATCAATTCTGAAAAAGATGATGTCGGTGCATCCCTAGCACAAACTATGCAGAAGCGGCAGCCCTTCCTGCGCACTCTGTCCGAATTCACTCACTTTTTTCCCATTCACTCCTTCAAGTGAACTATATTAGTGGAGTAATGTTGTCACGTTCGGATACAGAGGATGAACCCAATCGCAAACAGGATGTTTGACAAATAGTTTATTTACAAAAACAGGAAAAACAAAACCCACGAGGGGGCAAAACATAGACAGGACACAAAGAGAATAAACTAGACTATAACTAACAATAACTAGACAATACTCTGGAACAGGATACTCACAAGATATTACAAGGTCTCAAAAACTCACAATGATCACACAGAGGTAAGGATCACAATGAACCGACACGAGACAGCAAACACAAGGAGATTAAATAGGGAACCAATAAAGGGAACAGGTGATACTAACTAGACAATCATGACAAACGCGGAAACAAGGGGACGGGGTTAAGTAACGAGACACACAAGCACATGGCCCAAACCAAGGACCATGTGTTGTACACAAACATGGGTCTGCCATGTTCCTGTCACAAAACTAGAGAACTCAAGCACAGGATCATGACAAATGTAGGGAATACTGAATGAGGCTATGGGGCGATTTCGAACACTGCCGTGATCTACAGAAAAAGTCACTGAGTGAATCAATGAACTAATCAGATTCATTTTGTTAAATAGAATCAAAAGATTAAATTCACTACAATTAATCCAAATCCTAATAATCCTAACTGGATGGCAAACTCTGCTAATACATTTGACACTACTTAACTGCATTTTATATACTAGCTGCTTAGACTGTATTTCCCAACACTGTGCAGAAGCTCTCTGATATTTAATTATCGGTCAATAAGAAAATATCCCCTCATGGTCTAGTATGGACTGAAAATACTCTCCACAAACTAAAAGGTCAGCATGGGCGATTATATCGCCGGCTTTCATTTTCAAGCAAACAGCTTTTGTTGGAAGGGTCAGTGGATGTGTCATACAAAGAGGCTTTTGTCTTTGTGAAGAGGTTGAGAGTACCTCAGAATGTTGAGTGGTACTCAGGTATATGACGCTGAATTACTCACATATTCACTCAGCACACTTAAACTGTCTTTCCTCATCCTCCCCTATCAGCAAGACACCCGGACGTCTTCATCCCTCCCCAAATTGGATCTACACGTGATCCCGGTGTGGAAGAAGGGCATCACAGGCAAAGGAGTGGTCATCACCGTGCTAGATGACGGCCTGGAGTGGAATCACACCGACATATACCCTAACTACGTAAGTGTGTCGTCATGCAACGCCTACTCGACTACCATCCGTAAACCTCTGCACTGTAGTTTCCATGCCAACGGCTACCCCTTCAACCGTGCAGAGGATTATCCATAGTGACACCTACCACGACACAAGCAAAGCCATTTGATGAGGACTTCCAGTGTAGAAGGCCACAAACAAAAATCTCACTCACTCATTCAGAGCTATTTAAAAATTCAGTCTCAATGCGTGCCAATTACATAAGACTGCAGTGAGCCCAGCGTCCCTTTTTTTGCAATAGAGACAACTCATAAATCACAGGATAATATCAAACATCTGTCTCCTATTAGGATTTGAGTACATAGTAGCATCAGCCGTCGCTCTGCTGTTGGCTTGTTTACAAACAGCAGTCTTACAAAAAGAAACCCTTAAAAGAGAGCCGTGTGTGTCTGATGCTGGCAAGTGTGGCAATGACCGCTTAATACAGACTTATGTCTGCGCACACACTCACACTAAATAGAAATATACACCGAAAATTAGTTTTATTTGCATAAAATTCAAAGTGTTTTACAGGTCACTTAAAAAAAAGCTAAATATAAACTAAATAAACAAGAAAAATAAAGTAGGTAGTAAAAACCAACACAGTAAATATAAAACTATAAAGTTTTATGTAAATAAGTATGCATCTGTAAACACTGTCACATGAACTCATAGGTTTCTGCATTCACGCCATGCTGAAATTTCCATAATTATGAAGTTTTCTTACAATGTATTCTGTTTGGCAGCATTTATCCCAAACTACGATTCACGTTTTGGGCCAGTTCACACAAAACACGTTTTTTGCTTTTAAAAGCATGAAATCCAGAGCAGTGTAAAAAACAGCAAGGTCCTAAGACATGTTTTTTTTTTAAGTTGAATTTATCTAACTTGAGCGCTTTGTTTTTAGAACATTGTGTCATGCGCGAGATGCTGTAGAAGAGGCAAGCGCGCCTGTCAAAGACGTCCATTGTAGCGAATAAAAAACAATGGAGAAACAGCGCTGTGGACTACACAAACATGTGTGGAATTACTTTTTTGGTTATGAGACATTTTATAAAAGCTTAATTGAATTTCTACGTTTTGAGCATTTTCATAGAAACAAACAGTTTTCTTAGGACATGTGTGTGAACCGCCCTGAGTATAATCTTAGTTGTAAAGTTGTTCATTACAGTAATTCCGACTATGGGAACACAGCATAATTCGGCATTTATTTATGATCTTAGAATATAGGGCCTAACATATTTTTATACAATTTGGCATAAAATTAGTGCTTTCAAATCAATTAATTGCAATTAATCACATAAAACATAACATAAAAGTTTATAAATATGCGTATGTGTGTGTGTGTATATATAAATAAATATATACAGTACATATACTGTATATTTATGAAATTTTGTTAGATGCGATAAATTGCGATTAATCAATTTGACAGCACTAGTAATGTACTAGTAAAACTCTTTGCAATTCAGTGTAAATTTTTTTTTTTTTTTTTTTTGCAATTCAGTGTAATTAGAAACAGTAAGAGTAGTGCGCTTCTAATCCATCTCTCTTTTTTTGATACACTACATTTCCTACACTACTAATAGCCTATTTGTTCTGTGCATGCTAGAAAAAAATGTCTGCAATCATTGAAACCCTAATAATCTGCTCTCCTCAATGTAGGATCCTGCTGCTAGCTATGATTTTAACGACAACGATCCTGATCCCTTCCCCAGATACGACTCCACCAATGAAAACAAGTGAGTGAATGAATCTCTATACTCTTTAATATCTCCAGATGAATGGACAGAAAATCTCAAGAGATCTTAGGATCATAACTGCTGATCCAAACTTTTTTTAGTTTTTAGCCTTTCAATTATCTTTAGAACCACATGCAGCGATAAACTGATTAGTGACTGGGAAATGTTACAAGCCTTGGACTGTCATAGTTGTTTTTTGACCTCTTTAAAGAGATTTTCAGATTTATTTAACATCATACTAAATCTGTTCAGGGAGAATTAAACCAAGCTGGCATTGCTTTCCATCTTTAAGCTCCTATGAAAGAGAACTGACAGTGTCAGTAGGTCTGATCTGAGAAGGTCTGTTCTCCATCAGGGAATGAGTGTAATCCATTCCAAAGGTACCTAACCTTTACATACCCTTACATAAGAGGATCAGAATCCATGCACATCTATTACTTGTAATCAAAGTGCATACATGCATAATCTAATATGCATTATATGCATTTAAAAAAAAATATATATATATTTTGTTTTGAATTAATTGTTTAATTAATCAAATTAATCCCATATTACAATACCAGAGGAACGCATAAATAGATTACAAAAATGACAAGGTATTATACTGTTATACACACACACACAAGCACGCACACACACAAATATATATATATACATATATATATATATATATATATATATACACACAGTGTTTTTTGCTTTATGTACAAATGCAGATTAGTGTCTCACATCATTAGTTCCTCAGGGAACATGTCAAATTTAAGTATTTTACATTTGCATACAGGTCAGAGAGCATATTTAATTGCAGTAATTTCGTGATGCGTTATTTAATAATAAATCAACATGATAAATTGACAGTCCTAGTGAAAATGAAGCTTTGAAACAGAAAAATAAGTGGTCATGAAAATAGAAACACTCATTATTCTTCATCCATGTGATTGTGTGTCTATGCCAGTGAATGACTAGATAGTTTTAGAATGCAGATAGTTTTTTGTTTTGCTCACGCACACACACACAAACACTCATAACACTTATAAAGGCACATGCAAGCTCATTCAACCTCTCGCCCGCCCATATCAATATATTCTTTTGTCAACTGTGCTCAAGGTGCTTTGATGTGATTGTCTGTACCGTGTTAGTGTTTCAGATGATGGTTATTACAAAGGAGGGAAACAAATAATCATTAACAGTTTTCAAGAGAAAACATTTTCGCAAATTACCCCCTGCAAAATGTAATGTAATTCAACAGTTATCCATTGTTAGTCTAATATTTGACATCAGCCACTGAGTACTATTTTCCTTCTGTGATTATTACAAATATTATTGGTGATTGCTAAAACTAGCATTATCATTATTATTGCTTACACTCAGGATAAGGCATATGAACAAACCTAGCATCATCATTAATATTGATACCCATAGTGCATGATATGATGTCTCAAATCATATGGCTTCTTAAGAAAAGATTGCTTTTATAAGAGACTGGACTTTTGATTTTCACTTGACAGACAATTAAATGGTTAGAAACATCTCATAAACTATATCCTGTGTTTTGGACCAGTAACCCCTTAGCAACCACCCAAAATACCTACCAAACACTAGCCACCACCCAGAACACCTTAGCAACCACCTAGCAACTATCCAGAACACTAGCAACCATCTCTTGGCGTATTCCTTTTGTCAGAAGATCAATGAGAAGGATTTTGTCTAAGGCAGCAAGCCCTCAATTAGCTACAAAGACTCATTTGACTTACAGACTTTAGAGCAGATGGGACAGGGAAAGGTTGGGTCGCTGTCGTTGGGTACTTGGGCAGCCAATTCTTTCTTTCGTTTACGCTTCGCTTGGGCAGTTTTCACTCTGTGTTCTTCAAATTCCCCGGCAGCCAGATCTATCAGGTGCCAGTATCTCCCAGTCTTGGGGTTAATATCAGCTTGTATTAACTGTTGCTTCAGCTGGTCCTTATAGCGCTTATGTGGGGCTCCTCAATTTCACTTGCCCTGGCAAAGTTCCTCATAGAACACTGCTTTTGGCAGCCTCTCATCATCCATGCGTAACACATGTCCTGCCCAGCGAACCTGACATAGTAGCAGCATATTCTCAATGCTTGGCGAGCCTGCTTCTTCCAGAACTTCTGTATTTTTCTTGAAGTCTTGTCACTGAGTTTCCATAATGGAACAGTGACACTGTTGATGAAAGCACTCAAGCAGGTTGATGTGCTTTCTGTACAGGACCCATGATTCAGAACCACACAGCAGAGTGCACAGCAGGCGCAATGAGCGGTTCTGCCAGCCACATTTTTGGAGGGGGCCAAAGGAGCAGGCTTTGGCGAGTCTCTGGTCCACGTCCTTGAATATTGTTAAATCATTTGAAATGATGCTTCCCAAATAGGCGAATTGGTCCACTGTGTCCAGCGGATGGCCATTGATGTTGATCTTGGGTAGATTATAAGTGTCTTTTGTAGGCTTCTGGTAAATAACTTCAAGCTGATAGTCAGACCAAATGCAGCAACCACCCAGAATACCCTAGAAACCACCTAGCAACCAGCCAGAACCCCCTAACAACTACCTAGCAACTATTTATCAACCACCAAAACACACTATTGTCATGCAACCACCCAGAACACAAAAACAACCATATAGAAACCACACAAAAGACCCTAAAAACCACAGAGCAACCAGCCAGAACACCTAGCAACTGTACAAAACACCAAAGCGTGTAGTACTGCCCTAAAAACCACTAAGACCTTAGCAACCACACACCAGTCCCCTATGTAACCATGTTTGCAAATCTGTGTTGGTCCACACATTTAGATATAATGGGTTTTGAACATGCCAGCTATATTAAATTTGGAACTGATTTGTAACCCTATTCTCTGTTGTTTCCCCTTAGGCATGGTACCAGATGTGCCGGAGAGATTGCCATGCAAGCAGACAACAACAAATGTGGCGTCGGAGTGGCCTTTAACTCGAAAGTGGGAGGTGTGTTGTCAAAATGTGTTTGTCCACTTTCTGTATCTTTTTTTAACCAGTCAGGTGTTTGTATTCAACAACGAGATGACAACATGATTATATAACAGCACTGACCTGTACAACCAGTCATACAAATACAAAACCCACCTGTCCATGTCCACTTGGACATATAAGCGTTAGTGAGTCATAACATTACAGCAGCACATAATCGTCACAATTCAAACCCAATGAACAATTGTACAGTAGATTGTTTTGACCTCTCCATGAAGGTTAATCTTTTGTGCTTTCCATCTGCAGGAATACGAATGCTGGATGGAATCGTAACAGATGCCATTGAAGCCAGTTCGATTGGCTTTAACCCTGACCACGTGGACATCTACAGTGCTAGCTGGGGCCCTAACGATGACGGGAAGACAGTGGAGGGACCCGGGCGTCTGGCCCAGAAAGCTTTTGAGTATGGTATCCAGAAGGTGAGAAGTGTGGGAATTGGTTTTACTGGACAAAATCTAAAACTACCACCCAGAACACCCTAGCAACCACCAGAACACACTAGCAACCATCTAACAACCATTCAGAACACCCTAGCAACCACCCTGCTAATGCATTGTGCTTATGGCTTGGATCGCTTAGCACAAACCTGTTATAATCTACTAATCTTTAAAAAATTGTTTTCACTCCAGGGGCGTGGTGGGAAGGGCTCCATTTTCGTCTGGGCGTCTGGTAACGGTGGCCGTCAGGGCGACAACTGCGATTGTGATGGATACACAGACAGTCTCTACACCATCTCCATCAGCAGTGCGTCTCAGCAGGGTTTGTCTCCGTGGTACGCTGAGAAATGCTCCTCTACGCTTGCCACAGCCTACAGCAGCGGAGACTACACAGACCAGAGAATAGTGAGTCTTCGCTTATACCTTTTCTTGCTTTTATGATCTCAATTATTATATTGCTTTTGATTTCCCTTGTATCAAGTGACTGGATTTCTCTTTGGGGATCAATAAATTATTGCAATCAATTAGTGCTGCTTACATAAAGGTTTGTTAATATAATATATATATATATATGTGTGTGTGTGTATGTATGTATAGATAAGTATATATATATATCAGTATATATTATTTAGGCTATGTTACAATCGATTAATCGCGATTAATACATTTTAAGGCACTAATAAAAATAGATTGTCTGACAGTTTTGGGTCTTTTTTGGTTGGTGTGTTTGCTTGTTCTCTATTGGGTTTTGTTATGTTGGCATTTAATCTTTTATCTGGTTGTCTTGCAGACTAGTGCCGATTTGCACAATGAATGCACAGAGACACACACTGGCACGTCTGCATCTGCCCCATTGGCTGCTGGGATATTTGCACTGGCTCTGGAGCAAAAGTATGTCAAGCATCTTGCATTTTGTATGTTATATTGTTTGTAGGATTTCATTGGATTTACATCAGTTTTCAAAGTCAATTAGAGTCGAATAGCATATAAAATTTCCACCCATTTGGATTACACATTAATAAACATTTTAAATAAATTTAATGTCATGCATATTTATCAGTCATGCATGAATAAAAAGTTTAGGAAAACGGGTAAGATTTCTGCACTAATGTCATAGTTTATTACTCACTATTTGCATATTTTATTTTATTTATTGAACTAATCATACTTTCGGAATGCAATCGATGAGAATAAGCATAAAATGGATGGAAATTTTATTTGCAATTCAAATAAAAAAATGTATCTTAAATGTAGGAATAAATATTGTTTGAGTGTGCATTTCAATAAAAATTTGCATCTAATCTCTTGCCCTCCACTCTAGTCCTAATCTGACCTGGAGAGACCTTCAGCATTTGGTGGTTTGGACGTCTGAGTTTGACCCCCTGGCCAATAACCCAGGCTGGAAAAGGAACGGAGCTGGATTGATGGTCAACAGTCGGTTTGGGTTTGGCCTCCTGAACGCCAAGGCTCTGGTGGACCTGGCTGATCCCAAGGTCTGGAAGCATGTTCCGGAGAAGAAACAGTGCATCGTCAGAGATGAGACGTTCCAACCAAGGTAGAGTTTAATGAGTTTGCTTCCAAATGTTAGGCGCAGAAAAATCAGCTTTTTTCAGCAGAGACAAGGCAGTGGTGTTGCACCTCACGCATGGAAGACGAAGCCAGCCTGATCTCCTGCCATCTGCTACTGCGCTCAGCTATGGAAATTTATTAATAGACACATTCATTCAATAGATTCCGTGTGTGTCTGTGTGTGTGTGTGTGTGCGTGCGTGTGCATTTATGCCCATCTGTTAGTTCTTTACAACAGCTTTTGTAATTCCTACAGAAGGATTTAATAGGAAGATATCTTTTGGGAACCTAGAACTGGAATCCATTCCGGTTTTTACTCAATTACCAGAGCGTTGTTTTTCCACCTACATTTACGTCATAACAACTCTAAAGACTGTGAAGCTTTAGTGTTCAGACAAAGGTCAGCTAGAAAAACTGCATCTGAACAGATGTTTCATTTTCCTGGAACTGAATTTACCTATAACCGGATGTCCTAATGCAAATGTCATAACACACATTATAATGTTGTTTATAGAATGCCACACAATCACACACAGCACAAGCTGCCAGTTGCGAAGCACTTGGCATTTTTGATATTTTCTACACCTTATTTAAAACACTGTAGAATGAGAGTCCGTCCATCCACCCATCCCTATCCATCCGCCGTTGTTTCACCATTTGGTGCGCATTATCACCATGGCTCTTGTTTGATGCAAATTCTGTGCTTTTCAATATAATCTGCAGGGATTATAGTTCATATCACTCATGCATGTAAATCCCTTCAATAATTTTAATAACTCAGTGATCGAAGCTGATGATAAAAGCATGTTTTAGCATCTTTTCTAAATTCATCATGTGAAAAAACTGGCTACTGGCTAGATAGAGACATAATACACAAAAATAAAAAATAAAAATTCAAATGTTTTTGAAATAAGTTTTATGCTCACTGAGACTGCATGTATTTGATTTTTTTTTAAAACAGCAATATTGTGACATATTATTACAATTTAAAATACATTTTATTCTTAAAAACTATTTTAAAATGCCATTTATTCCTGTGAGGGCAAAGCTAAATTTTCAGCAATATTACTCCAGTCTTCAGTGTCACATGATAATCATTCTATTATGCTGATTTGCTGCACAAAGTACACTAGTATTCCACTTCCTACATAGCCTATGTGTTCCCTGTGAATCTTGTCGTTGCTAAACCCATGCTTTGCCTGTCGAGCTAAATGAATCACTTTTTGCAAAAAATACAGTATTTTTAACAGTTAACACTTTTTTGTATACAGACCATTGAAGGCTGCAGGAGAGATATCCATCGAGATCCCTACTAAGTCCTGTGCAGGACAGGCGAATTCTGTGGTGTCCTTGGAGCATGTGCAGGTGGAGGTCAGCATTGAGTACACACGGAGAGGAGACCTCCACATCACATTGACATCTCCGTCAGGTGAGACATATACAAAATTAAACACTAGCATGTGCACATTTGGGAATGAGAACACTGATTGTTGGGTTTGTCCCATTAGGTACTACCACAGTCCTACTGGCGGAGAGAGAGAGGGACACATCATCCAACGGTTTCCGAAACTGGGCATTCATGTCCGTGCACTCCTGGGGAGAGAATCCCACCGGCACTTGGACCCTGAAGATTACTGATACGGTACATATCAGCCTCTCCGCAAACAAATATAAAATGCACATGGAGCGTCTGCTAATCACAATCCATTTCCCTCTCTCTCTCTCTCTCTCTCTCTCTCTCTCTCTCTCTCTCTCTCGCTAACAGTCAGGACGGATGGAGAATGAGGGTCAGATTCTTAGCTGGAAGTTGATTTTGCACGGGACATCTGAGAAGCCTGACCACATGAAGATGGCGAGGGTGTACCTGCCCTACAACGCTGTACAAAACGATCGCAGAGGAGTGGAACCGATGGAAGACATGATCAAGGTCAGAAAGGGAGCAAAACTTTAGAAGATGCAGAGAAGAATGTTTATTGAAATGTAGGTTCTTTGACATATTAACAATATATCTACAGTTCCTATACTGACCCTAGTGGGAAAAAAAACCTGTACCAAAATATATTTATTTCATACTAAGTATGCTACAAACGCATTAACATATTTACTGACATAATGCTTGAGGGTTACTGATATAAATATTATAACTAAACTTTATTTGGAGTACTTCTGTATTCCATAATGCACATTTCTTAATATTAAGCCTAAAATATGTTTTAATATCACTCTTAGTGAGGATAGAATTATCTCTGTATAAGGTCAGTCTTTAAATTCAAGAAATTTAAAGTATACTTGCAATAGTTCCACTTTAGCACAATCAAATATACTTCAGTATATCTTTAGTTGGACTTCAGCACCATTTCCGAATAACTAAAGTGCATTAAGTTCAAAATTAATTGTTCCAATTTAGCAGATTTTAAGTATATCTGCATACCAAATGTACAAATGCATATTAAGTACGTAATATGTAAATGTATTTGTAGTGTACTTAGCATAAAATAAATTTATTTCAAATATTTGGTCAATTTTGGTATATTTATTTTTCACTAGGGGAGTGTTAAAATTCATACACTCTGGCCAAACATCGAACTTCAAAAATAGCATTAGTTGTGGATGCATGCTTTTGTTGTCTTCTGTCCTGTTATTTGCATGCATCTGATGGACCTGTTGGAAAGAAGTGGTATGCTATTTCCCCAGTCTTAACTCAATCTCCTATCTCTCTGACCGGCAGGAACCGCCGACTCCAGCTCACAAACCTGAAATTTCAAGTCCGGTGGATCCAGACTCACTTCCTTCCACTGCCTCCTTCAGTGTCCCAGAGGAAAATCCAGCTGTTGCTCTAGGCCCCTCCTCTGCCAATCTGGCCCTGCTGCGTCTCCTCCAGTCGGCCTTCAACAGGCAAATGCCGGCGGTTCCTCCGCAGGTTCTGGCGGCTCCTCCCAAGACCTTTCAGCGTGAAAAGATCCCACCGCAGAAGCTGTACCAGGCCCTCGACCAGCTGAACCGCTACAGGGGCTCCGAAAACGGCCTGTTCAGTGACTACAGCGACAACTTCTACAGAGCCCAACCGTACAGGCACAGAGACGACCGGCTGCTTCAGGCGCTGTTTGAAATGCTCGGAGACGACCAGCAATGAGACCAGCGGGACGGAAAATGAAGGACAGGAAGAGTAGGTAAAAGAAGCCGGATGCCCTGCTGAAAAGACCAGCTTAAGGCCCCAATAAACTTTTTCATTCTTCGCTGTGGGGGTAAAAAGAAGTTCGAAATGCCTTTGCAGCACTATACTGTTAGCAAACATCCCGACACCAGGAAGTTCACTGATTTGAACGGGCCTGATTTTGTGTGAAATGACATCGCAACAGTTCGTTCTTCATTTCGCTTGAAGTATATCGGGGCGTTTAGGATTCCCAGCAACATAGCCATGCTTGTTCACCTGCAAAAATTGGACCGTGAAGGTTTTGTTTGTGAAACAGCATGTTAAACTGGTCTTGGTATTTAAGTTGAGCAAGTTATGCATCGCAACTTCTAAAATGCAGCTGGTGAACCTGACAAGCTAGTCTTTTCAGCAGGGCGAATGGGCAAGATAGGAAGTACAATGGTACATAGAGGGACTTAAGGGTGATGAAATGAGATACAGAGAGGAACATGGCATATTGTTCTACTCCAGACAAGCTTGTTTTTATCTGTACATGTAGTTATCAAGTATAAGCATTCTAAGGCCTGTGTCTGTCAGTGTGAGTGTTTGTATATCTGTGGTGAACAGCCAGCTGTATTTATCTCTCAGTTTTGAACCAGGTTGCTACAATATAAAACCAATGACAGGACCAATCATGGCGTCTCTTGCCCTTTGCCCTCTTGACGATTTTTCTCATGTTGCCTTCACTGCCACCAAATTTTGCATGCTATGAAAACGTTTACATTAGGATCTTATGAGAATATTCTTCTATAAAGATGATGATTGTAAATTGTAAAGATTTGGGAAATCCTCATTCTTCGCAGAATCAGTCCTTAAAGTTAACATGAAATCAAAACTGACCCGATTTACTCAATGCACGTTCTTGTGCACGATTTGTGAGTGCAAGCTATTCCAAGTACAAAAATGTTTGTCTTAATACTTTAACAAAATATAACGACTTAATTTTTTGACTGATGTCACAAATTTCTCTTTCAATCCATCCCTGGCTCTTTTCTGAAATAAAACACCCACTTTTCACAGGTCAGATTGATAGCTTTTTTATTATTTAAATACTGTTGTTTTTCTAGAGCAGGGTTTCTCAACCAGGGTGTATGGACCTCTAGGGTGATTAATGATAGAACTACAGGGAGTCTGTGAGATTGTGATAGAAATCCCAATGCCAAATAAAAGGTGCACTGGGAAAATTTTTCCTGTAAAAATATTTTATCTGTAAACAAAATTGTACTTCAAAGATATATACTCACTCTTTTATTCTAAATTGGGTAAATGATAGAAGCATCGTGACCATTCAAAATGATTAAATTCATCATTAAAGCTAATAATGATGTATTGAAGGGGATCAGTGTCTAAAATACTCTTATTATTATTAATTTATTATTATTATCAATTATTATTATTATATATAAACATTTATAAAAACTATATAGATATATATATTTTAAAACGAATAAAAATAACAAAATGACAAACTTTAAGTAAATTTAAAGTGAAAACAAAATATAAAAAATATAAAATTTAAAACAAAACATTAACAAAAACTATAACTATTTGTAATATATAATTATATAATAATTATACAATATATAATAACTATAATTGAGGTATAGGTGGTTCAGCTGACAGAAGAGTTTGGGAAACCTTGTTTTAGACTAAAAGACATCAGTAACACCTGGTTCTACTACTGAGTGTTTATAGATCACTGTAACACTTAGGATGACAGCATTTATATATTTAGAGAACTATCATTCAGTAAACTGTACAGTACCGAGAACATGTACCTGTGGGACACCTTGAAGCTTAAATTTCTCTGCCCTTTTTAGCAAAAATGTTACCATGTACCTCTCCCCTGCTCTCTCTAGAAACATCTGCTTTATAAATGACCTCTAAATAGATAAATTATGGTTTTAGAACTCATGGGAAAGTGAGTTGTACATCCCAAGCAACTGAGTACGTATCAACTGGTTTTGTATTTTAAAATTCATAAAACAAAGATAAAGTTTTATTTTTCTAAGAGTTCATAGTAGTTTGAGTACACAAAGTAATATCTATATAGAACCCTAATATATTAAATCACTATTTACCTCGTAAGCCTAAATCGCAATTCCTACCTATCTCTTATGAGTAGGCCTAAGTGTTGTTGTACCTTTAGCCTGAATGTCTCTGGACTTATTTCCAATAAACTTTATCCAGCTGTTGTGATGATGCTCTGAAAGGGATTGTCTGTGATTTGCATTTGTAAAACAGGCTTGAATGTTCCTGCTCTATTCTATTTTCGCACAACCTAGTGCAAATGTTTATCCTTTTAAGTTAACTATGTTAAGTTACCTTTTAAGTTGAATGCAAAAGTAATTCAGAAACCACAGTTCTGTTTTTATTTTTTAAAGATATAATCTGAAATTGTTGGAAATGCCAGTTTGTCAAAAAGAAATGATTTAATAAATGTTTGTCATGGTTCAGCACATAATTTTTATTATTTTATTTTTCAGAGTGGAGGAAATTATCAATTGTACAGTAGCCTATATTTAAAAAAAGAGACAGGCCAGGTTTGGTGGCTGTAACTGTAGCCTGATCTTCTGATCCAATAGAATGTGTTAAGGTGACAACAAAAAAAGTGACCGTTTACACACACACACACACACCTTTTTGGTTGTTGTTTATACCAATTTACGCTTCTGTCCAAAGTTGTTTACAAAATATATAGTTTAATGTATATCGATATGAAATTACTTTTATCATAATAAACTGAACATTAATATTGCAAGCAAATTTCTTGTATATGCATTGTGTTAGACTCGCTCAATAATCATTCTTCATTTTTAAAGTTCAAATACCATGATGCATTTGTATGGATGCATGTTGGGTTTCAGAAGAGCTTTCTTTCAATGACACCTCCACACATGTTGAGAAAGAGAGTAAATACTTCATTTCCTGCTTCACTTCATTAATAATTCAAACATCTCTGGTTTGTGAGAGCTTTAACAGCTATTCCTCATGCATGTCGAAACATACCTCAATAAACTGTAAACTGGCCAATATATTCTTGCTGAAGGACATGCAACAACCCAATTGCATAAAATCAGTAAATTAGCGAGTCAAAACCTGAACTATTCTTGTGATCATAACAGATTAAAACGTCAAATCAATCAAACGAACACTGGCTTAATCGAGCAAGCTTTTTGCTTTGATGGGCTGTCAGAATTGGTTTAGTTTTTTATTTAATATTCCCACTGCATGTTTAAATAAAGACTTGCGGGTTTGATATTTCATAAAGAAACATAGCGCCATCTTGTGACACAAAATACACACTAAAACAGCAAAGGTCAGGGCTGTGTGTGTCATTGTAAAGACTGTACGTGTAGGCATACGTCTATCCCCCACAGCCTCATTTTCATCTGCGTTAAAAGGCACCCATTGACTTCCATAGTAGGAAAAAAATAGTATGGAAGTCAATGGCTACCATCAACTGTCTGTTTACCAACATTTTTAAAAAATATCTTCTTTTGTGTTCAACAGAAGAAAGAAACTCATACAGGTTTAGAACAACATGAGGGTGAGTAAATGATGTCAAAATGTTCATTTTTGGGTGAACTCCCTTAAGGCCCACTGAAGTGCCTTGAAATGTGCTGCTTTATTCACTGTTGACGTAATTTCCACTGAAACAGGAAGACAGGGTGGAACATATCGAACAGCTCCTCCCCCTTTTAAAAATAGCCAATAGTGTTTAATTTATATCACAGCTCGGCCAGAGCCGCTGAGGTCGGTAAAGCCCCAGTTTCCTCCTAATCTCTAACCGTTTCTACTCCTAATCTCTAACCGTTTCTACTCCTAATCTAGTCCATATCGCTTTAAAATATGGCATTCTGTGCAGAATTCTATGGGTCCAAATCCGATGCGTTTCCTGGTCTGCGCAGACTCGCACATATGTGCTATAGTGTCTCTGGACTGTAGCAGACTGTGTGCACGCTGCGGCAGTTCGCGTGACAATAGAGTTAAACCAGACTTTATTCGCCCCAATGGAAAAGCAAATTTACACTACATGTCTGAATCATTCCCTATCACCTAGTGTACCAGGTGCCATTCACCATGTTGAAAATAGTAAACGTGTGACCGATTTCAGCCGCAGCTTCAGTGTCTATTTATAATGTAGGGGGCGGGGCGCTTTAGATTCTAGAGAGCATTTGATTTGACAGAAAATCTGATGAGAAGAAGTGCAGAGTGATGTCATTAAAATCATTAATCCATATTGGCAGAAGTGAGAGACTAAATGTGATTTTTGTCATTGTTTTGGAGCACACTATAGATAACAGGTTAACATATTCATACTAAAATCCAAAAAACTTAAATTTTGATTTCATGGGGACTTTAAATTCAATATGGCATCTAATCTGACTACATTCAAAACAGCTGTGTATTCTGACTGAATATTTTTTGTAAGCAACATGTAAATAAATTTCATCATATTGCAATGTATAAATTCCAAATAGTTCAGTTAGGCCTATATTATAGTAGATTTTAGATCTGGCTGCTTTGGACGAGAGCCAGTGAAACAGATTCCAGCAGTCAGATGATGAGAAAGAAGCAGAGATATATTGTGAGAGAACCAGCAGAGAGGACATACAATAATGAATAGGAAAAGTAGAGTTAAGAAGCAGAAAATGAAAAGAAAACATTAGGATAAAACTGATGGAACAGGTACAAATAGAAGAGACTTGGTGGGGGTGAGAAATACCGGTAAAAGGGAACGAAGGAGGAAGGGTCTCTCTCTCTCTCTCTCTCTCTCTCTCTCTCACTGTAAATCTCATCTTCTGCTTTGCATTCACGAGGAAGCATTTTGCATTTTTCTGGAATCATCAGAATGTTGTGGTATTCCATCCGGCCTGAGGTGACGTGAAAGGTGTTTGGAAGTTATGAAAATGTGCTGAGATTGGCCTATGCAGCTCCACAACAACAGTATGCAGAGGAGATTATGGCCTCACACAGACAAACATACACGGGATATTCCAATAACCTGTGGACTTTCTGCAAAAATTCAAGAACGGTTTTGTTAGCACTTGAGGGAGCTAAAACGATTACCATGCTACGTGAAAGATAATCGTGTAAACGGGTGTGCTTTTGGACAATTCAATGGGTAAAATATATGAATAGACTTTTATTGAAGAATGTACCACCATATTATACAGATGGGCCAGTATTTTATTTTATAAAAAAAAAAAGAGACTTGCCTCTGTTTTGAAACATGAGACCGACCACGCCATCTGTGTCTGTAGGGAGATAAGGCTCATACATTAGTGTTTTCATGTGATAAGAACCATTGCAGCTGCCACTTGTATTCCCAGATGATGGTCAAACATTAACAGGTCTTACCGTTTCAAGGTCTCTAAAACGCCGGAAATTACTGAAAAGGAACTGACAAGCGGGACAACGGCATCACCTATACTTCACTCGTCATGTCCTTCCTGATAGACGGCCAGTTCTGACAAGAGCAAGCCTATGTGTCCTCGCATGGCACTTGGTGTGCATTGTACACTCTACACTAATTCATTGCTTAGTCAACATCCACAGAGCGCAAAGTGCGAATTTTTATGGTTGCTAGATGGTTTAAAAGGCGGTCACTCACTCACTCTACACTTTTCGTTCCAATGACGTCCATGCATACGAATGCTGCTCATGCGAAGAAGTTTCACATTTCGGCTATTTCGCGTGCTCAGTCTGATGTTTCGTCACTGATAGGCTTTCAACCAGCTGCGTTTCTCAACTTTTTTCTCAAAAAAATTGGTTCACAGTGCTAGATCAAAATAAATACCACTACAAGCTAATGGGGAACATTGGCGATTGTTCTGGCAAGGTTATCTCAAAGTTATTAACAAACATTCTTCGATGACTTTAAGAGAACGTTCATTCAAAGTTATTTCGTTTTGGTGTTTTCAAAATGTAGCAGAAAAGCATTATTTATACAACGTTCATGGAATTTGTTTTTGGAAAAAGTTTTGGTTTTTCTAACATTTTTTAAATATAGGCTAGGCCTAGCCTACAACTTGTTTCAGAATGTTTAGTGAACATTCCAAAGTATAATTCCTCTAAAGTTTGCAAAATTATAAAATGGAATGTTCCATTAAAACGTTTTGGTCCACAACCAAGATTTAAAAAAAAGGGACATTTTGAATGTTCAAAAAATACAATGTTTTCATAACTTAATGGGACCGTTTTTAAAAGCATATTTTTGTTGACTGGGAAAATACAACTAACATAGGCCTATATAGTGCTTATCTAGGATGGCAAAATCAATTGGATTATCGACTTTTAAAAGGGAGAAATAAACCGCTTCCCGTTTGTTTATGTCACGGACTGCATTTCCCATCGTCCAACCTTCCAGTCTTCCCTCGTGTCAACATTATCCCGTTGTGTGTGTGTGTTCTAACTATTATACAAGGACTTAAACTCAACAATACAAGTCTCATCAAGTATATCATCTGCTAACGAGCTCAAGTATCATCTCTTACCTACCTGTTTATGAATTGTTTTCCTCATAGCCTACAGATGCAAATTTGAGTTTTACCTTAGTTCTGGTCATTGTGTCTGTCCAAGCCTGAGCATGACAGTTAAAGGTCATGTGTCCAATCAAATTCTTGCACGGTTGCATGCCAGACTTATATGCACTAAACTGATTTTTGTACAAAAAAAAGAAGAAGAAAAAAAGGGTTTCATTTAATCTTTGAGGTCATCTAAATGGACCATTGGAGATGAAACTATACTTTTCTAAAAGAATGACTTTCTTGTTCATGTGTTACTGATGTGTTTCCGTGGGGTAAATTTGCTAGTGCACCCTTGCAGTAGTGAAACTCATGAAATGAGATGACTAATGTCATGCTAACACATAGACCTACGATTATTTTAAAAGTTTTATATTGATTTTAATATAACCTGGAAAATGTATTTATATAATATTTTTGTTTGTGTTGTTGTTTCTAAAATATTGACACTGTTTGTTTTCATTCTTTCAAAACAGCATTGGCATTATCTTGTGCTATGTTTATCCATTTTACCTACCCTTTTCAACCCTCTACATTTACAAGGCCAGGTGGGTTTCTCTCACATTTCTTGGTCTCTGTGGACACAGACATGTGTCTCAGTCCCACATGGAGTACTAATGCCAAAAGATCCACAATCTAACTCTGTAATCTAATGCAGGCAGCTAAAGTAAGCAGAAAGTGCTGAGGTGACTGCACACACACAGACTCACACCCATTTGAACAATGTTAAATATCTGTTGAAAACACAACCAAAGACTTCCTTGAGGAAGATAGTATATTATGTTTGCGCTTATAAAGCTAAATGGTGTTTTTAGTTATTTTTAATTTAATCAACTTTGTCTCAGATGTTTAATGTAAAATTTATTTGGAGAAATGAAAACAGACAAAATTACACTGTTGACATCTGTTTGGAAACTATTGTCTGAGAAGAAGTCTCTGTTTGGTATGTGTTACTTCATAGTCTTGACTTAAAGTTGAAGCTTTACTAAGTCATGGTTTCTCCTATTAATCAAAGGGGACCAAATGATTTGCTTCAGTCCTGCCTGTTCTGTATTGTGTTCCAGAGCGGCATGGGGTTTATGAAAAAGCAGTCCAGATATGCAGGATTCAACAATGACAACAATGTGTCAACAATGCCTTGGAAATCAGAGGAAATGTAATCAGATGCAGTGACTTTAATGTCCTTGAATGTTTCCACTCTTCAGTCATTGTGGCACTGATGCATCAGCATGATAAGAAACTCATTAACACTCACTTAATTAATACTCATTCTGTTCATCACTTTACGAATGTCCCTTTACAAACACATCTTATATAATCCCATTACTCTGTCTGTCTAGCATTCTGGACCAGCATGCATTGCAGGGCTGTTTTTAAAACACTAAATAAACTAGTTTTTAATCAAGGGTGTGGCAGGCTTTTTTTATGCAGGCCTAATCTCAAAGATTCACAGTGGCTTCCCTGCACCCAACCTAAAACTACTGCACCACACCAAAACACTCTGCATAATCACTCCATCCCAGAGTGTGACTCTGTAAGACACAGCAGGTGTGAATGCTGGGGCAAAATAGCCAGAAGCTGCCAAACAAGTTTTACAACGAGGCTGGCTCACGAATGACCTTCTCAGCGGACACTTTGGCCAAATCCAGTCTAGATGATCTATACCTTCAGACTTAGTTCATTAAAATACATGTTCAGGCTTGATTTGTTTGCTGTATTATGAATAATGCAGTATTTGTCACACCTAGTTTTAAAAATATTTCTGGAAACTGTTGTTCCTTGTTCAATTGTTGCTGCAGATTACTGTAAATGGTTGCAGTCTGGTACTACTTACAAACACTGAGACATGTGCAATAACACACCTGCAGGCTGGACCCAACCAGCCAAATTGTTTGACATGTAGCAGTGTTTTCAGGAATACCGTGGTAAAGACAGGGAGCGGTAAGTATGACAGCAAACCAAACCTGACTCCAATCTTAGCAGCAGTGGAGAAAACACACCTTTTCACCAAATAAAACTGGATACTAATTACTGTAGTTAGTTTGTTTCTGTGTTTGATAATCCTTTCAATTACAGCAAGGGCGCAGATTGAAAAAGCAAACAAATAAAAAAATTTTTTTTTTTTTAAAAGAATCACTGAAGTTTAATGAACTCATTACAGAATATTTATTGTAAGATTTAAATTCACTACAAAAAAAATTCTGAAAATAAAATGTTAATTATTAATTGCCATGGCTGATTTTGAAACACATGACACGTGCTGAATTCGGAACCGCATTCTAGAACACTACTCGTTTACTATATCTTTCTATGGCAGAAATAGTAAGAGTAGTATGCGGTTCCGAATTCAGCAATGATTTACTATCATTAATCAGCCAACTGGACGTGGTTATTGACCAATAATTATTCTCAAAATAGCCAAATATCAACAGATTAAATGGTCTACAAATAATTAGGACATTTCAAGGTCTGCTATTTTTAAAATGTTTTTATTTATCTAATAACAAGCACAGAGGAAATAAGCATAAACATATGCATATGCACAATTTAATAACACCAAATTAAAATATCTGGATTTCAATGACAATTATTACATTTTTATATAATACATTATAAATGTAATACTGCAATACTTAATTAATACTTAATAAAAATATGGAGGTAGTTTTGTTTCTTTATTATTCAATCAAAAAAAAGGTTGCTACAATCCCAAAAAATATTTTCAATTAAAAAAACCTTCACTTCAATGCAAAAAAAAAATTTCAATCAAAGAAAAAAATTATTTGAATCCAAAAATATATTTGAGACTCAAAAATATACATTTGAACACTGCTTTTCTTTGATTGAAAATGTTTTCTTTGATAGAAGTTCGTTTTTTTTTTTTTTTGTTTAAAGCAACCTTTTTAATTGAAGTAACATTGTTTTTTGATTGGACCATATAATGGGTAGGACATTAAAACAGAAAATGTTGATTGTTAATTGACAAGGTTGATTTTGAAACTGACACAAAGTTAACTACCAATCACAATCAGCTAATGCTTAATGGCCCATAATTAAACTCAAAATGTCCAAATATCAGCAGATTAATTCATCTATCAATAATAGAAACATTTCAAGAAATGTTATATTTTATATATATTTTATTTATCAAATAAAAAAAAGCATAGTGGAAATAACAAGCATAAATCTGATCATCATACAAATACTATAGGATACTTGTGGAACAGGATAAGAAGCATATAGGAAAAAATAGCAAGTAAAACTCTCTAACAAAGTAACACACAGAGAAAAGACCCAACTAGTCTCCTATCTTTCTAACAGTAGGCTATCGAGCAGAAAGGAACTTACTTTTGCGAAGGTCCCTCCCTCTGTGTCCGCATTAGAGAGAGATTTTGCACGTATGTCAGAGGGACTATGGTGGAGGGCTGGTGAAGATGATGGCAGCTCTCTGCGAGGATGGCACATATGGACTCAATTGTGGTCGCAAGAGCGACAGAATATCAGTTTTACATGTCAAACTGACAGAATCAGCCTTTAAAGCGCTAGAAAATTACCAAAACTGTAAGGTGAGTGCTGGAAAACTTACAGTTTTATAGAGAGAAAATAGCAGCGAGAGCTTGCTCGCCCACAAAAAACCTTAGTGTCAGATAAATTAATCATGTTTTATTTCTCTCTAAACAATAGAACATCTCTTAAAAGTTGATAAATGTTTTCAGTTGGTTAATGTCCTGGCAGAATTGATTGGAAAATGTTTTTTAATAAAGAAAAAAGACTCTAGGGAGTGAGCATTATGCCAACACACCATTACCTGCTATGAACTCTCTGCATGCAATTTGAACATTAAAACCCACATTTAATGATTTTTTATACATTTATGAAGTCTCAGTAATTGCTAGAGCTTATATAAACTGGATAAAGCGATGATGTTGTGTAGGTTGTGTGTTTTATTGTATTTTATCCTCGAAATATGAGCTACAATGCTAACGGTTAGATAAAACTTTCTATACAAACGAATAACCTCGATTCAGCTGTCTGTCATTTCGACATCTTGATCATTTTAGTTGGTTTACAGACTCTGTAAAGTAAATATTGCGTGTTACATACGAAAAAGTATTTGGGTTTGACAAAAATTAAAGTTTGGTGAGCTAGCTGATAGCATGGCTAATGTTTCTAGTTGGCAGTCCTCCAACAGTGATTAAGTTCATAAATGTGGCGATATTTTTGTTATTTGTTTTATATTCACGACTCTTAGTCCAAATAAACATGGGTTAGAGACACAATGAAACCAAATGGCATCTAAGTTTGTCTTATTAACGTCTAAATATTGTTGCTGAGCTAGCTAGTTAGTTATACACACCTGAGGAGTTTGATTTATTAAGATAAATTGTCATTTTATACCATAACCGTCGTTTATCATGTGCTATGCATCCATATTTATCTTTAAAAACACAGTAGAGAAGTAATTTTTCATCAGAAAGGAGTCTTTTTGCTTTTGATGTGTGGCATGTGACAAAGTGGGGAAACCCATTACTTTGGCTTGTACATTTTTAATAGTGCACAAATTATCTTTCATGTAATTTTGATAAAAATTTCCTAAACTAGTCCTGACCACAAACGATGTGTATGATTCTTTCCATTTGGGTCATTCAAGTGAGTAGTAGCCTAGTACAATGCGTGAGTTAGATTTGTAAAACTGTAATGAATAGGCCTAGCCTATGTCACTAAGATAAGGAAATTGATAAAAACAAAAAAGACCTTCTGGCCATTTCTATCATTTCAAAAGCCTGAAAGAGTTTCTACTGGCTTACTAGGAGAAATCAGGCAGCTTCAATGAAGAGCTGCATTGTCTGGATTTTTTTTAAAGCTCTACACTGCTCAAAGTGCTTACGAGGCAGTGTTTGACTTAAAGCTACAGCTGGCCCGTTGTAAAAAAGAAGGGGGAAAAAAACTGTGCACCGGGTTCATAGAGATGGTTAGTTAAATCCTGGAAGGCCAAATCCAGCTAAACTTTTAGGCCTAAGATTTGCTTTAGGTTGTGAATGATTGGACATTCACCCAATGCATCTGATCCAGGCCAGCTATAAAGTTAGTCAACCCATTTAGTTTGGAATTCCTCTCAAAAGAGTTAAGTTGAACCTTGAAGCTTGTTTGGGACTAAATTTAGCTTCATAATCCATCAAGTTCCTGGCTGCTTTAGACTGGCAATGTTTCTGTTTGTCTTTGTTGATTAGGACTTGCAGTTTGGTTGATACTCAAAATGTTACAACACACCATCGGTGAGGCCAGCTGAATGAGTCTTAAAGGGATAGTTCACCCAAAAATGAAAATTCTGTCATTTACTCACCCTCAAATTGTTACAAACCTGTATGAATTTCTTTCTTCTGCTGAACACAAAAGGAATGTCGGTAACGAAACAGTTGTGGGGCTTCCAAAGTATTTTGTTTCCATACTATGGAAGTCAATGGTGCGCATAAACTGTTTGGTTACCGGCATTCTTCAAAATACCTTTATTCATACAGGTTTGACTTTGAAACAACTTGAGGGTGAGTAAATGATGACAGAATTTTCATTTTTTGGGTGAACTAGCCTATCCCTTTAAGCTCAGAGCTCACCGAAACACGCATGCCATTCCTTTGATTTAATCTAGCACTATTGTAGTGTTTATTAAAACACTTATAGATCTTCTGTTTGTTTTTTTATTTCAATTTTAGTTTGTTTTAGTATGACATTTTTGTCTTTTTTTGTTTTTTTTGGTAAATATTTGTATTCATCTCTAATTTATTCTCGTATCAGTTTTAGTACTTATTTTTCTCAGTCGCCAAGGTAACATTTCAATATTCATTTAACTTAAGTTTAAGATTTTCATCTAATATTTATATTAAGTATGTTACTATTTCAGTCAACAAAGGTAATTTATGAATATTTTAGTTTTCGAGCAAAGTACTTGCAGTTCAGTTGACAATATCTAACGTGTTCGAAAAATGCTATGACGAAATATTAAAGCTCTGCAGAAGGTTGCATAACAATCTTGTTGTGTATGAAGTGTCAGTTAGTGTAAAGAATGTACTGTAGTGATCATATCATGCAGGGCTTAGCGTCCTCCTATAGTATATTTATCAGATAATAGTAAGGGATTACTTTAGTTCATCCGTACCATACCTGCTCTAGCTTTGGCATTATTCTGCAAAATAGACAGAATGCTTAATGTGCTTTGTGTCTTCAGCTAGCTTGATTCTCTGACCAGAATTTGGTATTTACAGTGTCTTGGCACATGTTGTCATGTTCCAAATCTGTTTGTCTTTCAGCTACCGTTTTTAGCTGAGCTCGTGGTTAATCATTATTCGTCTCTCGGTAATGGGACAATACAGTCGGGGCAAAGACAGGGAATGCGTGAACCTCAGTGATGATCCTGGAGCCGTGCCTTATCTCATGGCCCTAAATGTTGATAATAGATCTCAAGTTGCAAAAGCATGTCTGTATTTTTTTTTAATGTTTGATTTACTAAGGAAGATGTTTTAACTACATTGCCTGTTTCTGTCACTTGGGGTTTAGGGTGGTTTTGCTGCGAAATTTATGTTGGACATCAAGTTGCAAAACTTGTGACTTGACGAAGCAGCACCAAAAAGTTGTTAAAGTCAGATATTGAAATGTATTAAAATTAAACTGGACCGCATAGCCCAGAAATATGCAAATGTATGTCATGGATCTTAATAATGCACGATTAAATGGAAAGTGGTGTTTTATTATTTGCATTTAGCATTGTGTCCGTGACCCTGACTCAACACAGATGTGCAACCCTGTTTTAAGAGTTGAGAACCACTGGTTTAGGTTTCCAAATCATCAGAGTGTTTAATCGCACTTCTTCGTACTCCTGTGTAATGTGATCTGATCTAGTCTGTGTGCTTGGGGGGGGGGGGGGGGGGCTTGTGAAACTTATCCGGTTAAACAAGCCTTTACAGATGGAGGAGGCTTTGGGAAGTATTTGAATATAACCAAAGGTGTGTGGTTGCTGGGAAGTAAAGACCAAACGTCTATGTATGTGCATCTGTTCCTTTAACAATTTAATGAATTCTGCACAGAATGTACTCTAAACATGGTATGTACGGTAAAAAAAAATCAAGTGGAATTGAAAGTTCAAGTCAAGTGTGTTGCATTGAGGGATATGGTATTTATTTGCAGTGTGGTCTAGTTGTAAACTGCACATTTTGAGAGCAGTAGTAGGTCTTGCTGGTAACCTATGCATGCAGAAAATGCACATACTCTAACTGTGCACACTATACTACATGCTGCAGAAATAATATGAAAAGTATGCTGTGTTGAGCATAGTTGCATTATAGTTGCATTAATCTCGCTGCATTTCATAGTTTTTCTTAATTAAATTAGCAGATACCCATTTGGTCACTTGTATTTGAATCTTTTGCAAGATTAAATTACTTTTTAGCGGCAGGTTTCATTTATGAATTTGTTGACATTTGAATATTCTCATCTTTTCCAGAATGCACCATCCCCACAGGCGACGATATGTTTTCAGGGTCTTCAAGGGGTAAGTTGACTTTCCATTGCCTTTGGAATAGACCCATTGATATGAGTTTTACAGCGTCTGAATGAATATCATCACTGGCTGAAGGGTGTGAGTTACTCATCAAAGCACGCTTGTGGACTTTGTGTCTTTATAGAGAGCCCTGAGCCTTCTGTGGTTTAATTGGGAGGTATCTCACTTTTACACTGAAAGCACCCGTTTAACCTCTGACCCTGCGCAACATGCTGTCAGACGCTGTGTGACTATAAATACTGGGTCGGCAAGTACGGTTCCGGTTTTACGCCCATGAATACTCTCTCTAAATACATAGTCTACTTAACTAGTGTCTGTGCTGCAGTCTGACTGTTCTGTCACAATGAGTCTGTTTTAAAACGGCCTTGTAGCTGTCGGTAGCTCGTCTTAGGCAAGATCCATCAACAGTGACGGATCCTCATAGGTGAATAATTTATAATGGGTGCCAGTTCCTTTAACTGTCAGTCAAGCACATCGCAAATAGTGCTCTTCATGAGAAATGGTCAAAAGACTTGACTCATGGTGACTGTTAATTCCAATAGTTTAGCATTAGCATGTTGCTATGCTAATAACCCTAAACACAGAAAATAAATATAGGAAATTACGAGGTGATTGCCAGTGTTGTTTTAGTATTATTTATATTCTGTTATAGTATATAATATATGTAGTATTTGTTAATATCTTGAATTTTTATGTTTTCATTTTAGTTTGTTTTGTTATGGTGGTTGTGCTTTTGTCCTTTTTTTTGTAAATTTTTGTTGTTTTGTTTAATATAGGGCTGTCAGTTAAACGCGTGGCGCTATTAACGGCATTAACGGTCTTTTTGGCCTAGCAAACTTTGACGTTTTTTTTTCACATGCTTTTGCAACAGGACGCGGCATGCTATGAAACCCATTCATTTCAATGGCTTGCGCCGCGCGAGGACGAGACCGGAAACAAAACAACAGGCGCGCCGCACACACTAGTTTGGGTCTGTGAGCCGGCCAAATAGTAGGTTAACGTTACGTTTTGAGTGGATGACGAGCACGAGACGCCGAAATGGATGCCAATAAGATTCTGAATTGAAAGTTTACTTTTAAAAAGTTGCCAAATGGTCCCATTGACAAGACCAAAGTGATCTGTGTGTTTTGTCGTTGTGAACTGAGCTATCATCATCGCAGCGCGTCCAGTCTGAAATTCCACTTGATGGCCAAGCACACACACACACACAGCTGATGCGGATTCTCCGCCCCCTCGTCTATATCAGGACCTCGTCAGTATTTCTTTCACCCTTTTATTGATGGACAGTGTTACATTGTGTGAGAGATTATTTGCTCCAAGTGAGAATGTTAGTGTGAAATTGAACACCGTATATGCCAATGTTGTTTTCAATAAAAAACATTTGCACAAAGCAAGCCGATCCACTTTTCCATGTTGATAAGAGCATTAAAATGAGAAAAAATAATGGGACAAAAAGAAATCAAGAGACATTTAGAATAGATAAAAATGTGCGATTAATCGCGAGTTAACTATGACATTAATGCGATTAATCGCGATTAAATATTTTAATCGTTTAACATTTCTAATTTTTTTTAATTTTAGTACCTCAACTTAAACTTTATCTCAGTTAGTTAGGCAACAGTTCTAATTTGTTAATTTAAGCTTCAGTTTTTAATAGTGGTGATTAGTAGTCATACAGGACTATTTTTATCAATAGTTATCAGTATTGAGTGAAATAAAAGCATTTATAACTGTAATTTCTCTCAACTCTGCCATCTGCCATATTGTCATTTGTGGGATTGCCTACTTAATGAAGGATACATGCAATGCTACCTTAAAATGTGTCCAAAACTAGGTAAAAGGCAGCATAATGACTGCTTTTTGAAACAGCCAAAAAATAAAAACCTAAGATGCCTTAAATTACTGTCTAGGTAGCAATCTAATAATAGTTGTAGATTTTTTTTTTTTGATGATGATGATGATGATGATGATGATTGCCTCTATTAGTATTCAAATAATTAAACTTGTTTTTATCTCCACCCCTTCAGCGCATTAAAATCCCAACGACAGATGCTTCCGATGGCTCTCAAAACTTCGACTTTTATCTGTCCAACTATGGCAAAGACAATCCTCAAGGAAGCTTTGAGTGTATCCACCAGTACATATCTAGGTAAGGGTAAAGTGAATTTCTTGTCAAAAACTACTGCTCATTTTGCTGTTGTTTCTCATTTTTAACTACTCTGTGCCTGTTAGCTCTGGGGTCCCCAATCTGTCCTCCTTGGGAACGATTCAAGACAAAATGACAGTATGTGCCACCAATGACTCCTACCAGGTGACCAAAGAGCGCGTGACCAAAGCAGAGGAGGATAAAGTCAAGAACAGCACCAAATTCATCAAACCTGGAGGACCGTTCAGAGGTTTGATATTAATCCAAGGCATTTTATCTCCTGTACCATGCGCACACCAACACATTCTGGTCACGTAGATAAGGGGAGTACCCAGTATTACATTAATCCTAAGTTAACAATGACCCTATGTTAAAAATTGGACATGTAAAAAGCCCATAAAGCACTTTCTCACTGGATTTTTTTGTTGTTGACCTCGTTCCAGTTAATTTAGCATTTCAAGCATTTCCATTTTAATTTCGGCTTAGTTTCAGTCGAGATGTTTCTGTTTCAAATAATCTTTCTACACGCCTGATGATTATCTACACAGGATGTGGTTTTCTTTTCGGTTTCTGTTTTCATTTCCATTTTGGATCTGCGTGTAGTACAATGTTACATGAGTTTGCATTTTTTTTTTTAGATTTAGATATATTATAAAAAATAATAATTTTGTGATCTCCCATCATGCAGATCTCCTCATTTTTCACATAGACCTCTAACATTTGTCCAGTTCAATTGTCCCTGAGCACGTAACCATGTGCGTTAAACCAATTGGGAGCTTTAGAGAGAGTGATGAATGGATTAGGGTCAAGAGAAAAAGCAAGTAAAAGTTCATCCTGTTTATCTGACTGGCTAAGTCGTGGTCCACCCATGCCTCTGAGATTGCCAGTGTGTCCCAGTGTTTATTGTGAAGTGGAAAATAACAGACTGAATCATTCAAATCTTAAATGGCTATTGTCACCTGCAAAGACACCTGCTTAGGTTGTTAAATGAAAGCAGCCATTCTTGCATTTTAAAAACTGCAGGGGGAAGACATCGCTGCAACCCTAGAGACCCGCTTTATCTCATGTTTTAAAAAAGGTATCACAATTTAGGATACAAAAAAGGAGAACCCTTGAGGGTTTTTAGAGTGTCTTTAACTAACACTCAAATGCAGCTCATTATATTTCACCCCTTCTAGACACAACCTGTCTCTCAGCACCTGTTCAGCTGTCACTCCCCTCTGGGAGCCCCTGAGCTCCGCACCACAGCTGGCAAAACTGGAAAAGTTAGTTTCACTCCTCTCCCTCGGCACTGAGCCGCAGGGGAGGAGTGATCGGGTGCTTGCGCATTTTTCACAGCAAAATGAAGAGCAAGAAAAGGAAGGCTTTGCAGCAGCTGGTGCTCAGGAAGCCTAGTCACACTCTTTTGTTTGTGTGGTTAATCTGAGAGAAACAAGCAAGAGTTAAAAATTGTGCAGATTTGCTGTATTGTTCTAAGTTGAAAAGATCCTCCCTTCCTTGATTCCTCCCAGTCTGCTGTACACTGCTACATGTGTGACGGCCAAAGCTTATTATCCTCTGACGCAAGAGTTTCACCTGACTGACAGGTGGTGAGACAGCGAAAGTTTGTATCTGGATGTCTTCTAGTCATCGGCACATGTTCGGGCAAACAGAGGGAGAGTCCGTAAGGGGAAGACAGTAGGATGGTTAAAGAGTTGCTACCCTTAATCTTTTAAATAAATCTTTTAAATTTCTTCAATTCTGAAATTCCTCATGAGGCACATATAGGTACTTCAGTATTGTTTGGAGAGTGTCAGAAGCGTTGGTACTATATTTTGGTACCAGTCAACTAAAATAAACACTACTCGGTATGTTATCAGCGTGCTGTCTGAGTGACAAGCGGCTGCTTTAAAATGTTCCCATGCTTATTTTCAAAACTCTAATTAATTGTCTAAACTCTAATAAAAAAAAAAAAACATGAGATATAGTTGATTGAAATGAATGTTCCAAAATTAATGTTGCTCAATTAAAATTGAATCTGCAATTTCTGCCTTGTATTCCTTGGTTATCTTTTGACCTTTTCAGTAGAGAAATTGAGCAGTATTAGGGCCGGTTCACACAGAAACGAGCACCACGTTTTTAGAATGCTGTCACGCGTGAGATGCTGCAACGGTTGAAGACGTCCGTGTATTGCAATTTTACATAAAAAAAAAAAATGGAAAAGTAGCGCATTGGAATGGAAAAAACTTATTCTGTGTGAATGGCCCCTTAGACAGTATTACCCACCAATGGAAATGATATACCATCTAGACACTTGGTTTAGCACTAATCCTACATATATCCACATATAATATACCAGTGCTACTAAAGCAGTAAAGCGTTAAGACACTTTCACAGAATTCCTTATATATTTCACTGTTTTAACTACCTCTCTGATTTGCCGTCTCTCTGTGAATGTTTTTTTTTTTTTGCATAGACAAAAAAATCCGGCATCGAAAACCGGCCCCCTCAGCCCCCGACCCGGCTCCAGAGAGGAAGCAGACCACTCCACTCAACCCAGCCAACACCATCCGCAAGTGCCTTACCAACAACCCCGTATCACAACGTCCGTACCGAGACCGCGTCATTCACCTCCTGGCCCTGCGCTCCTACAAGAAGCTAGAGGTGCTCGCCAGACTCCAAAGAGACGGCGTCAGCCAGAAAGACCGCAACTCTATGGGCACAACACTACACCAGGTGAGAGTGAGATTGTGGAGTGGAATCAGTTTAGTTCTCAGGGTTAAAGCAAAAAGTTAAAGGGTAATTCCACCGGTGGAGACATGAATATGTATTGAAAGTGGGTCATATATGTAGTAGAATAGTAGCATAAATTTCTAATTTGGGTCCTTCTTGGCTGATAAAAGGCAGAAAATGACTTTTTAGTGCTTGTGGATTGTAGACAACAATCCCCATAGTGCATTGCAATGGTCAGCTCCGCAGGCCACTCCCACCTTTTTACAGTCAATGCTCCCACCTCTAACGTTACGCTACCGCCTGGAAATCATTTCACACAATTTCTAGTGAAGAGTTACTTTGTGAACTAATTATTGAATTACTCCTCGTTTTTGTTTCGAAATGGTGTGCACTTGCATAGTACTGGCATGTTCAGCCAGCACAAGGAAAATACACGGAGTAAGTTTTCATAGATTACCCAAAGATTTGGACTTGTGTAAAAAGTGGCTACGGGCTATCAATAACCCGAAGTTCGGAGAGGACACAGCCATTGAAGCACTAAAACATCTGACGGTGTGCAGTCTACATTTCAATCCAGAAGATTTCGAACTCAACCCCTTATGGTGTGTTCACACCGAACGCGAATAGAGCGTCAAGTACGCGTCTATCGCGTCTAGTTAGACGCTTGAACATTCGCTCGAGTTCAAATTTTTCAACTTGCGCGGAAGACATTCGCGGCAAACGCGTCACCCAATTCGCGTCATTCACAACGCCCGCGTCTTTGCATTGACTATGTAATCCACTCGCGCAAATAATTAAATTCTCGTTCGGATATGAACACACCATTAGGATTGAAGAGACCCGCGCTTGTGAAAACAATTCAATATCCGTCGATATTTACCTTGTCAGATGATGACGACGAACAGCAGTGAGTCTGGAACTAGCAGTGCTAGTAGCGCTGAACGCATTTGCCTGGAGGAAAGGTTCTTTCTGACTCGACTCTATTAGCAGCTAGTGGCTACTGAGAACACACACTGACATAGTCGTCTGCTGTAAAGCAACACATCTCCTATGATTTGTCTGTTTACAAATTTTCAAAAAGTTTCTGCCGGTGAAATCAAATGCACTGATCTGTGATAGGTCTGTTAGCGCATTAGGTTCAAGCCCCTATGGGCGGGTTTGAAAGGGTGGGAGCTAGTGCTTGTAGTCTTTACAGAAATCCCCCCCTCTTACACTTCCTCCTACAATGACGTAAAATGACGGTTTTTGCGTCATTGTAGGAGGAAGTGAAAAAGGTAAATAGCGGATTTCTCTAGTCTCAGGGGAAAATGAGTGTTGCACGACCATTCAATAGTATGACTGGGTTTCTAACAATGGAAAGCTTAATGCAAATGGGTGGAGTGTCCCTTTAAGCTCAATCGACGGCTGGCTTAATGTTAATTCACCACGCAATTAATTTCCACTTTCCTTTGAGATTTAAAGACGTTTAAGATGCTTTTTTATGTTTTTGTAAGATGCCTCTTATGCTCACCAAGGCTGCATTTATATGATAAAAATACAGTAATACTGTGAAATATTATTAGTTTAAAATGACAGTCTTTAATGTATTTTAATGTAATTTATATCTGTCATGGGAAAGCTGAATTTTTTTAGCATAATTTCTCCAGTCTTCAGAGTCACATGATCCTTCAGAAATCATTCTTATATGCTGATTTGCTGCTCAATAAAACATTTATCAATGTTTAAAACAGTTGTGCAGCTTAATATGGTGTAAACCATGATAATTTTTTTAGGATTAAGGAATGAATAAAGTCCAAAAGAACAGTAGTTATTTAAAAGGTTTTTTTTTTATAACTTTGTCTTTATGGTCACCTTTGATCAATGTAATGCATCTTTACTGAATAAAAGTATTAATTGTTTAAAATTTTTAATGGTAGTGTACCATTTCTGTGTAAAGTTAAATCACATTTTTGACATTCTAATTTTGCTATGCCTAAAACCTTAAAGGAGCATTGTGGATGTTCTGAAATTTCTTACCGTTACTGACACTAGTGGCCATTAGAGAAACTGCAGCCAGTCTTATGCTCGTTCTCGGTTCGCACGCTCGTTGGCGGCACTAGATAAGGATTCTTTTTTTTTTTTACTTACGAGGAGTTTCTGTGGGTGTCTGGATTGTGCTGGAGGCTGGTCGCTTCTTTCCGTCCGCAGAGTCCATTTGAAACACTACTGCTAGCGATTGCCGCTGCTTACTAATGGCTGCCGTACGGATGTAAGCCCAAGTAGACGAGAACACGCATGACGTCACATTTTGTGAATTTTCACGCCAATTCGGACCCGACTCCTCCACACAGAATTGAGCCTACATGCTTATAGAGGCAACCGTGGTGGACAGTCAAGGTGTCATTAATTCTATTACATTATGGTTGGCTCATAAATGTACAAATGAAGACTCTATCTTAAAGATTTTTTGAAGTAAAAATCTACACATAGCCCCTTTAAAACGACTGTAAAAAGGAGTTTAAACAAGTTTAAACAGAAGTTTTGACGAGTGTTTTTTTTTTACAAAATAAGCTACACATTTCTGCTTTAGATCCTCAAATTGTCCCCATTCACTTCCATTGTAAGTGCCTCACTGTAATCTCTTTTTTTTTTTTTAAAGGAGACAAGTGATGAGTCAAAATAAATTAATCAACATTATGCTGAAAGTGCTGTTGATTACATTTTAACTTGTATTCAACCCACATATTCTTTAATATGTTTAAAGAGCAAGATGACCAACTAGAAAGGCATTAATGGCACTTAACTTGCTGTGCAAGTTCTTTGAATGCAGCTTGAGGAATGTCATAATCATTCATATTAGTTCAGGATAGGTGACAGAGACTTGACATAGATGGTATCAAATCACAGCTGTGATCTAATAGGCTACTGACTCACGGCACTTTTGCAGAAGCACAGTGTCACGTAATGCAAGTCACCATTTAACAGCCCAAACACAAAGACTTGCATTCACCACAGCTGAATGTATATCACGTGGGAAATTAGGCAACCATAAATTAACCTTATTAGTGTAATTATGCACATGCATGCTTGCTCAAACAGCTCACATGCTGAAGAGACCTGCATAGTTCATTTCAGTTGATCCAAGGACATGCTGTTGACAGAAGTCATATTTGAATGGCTTTTGTCATCAAAAGGGGTAGAAAGAGCTATTTTGGTTCTCCCCACTAGTTTCAAAGGAGAAATATAATGGTTCTCATCCTTTTCAATCAAGTATAGAAGGAATTTATTCAGGCTTTGAATAGAGAAGTATGAAAACAGCTTCTCTCCTTCTTTGGAAATGAAGGAAGGACTAAGAATCTGAAACGGTCCCCTCGTTGGGTTGTAATGTAAGAAGTAACACTATATCCCTTTGCCTAACTGTCCATTTGCATTACTATTTATAGTGTGTGTATCTGTCGCTCTTAAGTATGCCGACTTAAACAAGGATGCAAAGTGCTCATTCTTCTGCCTAACAAATGTGTACAAGTAGTTTAGTTGCTAAAAATGCAAAAGTAGTTAATACAGTATGGGTCATTTACATTAAATGAGAATTTACTAGATTTTTACAGTTTAAGACGAGCTAGGTTAATACTTTATTCAATGTTTGTTCAAAATTCAAGCTTGCACCACTAAATAAATTAAATAAATTAAACTTAAGACCCAAATTTTTTTTTTTTTTTTTTTTTTTTCATTTAAAAAAAATTAAAACTGGTCCTTTTAAAAAAAACTTTCTATGTCCTGTATTTTAATCAAAGGAAAAGCAATTAACACAATATTTTCCATTCCAATAGGTGGCCAATCTAAACCCTAAGGATAACTCGTATTCGCTGAAAGACTTTATCTTCCGTGAGGTCCAAAGGGATTGGCCGGGCTATACGGAGGATGAACGGGTTCAGGTTGACAGGATCCTGGCACGGTAAGATTTGCGGGTCACATGCAATTAAAAGAAGAATGACTTTGTAATTGAACATGAATCGTTTTTGAGAGCCAGTACAGGAGATCTAAAGAGTATTTTGCAAAGCTTGAATTAGTTTAACTTTGTCCCCCTCCAACAGTAAACTGGGCTTAAATTCAGAGTCTGTCTCATCCAGCAGCCCAACCAAAGAGCCAACATCCCCACTGGTATGACACATACATGAACATTTTATTTTGATACTCTTCATATATATAAATTATTCATATATTCATATACACAGACACACACACACACACACACACACCTGTGTGTATATTCAATCATGGCAACTGTCAAAATAGGAATATGGCAATTTTAATGTATTTGGTCTTGGACTAAATCTGCTATGCTGCTGCTGATTGTTGCTGCTGAGCAAGTATGGACTTGCTACTGTTAATAGATACATTGACACGCCTCTGAGTATGTAAGATATGCTGCTGCTGCTGCTGCATGAATAGATGTACATAAATCCCGTAGCAGATCTAGACAGGTGGAACTGGGGGAGGTAGAGGGTTTCAGAGGAACTCTGATAATGTGCTGCAGGACTATCCATCCATCCATCCATCCATCTTCCGCTTCATCCGGGGCCGGGTCGCGGGGGCAGCAGTCTAAGCAGAGATGCCCAGACTAGGCTTGCCGCGATAGACGGTGTTGACGGTGTTACCGGTTTTAAGCCCCATCACCGGTGACATCACTTTCCCACCGTGACACCGCGATGTCTTGACTTTTTTAAAGTATTCGTTTTTGCTAAAATATTTATTTGAATTAATTAAAAATAATAATGATCAATTATTTAGTTCAGAAGAGAGCATATATTATAATTAAAAACTGAACTGCGCAGTGCGTGCCAAGAGCCAGTCACGTCACAGATCAGCAAGCATCAGGATTCCATTTAGCATGTGTGGAGATGAGAACGAGTCAAATTACACAAAAGCTTATTTCGAAAGTGAAAGTATAACGCGCACGCATTTAAAAGCCAGAGCTGCCAACTTTTGAGTTTAGCTTGGAGTGAGACTTTTCCGACGGGTGTGCTTGCACACGCAAGGTCTCTCGCTCGCTTTCCCTCTCTCCCGTACGCGCGCGCTACGCGGTTTGAAGCACAATCTCTGTCTCGCGTGCGCGCTCGCTCTAGATTCCTGGAGATTTTAACTATTTTGCGGCATAACTAGTCGATCATGAGTGGCTCAACAGGTAGATGTATAGATAAACTCATCTTCCAGGCATTTGACTGACCAGGTTGACACTTCATGCGTGAGAAATCGGGGGTGTGGCGTGAGATGCGTGAGAGTTGGCAGCTCTGTAAAAGCTATTTAACCCCCCCGCCCCGCCCCCCACGGTGACACCGGGATTACCGGTGTTGTCACACGTCGATTAACCGGTGGGAAATTTTCCTCACCGCCGCAACCCTAGCCCAGACTTCCCTCTCCCTAGACACTTCCTCCAGCTCTTCTGGGGGGACACCGAGGCGTTCCCAGGCCAGCCGGGAGACATAGTCCCTCCAGCGTGTCCTAGGTCTTCCCCGGGGCCTCCGCCCAGTGGGACGTGCCCGGAACACCTCCCCAGGGAGGCGTCCAGGAGGCATCCTGAACAGATGCCCGAGCCACCTCAGCTGACCCCTCTCGATGTGGAGGAGCAGCGGCTCTACTCTGAGCTCCTCCCGAGTGACCGAGCTTCTCACCCTATCTCTAAGGGATCGCCCAGCCACCCTGCGGAGAAAGCTCATTTCGGCCGCCTGTATCCGGGATCTTGTCCTTTCGGTCATGACCCAAAGCTCATGACCATAGGTGAGAGTAGGAACGTAGATTGACCGGTAAATCGAGAGCTTTGCCTTACGGCTCAGCTCCTTCTTTACCACAACAGACCGGTACATCGACCGCATTGCTGCAGAAGCTGCACCGATCCGTCTGTCAATCTCCCGTTCCATCCTTCCCTCACTCGTGAACAAAACCCCAAGATACTTAAACTCCTCCACTTGAGGAAAGATTTCTCCACCAACCTGAAGTGAGCAAGCCACCCTTTTCCGACTGAGGACCATGGCCTCGGATTTGGAGGTGCTGATTCTCATCCCAGCCGCTTCACACTCGGCTGCAAACCTCCCCAGTGCATGCAGAAGGTCCTGGTGTGAAGGGGCCAACATGACAACATCATCCGCAAAGAGCAGAGACAAAATCGCGTGGTCCCCAAACCTGACACCCTCCGGCCCCTGGCTGCGCCTAGAAATTCTGTCCATAAAAATTATGAACAGAACCGGCGACAAAGGGCAGCCCTGCCGGAGTCCAACATGCACTGGGAAGAAGTCTGACTTATTACCGGCAATGCGAACCAAGCTCCTGCTTCGGTCATACAGGGACCGGACAGCCCTTAGCAAAGGACCCTGGACCCCATATTCCCGGAGCACCCTCCACAGGCCGCCTCGGGGGACACAGTCGAATGCCTTCTCCAAATCCACAAAATACATGTGGACTGGTTGGGCAAACTCCCATGAACCCTCCAGCACCCTGTAGAGAGTATAGAGCTGGTCCAGTGTTCCACGGCCCGGACGAAAACCACACTGTTCCTCCTGAATCTGAGGTTCCACTATTGGCCGTATTCTCCTCTCCAGTACCCTGGTATAGACTTTCCCAGGGAGGCTGAGAAGTGTGATCCCCTGTAGTTGGAACACACCCTCTGGCCCCCCTTCTTAAAAAGGGGAACCACCACCCCAGTCTGCCATCCCAGTGGCACTGTCCCCGACTGCCACGCGATGCTACAGAGGCGTGTCAACCAAGACAGCCCCACAACATCCAGAGACTTGAGGTATTCAGGGCGGATCTCATCCACCCCTGGTGCCTTGCCACCGAGGAGTTTCTTGACTAATTCGGTGACCTCAGCTAGGGTGATGGACGAGTCCACCTCTGAGCCCTCAGCCTCTGCTTCCTCAATGGAAGACGTGACGGTGGGATTGAGGAGATCCTCGAAGTATTCATTCCACCGTCCGACGACAAAGTCGATCATCGACCTACGACCTAGGGTGTCCTGGTGCCATGTGCACTGGTGGACACCTTTATGCTTGAACATGGTGTTCGTTATGGACAAACTGTAACTAGCACAGAAGTCCAATAACTGAACACCACCCGGGTTCAGGTCGGGGGGGCCGTTCCTCCCAATCACGCCCCTCCAGGTGTCACTGTCGTTGCCCACTTGAGCGTTGAAGTCCCCCAGTAGAACGACGGAGTCCCCAGTCGGAGCACTTTCCAGCACTCCTCCTAGAGACCCCAAGAAGGCCGGGTACTCTGCACTGCCGTTTGGCCCATAGGCACACACGACAGTGAGAGACCTATCCCCGACCCGTAGGCGCAGGGAAACGACCCTCTCGTTCACCGGGATAAACTCCAACACATGGCGGCTGAGCTGGGGGGCTATAAGCAAACCCACACCAGCCCGTCGCCTCTCACCATGGGCAACCTTAGAGTGGTGAAGAGTCCATCCTCTCTCAAGGAGTGTGGTTCCAGAGCCCAAGCCATGCGTAGAGGTGATCCCGACTATCTCTAGTCGGAACCTCTCAACCTCACGCACAATCTCAGGCTCCTTCCCCGCCAGCGAGGTGACGTTCCACGTCCCTAAGGCTAGTTTCCATGTCCAGGGATCGGGTCGCCGAGGCCCCTGCCTTCGACTGCCGCCCCATCCTCTCTGCACCGGCCCCTTACGGCTCCTCCTGCAGGTGGTGAGCCCACGGGAAGGCGGTCCCACTTCACTCCTTCGGGCTGAGCCCGGCCGGACCCCGTGGGGAGAGGCCCGGCCACCAGGCGCTCGCATAAGAGCCCCTACCCCGGGCCTGGCTCCAGGGTGGGGCCCCGGCTGCGCCATACCGGGCGACGTCACGGTCCTTAAAACTAATCCTCTCATAAGGGGTTTTTGAACCGCTCTTAGTCTGAGCCGTCACCTAGGGCCTGTTTGCCTTGGGAGACCCTACCAGGGGCATTTAGCCCCAGACAACATAGCTCCTAGGTTCATTCGGGTACTCAAACCCCTCCACCACGTTAAGGTGGCAGTTCAAGGAGGGGTTGTAAGAACTACCTTACAGCAAACACTGAACCAGACTATTTAAATATTAAGCAAGCAGCCACATTGGCTGCAGGATCAGCAGAGCTTGTACCATGCAGCAATGATGTAATTTCTTGCAGATTGGATGTAAAGGACCTATCAGCCGCGCCCTCTGGAGGCAGTATAAACAATATATACTTTATTTTATATTAATATAATATTATTATTTTTTACATAATATAAACCTTTTTTTCTCTCTATATGTTTAGCTTCATACAAAGATGGTCACTATTCGCATTTCCATGAAATTTCCAGAAACAAGAATAATGTTTTGTTCCTTGCTATTCAGAAACAGCAACCTGAGGCCGACTTCATCGATCCTCTGATGTCTAAGAAGCCTCGAATCTCCCATCTCAGTAACCGAGGACCTCCCTCCTCGTCTGGTCGTCATCCTTCGGAAATTGGGGACAAAAAACCTGCACCCACGGCCGCCTGCCCTGGACCCGCTTTTCACCCTCCACCTGTCACAGGCTCTAGTTCAAATTCCCCCAGCACGCCGGAGGGCCGGGGGTCTCAGGATCTGCCCATGGACCAGAGCTCTATATGTGGGAACTCCTCGGAGAGCTACGCGCCCCGCAACCACACGCCTAGCCCTCCCAGCCAGCCGGTTTCCACGGCCTCCCCCTCATCCTTCTCTACCTGTACTGTCTCGACAACCACCATCACCTCCACCACTACCACCAGCAGCGGCCTCCACGTTTCCTCTGCCGCGTCTCCTACAGCCAGCCGTGACGGCAATGGCAGCAAAAAGCCCAAGAAGTCCAAGAAGCACAAAGATAAAGAGAAGCGAGAAGGAGAACGAGAGATGGATAAAGAAAAGGATCGGAAAAGGGATAGAGCGCATCACAAGGAGGATCACTGTGACAAGGAAGCACAGCCCAGAAAGAAACACCGGAGTGAGGCAGAACATAAACACATTCCTGCCAACATCAGCCACGAATCGGACAAAGAAGGTTTGTTTTGCACTTCATGTGGCATTTGCGTCCTCCATATACATTTTGTGGCATTCGCATTAATGATTAATTGATCGTTAATTTTAATGACAACCGGTCATTGGTTGAACAAGTCACTGAATTAATAAATCATTGAATCAAATTGCAACAAGATCTGAATCAAAGTCGACAGAAAACCTGCGATTTACCGAATGCAACCAATGTTTGTTAACTGAGGATTTGTAAACCGTACCAGTAAGTCGAATAACAGCCAAATTTCAAGGATCCAAAAATGATTAGCTGCATGCCAGGAATTGTGAATTAAAAATGTAAGCATATTGTCAAGCCTGATTGATAGCTTTATGCTACGTTTGGCTTAGAAACATGAACTTTAGTTCACAACATCATATAGGTTATATAGACCCAACAATCATGTATTACGTGTTCTTGTGAAATGGCAGTATGTTAAATGGTAATTCATGTTTGTACATGACTGGTGTGTCTCTTTACAGCTGGCAAAGACAAGCCTGTCAAAAGCACTGAAATGCCTATCCCAACGAAGCCTGATTACATAGTGTAAGTGAACTTTGACTCCTTTATAGTGTGTTTCCGCATTTAATTTTAATTGGATGCATGTGTATGTGTATATATTAACATATGTACACAATTTTTTTTTTTTTACTTCAATGGACAAACGTCAAGTCAAGTCATCTTCATTTATATAGCGTTTTTAACAATGGATTGTTTTAAAGCAGCTTTACAGAGATAAACATATAATTTAAGGTAACAGATTGTTTTGGCGTTATCGCGATTCTTGAATAATGTTACTTCCAGCTAAAGTTACCTTTGATTGATTCACCTCCATTGAAATGATCAGACTTTAAACGCGAACCTGTGATTGACGCTGACGGCGTTCACATGCTCATTCAGAATTGATTCTATAGTTATGTGCTTTTTAAAATATGTGCGCAGGTTTGTAATTCATACAACCCAGCCTAAACAAACTACTTTTCTTGTTTATAAATTTTGATACAGAATTTTGTTTTATTTTATCACTTCGGGGTACGCGAGCCGAAATTCACAACGCTTTATCTGTAGAGTGGGAAAGGGATCCTCCATAGGGAGAGGATAGTGGACACTTCAGCACTGCATTGTCATCGGGTCCAGGCGGATCTCCTTCGTCAGATCTGTACACGGCCTGGATCCGGCAGGCTGCGGGAAAACCTCGGGATAAACAAAGACACTAATATTAGCGTAGATGCCATTCTTCTTATGATGTAGCGAGTACATCAAGATTTAAGGGAAGTGTTCCCAGTTCCGGCTGACCTAATCTATGCAGCCTAACATTGAATTTATAGAAGTCTATAGTGTATTATGTGTATGCTAGGTCAAAGAGATGTGTTTTTAGTCTAGCTTTGAACTGACAGAGTGTGTCTGCTTCCCGGACAATGGTAGGAAGACTGTTCCAAAGTTTTGGTGCTAAATAGGAAAAGGATCTACCGCCAGCAGTCGATTTAGATATTGGGGATATTCAAATTAATTAACCAATCATACCATTGATCAGCTCTACCAAACTTGGATGTCTTTTTTTTTTTTCCAGTAATAGACAAACATTAAGTTGTTTTGATTGATACTGTGAAGCAGCTTTGATACAATCTGTATTGTGAAAAGCGCTATATAAATATATTTGACTTGACTTGACTAGATATTCTAGGTATTATCAACTGGCCGGAATTTTGAGATCGCAATAGACGTGAAGGACTATAATGCGTTAAGAGCTCGCTCAAGTACTGCGGAGCTAAACCATTTAGTGCTTTGTAGGTAATCAACAATATTTTAAAATTTATACGATGTTTAATAGGGAGCCAATGCAGTGTTGACAGAACCGGGCTAATATGGTCATATTTCCTGGTTCTGGTAAGAACTCGAGCTGCGGCGTTTTGAACTAGCTGTAGTTTATTTATTAAGCGTGCAGGGCAACCACCCAGTAGAGCATTACAATAATGTAGCCTTGAGGTCATGAACGCATGGACTAATTGCTCCGCATTTCCCAATGAGAGCATATGGCGTATTTTGGATATATTTTTAAGATGGAAAAATGCAGTTTTACAGATACTAGACACGTGGCTTTCAAAAGAAAGGTTGGTATCAAAGAGCACACCCAGGTTCCTAACCGACGACGAAGACTTGACAGAGCAGCCATCAAGTGTTAGACAGTATTCTGGGTTATTGCGTGTGGAAGTTTTTTGTCCAATAATTAGAATCTCTGTCTTTTCAGAATTTAGTAGTAGGAAATTACTAGTCATCCAATTTTTTATATCAGCTATGCATTCCGTTAATTTTGTGAATTGGTAAGTTTCGTTGGGTTTTGAAGAAATATACAGCTGAGTATCATCGGCATAACAGTGAAAGCTATCTCCATGTTTCCTAATGATATCTCCTAATGGTAGCATGTACAGAGTGAACAGCTGCGGTCCTAGTACTGAGCCTTGTGGTATGCCATACTGAACTTGTGATCGATAAGACATCTCTTCATTTACTGCTACAAACTGATAACGGTCAGTTAAGTATGATTTAAACCATGCTAATGCAATTCCACTAATGCCAACATAGTTTTCTAGTCTATTTAAAAGAATGTTGTGGTCAATGGTGTCAAATGCAGCACTAAGATCGAGTAACACTAATAGAGAGATACAACCACGATCTGATTATAAGAGCAAATCATTTGTGACTCTAATGAGAGCAGTCTCAGTACTATGGTACGGTCTAAATCCGGACTGAAAATCCTTGCAGATATCATTTCTTTCTAGAAAGGAACATAGTTGTGAAGATACTGCTTTTTCTAATATCTTTGACAGAAAAGGCAGATTCGAGATCGGCCTGTAATTGACTAATTCTGTAGGATCATGTTGTGGTTTTTTAACAAGCGGTTTTATCATAGCCAGTTTAAAGGTTTTTGGTACGTATCCTAAAGACAAAGATGAATTAATGGTATTAAGAAGAGGATATATGACCTCTGGAAACATCTCTTTCAGTAGCTTAGTCGGTATAGGATCTAACATACAAGTTGTCGATTTAGATGAATTAACGAGTTTGCAGAATTCTTCGTCTCCTATAGCAACAAATGAATCAAATTTTTCCTCAGGGAGACTACAATGCACTTCCTGATGCGATACTGTGGTAGACGGTTGCATAGTTATAATTTTGTCCCTGATATTATCAATCTTATAAGTGAAGAAGTTCATAAAGTCATCACTGCTGTGTTGCTTGGACACTTCTGAGCTTGAAGCTTTCTTTTTTGTTAGTTTAGCCACTGTTTCAAATAAATACCTTGGATTATGTTTATTTTCTTCTAATAGGGTTGAAAAATAAGCAGATCTAGCAGCTTTTAAAGCCTCTCTGTAAGCAATCGAGCTCTCTTTCCACGAAATCCGAAATACCTTTAGTTTAGTTTTCTTCCAGTTGCGCTCCATTTTTCTGGCTGCTCTCTTAAGGGCCCGGGTGTGCTCGCTGTACCACGGCGTTGGACTTTTTTCTTTAATCTTCTTTAAACGCAACGGAGCAACTGCGTCTAAAGTGCTGGAAAAGAGAGAGTTAAAAGTTTCTGTTGCAATATCAAGTTCTTCTAAGCTATCCGGGATGCTGAGATGATGAAACTGATTAGGAAGATTATTGATAAAGCAATCTTTAGTGGCAGAAGTTATAGGTCTAACGTATTTATAACACGGAGTCGGCTTTGCAGCCTTGGCTAAATGTAATTTACATGAGACTAGATAATGATCTGAGATGTCATCGCTCTGCTGCAGAATTTCAACGGCATCAACATCTATTCCATGTGATAATATTAGATCTAGAGTATGATTACGACAATGAGTAGGTCCTGACACGTGTTGTCTAACTCCAATTGAGTTTACAATGTCTTTAAATGCCAATCCCAATGCATCTTTTTCATTATCTACATGTATATTAAAATCACCAACAATTAGTACTTTATCTGCAGCCAATACTAATTCTGATAGAAAGTCCGCAAATTCTTTGATAAAATCTTTATGGTGCCCTGGTGGCCTGTTTACAGTAGCCAGCATAATTCTCAAATGTGATTTATCGTTTACACTATATATTTTTACATTAAGCACCAATACTTCAAAAGAAGTATATTTAAAGCTAGATTTCTTAGTGGTTTTGAAAATATTACTATAAATTACAGCAACACCTCCCCCTTTGCCTTTCAGACGAGGTTCATTTTTATAACTGTAATCTTGTGGGGTTGACTCATTTAAAATAATGTAATCGTTTGGTTTTAGCCAGGTTTCTGTCAAACACAGCACATCTAGATTATAATCTGAAATCATATCATTAACTATGAGAGATTTTGAAGTAAGGGATCGAATATTCAGCAACCTAAGCTTTATCATTTGCTCATCTGTATTATATCTGTTTTTTATTTGTTGAACATCAATTCAATTTTAAATTAATTGATCACCTCAAACTATATATAAGAAATGAACAAATTACTTATCTAGAGTCTCATTGTGTTTTTGTTGTTTTGTTCCAGTAAGTACACTGCAGTGATATCTATGGATCAGAGGCAGCACTATAAGGATGACTTCAATGCAGAATATGACGAGTATCGTATCCTTCATGCCCGTGTTGAGAGCGTTACGCGTCGTTTTACAAAACTGGACAACCGGTGTAGGCGTCTAGCTCCAGGAACTAAAGAGTACCAGGTAAAAGAACAAGACTTCTTTTTTTTCTTTGCTTTAATGTACTTACTGTGTGACATTTTCTTTATATGAAGAACTATGATTTATGTATACATTTATGCATGCAATAAGTGTCTGTCTTTTCCTTCCAGGAAGTACATGAACAGGTGCTGCAAGAATACAAAAAAATTAAACAAGTAAGTGTAACTGAGCATGTCTTGCCCATCTGGGTCCTTTAGTAAACAAACATACTGTTAAATGAAAATGGTATATTGAGACACTTTGTTTTACAGCATAGCCCAAACTACTATGAAGAAAAACAGCGCTGTGAGTACCTGCACAACAAACTGGCCCACATCAAAAGGCTGATCGCTGACTTCGACCAGCGGAGGGCGCAGTCCTGGCTGTAGGGCACGGGACCAAGCAAACACCTCGGCCAATCAGAGCGCTCCTCAGCCAGAGTACCATCTTTAGGGGAGTGTGGGGATCAAACAGCTCCTTATTTATTCTATTCACAGATTCCCCACTCGCCTGTTTCCCATACCTGGCCGCCTTCATCACTCTTTTTCTTATTTTCTTCCTTATTCATCCTTTCCCATACCTTTTATTCTTCATTCTCTTTCTTTTTGAAGGACTTTTTTTGAAAGAAAAAAAGGACAAAGAAAAATTAAACATTTTTGAATGCAAAAAGAAAAGTTACGCAATGCAAAACCGTGGGCCTTACAACGCATATTTCTTGAAGCCTTTTGCACAGGGGTGATCAGCCAGTACATGTGAAAAAGTGGCCATAGAAGAGGGTGTTTCCAAGAGCCTTGAGACTTCCTTTCTCCCAGTGGCCCTGTTGTGTTTTTTTTTTTTTTTTTTACAGCATCAGTATTCACGCCCACAGTGCAAATGATGCCTTAAGGTATTAATATAGACACATAACAATGTGGCATCAGTGAGACTTACAAGCACCCGGGGCAGTGGGGAGAAGTTATGACCTGGTCGCAGGTCCACCGCACATTCATGGAAAGTGAGAGTGAGAGAGTGAGTGAGAGAGTGAGTGAGAGAGTGAGTGAGAGAGTGAGTGAGAGAGTGAGTGAGAGAGTGAGTGAGAGAGTGAGTGAGAGAGTGAGTGAGAGAGTGAGTGAGAGAGTGAGTGAGAGAGTGAGTGAGAGAGTGAGTGAGAGAGTGAGTGAGAGAGTGAGTGAGAGAGTGAGTGAGAGAGTGAGTGAGAGAGTGAGTGAGAGAGTGAGTGAGAGAGTGAGTGAGAGAGTGAGTGAGAGAGTGAGTGAGAGAGTGAGTGAGAGAGTGAGTGAGAGAGTGAGTGAGAGAGTGAGTGAGAGAGTGAGTGAGAGAGTGAGTGAGAGAGTGAGTGAGAGAGTGAGTGAGAGAGTGAGTGAGAGAGTGAGTGAGAGAGTGAGTGAGAGAGTGAGTGAGAGAGTGAGTGAGAGAGTGAGTGAGAGAGTGAGTGAGAGAGTGAGTGAGAGAGTGAGTGAGAGAGTGAGTGAGAGAGTGAGTGAGAGAGTGAGTGAGAGAGTGAGTGAGAGAGTGAGTGAGAGAGTGAGTGAGAGAGTGAGTGAGAGAGTGAGTGAGAGAGTGAGTGAGAGAGTGAGTGAGTACTGTGTGACATCTGTGAGTGAGAGAGTGAGTGAGAGAGTGAGTGAGAGAGTGAGTGAGAGTGAGTGAGAGAGTGAGTGAGAGAGAGAGTGAGTGAGTGAGTGAGAGAGTGAGTGAGTACTGTGTGACATCTGTGAGTGAGAGAGTGAGTGAGAGAGTGAGTGAGAGAGTGAGTGAGAGTGAGTGAGAGAGTGAGTGAGAGAGTGAGTGAGAGAGTGAGTGAGAGAGTGAGAGAGTGAGTGAGAGAGTGAGTGAGAGAGTGAGTGAGAGAGTGAGAGAGTGAGTGAGAGAGTGAGTGAGAGAGTGAGTGAGAGAGTGAGTGAGTGAGAGAGTGAGTGAGAGAGTGAGTGAGAGAGTGAGTGAGAGAGTGAGTGAGAGAGTGAGTGAGAGAGTGAGTGAGAGAGTGAGTGAGAGAGTGAGTGAGAGAGTGAGAGAGTGAGTGAGAGAGTGAGTGAGAGAGTGAGAGAGTGAGTGAGAGAGTGAGAGAGAGTGAGTGAGAGAGTGAGTGAGAGAGTGAGTGAGAGAGTGAGAGAGTGAGAGAGTGAGTGAGTGAGTGAGAGAGTGAGTGAGAGAGTGAGTGAGTGAGTGAGTGAGAGAGTGAGAGAGTGAGTGAGAGAGTGAGTGAGTGAGTGAGTGAGAGAGTGAGTGAGAAAAATATTCAGTGTTTTTGTTAATTCTTGGGAAGGATTGTGGGTCAGAAAATACAGGAAGAGAGAGGCTCGGGGAAGAGGGTTGGATATAGACTAAAAGAGGAAAAAAAACGGAAAACAAAAATCCCCAAAAAGCTGCTATTTTTTTTTTCTTTGAACAGCCAGAGCATTCGGGATCAACCTGGCTCATGTTACATGTTCTTAATTTGGGCCTGCTCTGTTTAAGAAAATGATCGAACCATCTTAATGGCAAAGGTGCTACTGATTTATGAGGAAATGCATCGAGCAGAGGCAGACCTGTATATCCATTTCAAATGTATTCATTAATTATTGCAAGTCTCAGAGTTATTTATGAAATATGAATAGCAATATATATTATGTTTTTTTTTTTTAATTAAAAGGAATTGCTGGAATTGAGTATTATAAAGAAGCTTATTAAATTTACGTAAAAATATAAGTCTTTATTTGACGGTATCATGAGTGATAAACTTCTTAAAGATTAAGGGAAACATTGTTTACAAAACCTGTGTGGTAGGAAGTTTTGCCAAAAAAGTAATAAAAAGGAAACAAAAATCCTTTCAATCTTATGTTGATAGTCTGGAATAAGACACGTTTCTCTGAGCGACACTTTGGTATTTAAAAGAAGATGGTGGTCGAACACTTGTGGTGTCTTGGTAATATTTATTTTCTTTGATCTTTGTTTAGGGAAAATATCCAGAATGCAGCTGTGTGAATCAGCCTTGAAAATACCATTGCTTGCAAATATGCAAATTCTCACTGGATCAAATAAGTCCAGGGTGGATTCTGATTGGCTATTTGATTCTTGAGGCTTGCTGCATTGTTTGCACATTTCGGGATGTCGTTTCGAGATCTGAAAACAAATGATCTCTCTCGTCTTAGAATCATAATTATTCCATTGTTAAAAGCGGGGAGGTGGTGTTCCCTTTTGTTTTCCAGTGTTGTTAATTGAAATTTAAAAACCTGGGTGAGCCATTCTCAAAATAACCATCGACAAATGTTGGTTTTCAGTATTTGGGTAGGCAGATGGCATCTTATCTGCTTTGTTCAGGGACTTGTGTTCTCAGACTCGCCAAGATGTTTTGTGTGAGCTTCTGTTCATTTTATTCCCCATTTATAGACTGATCGCAATGTCTGATTACAAACAAATCCAAGTCGTGGCTATTTAACAGAAATTGAGCAGCACTTTACTTCACAGATGCTTATTTCCTCAGCATTCAAATAGCCTCCACACTGAACCCTAAAGATTTTGGGAATACACTAAGTGTTGCTTGGAAGGAAGAATGTGCATCTACACAGAACCTGGTATCATTGTAATTTGGGTTGGATGGGGAAGTATTTGGTGGTGTGTGTGTGTGTGTGACCAACACCTGTATTCTTTCCCTTTTGAAGAGACTGTGCCTCTGACACCACTAAAGAGAGATGTTAATGTTGGATAATAAGCCAAGAATCTCATAACACTGTCATCTCTTGTTTTAAAGGTGGGATGGGGGTTGTTTCAGACTAAGAATTCCTGACCTGTCCACCTAAAATATATTAAATCAGTTCAATAAAATGTGAACTTGACAACATATCTGCGTTGATTTATTTTATTTTTTCACCCATGAATGCATATCACTCTGTGTATTTCCACAGCATTGGTTTGAAACAGTTCCGCACCTGTGCATCAAAACTAACCAATCGAAAGATGATAAATGTGTATGTTTTGCGATCATCTATCTGGTATTAACAGGACCAGAACACTCACTCCTTGCTTTTTATTCAATTTTGTTCAAAATATTGAACAATGGTTTGGTAGACATTTTGATTCCTCCTAGTGACTTGAATCTTATGAATCTGTTCTCATTCAATGACTCGTTCTGCAGGTTAGATCTTTATGCCAGCCGCTGGCTACAGTGTCTGAATACAGAATCGCATACTAGGGCTTCCTTTAGGTCCTTTGCGAGCGCTGAGAAATATGTTTTATATGAATGTAATCCGGACGCACTACAATCGCCATGTTGTCATTATCATGTGGGCTACAAGTGTCAGTTTCATCACTTCACTACTATTCACAAAGTTGAATAGTAAGCTATATGCTGCATCCGAAATTGCATACTTCCCTATAGGCAAAAAAACAGTATATGACAAAGGATGTCTGAATTCACAGTACTGACAAAACAGTAGGCAAAAAGTTTACCCTTTACTGTCTATATGGGATTACCACCTCCTGGTGAGATTCTGAAGTGTGCATATGATGGACACTTTACTATCCCATGAGGCCACAGGAGATGATTTGTTAATGGCTGTGAAGGGACACAACTGATGCTGGTCACATGATAATGACAACACATGGTGTCCGTGCAGAATACATACTACATGCATACTATTTAGAACATACTTTTTTTTTTTAGCAGGCGTGAGTGCTTACTCAAAACAAGAGTAAGCACTCTCCAACCTTATGTTTTATGGCTGTCATGATTAAAACAATGAATCATTTTCTCTGCATTAACATGAATCACCTTGAACCTGCTAAAGTGTTCCTATAAATATATTTTCTTTCCAACTCTTCAATCTGAATAATAAATAAATATATTTCTCCACAAAAAAAGTGGAATAGTCCCGTCGTCAATTATTCCTTACATTTACCCAACCGATTAAATTAACAGTCCACAGTCGAATCCTATTTGGTTCGTGGGCCATTCCACCGAATGGGTGACATTTGCTTGTTGTAACTCTTCAAAATGTACTTGATTTTTTTATCTTTTTTCAACACTGAATCTAATACTACACATTTAACTATTCAAAATGTGTATTGGTCAATCTCAGGCAACTTTATTTATTTTTTTATCAGGTTTAAGCAGAAGATGGACGCATATTTTCTCAGTACTGTTACCGAAACTTATGAGCCATTTAAAAAGCATGTTTAAAAGCATGTCAATTAATTCCTTTGTTTCCCCCACAAGAAAGTGTTTATTTTAAAGAAGTTGTTGGATATGTGTTCAAATAATTGATAAAAAAAAATCACTATATATTAAGGCAAGGTGTATTTTAATAAAAAACACAAAGCCATTTTTTTCATTTTAAAGAAGACCGAACCCTCAAGTTTATAATTGTTTTAATAATTTAATTTATTAAACTATTGTTTAATGATGGACCAAACAAAAATGATAAAAACACTGGTTTAACTTTATTTTTTTATAAAATAAAATAAAAAATAGTAACCGGAATGAACACTTTGTAACAGGAATGAACACTTTGTAACAGGAATGAGTGTCCATATGTGTGTGTATGAGAGAGAGTGTACATGACTGTGTGTGCATAAGATGTGTTGAAGTGGTGTACTATGCACTAGTAGTACTTCACAGAGAAGGAGGTGGAAAGAGAAAGAAGGAGAGAGAGAGGGAGGGAGAAAAAGGGAAGTTAAAGGGATACTTCACCTCTGGAAAGATGAATGTGTTTTTAAAATGGGTCATTTATGTAGAAGAAATGTGAAATTATTTTTGAATTTGGAGCTTTCTAGGCTGAGAAAAGCCAGAAAATGTATTTTTGGCTTCTGTGGATGAAAGACAACAACTCCCAGAATGCACTTGCTTCGCTGCCCTAGGAGGCCACGCCTACCGGTAACAGAGCGCAGTAGTTAAACAACAAGTCTAGACTACTAGTGAGTCTCCGTGATGAGTCTGCCCGGGATTTCGAGATCGTCCAAAATGTCCGGGATTCGGCTTTTGCATTCTACAGACGTCATTCATTATGTTTACTGTGGCGAGCAGGACGAGACTGAGGGCCGTGGGAGACCGGCGCGAGGCCGGTGGCGTGATTACCGACCTGTGAGACGCACCACGCAGGGACGTATCTCTCACGGAGGAGCGGGAATTTTCTTAGCAATGTTAAAACGCACATCAACCGATCACTTGTTTAGCGCTCATGTAAACACTACATTCAGATTCAGATTCACTAATTCAGTTAGTTTGAAACAAAAGGTGTGCATATAAACAATGAATGGCGACTGCAGAAAGCAAAAGCTGAATCGCAGACATTTTGTACAATCTCGACGGCCGGACATGTCTGGGAAAAAAGAGGATGAATGGTAACTCCTACTACTCAGCTTCCTCCTAAGTTACTCCGCTTTCTCCACAGAACAAGAGCCTGCTAGCTTAGCTTCCAAAAAAAGATGTCTGTACACTATGTGTACATTCTGTGAGTGAGATCACCCTCTATGGGCGGGTTGAAAACATGCGGAACAGCTCCTTCTACTGGCTGTAGTCTTTAGCCTCTGGCCAAAAAATCCTCCGATGACGCAAAATGACGATTTTTGCGTCATCGGAGAATTTTTTCAAAACAAAAAATACATAAATCTCTCGTCTCAGGGGGATATGAGGGTGGAAAGCACGGAAATTTGAAAATACTACAGGTTTTCTACTAATACAAAGCTTAATGCTAAATCCTGAAGTATCCCTTTAAGACAAAAAAGGGGGAAAAGAAAGGGTTGCGGGTGTGTTTCACTCCTTCCATTGCAATATGCCATAGGTGGGTGTTTCTAGCACCTGCACAGTATGGGTTCTCTCCATCTTCTACAAAATATAAGAAAGACAAAACGTTTAAGTCAGCTCGTGGTGGATTAGCTTCCTGGAAGTATGGTTCACATTGTAAAACAAATGCTAATGTCTACATTATAAGTAATTGCAACCTTAAAACTCATAATTCAGGTGAATAGTATTATTTCGACTAATATTTAAAGTATTAAATCAACAAAACAGATGACTCTACTCACTCCTGTTACTTTAACTCACTCCTGTTATTTTTCATATGAGTAACAGGACTGAAAGTAACAGGCTTGAGTTAGCAAAAAGTCATCAAATACATGGCATATGGCCACATAGCATACATAGTAGCACGAGGACGGTGACTTACCAAAAGTTAATATTTTTAAAATAAACAAATAAAATATAAGAAATAATTTAGGTAACAGGACAGTATGTTGAGATTGACCTTCTCAGTCAGTTACAATTTCATCAAATATACAGAAATTAAAAAGAGAGGACTTAATTATGGTCTTCCCATTGCCTTCAGAAGATCCAGATGATGCAACTTCCTGTTGAAAATGTGTCTTGTGGAATATTCCAAGTTTTTCAGAGGGGGGGATGTGTTAGGGTAACAGGACTGAGTGAAAATCCAGAGACACGACTAAATTTTGTATTTTATCTAAAATATTAGATAAAATATTTTTTTTCTCATGAATTTTTTTTTAAAGCATAGATTAGATATAAAGTCAAACAACAATGCAAACAAATGAAGATTTCTGAAGGATTTTAATCATCACATTTCATGGTAAATTTTAGAGATAGAGTGGGGACATGCAGAAAATGCTATTTTTTAGTGTTTTATGTAGTTTTTATGAATGTTTTTAATTATACATTTTAAATTTGTAGTTCGCTTAATGAGCAGGACATTTTGCTTAATAATAATATGTATTTTATAGTTAAATTTCATGCAATTTTATACATTTAATAATATCTTGGGGACAGAAATGTCACCCTTTCGGTGGAATGGCTTACGTGCCATAGTCAGTCTGTGAAAGTCAGGGGAATGCGTTCACTCAGTTCAAAGAGACGTCCGTGAACAAAAGTGAAAGAAAACAATTCGTTTTCTAAAGGATTCGTTTCAGAACCCGGATTCTTTAACAAACACCCTAGTAGTGGCTGCTCCCTCCAACAAATTGGCTTTTTTTTTTCTTTTTCTTTTTTATCAAGGAGTGGTTAACTTAAATCCCGCCCTACCCTTTAAGGGTGTAAACAAGATTCGTTTCTGTTTCACTAGGCTGACTTGTGATGAAAAGCTGTGCTAGTTACGTAAAGAACAATGGCAGAATTTGTTAGAGCGCAAATTAAGGGTGACAAAGTAGTTGTGTTTTTGAAGCCGTCCTGTCCTTACTGCGTACTCGCGAAGGATGTTTTGTCAAAGTATAAATTCAAATGTGGACATTTGGAGTTGATCGATATCAGCGGACGCAGTGACATGGGCAGCATACAAGACTGTCTGCAACAGATCACGGGGGCGCGCACCGTGAGTAGGCCTACTTTACAATGGAACATTTTTGTTATAAGACCGTAACAGCCCACATTACATTGACTAAAAAGTGTAATGTGCGACTCTTTAAATAAACCTTCTTTTTTTTTTAATTAGCGAATTTTTAGCTGAGTCACCAAGCATGACCTGCACGCGTGGCCATGAATCATGATCATTGTAGATATTATATATTTAATACATAACGTATTTAATACAACTTACAAATGCTTTATGAGTGTTTATATGTTTGATTAATTTCCATTGTCATTTATTCAGTTTATTTAGACCTAGGCTTTTTGTCCATGTACAATATGTGTAGGTTCCTCGAGTCTTCATAGGGGAGAAGTGTATTGGAGGAGGAAGTGATGTCGAAAGTCTTGACCGTTCTGGAGAACTGAAAGGCATGTTGCAGGCTATCGGATCTCTGGAGTGAGGGTATACTTCACAGTCCTTTTTTATGAAATATTGTGAATAATATATACAGCACAATTACACCAGTGGTTCTCAACTGGTTTTGCTTCAGGGCCCGCATTTTACATTGGACGTGAAGTGGCCACAGTGCCAAAATTGTGTAGTGTACACACAAAAATGTTTTTTTTTTTTTTTCAAAAACTGCCTTTTCTCTCAGCGACGCGTCAAGTAATTTCATTTAACAAAACATCACAGTCAATACAAAACATATTTGTCTTCTAATTTAAATGCAATTTGGCTCCAGTGTTATTGCAATATCATTGAGATTATAGTTATTATTCATATTTTTAATAACCCTGTCTTTTACCATGCATACATAGCTTTCATCTACAGTAGCATTGTTTTTCCCATCATCACCAACCATATCAGAACAGACCTATGACCCATTTTTGGGTCGCAACCCATCCGTTGAGAACCACAGGTTTAGATTTAAGTCAAAGACACTCAGAACAAACACGCATCCTTCTAAAATGTCTTTATTCAGCATGAGATGATGGTCAAAACTGGACTAGACTAAAGACAGCCAGAATCGGCTCTATGTTGACCACACCAACTGCACTAACAGGCGATCCACATGCTGGATGCGTACTTCGTATGTTATTAGTTGAAATAAAAATCTCAGATGTACATGTTACAAAAATAGTCGCATCAAATTCAAATCAATCTCATGGGGGGGGGGATATTAAATATTTGAAGTTTATTCAAGTCATATTGCCGGAGTAACCACTGAATTCATAAAGAAAGAAATCTCACCATGACAAAACATGGCTGACCATGAGTGAAATATCAATCTCTGGAGAGACTATAAGGTTGACCCTACCCTGTTTGATACTTTGGGGTTTAATCCATCGCAGAGGAAGTTTATTGCACCAATCAGGTGTAATCGTTTGTACAGAAGATACAGCATCCACATAGAAGGGCTCTATATGACATCGTCACACAGGATCCACTCAAATCCAGTGAGAGTTCACAGCTGTCCGCTTTATATCACAGGCTCAGTGGTCAAAGTTCATGTGTAAATACAGTATATCAGAATCCACCAGAGGTCAAACATAGGTCTCTTTTATCCTGCATGTAAATGAATCTTGCATCCTCTGTTTTTCGCCCTCCCTTCCGGTCCGTAGGGCGTCAAGAAGGGGTCACATGATGCTGCAGCGAGACTTGCGGATCTGCCGCCTGCGTTGCTGGTACTCGCTGAGCTCCTGTAGGTAACCTCTGGAGGGCCAGCGCAGACGTTCCACCTGCTCACGCTCCTCATCTGGCAAAAAAAGCATCATCGGGACTAAGAAAGTATTGCGACAACATCTCCTGGCTGCAACCCACCCCTTCAAAGCATTTAAACGGAGCGTTATATCCGTCCACCAGATTTCTCTTTATCTTTCACTTCAATTGTAATGTAGACTGAAAATGTAATTGTCTCTATAATGACTATGTGTTTCTCATTAGATAATGCATGAAGAAATGATAAGGTTGCTTTAAAAATCTAAAGGGAGCGTGATGAAAATAAAACTTTTCCTGTCACTGCTTGTCTGTTGTATTCATTGACTTACAAATCTATACACCATTCATGAGGTGACGCTGTTTTATTTATTCGCCAAGTGCATGTGGAAGGGCAGGATGTACTAATAGGGTGTGAAAATGATTCATTCGTTTCAAAAGTGACCTTACATTTGCTCTTAGTGTTCCTTAATAAAGCTTTTGACAGAAGCCGGTCGTGATTTGCATGGGCTTGTCTGCAGCACCAGCTGTTCGGGGCGCTGGTAACTGGTTTTTGTAGCAGTCAGAGATAATTGTGTGTGCTTGTATTCTAATGCGCTTAAACATCCTTTCCAGGTGGTCAAGCGGACGGCTCACCTGATAGCTCCAGGAAGTCAGGCTTGTGGCTGAAGATCAGGTAGTTATTAGCGATGAAATGGAGGAGCCAGACATATAGTTGGTCAGCGTTGTGACACTGTGATGACAGAGAGTGGCAAAAGATCAGATAGAATGTTAACTAACAAACAAGTTGGAAGTATCACAGAAGATATTTTTCAAATGGCAAACTACCATAAAAATATAATTTTGTAAGCAAAACCAAATGACCAATTTTTGGAAAACCCAATGACCTAATACAGGTGATAAAATGTGTAGTTTACATACTTAACTGCAAATATTTAAAGTAATTTTCAGTACTTAACAAATGCTGAAATATAAATAGTAGGGGCCATTTACATGACACCGTTTTCAACTAAGAAGGAAACGTTTCTAAGCGTTTTGTAAGGTGCATTTACACAACAGTAGCATTTTTGAAACTTGAAAACAAACTTTTGAAAAGAGGTTTTTAAAAATGATAGTTATCATCGCCATATAAATTACAAAAACATGAATTTGTGAAAATGGTGACGTCATGTGTTCAGTCTATAGGTCGTAGTGTTTCTTTAGAAAGTGACATCGCCAACTACTGGCCTGGCATGCATAATACAGCGTTTTTAATAGTTTTCGCAGATCCGTGTGAACCGGGGATGTTTTGACAACGTTGTCGTTTGTACGCGAAAAAACACGAACAAAAAAAGTTCCGTTTTTAGTACATCGTTGTAGTGTACCCTAAGATGAAAAATTGACAATTTAGAAAGCTATTTGAAATACCGTAAGTTTAAGCTGAAGCTCAAAAATTAAATGGAAATAAAAACAAATTAAATGTATTTATATAAAAAAAATTGACAAAAGCACATAAATTAGAAAAAATTACTAAAATGAAAATGAAAATATAAAACTAAAACCTAATTTAAAATGTAAAATGTAAAACTTTTTATGTGTTTTGGTCGTTCATTTACATGACAACGGCGTTTTGGGTACATGAAATATATATAATATATACTTTTGAAAACGGTCTCCGTGTAAACAATAAAAACACGAATCTCTGAAGACGATGATGTCATGTTTTTAGTAGTTTTCGCGGATCCATGTGAATGGGGATCGTTTTGACAATGCGGTGTCGTCTGTTCGCGGAAAACTTCTCCATTTTAAGCATATATCGTTGTTGTGTAAACGTACCCTAAATAATACAATTAATAATAAAATAGGCTAACACTGGTTGAAACACATTGCCCATATTATATCCCATGTTGCATTGTTCTTGACCCTCCATTTACATTCAGTTGCATTGGACTTTTCCTTAGTTGAAAAACATGGTTTCCTTTCATCTCAGTTGCATAAAATTGTGTGACTTTTTCAAGATTATCTATCTACACACACACACACACACACACACACACACACACAAACCTGAACTTGATTTGATTGTTCTGAAGGTGAGTAAAAAAAAAAGTCACACTCGTTTGGCCCAAAAGTGTATTGTCAAAAAAATAAATCCAGCATAAATCTGAAAATATCCAAATATAAATGAAGGCCTGGTACTAGAGCAAAAATGCAATGTGGAATAAACATGATCACACAAACGCGTGCGCACACACAAACACAGGTGTTCACTCTTCACTCCTGTTCATATCTGCTTATTGCTATTTTTTTTTTTTTGTTGGTTGCATTTACTTTTTAAAAATTATTATTTTTTATACAGTCTAATTATTGAAAAAATATGTGCTTACAATCAAGTCTTATCTTTTAGTGGGAACTAATATGGAATTATTGCAAAAACAAGACACTTCACACAACAATAACAAATTCTAAACTTTATAAAATATATTAAATCAGTATTTCTGCAATCTTTAAAATGTATATTCACAAAATATATGACAACAGCTGTTATAGGAGCAGTTTTTTTCTAAAACTGTTTCCTACAGATTTTTTTCTAACCAGCAGATATCAGAATTCTGCATCTAACACCTAGATAAATATCCAGAAACAACTCATATTTAATTTTGATCTTTACAGTGTTTTTTGTTTTTCATAAATATGTCATTTTTCATATGCATGCTAATAGTTTAGCTGAGGAATTGTGCAGTAAATAGGTAAAAAAGTAATTCATATCGACCAAAACACAGCATAAACATATAGATGAGAAGAAAAAAATATTTGTATATTAAAAAAATCCCTCTATAATTGTTCAAACACCACGAGTGTAAACAGGAAACGAGGAGAATGTGAGGGGTGACCAGGTTTATATCTACTGGAGAGTGGAGCATTTGAGTCGCACATAAAACGCAAAACTGAAGGGAGAAGCTCTGTTGACTGGATCTAAAACCCTCGTATCTCCATCGCTGTAAGTTACCGAAAGTAAAAACCACACATCCAAACCAACAACACAACGTTTAGGACCCAAATACTGAATGCAACACTGACAACTGTATTCTGCTGCTGTGTGAACGTGGCCTTTATAACATCCCAGTAATGTTCATTTTTCTTCCATACATAATTGTACTTTTATAGTGATATTACGGATCCAAAGCACTCAAAGCAAATGAGCGAAACCTTTAATCAAACACACCCCTTTGACCCACCTTTGCTTTCTTCAGTAAGCGAATCACGCTGATGCCCGTAGACGCCAGCTCTCGACTGGGCATGTTCTGAAGATACGCGCAGACGCATACCTCACACAGGTGCTGCAGCCGTTTCACCTGGTACATCTCTGCGCACACGAGCACGGCCATGGCCTGTAACACACTGGCTGAACACACACCACCATCCATCCATCAACCTCGGTTCATATTCGCCCACTGTCAATCAAACTCAGTCTTTGTTTGCATCTTTTTTCTCAAGTGTTGTTTAATGTCCATACAATGTAACTTTGATTGTGTGTACAAAAGCAGAAACATTCTTCATAAGATCTTTTGTGTTTAACAGAAGAAAGAAAGTCATACAGGTTTAGAAGGACATGAGGGTGAGTAATTGATGACAACAGACCTTATTCACCTTTGATTTTCAACAGGAATGAAAGCGAGGCTGTGAGGGATAGACATGCGTGTCTTCCGTGGGTTGTTGGATTGTTCTGCTGACGAAACACTTCCAAAATATATTTCTAAGACATTTCAGTAGACAAAAAACTGCCGACAATATGAGCTGTGGAAAATTATAAGTGCTCTGGGAGCTTTCTACAGCTTTTTACAGCGGATGCCATTGAAAACACGCCAAGTCTTTTCCTCACAGCCTCGCTTTCATACCTGTCATGGCGCTGCTCTGAATAAGGTCTATTTGGATTGTTATCCCTTTTAGAAGTCTTGAAATGCACATCCTTACCTGGACAGCAGGTGTCAGTGTAGAGGTACTCTAGGAAAGCTAGGAAGGTATCAGACGAAACTCCGTGGATTGGCACCACGCGACTTCGTGCCTCTGCGTACTTCCCACTAAACATGGCAGCCATAACATCGCAGCGGGCCACAAGCACGGCTCTGTGCGCTGGCAGCACGCTTCCTAAAAACACACGCACAGAAGCACACTCACAGCATTACAGAGACGCTCTGACACACACAAACCCTTCTCTTGTACTTACAGGACCACTTTAAACTCAGAATCAATGTGCCATTGTGTGTGCCTGTGTGTGTGTTTCAGGGTTGTTTTTGTTAACTAAAACTACATTTAAAACTATTAAAAATCATTAGAAATGTTGTCTTAGCAAGTACTAAAATGACTCAAACTAAAATAAAAATATAAAAGCCATTTCAAAATATTAATAAATACTATTGTATATTAACTACAAAATATTAACTACTACATGTCTATGCACATGCAGGGCTAGCATTGACTCTTGCCTTGGACCATGAAGATGACATCAGAGTACAGAGGGGAATTGAAGAGGCTTCCCAATGTCAAAGGACCTTGTTGAGAGCGGGATGTGGGTGTGTCCCTGGGGGCCTGCAACCAGAACGAATCGACACTGCAGTGCACAGTTTGAGGCGATGAATACTGTTAGTCCCTTGAACATTTATAATTGAGAAACCAGGTTAGCCATGCAAATCCTTGGAAACATTCACAATGGATTTACTGTAGTAACACCAACTGCAGGTGTGATATTTAAAAAAATGGAAACCGTAATAATAAATAATCTTCCTCGTATTACATTTATGGCATTTGTAATTGTAGATCTTATACAAATGCCGTAAATGTGCTCGAAGTACCAATGAAGATTAAAAAATATTAAATCATACCTGCAGTAGTCCTGGTCAAAAGTTTGGAAACATTACTATTTTTAATGTTTTTGAAAAAGTGTCTTATGCTCATCAAGCCTGCATTTATTTGATAAAAAAAAACAACAACAAAAAAAACAGTAATATTGTGAAATATTATTACAATTTAAAATAAGGGTCTTCTATTTGAATATACTTTAAAATATAATTTATTTATAATTTGATCAAAGCTGAATTTTCAGCATCATTACTCCAGGTTTCAGTGTCACATATTGCTTCAGAAATCATTCTAATATGCTGATGTATTATCACTTTTGTAAACAGTTATGCTGCTTTCTTTTGTAACAATATACACTACCGTTGAAAAGTTTGGGGTGAGCTTTTCTTCTTTTCTTTTTTTGAAAGAAATTTTATTCATCGAACAATTGATCAAAAGTAATAGTAAAGTTTAATATTGTTAGTTAAGATTTCTATTTTTAATAAATGCTGTTCTTTTTAAACTTTTTATGGATGTATATATAAAACACAAATTAACAAAAATAAATTAGAAATGTAATGTTAATCAAACAACTGAAGAAAAAGAAAATTGCACATAGATCTTGACTGAATAACTTAAGTAGCTTTAAAAAAAAGAATAAATGTATATTTCATTAATTCATGCAATGAAAACTATCCAGCGTATTGTATTTACAGTTGATTTGGTCATATCACCCACCTCTAATAATATACATTATATTTGAATATAATTATTATTACTTAGACTAACAAATGCTAATTTATCTCAGTAACACACTTATTTTTGGACACTTTTGGTTACAGAATAAATTCATAGGTGAATAATAATAAATAAATAAATAATTAATAATAAAATCCAAGAACAGGCTATTTCTGGCATTGGTAGAAACTCAGTGCTGCAACCACACCAAACGGTGTCAGTATAAAGTCTTGAGTCTTGTATCAGCCAGCGAAACAAAAACTCTTGGACTGCATCCGAAATCATATACTTCCCTTCTATATAGTAGGCGAAAAACAGTATGTGACAAAAAAAAAGTATGTCGAAATTCAAAGTACCCTACTTTTTTTCACGAGAGAATTTGTCAATGCCAGTGAAGCGACTTACCTGCACTGGTAGGTCACATGATAATGACAACACGTAGTACGTCCGGATCTCATTCATACTGAACGCATTCATACTACATAGCACATACTTTTTTAGCGCTTGCAAAGTAAGTACTTATTTAAAATAATTACCTACTCAAGAGAGTATGTGATTTCGGATGAAGCCTCAGCTCTATAGATCCAATCAGCCCTGTCTGTCAGAGTGATACCTTTTCTCTCCCAACGAATGAGCGTATCCTGTCCATCAGCTGGGCCACGGCCAAAGGGTTCTTCAGTTTTTCAGCGATGGCTTCCTCCAGGTATTCCAATTCCCAGGCCCCTGCGAAGAATACACATCACCATCACCAACACGCACTGACCCATGAACGCATCCTGCTCGCACGTGCATTTAACTGGCTGTCCGGCTGACCGTGGAGTAAATCTCGACCTTTTACACTGACTGCTCAGATCTGCTGGACTTTCACTAATAATTCAACCTCTCAGGGCTGGTGAATTCAGTCACAACTTTAAAAACACGGCTGTCAGAGCCTTCTCTCAGCATTCTCTTCTCGATATACTATAGCAGGCAACAAATAAGGTGGTGGTACAGCTGTTTTACATAATAATTAAATTGTGAAAGATGTTTTTTCTTCTTCTTGGTGACAGCTAAGAAAATTAATCCAATATTTAACTTGTCATAGTAACTTATTTCACAGTGAAGACCACGGTTCTATCACATACAAATTCCCATCCATCACATCTCAGGTAATATTAACCCAGCCTTATTCGTAAATCTGCCTAGACAGACTGAGCGGGATTTGGCTCGAAAGAAACCATGCACAATGAATTTCTGTGCATCATTTCTGTTAGTGTAACGACCGTCCTTGGCTCAAGGGATGAAAATGGCCTCTGCAAAATCACACGATATATCAGCGGGGTGAGATGGTCTCATCAGTATGGGCATCACCTTCTCACCTTCTGAGCATGGCCTCACTCTGATAAATGAGTCTATAATATCCATTCCTGTTTCCTGAACTGTTAAAGCCTCCTGATTGAGATGCATGTCCATCCTTCCAGCCTCCATTTTGCATCAGAGGTTCCAAAGAACGGTGAACAGGAGGTAATATTCCCGGCTTATGAGGAATGCATTTTTGTGGCGGGCTTATACGAGCATAGAATCACAATTGTGCATTTGGGTGAATGTCACGAAAACATCCAGAACACACCTCAGAAACGTCCAGAACACACCTCAGCTCAAAATCAAAAGAAAAAATATAGTTTGCATATAGAAAATGCTCTGTGACATTATTTTCATGACATTTAAAAGTGATTTCCCCTCATTCAAAAGTTTTAAACGTAGCGAAATTAACAGTACTTGTTTAAAATGACATGAGATGGCCTAAAAAAAGCTGTTTTTAACATGGAGTGCATCGCCTCTTGGAAGCAGCCATGTTGAGATCACGTGACCAGCTGAATCCTACTTGCTTTATCTTGGTAACCTCCTTATTTTCAGACAGTTCAGCTCACAGAATAAATTAAACATGGCTGACTGTGAATAGCACATTTCTACAACAGCAACAGTAACTGAAAACATATGCTTTTGCGTGATGCTGTATTTATACCACTAGGTGTCAGTAATATATGTACAGTATACTCCACACATTTACATATATATATATATAGGAAGATTAAACATTTGCCATATAGCAGCCAGCCAGCATAAACAAAAAAATACTGAGTGCAATCCTCATGAATCTGTAATGACCTTTATTTTTTAATTGTTGTGTTATCCACTATTCTGAATGGCATGTCATTTGATTTTGTACTGTAAATTACATAAATATAATTTAATAAATGAAGGCAGGAATATACATTTTTACAATTTAAAATTTATTGAATTACTTATTGCATTGTGGTGAGGAGAATTTCTTAGTAAAATGTACTTAATTGTCATAAAAAAATTATGTCACAATGCTAAAATTTTTCTGTTGATTTTGGGGTAAAATAAAGGCTTTATTTATTTTTTGCATTACGGTAATGAGAATTTGGGATGAAAATGTGCTTAATTGTCATTGAAACATTGTCACAAAAAGGTAATAATATTAATGTTCCAAAAACAGTAAAAATTGTATTTACACACAAAAAAAAAAAATTATTTTAATGTTGGGTTATATAACATTTATTTATTTTGATTTATTGTTTGTAATGGGAATTTGGGAGAAAAATGTACTTAATTGTCAAGGAAATAATGTCACAAAGGTCTTAATGGTCCAAAAACAGTCAGAATTTTGAACAAAAAATATTTTTTTTATTCTTTCTTTTGATTTTGGAATAAAATTTGGCATATTTTTGACACACACTGATGATGGCTTAGGCTGAAACGCGTCTGTGTGGACATGGTATTAAATACATGAGATATAACTAGAGAGTGCGGTTTTTCATCTTTATTTGATAACTTCTTTATAACTAGCACCCATAAACGGTTTGGGAGTTGAGGGCGCCTGTTCTCAGCAATATTTTTGACCATAACCATAAACTCAAAACATTCTATAGAGGCACATAAACTCAGCAAGAAAAGAAACGTCCCTTTTTTCGCAATACCGTATATTAAAGATAATTATGTAAAATCCAAATAAACTTTAAATATCTTTATTGGAAAGGGTTTAAACAATGTTTTTCATGCTTGTTTAAATGAACCATAAGCAGTTATTGGACATGCACCCGTGAAACACTCTTTAAGACACTAACAGTTTACAGGCGGGAGACAATAAAAGTCACAGTAACAATAACTTAGAGACACTAGAGAAAGATGGAGAAAGACACCAGGAGAAAGATGCCCAGGATCCCTGGTCACCTGTGTGAACATGCCATAGACCTGCTGCAGGAGGCATGAGAACTGTCTCAACTGTTGAATCTTATTATGTTCATACAATTATTCACACATATTAAGAAATTTGCTGGGAAAAAAGCAGTTCAAAAGTGAGAAGACATTTCTTTTTTTGCTGAGTGTACATACTTATGATCATCTTCTGGTTTCTCTCTTTCATTTTCCTCATCTGCATGTATAGTCACACACACACACACATAAGCAGAAAAACAAGCGCACACACAAAAACACACAGATCTCTCTGTCCTCCCAACCATGATAATCAGCCCCACAGCTCCAGGGTCTCATAAAGCGGACTGCCTTCATACAGGCACGCGTAGAGAACTATAAATCAGACGGCTTTAGACACAAACAGACAGCCTCCAAACTAAAGCCATTTTAATATTGAAACAATCCTATAAAAATCATTCTTTTTCAAACACAAAAGAAAACACAATTGCAGAGCTGAAGAGATAAGCCAGAGAAAGGGAGAGAAAATTCCAACCGTAACTCAATTATGTCGCCTAAACCAGCAGAAGCGAGGAAGCATTTTCAAACTGTTTCCTTCAATAATGCTAATCTCGCTTCATATTTACAGTTGTGACAGGATTGAACATGGAAAAAGAAACGCCATCGGCACACCAGCAATAAAAGCTGTTCCCAGAGGAAATGAGCCCTTTCATAGTTCAGGAGAATAGGTTCTCTAAAAAAATAAAAATAATTTATATATACACTCACCTAAAGGATTATTAGGAACACCATACTAATACTGTGTTTGACCCCCTTTCGCCTTCAGAACTGCCTTAATTCTACGTGGCATTGATTCAACAAGTGCTGAAAGCATTCTTTAGAAATGTTGGCCCATATTGATAGGATAGCATCTTGCAGTTGATGGAGATTTGTGGGATGCACATCCAGGCCACGAAGCTCCCGTTCCACCACATCCCAAAGATGCTCTATTGGGTTGAGATCTGGTGACTGTGGGGGCCATTTTAGTACAGTGAACTCATTGTCATGTTCAAGAAACCAATTTGAAATTATTCAAGCTTTGTGACGTGGTGCATTATCCTGCTGGAAGTAGCCATCAGAGGATGGGTACATGGTGGCCATAAAGGGATGGACATGGTCAGAAACAATGCTCAGGTAGGCCGTGGCATTTAAACAATGCCAAGAGCCTAAAGTGTGCCAAGAAAACATCCCCCACACCATTACACCACCACCACCAGCCTGCACAGTGGTAACAAGGCGTGATGGATCCATGTTCTCATTCTGTTTACGCCAAATTCTGACTCTACCATCTGAATGTCTCAACAGAAATCGAGACTCATCAGACCAGGCAACATTTTTCCAGTCTTCAACTATCCAATTTTGGTGACCTCTTTTTCTTATTTGTAGTGGAGATGAGTGGTACCCGGTGGGGTCTTCTGCTGTTGTAGCCCATCCGCCTCAAGGTTGTGCGTGTTGTGGCTTCACAAATGCTTTGCTGCATACCTCGGTTGTAACGAATGGTTATTTCAGTCAAAGTTGCTCTTGTATCAGCTTGAATCAGTCGGCCCATTCTCCTCTGACCTCTAGCATCAACAAGGCATTTTCGCCCACAGGACTGCCGCATACTGGATGTTTTTCCCTTTTCACACCATTCTTTGTAAACCCTAGAAATGGTTGTGCGTGAAAATCCCAGTAACTGAGCAGATTGTGAAATACTCAGACCGGCCCGTCTGGCACCAACAACCATGCCACGCTCAAAATTGCTTAAATCACCTTTCTTTCCCATTCTGACATTCAGTTTGGAGTTCAGGAGATTGTCTTGACCAGGACCACACCCCTAAATGCATTGAAGCAACTGCCATTGGTTGATTAGATAATTGCATCAATGAGAAATTGAACAGGTGTTCCTAATATTCCTTTAGGTGAGTGTATATATATATATATGATTATTAGTGTTTTTTCATAGTTCAAGAGAATTAGGTTCTCTAAAAAAATATATTTAAAATATATTTAAAATATTCACATTCATATTGATTATTACTAGTGTATTTCTTCAAGAAAATCTGAGAAGCAGGAGACTTGTGCAAAGGTCTCCATTTGCTCTCCATTTAATCTCATTTTCATCTATCAGAAACAGCTGAGTACTGTGAAAGAGATCTCATCTGTTTTTTTTCTTATGAATATGAATTTTTTTTTTTTAAGATTTAGGCATTTCATCTAATAGTAAAATTACATCAAATTGAATTGAATAATCCTTACTTAATTATTCATATTATGAATTAAGAATTAAATGAGTAAAAAAACTAGAGCTTAAAACATTTTTTACAAGGGATTGGACCATTTCTTTTATGCGATTTATGCAGAACTTGTTTTTTTAAGATTAAAGTCCCCCTGTAGTAAATAATTGTATCCCTTAAAACTCATATCTGATCACCAAAATGGCATATTTAAATTTTTTTTTCCTGTGAAAAAAAATCATGCCTTAAAATAGCTTGAATGTGAGTCTACATCCTTGCTTCATTTAGTACACGTGAATTCACGAATATGCAAATGAGCCCGGGCTCCACTCACCCATACAAGCTTGTCTACAAGTCGATGTATCAGAATGGAAATGCGTTTTATGTATCGCTCTCTACAGCGTCAGACACATAACAGTAATTATGTTTTCAAACAGCTAACAATGTGTTACTAATATTACATGAACCATGTTCCAGTTCGCCAGATCTCGGAGACATCTCATTGCCTTCTGGAAATCAGCATCCTTAGAAATGCTTTAAACAACTCAGAAAGTCAGTGGAGAAAAGCATATAGTTCATCATAACGAATAATATTTTACAATTAATTAAAATGTGTAAATCTTGAAAAAAAAGGGTTAAACCTTTTTTTTTGAGTGTCTAAACGTCAATATATTGCAACCTTTATCTAACAGCAGTTGCCTTGAACAACAACAGCCGTAATATTGCAAGCAGTGCATGTTCTCTCTCACCTCTGTAAAGAAACATTAACGTCTCCCACAGGCATAAACACAGCAGCGGGTCCTTCACAACCAGCCGTGAGAGGTGTCCAGGAGGGTGCCCGTCAGCTCTGGGTAGATCATCTACACCTCCATCCCAGGTGGACAAAAGCGAGTGGGGGGGGCCATCTCTTTCCCTACAGGTGCAGCGCGAGATGGGCCTTTCCCAGGCTTGCCGTCCCACCAACAGCTGTCTGAAGTATGGGCTGATGGCACACAGAACAGACGCGTGCGCCCAGCCCAGCTCCTTCCCAGCGTCCCCAGCGTAGAACGCCACGTCTGCGAACTGAACGCCGCGTTCCAGCAGCCACTGCAGGTCCTGAGAGAAGCTGGACTCCTCCACTCTCACCGGGGGAAGACGCGCTGGAAGACATTATAGAACAGCTTTATTGCACAGATGTTGCTCTTTCATAGCTCTGGAGATTAAATGTTATTTGGATTCATTCATATATCAACTTCAGATCTCAGATGTTTCTCCTTAAATACCTTAAAATAGACACAAATGAGACAGCTGTTGACATGCAGTATAGGCTAAGTAGATGAGAAATGAGTTCAAAGTGAAATCTCTGACTTCTGATTGCAGACTTTAGTGTCTTGGCTGCATTTGTTTGATCAAAAATACAGTAAAACTGTAATATTGTGAAATATTATTACAATTTAAAATGACTGTTTTCTATTTGAATACCTTTTAAAATGCACTTTAAAACCACTGTGTGCATTACTCCAGTCTTCAGTGTCACATGATCCTTCAGAAATCATTCTACTATGCTGATTTGCTGCTCAAGAAACATTTCTAATTATCAATGTCAAAAACGGTTGTGCTACTTAATATTTTTGTGGAAAGCAAGATACATTTTTTTCTGGATTCTTTGATGAATAGAAAGTTCAAAAGAAAAGCCTTTATTTGAAATAAAAAATGTTGAAAAATCTTTTGCAACAAATTTATGAATATCTTTACTGTCACTTTTGATCAATGCTTCCTTGGTGAATAAAAGTATTATGAGAATGAACTGAGATATTAAAAATATCTAATTTGTGATAATTGTTTCCTGTAGGGAACTGTTGGAAGCACAAAAGGATGTGAGCGAGATAAAAGGAATAGTTGAAAGAGAGGGAGAAACAAGGTGAGCTAAGCAGAAGAGGATGATGGGTAAGGATTTTTTTAGTGTGATGGAAACAAGGTGGAGAAAAAGAATGATGAGACAAGCAAAGCAGAGAAGACGGGATGAGTAAGGAAAAACTGTGATAAGACGGGAGCGACAGGAAAAGTAACGTGAAAGCAAATCCCAAATGAGGGAAGGGCACATTAACACCAGGCATTAAAAAGAAACAGAACAAGTATAACAAACAGATGTTGTTTATTCATCATGTCTGTATTATAGGCACATTTTTTATATATTACCGCTATACTTTTATGCACTCGTCCATAACCATTCATTTGAGGCCACACCAATGGTTTCCCAGCATTCAATACCCTTCATATTTTATGTGCTGTGCTCTATAAAAAGAGCCTAAGTGGTGCTGGAGCCACACCAGCACACTACAGAGAGCCTTGGCTTCTCTTTCTAAGTGTCAGTGCTGGTAGCAATGCTCATCTTGTGCAGAATGCTACTAACCTTCAGCAAACAAACCTATATCTAAATGGCAGACGAGTACATTGACTCAGTTTCAGTTACTGATGAATATTGCCATTTTGTGCGTATTGTGCTGGCTGAGTGGTTTGCAGAGATTAAGATAAAATGCCCAGCAAATTGCAAGACGTCAATAGTGAGATTAGTCAAAATTATGCAGGTTTGAAGGGAAACAGAAAAGTCGAAAGATGCCTAAATATCCTTTAGTAAAATGGGAGGTCGACTTTTTAAGTACAAACACTAGACACATAATGTACATAGTAATGAGGAAAAATCTCAGCAGCCACTAACCTGGCTGGTCCAAATGAGGGGGGCGGGGCTCGTTGAGCCTGTGACCTCGCCGTTTGTCTGGCCGCTCTTTGGCTTTCTGCTTCAGACACTGAATCATGAAGTATTCCAGCTGTGTGAAGATTCAAAGGTCATGTAAATAATATCTAAATTTACCACAATCACACCAAGAGTAATATAATGGGATATTTGTGGCTATTTAGATTAAGTGGACTGTCAAAAAAAGTGCCAACATTTTACCTTTAGGGGTATAACAGCTTGTCAATGAGGCAGTACCCTTAAAAGGACAACTTTGTACCTTATCTACCCATAAAAGGTGAATATTAGTACTCTAAAGTTACTATTTTTGACAGTTTTTTGTTGGATGCTTTGTGCATTGAGTATGAATAGTGGTAGATACAGTTTGCACCAAATAGATTGTTTTTACACTATGTGCAAAAATAGTGATAGATTACCGATAGATGTTAAATAGGAGTGATATGTGCATTATGGGTAAATTATCTGAAAAGTGGTTCATGGAGTTTGCCGGTCCTTTCGTATTGTTGTTTATGTTTATTTTACGAATAAAGTTACGTTTAACGCCTGCCTCCTTCTTCCCTGAACTTTGTTACAGTTATGTTTGATCACTTAAATTCATTGCAGTAAGCTAGATTGATATTAGAATATCATATTAATAAAAACTGGATGATGTGTTTCTAAACGGCATACAGTTCATTTTAAAATATATTGTATGTCAGAAAAAAATACTGTATTACTGTTACTACAATTAAATTGCGCAGATTTGTTATTGACAGGCAACACAATGACACGGGCATTACACTGGTTTAAAATGCTGATTTCTCTGGATTTAAACATTGTTGGAAACATTTGTGATAATGTAAGTACACAAATTCAACAAAATATGTAACATTGTTCTAGTTCTTTTTGGATATTTTAATCCAAAAACCTTACATATTGTCCCTTTAAGGGTTCTTTCCGGAATGTCTTGCCCATTAGACTTCCATTGTAAGAACATTTCTATAAACATGTTTTGCTTGGGTTTACATGAGAAAATGAATGCCTCCCCTTATTGCACGTGATAGATACTGACAAGAAACTGTAAACGCTCTCAAAATATAAAATCTAATTACCCATTTAGCAGATGCTTTTATCCAAAATGACTTATAGTACACTTATTATTAGTCCCCCTGGAGCAACCGGGGCTCAAGGTTTTTTTGTGGAGATGGATGAGTTTTATGTTTCACCCCAGGCATGGATTTTTAAAATTACCCCTTACTAGGTTTGAACGTCCAACCTTATGGTTACTAGCCCGGAACCACTAAACCTCAAGTAGTTCCTCTGCATACTAATGAGACTTTTTAACAATGATTAAGAGAGAAAGAGACACTTACCACACTGCCAAAATAACGACCCACAAAAAAGTTGTTTAGAGAGGGCAGCTCCAGGTAAGTGGCCCCCAGGTCCCTGGACAGCTGGAGCCCTTCACTGTGGGGCACACAGCTGCTCCAGTCGGACGCACACAGAGGACATGTGCACGGCGGGCCTTCATCTGTGGAAGATACACAATAAAAACGTGATATATGCATATGCAAACACATTACTGAGGCACAGCACAAATGACATTTGTAGAGCAAGGGGCCAAATAAAGCAGCCAAACATCTAGATTCGTACTGACAGAGACTACATAACATTCAGAGCCATCTCAACTGGCAGACATATGGAGCGATGGAATCAGAGTCTTTATTACGTAACAATGCATGCCAGCTCAAGTTTATACCAGCGTAAATTTAAACATCATGTGTTTGTGGGTACGGCTGGAGAGAGAGTGGCAGTGGCAGAATGAGAGAGCAGGATAGCTGGATAAAGTTTGTGTGTGTGTGTGTGTGTGTGTGTTAGGAGGAGTTGGCCGGCCAGTAGGGTGAATGCCTCAGGGAAAAGAAGAGCCAGTAAAATGATAGCAAGAAAAGACAGCTAAATGGAGAGAGAGATAGATTGAGTGAAAATGGAAGAGTGGAAGAAAAAGACGTGAGCAGAGCACGGGAAGGAAGAGGTATGAATCACTGTAGCTAATAAACCCCCATCAGAGAAATGGAAAAAGATGTACTGTGCGAGTATGTGTGAGCATGTTTTGACCATGTTTACACTCTCATTTTGCCTTGGGTCTCTCCAGTACCGAGCAAAAGGAAATACAGCACGGTTATCATGACATGAATTCATTAGCATCAATATTACTATTGCTCATACTTATATTAGAAATAAACAAACCACTAAGTGTAAGTCCTAAAGGTATAGTTCACCCAAAAATTGTAATTCTGACATTATTTACTCAACTCATGTCATTCCAAACCTGCATTATTTCTTCAGTGGAACTCAAAAGAAGACATTTTGAAAGTCATTGGGTTCTGAATAACATGGGACCCAACTGTCTTTCATTGTATTTTTCAAATCCTTTTTGGTTCCCCATAGCATGTTTACATGCACTAATTTTCACCAATCAGAATAAATCCAACCCGATTTCAAATTCTGAAAGGTCTGTTATGAACCCAAATGTTGCAATCCGATTCACTTATTTACTGTAAAAAATTATATGATCAATAAGTTATGACAACATACAGTGCGTTTTAACATAGCTTTATCTCATGAAAAATAGGTTTATTTGAAGTAAACTTGTTTTATAAGTTATACAAGATTCAACTAATCTTTTAAGCCAGTTTAATGTAATTTAAGTTGAAATGACTTAAACAAGTTGATTGTACTTAAAAATTTAAGGCAGGCCTTTTTTTTTTTTTACAGTGTACAGTGCAAATTTGCATTCATTTACATGTCTTTAGAACAAAACTTCAGCACATGTGCAGGTGCTACGTTTAGAACCGCGAGAATATCACCATTGCTGCTGTGAGCTAATTGTGATTTTTGCCTTGAAGACATATCTAAAACGAAAAATGGCTTTTTAGCAAATTTTGTAAATTAGCAAATTTAGTAGCAAGTTTAGTAAATTTAGTAAATATACAGTCTTATCCACTGACCAATTCGTAAGACATTAGATATAAATAAACATGAACATTTGTCTGACAAAATGTATGTAAATATAGGCATCACGGTACTGCACATGCATGCAAGTTATTTTTGAATTCGATTAAGAAAATAGTTACTGTAGATTCATGTGTTTGAATGCTTAATTGTTTCCCTGTTGATCAGATTATTTCAGATCTACACCACTCCTAGAAATTTCATTCATATTGAGTTTAATTGGATCGTCGGAAATTTGGCTTTTCAATTTCTGATTATTTGGGTGCCTGTAAATGTAGCTACAGGGAAAAAAAGTCGTACAGGTTTAGAATGACATGGCGGTGAGTAAATGATGACAGAACTTTCATTTTTGGGTGAACTATCCCTTTAAACTTTCTGCATAACTCATTCTGCACTGTTTGTAATACATACATGCTTGTTGCTTTTCTTGTGATCGAACGTATGATCCCCACCTGTAAGAAACAACCTAGCAATTGCATATCAACACCCTGACAACACCCTAGCATCAAACAGAGCTTTGCATGGGCAAGCAACACACATTATCTTCACAGTGTAAAAAATATAGTTGACAAGCAAAACTTTACAGCAGTTTTGTCGGCTGAGCTCCTTTGACCCAAAACATTTACTCTAAGTAATTATTTCTGTGATTTCACGGTTCAAATGTTGGTTAATAATCACATGACATGCAGGTGAACTAAATATCTTTTTAAAAATAAAATAAAATATTTCTGTTTTAGTAAGCGTTTTTATTTATATTTATTTTAAAATTATTTATTTTAATTTAAAATTTGTAATACTTAATTAATTGTTAGCTTTTCAGCAACTTGCGAACCCCAGTTTAAGAAAGCCTGTGCTACAGGCTCATTTTGCAATGTGTTTGTTACTTCTCCATTCTCCTTCCGGGATAAATGTTGTAGCTGGATGGAATTACATCTTGAATTATACATCTCAAAGGTCATGCAGTGAGCAGAGAGCCGCCACTTCTACAGTGAATGGAGCCAAATCTGTGGTCTAAGTGCTTTGAGTCTATGAGTCTATAAATGTTTACCTATGCTATGAGCATATTCAACAAACGCTCATGGTGCAACCGTGCTCAGCACATCAAAAGAGTGCCAAATCTCAGCTCGATCAGACTTTTTCCTTTTCTTTGAAGTCAGAAGCTTCTCATTTGCTGCTGTGCTGCTTTTGAAGATAAGTTTTGCTCGGCTGTACAATTTTGGCCTTTCCCAGACGAAAGATGACCAATTGTGGTGATTTCTGTGGTCGTGGCTCCTAAACGGTGGTCGTACAGTGAGAGAGGTTTAAAGATGGCCACAGTCTTGGCCTTGCAACCAAAGATAGCCAGCGATAATTATCTGGCAGTGTCATCAATCTAGCATGCTCATCTGACAGTGTTTGCTGCTACGACCAGGGCTGGACTGGCCATCGGGCATACCGGGCATTTGCCCGGTGGGCCGACGTGCTTTTTGGGCCGATACAGATCATTCTCTAAAAAAAATTTTAAACAATTTTTTGTCTAAACGGCCCATAATACTCGTACATCGGCGGCCCATTCGTTTAGTTTTGCTTAACTGGCGGCGCTGGGATCTTTGTGCCGGTGTAATGCATTGGACAAAAAAAGTCAGCGTAGGTTCTTTTTTTATTTTTTTTTTAACAGACCGGCCCATGAAACACGTAGATCAGCGGCCCATTGGTTCTTTTCTTGATTTGCACTGGGCTGGTCCAATCACATTTTTAAACTCCTCCCCTTTGAGCTTTGAGCGCGCGTGCAGTGTCAGTGTGTATCTGTCAAAATAGTCAGAGATGGAGAAGAAACGCAAGGAATGTGCAGAGAAATAGCGTGAAAAAAAGAAACGGGCCCTTCAAGTGTCTGATGAGGATAGTGAGGAGGATCAGGAGAGAATGAGTGAGTGTAGAGAACTGTGGTAAGCAGAACTAGGCAACTTTCAGAACACTGAGGCGATGAGTGTAGGAACCCATTACCCAGCTACGCATTATTTACACATCGGCATAGTTGATGATTACGCATTTTATTAGAATTATAATGAGACGCGTTTATAAACCATGTTTTCCGCCAAAATAAAAGATCATGTGTTTATCTCTTTCAAGCATGGAAATTAGTACAAAAATAATTATGAAAGTTCCTTTTATTTTTCAGTGCATTTGTTTTACAATATATGGCTATAACTGTCATGGAATTAATATTATAACTATTATTATGTAGTAGTGTGATGCAGACATACATCACAGCTAAAAGAGTTTGAGTTTTTCTTTGTTCAGTTTGCACACTGATTTTGCGTTGGAGCTCTTAATTTTTAACTCTCAAAGTGCACCAGATTGATGAATTTAACATTTAAAAGCACAATTTTTTCTTACGGGGGGCTCCCCCGAACCCCCCTAAAGGGACAGAGGTCCACTCACCACAGATTTACCAAAAATCGTTTGTCAAACATTGGTATTGCTATGCCAATGCAGCTTATAGCTTGTTTTAGGATTCATCATTGTGGAGTAGTTCGATTGTATTTAACAATTAGTAGTTATTTCATCTATTAGCTATTAATTATCTATTACTCATTCCTACTCACTCATTAGGCTACATGGCATTAGTGGTTTTAATAGGATTTAGTACACATATTCAGGGGCATGAAAAGATCGGTTGCGTTTATGATTATATGTAGTGGGCCAGTCTGGGCCAAAATGCCCGGGCCGATTTTTAGTCCCAGTCCAGCCCTGGCTACGACCTACGTCTACTGACTTGCATGTCGTACCCAAGTTTATTAGATCCCGCCGTACAGTGTGATTTGTAATGATCTTATAGGATTGCCGAAATCGGACAGTCTGTAGCAGGCATAACCAGTTCAACATCACAGGCCCATAGTGTTTCTATGTTTCATCCATTTCAATGAATTGAATGTTGCATTTTGTCATTTTAGGAATGTTTAAAAGTCAATTTAAGTGTCTAATACTTTGATTGACATGACGTAATTAGGCTTAAATGCATACCAGCATTACTGCTCGACATTTGCTCTGCTTACAGTACTTAAGCTCACATTCCATAAGCAAAACCATATGCCAATTTTTAACCAGAGTTTAGTTAAATTGTTTCCATTTAGTCCATTATCTTCCACATCTGCACTGCAAAGGCTGACTATCTTTTAGTTTTCTTTAGAACTTCATAATATAGAAAAAATAAATTAAATGAACACTAAACAAATGCAAAACAGAAACAGCAAATCACGTCTCACCATTTAGTCTTGCCCCAATGGCTACCAGAATCACAGGAAGACCCCAGTGTCGAAGAAGAGGGCGAAGTCTTGGAGCATAGCCGTTTCTGACCTGCTGAAAGGCCAGTTTGTCGTTGACCGAGTACTTAATGACCACGATGTCGGCCTGCTCCAGAACGCTCCGCACGCTTGCCCAGTCACTGTCCAAAAGGTCCTGCGATTAAAACGAAGGATGAAATGACCTGGGATGTTTTAGAGGGCATATCTCAGTAGCTCACCATCTGTTCCACCAATCAGCTTATGGATATCACTGCTGTAGCTAAATTCCTCTTAGTCCTCCAATCATTGTGAAAACAACTCCCTTTCCAGAGTCTGCAGAAACCCTAATACTGCTTTTGAATCCCATCATCCCTCTCTCATTCACTCTGTTACTCACCCAGCTGGGACAATCCCGCACCATCACTCTGACATCCCCGAATACTCTTGACTGGTACTCTATAAACGCAGGGTTCAGGGGATGTCTTGATGGCGTCATGGAGTTTGGATCCAATTCGCGAGCTCCGTGGCCCAGGTAACTCCACAACAAACCACTTTGGACCTGTCCCGGGCCGGCAGTCTCATCCCCAGGGCCGACGCCCCCAGGACACTCACTACCCAGGGCCACTATGTGTATAGACCTGCAGCGGTTTAAATTACAATACAAACGTTTGTCTTTATATAAGCAGACAAACCCTAGCATTCACACAGTTATTCACTAACTCTCAAGAAACTCTAAAAATGCTACATTGGTTTACAGTTACTCACACAGCTTACCATATACGGCAAAGAACTGTAAACTACTGGTAAATGTATGATTTTTGCAAGTAAAAACTATGAATTACCTATAAATAGATGACAGAGAAAACTGGATCTAACAATTTAAAATAAATAAAAATTTGCAATAAATTTGACCGGGAAAAGAGTGTAAAAATCTGAAAGTAACCTTACGGTGTGTGTGTGTGTGTGTGTGTGTGTGTGTGTATATATATATATATAAAACCAGAGTAGTTGTATAAATAATTATAAAGATAAAAAGATACGTATAAATTAACAATTTAATGAGAATACTTAATATATATTCGATTAGACAATACATTTTTATGGTAAAATATTACATAGAATTTTTTTATGGGCAGGTTCATTGGTAAAATATGCAGGGCCAAATATTAAACATATGAGCCCAAAATGTCATATTATTATTGCATGTTATAGTGCATTAATATATGCATGTATTATATTCATATAGTGCACATTTTTATAATCTATTTATCGACCATTTTCTATATAGTAACTGTTGTTATTATTATAGCACACGCAACCTATGCATGCGTGCAAATGTCAATGCATAGTAACAGTTACAGTGCATTGATATTTACCTCAGTGAAGCATAACTGTCAATTTTGCGCTATTGGGGCTTCAGTCATGGCAAAGCATGAATCATATGCATACTTACATGATCACAACAGCAGTCCGCTGGAACAAGGCTCGTAGAGCACGTACTTCAGCGGCGGGTTTTCACATCAGTCTCCGGCTTTTTTCCGCAATGAAGGTCGGACACGGTACAATCCGTCATCAGAATGAAAAAGCGAACGGTTCATTCATTAAACACGCGCTGTAAAAGTGAAAGAGTGTCAGGTGCGCAACGATCCGGCTGTAAACACACACATCCAGGCAGAAAAGATTCAGTGGATCCTGCGCTAGAAGAAACAAGTTCATACTCCACAGAAAACAGGGATCCGGCGCTTCCCGGGACGCATGGCACGATGTGAGCACTGTAACCAGACGTCACTTGAGCATAACGTCAAAGCTCATGGGTCAATGAGGTAAGAATATAGGGTAAAACAAGAAAGACCCGCGGCAGCGCGAGTGGGAGCCTCCTGACTCAGCAAACGGTCGGACGGACGTGAACACTTGCTGTCCACACCGCACACAGGCTGGTCGTGTTAGTGCTGTGCCTCTGCTGTCTTGTCTGTTCAAACCAATGGCACTTTCAGTCATTAATACATGATATTATAAAGTCTTTGACTGTTACTCCCAACAAATAAAAATGCAGTCTCAATGCCAGATTTTCACAAACATATATAAGGCTTGCAATCCTTGCAAAACAAAACACATCGCTTTTGGGCCCCTGGGAGCCCCCCACAGTCCTTCAGTACTCTAGCCAAAGTCAAAAAAGCCCACCGCAATGTCTGAGCTGAGACATGGCAGGGGCCCGTAGGGGCACCAAGAGGCCCTTTGGGTGTGAGATAACAATATTTATGCTTTGCTTTCACAAGCAACACTAATTAGACATGCTGCATGCTGACACCACTGTATGATGCGAGTGGGACGCGTGTACTGACCCACACAACTGTACTACCTCAATATTATGGGCTTTCAATGCACTGATCCGCTAATAAAAGGTTGCAGTGGTAATAATAGGCATTTATTGCATGATATAAACAAATAAACATTGATTCGACTCCATATTTGAGCATTACTTAGGCTGGAGGTTTCTTTTTTTCAGACTATCTGCCAAGCTAAAACAGTATACTGTATATACACTGCATATACCTGCGCTGCTGTTCAGTAAGATATTTTTCAAATGTTTTTGAGAGGTCTCATGCATTTGATCAAAAATACATTGAAATTGTGAAATATTACTATTTAAAATAACTGTTTTCTATTGTAAAATTGTATTTATTCCTGTGATGGCAAAGCTGAATTTTCAGCAGCATTCCTCATTACAGTTTTCAGTGTCACATGATCCTTCGGAAATCATTCTGATATGCCGATTTGTGGCTCAAGAAACATTTCTTATTATTATCAATGTTGAAAACAGTTGTGCTGCTTAATATTTTTGTGAAAAAAATGATACCGTTTTTAAATGTCTTTACTGTCACTTTTGATCAGTTTAATGCATCCGTCACAGTTTAGTCCAGATGATGATGATGATGACGAGTCCCAAAAGGTTCCAATGAACAAAAGATTTATTAATAAAACAAACTCAGGTAATCCACAGCATGCAAACTATGACAATACCCAACCATGAACTGAACATAAGGAGGAATTTAAATACAATGATAACAAACTAAATGACGAACAGGTGTGTTGATGGCACGAGTGTCCATAGTAACTAATGAGTGGCGGGAAACTAGAACAAAGGGAACAGGTTTCAACTGATTTATTTTTTTAATTTATATATATATAAATATATTAGATAGATTAAATAAATATATGAAATTATTTATATAGCTATAGAATGTCAGCTCAATCAGCCTCTGAATAGTGAAAAACAATCTATTTTATCTGAGAATACAAACATTTTAAATATTGTTTGCAGCAACAAGAGTATTTTTTCTAAATCTTTTAAAACATTTTTCGTTAACTGAGGCCCCCTATAGAGAGCCACTGGTGTAGAACAAAGGTGTAGTAAATTCAGAGTCGATCTCCTTGAGGCAAAGTATTGACGCTGAATACGCTGTTTAAAAATAGCATTTGACCCTATAACCTAATCTGCAAAGAATAAAAGCTGTTGTTTGTTCTCTTCGTCTCCAGGAGTTAGTTGCCATTAGACTTCCACAATTCTATCCCAACATGCCATTCATAAGCAAGCTGCATTACTTCAGTAAATCTGACACTTCTATTTTTAGCCAAGTGTTGTGTATATTTTAATATGCCTTGTTTGCCACAATATGACATCAAAAAAGCCTCAGCACCCTTCAGATCCCCCTCTGAGATCACCAAAATAGCATCATCTCTCCTGAGCCGCAACGAATCTAAGCTCCCATTCCACCTTATTTCCATCAGTCAGTCTGTGATCTCCTGAAAGGATTATTTTAATTCTACCATAACAAGCTTTTTAAACAGGTCTGATATAGTCCAACACCCATCGACGTTGAACACGAAGAGAAAAGCTTTGCAATCATCGTTACATGCAGGAAGATTGCTGAATTATAGGATGCAATCGAGGGGTTGTTATCACTGACCTACACTGAAAAACTAATTGGTGTAGAAACAATTTGCATTCAAAAATTGCTAGTAAATTTCACAAACAACTACAAAGAAATGGCAAGCAACAAATTGAATTAAACGTGAAATTTTGACAAAATCGAAATAGTATTTTCTTTATTAGTGGTGCTTGCGAAGTGAAGCAATCGGGCGTATATCATTTTTGTCCAGCGGTAACTTTGTGACATCATATCTCCAAATCAAAATGTGGTAGAGCCTTGGGGGTGGGGCTCATTTCACTCGGCCTGGCAAGCAGCCAATAAATGGGGTCATTTCTACTTCTTAGCCATGCCTTAGCAACCACACTGTAAACAAATTTAGTTTCAACTTAAAAAAAGTAAGTGTTCAAGCTGCCTTAAAATCTAGGGGGCTTTCACACTGGCAGTTTAGTGCGGAACGGGGCACGGTTCGCATGAAAAATCGCTAATGTGAACGCTGTCATGGGACCCGGGTGCGCACTGGGGTACCGAACCCGAGACTACCTGGAGGAGGTGGTCTGAGTTCAGTTGCTCCCGAACCGTGCCGCGGTTCGCGTGAATGTGAAAGCAGCATGGACTCGGGTGTAGCCTGGATGCCAGCCCGAACCCCGCCCACAACATTTTTTGGTCGGGAAGTTCCGTTTGGACTCGATCCATTGAGGAGTAATTATGATCAGTCAAAAAATGTTCGGGCCAATCAAATTGCCAGGGCGGGCTTTATACGCTGATGGACAGATGATCTGCAGTTACGTAATCACGTCATCAAAGAGCGCTTGGTTTGAGCGCTGGTTTTTCAACAAAGATGACTGCAGCTGGAGAATAGAGATGTATAGATTCCGCTATCGCGTCAGTTTTAGAAGAAATCGACAGCGCATTCATTTTAAAAGATGTACAGAGAACTGCAATAAAGGCATTTGTCGATCGTCAAGATGTGTTTGCCGTCCTTCCTACAGGATTCGGCAAAAGTTTAATTTATCAGCTGGCTCCGATGGTCGTTAAGAAGATGGGACGCAATGAAAACCCAGTTGTCATTGTGGTTTCTCCTTTGGTCGCACTCATGGAAGACCAAGTAAAAGAAGCAACCGAAATGGGCATCACGGCGATGCAACTCATGTCAAAGCCATCGCTGCATCAAACAATGGTGACGGTTTGTTATACTACTCGCACGCGGCACACCATACCCATACTGGTAGTCACTGTACCCCTTATAAGCGGTGTATTTCTTTTAATTATAAATTATTAGATGCTACTCATCATTTTGTATTTAAATCATCATTAAAACATCATTTTTTTCCGGTCTCCCGGTCCCGGTCTCTTTTCTCTTAAGACTCAAATGAACACGCTTCTTCAGCCTGGTGTCTTTCGTCGTCTCTCCATTTATTAAAATCAGTCAAGAGACGCGCTCCAACCGTGTTATAAAGTTGAGACAGGTCAGACAAATGCGAGCAGATTTGTTGGCTTTATTGTCGAGATCTAATCCTAAACGGAGAAATGGAAGCTTTAGCTTAAGTTCTGTCAGGAAGACTCAATCAGCGCGTCATGGATTACTTCATCCCTATTGAATCAGGTGGTAACAGCCACAGTATAAAAGATTGGTACTTACACTTGTCTGAGTCCGCAGATGCTGACGCTGCCATTCACCTCCATCCTCCCCAACCACCACCAAGATGGTACCTTCCCCTCCATCCTCCCCATCACCACCACCAGGATGGTCCCTTCTTTACCTCCAGGGGGTCGGCTGCGCCCCCGCCTTCATCTCAGGCGGGACATGCAGATTCGGCTAACCTCGCTTTGCTCGCTAAGCACGGGGCCTACGCCAAAGAACTCATAAATTTATGCTTGCTGAGCTGTCAATAAATGTATACAGCCTTTCAATTTATCTCCCGAGTCTTTCTGGTAGAACTTGTTCGTATATACATTCAAATTTTCTATTTCGTTCAAACATGTTTTTGCAGTACTCCGCGAATCCTTAAATTCTTTTTGCAACACCGGCAAAGGTCGTTAACACTCATTTTTCTTTTAAATACTTTTTCCAGAGTGGGTGGGTGCAGTCAGGGAATGTCTAATTGAAGAGAATTGGCACTCTCTGGTTACTTCCGGTTTCTGGACTGGCTGCAGTAACACGTCTCTGTCCATGCGGGGGCGCTCGCAGGCGAGTGCAGAATGAATGGGAGTCTATGGGGTTTCACCCCCAGAAATCCACTTTTCTCAGGATGTAATTTTTTGTCAAGTAATTTGAAAGTTGCATTCAAAAGAGAGGGCTAAGATAATACACTCAGCTGAAAATTGCATTTTTAAGTTCACTTATCTGTTCTAAAAATCCGTTCAAAAATGTGATGACGTCACATTATAGCAGAATGCTAGCGTGTTCCGGCCAACAACGGCCTAACCTGTAAGAAATCGAAAGGACATAAGTACTCGTTCATTCGACTTTTGGCCTATAATCTATATTGAACTTGCGGAATCAACAATAAAATCTATGTTGATTCAACGACAAGCAGGAGAAAGAGATACATTTAGCCGTTTAGCCCCATAGACTCCCATTCATTCTGCACTCGCCCGCGATCACCTCCATTGGAATTCTAATGGAACTGCAACCAAGATGATACACAATGGGGCTAATAGGAAGTGCCAAGGCTCTCCGTTAGACGGGCTCTGGTGCAGTTCTGCAGTTCTGTTCAATTTACTACACGGTGCTCTTAATGGTTGCTAGGGCGCTAAGTTGCCAGGATGCCTACTGACATCCTGTATCAAAAGAGACAACTTACAATAGTCTCTGCGGTGTTCTGCACGTTGTTCTGATAATTAGAAAGTGCTTGCCAGTCTTTGTTCAATGTTCTGATCCAGAGATATCCATCTCATTCTTTTTCAGTGGAAGTCTATGGGGTAGTTTCTAGGGTGCTGTTGGATTTACTTTAAATATAGTATTCTCAACTTCCAGAATTCATTATCTAATGAGGATTTATCATGACAGACATCAAGCTACAGTCCTTTCCATTCAAGCAAAAATAAATTATTTCTGTTTGTCAACGCTTCTCAAAACATGCACTTTTTACAAGTATTGCTGAGAGGTGTATGTGCTTTTTCAAGGCTGCTTGGTTGGTGTACCATTGAGAACATTTGTTTCTAAAAGGCAGGGTGGGTTATTGTAGGTCATCTGCCACGCAGAATCTTATTTCTACTCCAATGCACAATCACGTGCCAGTCGTGTTCATTCTTGGCCCGGAGATCACAACAACCACAGGGAAGTGTGACCCCTGATCTTACACAAGCTACACACATTATCCCCCATTGAGAACGGGAATAACAGTCCATTCAGTGAATTTAAACAACAACAGGTCTTATTTAAGGAGGATATTACGTTACAGTAACTGTACCTTCAAGCGTTGGGTTTTTTTTTTTTTTTTTGATGAGTCCGTAACTGCAGTATGAGAAGAGAAGGCGTGAATGGATATCTGTCTATAGTTAGTCAAGACTAGGCAGTCTTTTCTTGTCCTTTCTGTGTAAGAGAGAAACATGGGATTTGTTAAACAGGCACCATTTGAGTTTATTAAAGAGTCTACTCTCAGCTAAATAGATTCATAATCAACAATTCTGGATCATTTAATACATTTCACTTACTCAGCACACTGCTGCATAGTTTATCCTTTGTTAAACAAGTGAATACTATGGCATTATCGTCCAGATATTGTGGCAAGTTATGCAACATTACATTACATTTATTTTATTATTTATTTTTAATATTACTTTAATTCAGCAAGGAATTATATTATTATATGGTCTGGACGCGCTGTACACGGTAGGCTAATCACAACAGACTGAGCTGTCTGGCCAATCAGAACAGAGTAGCTCGCGGAAAGGAGGGATTGATTCATTTGACGAGTCGTTTGAGAATCATTGAAAATGTGATGATGTGCAAATTTGTATGAGGAAATTAAACAGGTTTTTTTTTTTTTTTTTTTTTTACCTTTGATGCATGTAAACATGTTGTGGGGGACTCCACAACAACATTAGGGAACTCTAAATTAGCATAATAGTGGCCCTTTAATCGGAGTTTTTGTCCTAACCAGCCGCGACGGGAACGGTTTCTATTTTTCTGCGACGTCGCGGCTGGAACAACAAACACAAAGTGTGGCAATGATAATCTCAGGTACTGTTTATGTGCTTTATTTAATCTTAAAAGCGTGTAACTTAATGTGACTTTGAATATCATTTAGTGCTCCCAGCATTGTAACTTAGCTGTAAAAGCAATGTATAATTCACCTCAGATCTTGAAATTAAACAAATGGAAAAAAGAACGTTCAAACTGTGAATAAACAAGTGTATTCTTTGACAAAGATTGTTTTAGTAACTCAGTAGCCTATGTATTTGAATAATGTTTAGATGGTGTAATATTTGTGAATTTGATTATGTAAGTTAGCCTACCTATCTATTTTCTTGCGAGTGCCGTCAAGATTACTCTCTGGTAGTGACCATAGACAGTGGTAGTGACTGTGCACTTGCCGCGAGACTCCGCCCACACCCTGTTCTGATTGGCTGTAGATTTTGATTGATTTTGACGCATCTCGTTGTCGTGTCGTGTCCTATGGTCGCGTCTAGACAGGTCTAGTGTGGACCTTTTTTTTTTTACAGTCTATGCTGGTGTGGACAGACAAATTATTTGTCGCTGGAATCTTATTGCATCTGGTTAAGACACGGTGTAATAATATTTCACAATATTACTGTTTTTGCTGTATTTTTTTAATCTATAAATGCATCCCTAGTGGCATTAGAGATTACTTTGAAAAATATTTTAAAAATCTTACCAACCATAAACTTTTGAACAGTAGTCTGTAAGTGCACGTGATACAGGCCTACTGGCCAATCAGAATCAAGTATTCAATAAAGGTCTGTCAATTCTGCAGAGTTGTAAAATGCCATACTAACCACACTCAATAGGTCAAATGTTATCTGCGACCCCACAGTCCAACAGTGTCCATTGTTCTAAGTAAGAGGTCTGGTGGTTCAGCGTTAATCTTGACTTGGACCCACTGTCCTGAGGAGCAAAAGGGTCAGTTGTAAAGTACAAATCAGAGGTGCCCGGTCTGTTTAACAAAATCCAATGGCCAATCAAAAATAGCCAAATGACCATATCCCAAATATCAAATAATTCCCACACCTAAAATACATATTTTACAGCCACTGCATTGCAAATTGAAATCCACTATATTGTAGTGATCATAAACGCATCTCAAAAAGGTCCCTACCAGTGTTTTTCTTCTTCAGAAAACTTCTAGCCACTGATCAGTGCATCTAGCTGTTTTATCATTGGTAGAATATAACATCTTTCAAAACAAGCATTTCTGTCAAACAGAATTCATGCAATATGTCAAACCTTTTAAAGGGGAGAGGGGGTAAATGGATGGGTGGACTCGTAAGTGTCTCAACCAAGGGTGAGATGGATTTGTGACTGACGTGGGGTGAAGGGCTTGTTTCATTGTCTCGAGTTGTGCCTCTGCTGGGTCTAATGTGGCAATTTTTAGGTGTCAGTGTATCAGATGAGAGACAATTACACAACACATTCAGACTATGCTATGTTGTAAAACCATTCCAACAATGGCCCTCACATAATTACACAATTATGATCGATGTCTAAAATTCAGGAGCCAAACAAATGAAATTATTTATTATAATGTTCAAATTAATTATGATGTATGCCAAGACTGTCTAATTCCTGGCCCTTTGCCATTTACTCTTTCTGCTTCCCCTGAAGCTGATGGTCATTGTTTCTCTTCAGTATATTTCATGCATGAAATAATAATCAAATCCCAAGTTAAATATTTGTGCAAGAATCAACTTGGTAATTAAACATGGCATTATCAATGTCAATATGAGCTCACTGTTTGAAAATAGATTGTACCAACTTTCTGTTATACCCGAAGATATCATAATACGAGAAAAGTGTATTATTATTAAAACATCTTTAAAATATTTTTTATGTCATATTTTCTAGACTTTACAATTATTATTGCATTCCTGTAACTTAAACAGATCATTCCCAGGACATGTATCAAAAAATACATCGAAAGCAGTCGATTTGGATGAAAGCGTGTCAAATACATAAATGTAAAAAGTATATTTACATTATACACACATACTGTGTATACTATATAATACACACACACACACATATATATATATATATATATATATATAAAAATGGTATATATTATTTTATTTTTCAAAAAATTTTCCATTTAAGAATGCACATTTTCATCTAATACAAAACAATTTCCCCTTTTGCAAAAACTAACATTATGTCATTGTTCAGTTGAGAAAATTGAACTGAAAGACAGGCATCACTATGAATCATGGAGGTGTACAGAGAGCCTGGCACCGTCACAAAAAAGGGCATGATATTTTTTGATTCATGATGTCAATTCGCAGTTTTATTCAAGTAGACTGACTCTGAAATCATCAATCTTAATATATGCAGTTCCCTTAGGATCTCTGAAGCTCTCGTCTCACTGTTGCTGCCAGACTAAAAGTCTTCATCTGCATTCACGTCTGCTTCTCCATCTTCCGACTCCTGCTCTTTTCTCAGTTCTGCCCTGCCCGTCTCAGTCTGATAATAGTCTGACTCAATCCACCCGGGGCAATTGGACAACGTCACAAAGATGTCTTCGTCTACTTCCATCACTTTGTGCACTCTTTGCTTTATGCCTTTGGAATACCACCGCGGGGTAGGGTTTTCTTCCAAGGGGTTTTTGGCCTTGTATAACCCCTCACCTTCAGCCAGAGAGATCTTATACTTGTGCTTTGGGCACACAATACAGTGCTTGTTGTTGATTTCCTATGCATGAAACATTAAACAGGATCAGAGTTCAAATGGGATGTAACAAAGCATTTCAAGTGCTTCTATGGATCACTGAATGATTCAGCTGCTTGAGCAGTAATTGTTTTACCTCAATATCTCCTGTCTCCAAGCTACTGCCAGCATCTGTTTGAAAAAAAAAAAAAAGTGTCATTAGCAGACATATAGAATCATCAGACCCGAGAAAATGACCTCTGGTTCTGTGCTTATGCTGTTAGTATTATAGTTGGCACACATGCTCAACACACAGCAATGCTTACAGTGCTCAGTCTTCTAGTTTGTCTCCCTCTAGTGCAGAAAAAACAAGCAAAGATGCTTTTCATGCTACTCACGGTAACACTGCAGGTCCATTGCATGGAAAGTTCTCTGATGATATATAATAAGAATGTCTCTTCCGTCCAGAGTTACAGTCATTCTCTTGGCCTGAATGAGATGATCTTTCTTGCCGATAAAATACAAACGAGAAGGCTTCTTTTCATCCATGGATGTGGTGGGGTTTTAATTATGTCTTCTGTGGAAACAGTTTTATAAATATAACTCACGTATTTCAACGCAATCCACCAACTAGTCAACAAAATTTATAAAAAATAATTTCAGTGACACTTTACAATATATATATATATATGTGTGAGTGTGTGTATATTCTTTGACAGTATGTATATGTATATTTATATATATACTTTCAAATCATATATACACACACACAATTATATATAAAAATGTGTGTGTGTATATATATATATATATACTTCGACAGTATATAACATGTAACAAAGTTTGTAAATGTATGTGTGCATGTATACATGTCTAGCATATATATATATATGTGTATATATATATATATATATATATATATATATATATATATATACACACACACTGTGTCAAAGCATACACACACACACATTATATATTTTCAAACTTTGTTACATGCGATTAATAGATGTATACTATATATACACACACACACATCATCAAAATAAAAAGTTGCCTGCATATTAGCCTCTTTTTCAAAGTGCCAATGTTTGTGCAATATTATATAAACCATAGGCCTTCTAGTTACAAATACAATAAAATATACAAAATTCTAAATTTATATTATAGGCCTATACTATAACATTTTGTATAAAGTAGCCTGATATTGTTCTAAAGTGAATACAAACAGGCCTATAATATGTACACTATCTATAAGATAAATCAGCTAGGCTTCTCAATCCACGTATCAAATCAGTTAAAAAGACAAAATACATTAGCATTTAACACATTTAATCCATCATTTAAATTAACTCTTTAACTGTACATATATGCTAATATATATGGACATTTCTGAGCAAATTTTTTTTAAACAGGTTTACCTTGTCTTTGTCTTGGTCGTTGTGAATCTTGTGAAAAGTGCGTCCAGTACATAGACTGTAGTTCCAGTAACGTTTAAATGTCTTCTGGTCTGGAGGATCCCGTTATCTCAAGCCCACCGGGTGTTGCGTCCAGCACTATCAGCCCTGCAGATCAGGACCCACTCAACGCGCTCAACATTATCTATGTTTCATGTATAAAACTTAACGTCACATCATTAACTGACAGATTAATACACGATATCTAACATACCAAAAGGAAGTTTTAAAAAGTTGCATTTGATTGTAATTATCACATTATTTAAACCAATTATTTATTTTATATGTAGCCTATTAAATAATACGTCCATTTAAAATAAAATAGGCTATAAAAAAATAGTTTATTTTATATGTATTAAATAATACGTCCTTTCCCATCCAAATAACATGTTATACATGTTTTACATTTAAAACAGACAATAAAATGCATGGACTCCTATTATTTAAATTACCACGAAGGGAGCCAATCAGAGAGCGACTCAGACTGCGTACTCTTGTACATCATCTTTGCGCCACAGCTGCGCAGCTGCGGCATCAAAACAGAAAGTAGCCTTCATATTTAGCTCTTTTACACGTGTCATTCGCTTATTAATAAACAAGGTTATGTCTAATCTGTTCTAAACAACAAGGAACATTCTATCATTACCGGCTAGAGGTAAGTAGAATAATTTCTTAAGTTAAAACAAGCCATAACTTAAAGAGTGGCTATTGAATGGAGTTAGCCTGCTGATAAGGAAGTACATGCATATTACACTTACGAGTCCAATTTAGTTCATTATTATTTCTAACCCACAATTTGTATTTAAAAAACTGAAAACGCATTTAAGAGACTTGTAGGTCGCATTACCTGTGGGCAAAAAACAGTCGACCGGATGTTTTTTCTTCTTCCATGTTTTAATTTTAACAGTAAAGTTCATTGTGCAACACTTTGTTTGACAAAATGTTTCTTTAATTTCATATTATGAAAAGAAATTAAATTAATGTTTTATGTCTTCATTTGATTACCAGAAAGAAAGAAAAAAACTGAATGTGTCAAACAACAAAACAACGCAAGAGTTGCTCAGAAATTTTGCTCACAAGTTTAGGCATTGATTAGAGTAGCATAGGCCAGATAAGGGAGGATTAAAAGAAAATGAATGATTTTTTTTAAAAATAAATGTTCTTTATATTTATGTACCAAATTCATGTGCACTCTTTTCATTTCAGCTCACTCTAAAATGCACCGATACAAACAACCGCTTCTCAAACATGGTCTCATCTCAAATTATGATTTTAATAATTATATGATTTTAATAAAGAAAGTAAAGTGAAACATGTTCTATGTTAAAACTATAATTGACAGTTGCATGTGCTTTACTAGAGTGTGTATTTCCAGGTCATGGCATTGCGGGCATGTGGATTTGTCATTTTTCGGCGTTTGGCTCAGCACCCTCCCCCTGATAATATAGAGTTCCTGCTGCTGCAGACATCCTATGGAGAACACCACTGGACACCACCCAAAGGTGCATCTCACAGTTTCTCATGATGCTTTTTAGTGTTGGAACTCACTGGACTATCAATTTCTTTTGAAACCACAAGCTTTACCTTTAGTTCTGCCAATTTAAAAGAACATATTATGGATTATTTTCAACATAAAGTCTATCTCTACTAACTGAAAATTAGTCCATAAGGCATTATCGGAAGATCCTCCACCAATAAATAACCTCACTTGAAATGAAGATTTACACACATTTACAGTTCAAGTAAATAAAAAAAAAATAAAAAAACATTTTGCTGAGGAATTAAAGTAAACCACAACCAATGCCACAAGTTCTGGTGATTAAAGGTAGGGTAGGCAGTTTTCGGAGTGGCTAGCAAGAGCAAGCTAGCTATGAAAGTATAAGATCCCACCCTCCCTTCAGAGCACGAGACGAGAGATGGCGTTAAACTGCATCATGTATGATGTCTCAAACCACATGTCATTACAATAATAATGATTATAAACAGCTTAAAGAGCACTGACCTGTATTCATTTTCAGATTCATTTCGGCGTCGTTAGTGTTGCCATTGAAACGCATAAATTCGAGTCACGAACTGCTCCGAGTATAAAGTCACAGGTTTCCATCTCTTCCAAATTACAGTAGTTATGGTGTGAAAGCAGCATAAGCTCGTTGTTTTGGTTTCGGTTGGTGCTTGGTGACTGACGTCTGTCTAACTCTGTGCACTGCACGGAGCGCGCCGGAGGTATTAAAGTACATACGTTGACAGGCAGGTAGGACATCGTGTCATGATTGGGCGAACATTTTATGGTCCTACGCCTTCCACAGATGATATACTGTATACACATATAAATACATTTAGACCACTTAGTGACCTACCCTATCTTTAAGTCACATGACCAGAAGCAAAGAGAGAGGGACTAATTCTACAAAAATAACAAATACCTAGAAGGTAAATCATCTACAATAGGTCTTCTCACACACTGCAACATGTCAAGATATCCACCATGTCAACAGACACTAATACGCTCGAGTTAAAAAATTAACAGTGTATTGCTTTTTTCTATTTTAAATATGAATATATATATATATATATATATATATATATATATATATATAATATATATATATATATATATATATATATATATATATATATATATATATATATATATATATATATATAGTTTTAAAATCAACCACAACTTTTGTTTGTGACAAACTTACAGTTTGTCACATGACCTATCAGTAAAACCATGTGACTATATGCAATTTCTTAGTATTGTTACTGGAAGAATAACATTGTCCTCCCCCTCTAAGGTCATGTTGACCCTGGAGAGGACGACTTCACCACCGCCTTGAGAGAAACACAGGAAGAAGCGGGTTTAGGTAAAGATCACCTGCGTATTGTCGATGGCTTCCTGCAGAGTTTGCGCTATCAGGTCCGGGGAAAGGTCAAAGAAGTCCTCTACTGGTTGGCAGAGCTCCGTGACCCAAACACACAGGTCATTCTCTCAGAAGAACACCAGGATTACCGCTGGGCAAAACTAGAGGAAGCCTGCAAGCTGGGAAAATACCAGGACTTACAGGACACACTTACAGCAGCAAAGCGGCATCTAGAAACACAGGGCAAACAGTAACATTTACACTTGGATTTGACATTTAGACACTGACAGTGTTGAATACATGCATTCATCTTTATAAAATTGTTATAGTGAAAATTATATGTGTAAAGAGACATTTGACATCCGTCCTTTTTGCTCCCAAGCTTTTTAGGTCTCTACTTGCTAAGCTGAATTTAATTTGAACTCATAATAAATTGCTTCCACATAGTTAAAAATGTTAAGATAAACTCTCAACCACTAAATCTCCACCAACAAACAAAACAAAGCTGCCATTCATTTCAAAGAATGCTCCGGGTTCAGTAGAAGTTAAGCTCTAATGGCGCCAAGCTGCTGCTACATTTCAATTCAATTTTATTTTTCTGTGGTAATCAACAGTGCGCCTCATAAAGCTTGCATTGTATTTAACCTGAAAAATGTCTTTAAGGCAAGTCTTGTGAGAGAAGACAATGTGGTCTTTGGTCACTTTTTATACACCTAACTATCCAATCTAATTATCACTTTTGTTTCCACAAAAGTTTCTCTGCACACTGTAAATTTTTTTCCAAGTTGCAGTTTAGGTGACCAATAATTAAGCAAGTGAATCAGAAATGATTTATGAATTGTATGCAAGTTATTTTGTGGACTCCTGATTCATGCAGATTGTCCTAAATGAACTATAATGAAGCCAGTAAATAAAAAACCAATGCTCATGAACCAGTGTGGTTTTAGTATTATTTATATATTATAGTTTTTAATAATATTTTAAATGAGCTTTTATTTTTATGTTAACATTTTAGTTAAATTATTTTTAATTTTATATGTGCTTTTGTATTTTTTTTATTAGTTTTAAAAATATATATTTCTAAATTATTTTAGCACTTGCATTTAAACTTTAGTTGCTAAGGTTAGTTGCTTTATTTCAATTAACAAAAATGTTTTTAATAGTTTTAGTTAAAAATTACAACACTGTCATTAACTGAAAGCACCTATAAATGTGTTGTCTAATGGTTTAATTGCTAAGGAGCATTAACTCCTGTACATACACACAAACAAAAATGAATTGAATTGTGATCATACAAGCACAGTCTTAAAATGATCATACTGGACATCCCACCCACCCCACCCTCACCACAAAACTCAAATACTTCTGTTTAGAATAGAAATAGGTATCAATTTAGATTCATTCTTACTGTTTTTCCAGTCTTCTTTACGTGAATCTTTAGAATGATATTCCCTTTAACAACATTACAAGAAAAAGGAAATGCGTTGAACTTAAGAGCAAATAATGAATTCGGCTGTTTTTATCAGGACCACAATTCCTGTCTAAGAATTAGCATATGAAAAACAAAAAATTCTTAATGAAACATTAAAAACACAATCATGACACAAATAATAAAATCCTTCAAGACAAATCCACTGTCGACTAATGTCACAACACTTTGAAATGAACTTGGTTGTTTTGCTGTGCACAGGGGTGTAAATACACAGAGAGTCTCTTGCTGAACGTGAAAAATCCAGTCGGTTTTAATCGATTCACGTCCCTGTTGAGCCCCTTTGGCTCATAGTCCAGAGGTTCAAGAGAGCGATTGAGTCTGGAACGATTGTTCTTGATAGTTCAGAGAGCAAAATCAGAGAGCACCGTTCCCTCAAGATCCTCAGATCCACACTCCCTTTTGGAGGGGTTTCATAGGACGAGAAATCAGCATCCGTGTCCTTGGCTGGTTTGCGGGTATAAAGGTGTACCTGAGACCCCATGTGCATAAACGTATACGCTTCCACCCCCATTAATGAGACCTTAGGGATTCGCGTGCCTCATTGGATGATTGACACATCATATAAAACACATTAAAACACACAAGCATGCTCTTGAAAGCTACGGCCCACCGTGGCCAACGCAAAAAAAGCATAAGACCGGGGATGAGAGGGCTCACATTGGTAAGCGAAATGTCCTCAGCAGACACTGATCTCAAACCCCGAACTTAAACACCCAAGATTTTCCTCAAAATCAGTGAGGAAAAGGAGAAATAGAAATGGTTTGGTACAGAAGCTTAGACAGTCATACGTGATCACTTACCAAGAGTATGTGTACGCTTAAAAGCATAACAGTATGATTACCTTCAGCCAAAATCGGTGGATCAAATATTCGGAGCCAAACGTGGGACACCATCGTAGTGACTTAAACAGTCTCATCATAGTTTCTGGGTCAGCGAATGAAGGTGTGCTGGAAGTAGTTGTAATGCTTGTGTTGCTGAGCACTTGAAAGCACCTTCATGTGCCATATAATCTGACACCGTGATTTAATGGCTCAAAAAGCTTAAGTGATTTGGGGGTACGAGCTGCGCATAAAAGGGTGTATGTAGTTAGTAGTTGTGAAGGTGACCCTGCTGATGTGGATGGCTGGTCAAAATGATGACACTTAAATTGTATGAGGAAGAAACAGTCTATTCATTGTCCGTTTTTTCCACCCTTGAATACTTACCTTTTTTGTGGAAAATTGGTAATTTAGGTACATACTGTAGAGTGGAATCAGTGAAGCCCTATACTGTAAAGACAGTTATGAAGAATCTGTACATACTTGAAAATCTGGGAAAAGAACAAAACATTCATTTGTTGGTGATTTTACCAGACATAAGTTAATGGTTGAGTTTAAAGGGTTAGTTACCTCAAATATATATATATTTTTATCATCATTTACTCACCCTCATGTCATTCCAAACCTGTGTGGCTTCCTTGATTCAAACTGGCACGCTGAATTCGGTTACGAAACACGCAAGAATCAAGCAAATTTGGCACATGAATGCTTAAATTAAATTTTAGAATGAAGAACAACTTAAGTTTTGGCCTATTCCTATTCTGAAGCCACCGTATGGCTGCAAAATATTTAGAATAAAGCTCACTAATCATACTATTATGGTGTTTTTTGTGTCGTTTTAGGAGCTTGTCTGAAATCACTGAAATGCCGAAGAATAAACTTCGCAACTGTCATGTTAATTGTGAACGGCAGTGAAGCAACACAGCTGACGCCACAACTCCTCTCCCATGGCCTCATGGGACAGTAAAGCGTCCATCAGATGCTTACTTTAGAATCTCGCTGGAAGTAGTAGGTCATCCGGATATTTACTGTATCAATACTATGAATTCAGACTTACTATTTTCATGTACGGAGCTACACCTACTATATAGCAGGAAAGTAGGCATATTCGGAGGCAGGGATTTTTTAGTTATGATTTTTGGGAAAAAGCAGCTCAAACATCCTTCAAAATGTCTATTTTTTTGTTCCACGGAAGAAAGAATGTCCTACAGGTTTTGGAACAACACGAGGGCGAATAAATCATGACAGAATTAACATTTTTGTGGGAACTAGCCCTTAAAGTTTTTAATATTTTTTTTTTAAATGAACATGTTTAAGGTGGCCTGACAAGCTCTGAATATCCAAAAGCCCTGAGGTTAAGAGGCAGGAGAAGGTGGGATGTGAAATGTAACTACAAATGACTGGTTTTATGAACCCATGGTGTACTTTACTGAGGAACTGGGAGGTGCTATAAGGACAGAGATCTGAAGGGGTTTCAGAGTGAAAAATGAAAGCTTTCAGCATAGGAAAAGAGAATCTGAAACATGAGGCTGTTGGGGTAAAGAATAGTGAGAGGGCGAAGGTCAGTGTCACGGAAACGGTGGAAGGAGGTCAAGACTCCTCATTGCCAGAGTCGTCTTCGTCGCCAAAACAGTCCCCGGCCATTTCGCTGCCAATCCCAACGGCCTCTGCCTCGTCATCCTCATCCTCATCCTCCTCTATATCGTCGTCATATAGATCGTCGTAGAGCAGGTCGGAGCTACTGTCGTGGGAAGGCACTTTGGTCTGGATGCAGTACTCGGCTAGCGTAGTTGGTACTTTTACTCCATCCCGCTCTGCATCTGCCTTAGTGGACATCACCTGCTTCCTGTGCACGACGCAGACACAGTGTCAGAAAATCAATTCAGTTTATTGTTACAACTCTAAATGTAACCACAGTCTACAAATATACACACCAAAAAACAACAACTTACAGACCGAATAATTTCGAATGGTAAAGAAATTATTCAGCAAGGATGCATTAAATTGATCAAAAGTGACAGTAAAGACATTTATAATGTTATCAATCATTTCTATTTCAAATAAAAACTGTTCTTTTGAACTATCTATTAATTAAGGAATCATGAAAAAAGTATGGCAGTTTCCACAAAAATATTAGGCAGCACAACTGTTTTCAACATTGATAATAATAAGAAATGTTTCTTAAGCAGCAAATCACCATATTAGAATGATTTCTGAACGATCATGTGACACTGAAAACTGACACTGGTGTAATGATGCTGAAAATTCAGCTTTGCCATCACAGAAATAAATCACATTAAAATAAATAAAACACTGATTTTAAATTGCTATAATATTTTACAACATTACTGTTTTAACTGTATTTTTGATCAAATAAATGCAGCCATGGTGAGAGACTTCTTTCAAAAACATTTAAAAAAAAAAGAAGTTTTAAACGTTACTGCATAATTTCACTTATTTTTCCAAAGAACAAGCAAATCATTGAGTTTTCTACTAAGGGATGTTTTGTTAGAAAAGAATGTCAATAAGAGAAAAGTTCAAAATTTTTCACTAATGTTTACTTGCCCAAAGAGAAACAAAGACACTCAGGACAGTATGTCCTAAACTTCAGTGGGATGGTGCAATGTAAGCGTGTTGGGCCAAAATTTGGCCTCAGCCAATGTTTACTCTAGATCTCTGCCAACTTCATTGGTATAATTCAATTTTGGTATTTCCTGAAGAATATGGAAGTATTGCTGCTATGCTGTAGATCCTCATGTTGCTGTTAGAGCATTGCTATACAGTTGCTAGTGAGTTTTTGTGTGTTAGTATGTTGATGAATCTCTGATCACTGCACTCAACAAATTAATTAAGCTTTACTGCTTAAACGGTCAAAAGCATACATGTCTCTGTGATATTCTCATCTCTAGAAATGTCTTAGTTCCCCTACTTCAAAGTAAGTCCATGGATTTTTTTCACACGTTTTACGGTTCAATAGGCTACAATTGTAAGTTTGATACAACAAGCCACACACTTTGAAATATTATTCAGTTCTGTAGTAGCACAGACAGAGCAGGAAAAGTTATACACTGAAGTTTAAAAACTTTAGCTAGCATCTCAAATAATATATTAATCATTTAACTTTGTATATTGTGCGTTGAAACAAATAAAAATGCAAAAGAAATAAAATTGGTCCAAAATTGGACCGAGTGGTCTGGGGTGTCAAGTCAACACTCCATTGACTTGACTTGGACAAAAACTACAACAAAACCTTGTTGGAAAGCATCTTTTGCAGCGATTTTTGTGTGAGCATATCAGTGAACACCCCTGACCACTCGGTGAGTTTCACGTCTTTGTAAACTAAAGTTTAATGCGTTTTATGAAGGATTGTTCCAGTGCACCTATGCAACCATTGTGGAGGTGGGGGGGTGCAACCACAGAAACCGAAAATTCTCGGGCCAGCAGCATGTGTCCAAATTTCAATCTTAACCGTTCTATTTGATCAGAAACGATCTTAAAACAGGGCTTTAAGTGTAAAATAGCGAACGTTGATCCTTTAATATAATTTGATGGAAAAAGCTGACTTTGTTTTTTATTTTTAATGCAAGTCATTTAAATGATAAAGTGATGGTACCTTATAATCTCTGCATATTCCTTGTCCTTGCCTTTGCTGTCCCTCCACTTGCGAAACATGACCGAGGCGTCCACATTTGCAGGAGAAAAGGTGTTGGGTTCATTCAGCAGTGAGATCACGCTCAACAGGATTGTTCTGCAAACAAACACACACACTACCATAAGTTTGGGGTAGGTAACATTTTTTAATGTTTTGAAATATGTCTTAATGCTCACTGTGGCTGCATTTATTTGATCAAAAATACAGTAAAAATAGTAATATTGTGAAATATTACAATTTAAAATAAATGTTTTAATATTTGAATATATTCAAAAAATTTAATTTATTCCTGTAATGTCAAAGCTGAATTTACTCCAGTTTTCAGTGTCACATGATCCTTCAGAAATCATACTAATATGCTGATTTGGTGTCCACAAAACATTTATTATTATTATCAATGTTGAAAACAGTTGTGCTACTTAATATTTTGGTGTTAATAGATTCTTACAGGATTCTCTGATGAAAAGAAAGTACAAGAGAACAGCATTTATTTGAAACTTATAAATATCTTTACTGTCACTTTTAATAAAGGAATTATTCACCCAAAATTCTGTCATCATTTACTCGCCCTCAAGTTGTTCCAAACCTGTATGAATTTCTTTCTTCTGCTGAACAACACTAAAGAAGATATTTTTAAGAATATGGGTAACCAAACAACTGGAAAAAAATATATATATTATGGAAGTCAATGGGGCCAAGAAACTGTTTGGTTACAGAAATTCTTCAAAATATCTTCTTTTGTGTTCAGCAGAAGAAAGAAATTCACACAGGTTTGAAACAACATGAGGGTGAGTAAATAATGACAGAATTGAATGCACCTTTGCTAGATAAAAGTATTAAAAAACCTTACTGACACCAAACTTTTAAACAGTAGTGTATATATAGCCACAGCCATTCAGTGCGATTTGTGGATAATTGTGGGTAATTTCACCCTAATACCTGACATTCTGTGTGGGGTTCCATCGCTCCGAGGGCAGCTCTCCGCTCTGGGGGTCATCCACAGGAGGATGGAGGATGGAAATACAAACATCGCCATTCTGTGGTTGAGAGATGTATATTAAGCAACAATTGCAGCATTGTTACTATATGATTACTAATGTAAGTTTTAAGCTGTTCTAATCCATTTGGTGGTGCAGTAAACATGCATCAAATGCACGCACAGACAACCATTTTCACCTCATAGATGTTTGGATGCCACATCTTGGTGAGGAATCGGAAAGTCGGAGGAGAGTAGGGGTAGTCAATAGGAAATTTTATATGAGCCTGGGGAAAAAGACATGGAGCATTATTAGCTTGCATGTGAGCCGTATTATAGCTAGTAAATGAGCCGTTATAAATCAGTCTCAAAATGGAAAGGCCACATTAGACTAAAAGGGTTGGTATAAATATAATCCTCATGAATCTCAACATAATGTACTCTTCATCAGGTTTCTGATATGGTGCCAAAAGGGAGCTTGAGACGACAGTTCAACTAAACAGTGCAGTGCTGTGTTAAATGCTGCACTCTATTCAGTCCACTGTTGATATAGTACTGTTTTGTGCTGACTTTTGTGATTGTGGTTATTATAACAATAGTGATTTTGAAAGTGATTGTGGCTTTGAGTTTAGTTATAACAACTGCAATCGCTGTGAGAGCAGTTATAGGTTATTTGGCTATGAGTACTGTTGACTAGTGCAGCCAAAAATTAAAATTCTACATTATTTACCAATACAACTTTCTTTCTCACATGGAACACAAAAGGAGAAATTTTGAACAGTGCACTAGCTTTCAGACGCAATAAACAATGTCTTTCAAGCTGCAAAAAGACAAAAGAACCATAACAAATCATTCAAGTTTAACATATTATCTTCCCCTCCAGTGACTCCGACCAGATAATTGAGTGAGTCTGATTTAGGAGCTGATTTATTGAATAGATCAGAATAAAAAATGTTTTTTATTTGTTCATTCAGAAATTGCTCACAAACACACCAAGTAGAGCTATGGCAACTTTCACATGGTTTGCACTTTGCAGTGAATAACGGTGAAAACAAATTTTTAAATCTGTTCCTCACAACAAGCTAACGTATGACTTGCAGGACTTGGAATATACTCCATAAGTAATATGGACTACTTTTATGGTCATTTTTTACTGCTTCTGCATCTTTTTTGATGTTCGAAGCCCTGCAGATAATAAGAGAATTGTCCTTTTTGCTGCTGCTTCTCTGCATGTGTAAATCATATGTGTCAGACTAGATGAACTGGCTGGTGCTTAAGACTGTGACGGCGTGAATGAAGATCTGTGTCACAGTCAAAGAACTTAGAAAGTCTTAGAAAACAACAACCTGGTGTAATCTAACTTCATTAGGGATCATTAGGAATAAATGGGAACAAACGATACAGCTCTTTGAAGCTAGAAAAACTTCTCTTTTTTTTTTACAGGAAACATTGCATAAATGTAAAATGAACATTACAATTGATGTATAACAAACTAGAAATGCTGTTCCCCAAAGTTGCAAAATTGATATCCATGCAAATACTTTGTTTGATGGGTGGAACCCAAGCCTGTGCTCTCAAAGATACCATAATCTTCCTCACAACATGCTGTATCACATATCACCCAGCTAAAACCACATTAAAATAATGAATGTTTTGCAATTCAGACAAAAAGGTGATCAAAACACATGAGGGAATCAACCTACAAACAAAACTTTTTAAGGGACTGAAAAAAGTATTTTATTTTATTGTTTATGTTTATGTGCACATAAAGAAACATTTCAAAACTATATGAGTCCGTCACACTGATTTGCTACCATAAACTCAAAATACCAAAACATCCCCAAAGACTGTGACCTGTGGCATTGTTATGATACAATAATATAACTCTGAGTCTGAATGCGGAGGAACTCTGTTGTGGTAAAGTTGATGATGCATCACTGTGAAAGTACTGACTATTGCAGTTAATAATATTCCACTGAGAATAAATAACTATAGGGGATATGGTTGAAACACACTGTCCTTCTCTTTTTAGCTCTCATATTGAGGTGTCATTAATATCTGTCAAGGCTATAAATAGAGATCTAGAGTATAAGGAACACACCACCAGGGAGAGAAGAACTAGAGATTGCAAAACATGGGAGAACATGGTGTGTGAGATATACTATAAAATTTTAAAAAAATGTGATTGTTGATCTGACTCGAAACACCCTGGTCCGATGGTAAGCATTCAAGAACATTTTTCAGGCTTACCTTGAAGTAGCCCCCTTCATAAAGTGTGTTTGGAGGGCCAAAGATGGCCACCTCCCAGTTGTAGAGGTCCGACTCCTCCACCAGAGTGATGCGGAAACCTTCCACTGGCTCCTCCTGCAGGGATTTCAGCTCCAGCATCAGGGCCTTCTGAGAGCTCGGCATCTGCTGGTGTGCCATGACAGTCCCGATCGTTCAGCCTTACTGTGGATTCAAAGACAATGTGGAGTTTTTTTTACAGAATAATATATTATTTTATAGGTTTTTTTCTTTAGCAATTCCATTAGGACAACAATAATGTCATAATATCTTGCTGCTCAACTCATTATTTATGCATAGTGGTATTAACAGAGGTATTACTGCAAAAATATATATACAGTGTACACACACATACATTACATATTCACACATTATGTGAACATCATAAACTTTTGTTAGATGCGATTAATCGATTTGACAACACTAACATATACACGTATGTATATATATATATATATATATATATATATATATATATAGAGAGAGAGAGAGAGAGAGGTAAAGAAATTGCAAAAAACAAAAACCCTTGTTTACAAATTTATGATTAGATTAGTAAGTAGTAAGTAATAAATAAAAACGTTTAGACTGTTCTAGACTGTTCATTACCAGCGCAGCTCCCCAGGAAATGTGATGTTGAGTTCCTTAAACTTCCAGCTTCATGTAAATATTAATACGTTGCTGATATTTATTTATTCCTTGGGGCCCAGAAGGGATTGTTAACCTCAATTTTCCTGTGTTATTTCTCGAATCCTGTTGCTTTTCCCGTTAGTCGTGAGGTTGTCCAGTCTTCAAGCAGAAATAAAGATAAATCAATCAATTTATCGCCCTTGCAAACCGTAAAAAAAATAAAGCAGCCGTTCTTCTGTATCTGTTGCTGCCCGCAATGGAGTTGAAGGCGATGGGTCGGGAGTTGTCCTCGTGTACTGCCCTAACGTCTAAAAACTATACAGCATTCAAATAAACCTCTAAATTCGCTTTATGTGATGCAGAATATGTTAGTCAAACCCTGCAGGTCGCTGTCATCACGCCGTTTCGTTGCGGGTCTTCGGCCGCACAGCTGATCAGCTGCTTGTTTACATTTGTTCTGGTGCGAGGCTTCAACGCACCTTCAAAACCCCCCCGTTTGCGCACAGAATTACACTGCAAACTCTGCTTTATCCGTCCAGACCGACTCGACAGCGAATTAACGTAATGGTATGGGTGTTATGGTAGTGGGATATGGAGATTAAAGAGAGCGCAGTAGAGATACATAATATGAACGATATCGACAGGTGATGATTTCTTTTGCCGTTTCTCAATCGCGTCTATTGATGCTTCCGGTTATCACAGTGCGTGCCTGAACACGTCTTTACGCGTGTGCGTCATGACGCAAGACACTCAACTGTAAATACACTTTTAGGGCTGGTTTCACAAACAGGGTTTAAATTATGCCAGGTATTCCTTAGTTCACTTAGGATATTTAAGTAACTTTTATAAAGTGCCTCTAAAGAAAACATTACTGGTATGTGCATCTTGAGACAAAGCATTGTCACTCTCATATTTTAAGATATGTCACTGCAAGTTATTTTCAGTTAAAACAGCTCAAACAATTTTTAGTCTGGGACTAGGCTTAACCCTTGTCTGTGAAACTTGGGGTTAGTGTTATTAAGTGTCCATAATACAGTCCCATAGAGTTATGTATTACATATGTAGCCTACACAGCACATGTTATGCATTATTACATAGGTAGTAGTGTAGTGTACATATAATTATACACACAATAAGGATGATATAGAGGCCAACATAGTAAGGATTTTTCGAGGGAATTTTATTTTATTCCCCCAACTTTTCCATTTGAATCTTTATTTTTTATTAGTAGTATTTTTAAAATCTATATTAGCCTACTTTCTTATGTTTGCATACTTAAATCGACAACTATTCACCCCTTAATTCCCATACATATATATATATATATATATATATATATATATATATATATATATATATATATATATATATATATATATATATATATATATATATAATATATATATACTCACAAGTTTAACAAGATTAAAATGGAAAAGTTGGGGGAATAAAATAAAATTCCCTCAAAAAAGCCTTACTATGTTGGCCTGTATATCACTTATTGTGTCAAAATAAGCTACTTTGCATAATGTCTATTTAATTCGTTTTTTTGGTATGAGTTGATCAGACTTTAATGTGTAGCCTATGGATAGAAAAAAACTGATCTACTTTTTGAAAGTGTATGGACAAACACAGATGATCTATTTTATCAATGTTTTACTTAGTGGTTATAACAGTTCACTAACCAACAATATCCAACAAACTAAAATAGATCAAAACATTCCTTTTCAAACCCGTGCTAAACCCATGTGCAAAGTCCGACACAGATGACGTCTCCTCAACTGCTCCTCGCTGATTGGTCGAATCTATAATCATTCAGTGGCAACGCATGGCGTCACACAGGAACCGAAGGAGGCGGTCAAACCAAGATGGCGTTCCGCGATGAAGCAGGAAATATACTCGGTTTTCAGTAAATCTCCTCATTTGAGAGCGTCGACCGGTGCTTGTATGTCCGAGGACAAGTGAGAGACTTATTCGGAGACTGAAGACAGAGCAGATATTGGTAAGGACACCGGTGGGACGCGCAGGGACAGTTTGAGGGGCGGTGGCAGAGGAAGTCGGGGCCTGTTAGGTCGCTTCACTAACCTGAACTGAAACAAAACTAGACAGTTGTTTTTAACCAGATGTACACGGTCATTTTTCTGCTTCTCTAGTTATTAAGTACCACATCTTTGTTTTTAGATCATAAATCTTTTCGTTATTTGATTGACATGTCAGATCGAAAAGAGAAAATCGTAGTAGCTTGGTAAGAAGCCAGGAGGAAAAATGTGTCATCATCCAGTTTCAATATAAATCAACTTCGAAAGACTATCTCATCAGTATATCTAAAGGTTTATTGTTGAATTTAAACAGGTTTTGGACTCATCTAGCTTGCTGTCTGTATGAATTTTTCCTTGTCTATAGTACGCAACAAATCTGTTGACTGTAGTTAACAGACGATCAGCTGTTATGGTTTTTTATGTAAGACATCATGGCTGATGAAATGACTTCAAAACCGGTTTTATCAGCATGTGATACAGGTTTGGGGTAGTTCCCTCCCTGGTTATCATGAAGTAGTTTGACAGTTGTGCTTAGTTTATTGAAATGGTTTAGTTTGTAAACTTCCTGAAAATGTAGAAGCTTGTGTGTTTACAGTTTCAAAAGGAAAATCCAAGCGATGCTTGTAACTTAATGCTGTTTGGACTATGCTTTGTTTTCTAGTGATCTGACAATAATTTTTTTTGTGTTTGTCACTATCCGATTACCAATATGCAGCCATTTTTTTAATCATTTTGACGTAATCAAATCATTCGAGAACAACGAAAACAAGGCCTGATATGCATTGTTATTGTTGTTTTTTATTTTTTCCATATTTGTTTTGGGAATGGTTAACTGTTAAACTTAAAACGGTATGCATTTTACACTTGAGAATACATGTAATTACGATTTTTTCTTTTATTCAGTCAGGACTCATCAAATTGTTTAAAAGTGCCAGTACCTTTTTTTTTTTTTTTTTTTTTACAAAAGATTTGATTTCAAAATTATTTTCTTGTTTTGAACGTTCTATTCATCAAACAGTCCTAAACAAAGTATCACTTCTGTTTTCAGCACTCAACAACAACAGTTTTGCCATCAGGGCAATACATTTAATCTTAAATTGTAATAATACTTCATGATATTCCTGAATTTGCTGTATTGTAATCAAATAAATACAGTCCTGGCCTGAAAAAAAAAGACTTTCAAAACCAGTTTCAAAATTGTTGACACCAAACTTTTACCAAACACTAGTGTATAATGTAGGTTAAACGTTTTTTTTTCCATTGGTTATGACATAGTTTCAATTTAGTTTGTGTAATTATTTGTATTTAAGACCAATAGTAAGATTACTACAGCTCTTAACGTTGAATTTAAATAGCATGTTTCATTAGAATCTTAAATCTCTTTAGTATTGTGTTGGCATAATCACTCACAACCAAGCAATTCTGTTGTTATCGTAAACAATATAATTCTAATTCTGTCTTCCTTATACTTCTCAGCAAATTGTAACAGTATAACCAAAAGATTTTCTCAAACCTTGCTTGTTATGTGATATTGTATATATATATATTGTAATTTCTTAAGTTAAAATAGTAACTTCTGTAGAGAAAATCAAAGTACAAGGAAGAGAAAATAGGTAACTGTCCTCAGTTTGTGTGAATTTATGTTGTTTGTTTATTTCTTTAGTTACTCTAAATGGCTGCGAGGAAGTCTGGATCAGATATCCACAACAACGGTGAGTCAGCCAATCAGCTGTCATGACTGTTTATTATATTTTAAAAATACAACATTTAAATTACTAATTTGAACTCATTTGGTTTCCTTGTTCTTCTGTTACTTTACTTGATGTTTCAAGGACCCGTCAGCTACCTTGAGGATGTTCCCTTCAAGCTCAATGAGAAATTCCGCTGTCCCTCAAAAGTGGGTCTTCCCATTGGCTTCTCTTTGTCCGACTGTAATTCCAAACTCTTAGATCTGCAAGTAAGGATTTTTCCTCTAACTTTCCACCATATAAGTGTTTTTGTCAGAAATAATGAATGCTTTGCTTTTACTCCAGTATGACTTCAGTCTAGAGCGACGGAGCGTTCAGTGGGGGGAGGAGCTTGCCAAAGCACGAGCCGCCGAAGCTCGAGCGGCGGAGGTCGCCCAGGTGGACTCTGAAAATGAAAGGCAGGCTGCTGCTCAGGATGCAGATGTTGGATTGGTTGGGGGGAAGAAAGCCCGCCCCTCTGATGAACAGGACGTTCTCCCACCAGCTTTGAACCCTGTTTTAGCTGGGCTGTGGCACAACGCAATCCTTACGCCTCTCCCAGCCCCCTCTTTTGGACCGACGCGACCAGCACCTAGCAACCCGGCCCCGCAGTGTCTGAACTTAGCTGACTTTGAGCGAGAGGAGGACCCTTTTGACAAACTTGAGCTCAAGACACTGGACGACAAGGAAGAGTTGCGAAATATCCTGCAGAGTCAACCGCAGTCTGTTTCTCCTCCTCAGCTTCCTCCAGCTGAATATCGCCCCACTTCTCCAAGCACTACGCCTCCTCTTCAGGCCAAAGCAGGAATGTTCCATAAACCTAATGGACTGGTTGGACTGCTGGACTTAGAACGGGGTGGGGTTGTGGGGACCCCTCTGGGACAGATTGATGCCGACCGCCCATGTAATATTCGCTCACTGACTTTCCCTAAGCTTTCAGACCCAGGAGACTCCCCCTCAGAACCTCCTCTCAGCGTTTACCCACCACGCAGTCTGTCCAACGGCATGCCACCATCCCTGCAGAGAACAGCATCCAATACCAACACAACACTCCCCCAAGAGCAACCTGTCTATGCTCAGAATGGAACAACGAAGCAGGTATTGTAAAATAGATGAAAACGCTTGCATTTCAGTGCTGATTGTTAGCATGTAAAATAGTCAACCCAGGTTCAGTGGAACAACACGAATGTGACGACATTTTTGCAAAATTATATTACGCAGTTTCTTTCATGTTATCACCAGTGAGTGGCGCTAAACGCGTGTTCAGTTTTATCTGAAACCCATGAACTTGATTCTGGCAACGTTTTATTTCATTGCTTGTTGTACGTATCGAAGTGAAATGTAGTGAGTGGTGCTTAAAGGGATACTTCAGGATTTAGCACTTTGTATTAGTAGAAAACCTGTTGTATTTTCAAATTACCGTGCTTTCCACCCTCATATCCCCCTGAGACGAGAGATTTATGTATTTTTTGTCTGGAAAAAATCCTCCGATTTCGAATCCTCCGAAAATCGTCATTTTGCGTCATCAGAGGATTTTACAAAGGATTTTAGATCGTACAAAATGTCCGGGATTCAGCTTTTGCTTTCTGCAGTCGCCATTCATTGTAGTACAACACAGTGCTATTCCCTGTATAACCAAGTTCAGAGAGTTTCTGTAGAATTAGAAATAGTGTGCTTTAGCCGATCGAAGTGCATACAATAAAGCGTTGTGAATTCCGGCTCGCGTACCCCGAAGTGATAAAATAAAACTAAATTCTGTATCAAAATTTATAGGCAAGAAAAGTAGTTTGTTTAGGCTGGGTTGTATGAATTACAAACCTGCGCACATACTGTATTTTAAAAGCACATAACTATAGAATCAATTCTGAATGAGCATGTGAACGCCGTCAGCGTTAATCACAGGTTCGCGTTTAAAGTCTGATCATTTCAATGGAGGTGAATCAATCAAAGTTAACTTTAGCTGGAAGTAACATTATTCAAGAATCGCTATAACACCAAAACAATCTGTTACCTTAAATTATATGTTTATCTCTGTAAAGCTGCTTTGAAACAATCCATTATTAAAAGCACTATATAAATGAAGATGACTTGACTTGACTTGACTTTACATGCACACCTTTTGTTTCAATCTAACTGAATTCATTCTGATTGGTGAATCTGAATGTAGTGTTTACATGAACGCTAAACAAGTGATCGGTTGACGTGCGTTTTAACATTGCTAAGAAAACTCCCGCTCCTCCGTGAGATACGAGACCAGTGCGTCTCACGGGTGTCTCTCATCAGTAATCACGCCCTCGGCCTCGTCCTCGTCCTCGTCCTGCTCGCCACAGTAAACATAATGAATGACGACTGTAGAATGCAAAAGCCGAATCCCGGACATATTGGGCGATCTCGAAATCCCGGGCAGACTCATCACGGAGACTCACTAGTAGTCTAGACTTGTTGTTTAACTACTGCGCTCCGTTACCGGTAGGCGTGGCCTCCTAGGGCAGCGAAGCAAGTGCATTCTGGGAGTTGTTGTCTTTCATCCACAGAAGCCAAAAATACATTTTCTGGCTTTTCTCAGTCTAGAAAGCTCCAAATTCAAAAATAATTTCACATTTCTTCTACATAAATGACCCATTTTAAATACACATTCATCTTTCCAGAGGTGAAGTATCCCTTTAATCGCATTTGAAAATAACATAGCCCCTACACTGAAAGTGTTAACAAAAGCAAACGTGAGACATCAAAGTATTTGCTAAAGCAACCATGCTGTTTTAGCTTGCTTTGGGCTCTTTTTCATGACTCGTTTCAACTGAATCAAATGGTAGCTGACTAGCTGTACCAGGTGAGCTTCCGAGCAATTTTACTATGTCAGAAAGCCATACAAATGGAGCTGGTTATGTGATGCGAACGCCAAATGTATTAGTTCACAAATCGTTCACTACAAATCTAGTCATAACATTGTAAATCAAGTCTTTCTTAAAGTCCCCCTGTGGTGAAAATCAAGTTTTTAATGTTTATGTCTATGTGGTGTTTTTAACATGCTTTAAGACAAACCATGTGCAAATTCATAAGTCAAAACTGTTTCTGTTATTTTTAATAAATAATATTTTTCTGTTGATATGAAAAACCAGATATACATAATTCACCCGCTATATTGCTATGTTCTGATGAACTATATGCCTTTCTCCACTGACATTCTGAATTGTTCAAAGCATTTCTTTTTTTATAATTCAACTTTTTTTTGTAAAAAAGTGCATCACCACATTATTCAGTAATCACCTTTACAATTACACATTCAGCCACTAGTCACCATCAGTGGAATACAACAAAACAAAAGTTAACAAAAAAAATGTAAAGCATTCCTTTTCATTTACACCATTTTAATATGCTGCCAAAAATGATCCCATATATATATATTTTTTAATTTCTCCCTCATTATGCAGTCTCTCCAACATGATCTCATATGAAGCAATTTTAATTATCTCATCAATCCAGTCTTTCAGGTCTAGGGTTTTGGGGCATTTCCAATTTTGTAAAATCATCCTGGCAGCTGTAATACAACCACTCTTAATAAGGGTAAATTTATTTTTTGTTATATTCAGGTATCACTGATTTATCTCCAAGAAGGCATAGTTGTGGTTTCACAGGTAAATTAGACCCCATCCACTCTTGAAGTACTGCCAGAATTTTACACCAGAATGGGTGAACTAAAGAACATTCCCAAATCATATGTAAATAAGTACCCTCTTCTTCTGTTCAAAGCATTTCTAAGGATTCTGATGCAGCTGTCTGACTCTGAGATGGCAAACGGGAACATGGTTCATGTAACATTAGCAACACGTTATTAGCTGTTTTATAACATAGTCAAGCAAAAGGCTAATTATATAATAAGCGATAACATTGTGCAGCGTTTACCTAAGTTGACCGAGTGAATCTGTGAGCTGGTGTGAATGAGTGGAGGTGGGGTTAATTAGCATATTCATAGATCTGCATGTACTAAATGAAGCAAGGGTGTAGAGTTACATTCAAGCTATTTTAAGGCACGAAGAATTTTTTTTTTCACGAAAAAAACAGTTTAAATATGTAATTTTGGTGAACAAAGATGAATTTTAAGGGATAAAATGATTGACCACAGGGGGACTTTAACCAATCTATAATAATCTGCCCTTTAATCATAATTTCTGTGAAAAAGGAATAAAGGTTGGTGTTTTACTGGCACTATTGGTCATTTCAACTGGAAACTGCAGTGAATTTTATCTTAATTATGTACTTATGTTACCGTTTTGCCACAATGTAGGAAGAGCCATGTTTTTCCAATGAGCCAAGGTTGAAAATAGTTCAACTAATTTCCTTCTAAACGTCTTTGCAGTCAAACCCCGTCACAGCTACTAACCATCCGCCTGCTGCCACAATCCTTCTCGGCCTTTCTCCCAGTGAACGACAGTGTGTGGAGACAATTGTGGGCATGGGTTATTCTTACGAGGGTGTTCTCAGAGCCATGCAAAGACAAGGACAGAACGTGGAAGTGGAACAGGTCACTTTTTAGGCTTGGTTATCCTTACCAGTCTCTGTGATAGTGTTGTTTATGTAAACGATTAAATGAGACTCTTTAATAACTTTTGTTTTGCCTCGTCTCTCATTCGTAGGTGCTGGACTACCTGTTTACTCACAGTCGACTGTGCGATCGGGGTTTTGATGCGACCGCTGTGGAGGAGTGCTTGGAGATGTACCAGGGCTCAGAGGAAAAGGTTGGTGAATTCTGACAGCCACAAATACACAAAAAAACGGAATTACTATCTACTATCTGTAACTTGTCAGATCAAAGGTCAAACTTTTAAAGACCATTAGCTCACAATATTCATAATAACATTAACATGTTTTATTAATGGGTTAGTTACTTTTTATTCATCAAAGAATCCTGAAAAAAATGCATCCTGGTTTCCATGAAAATATTAAGCAGCACAACAGTTTTCCAACATTGATAATAAGAAATGTTTTTTTGAGCAGCAAATCAGCATATTAGAGTGATTTCTGAAGGATCATGTGACACTGAAGACTGGAGTAATGATGCTGAAAAACTCAGCTTTGCATCACAGTAATAAATTACATTTTTAAACATTCAAGTAGAGAACAGTCATTTTAAATTGTAATTTTCACAATATTACTGTTTTTACTGTATTTTTAATTAAATCAGATTTAATCAAATTAAGTTTAAATATGGCAATTCAGGAAAAAAAATCAGTTCAAATATGGCATTAAATATATATAATATATATAACATTGACTTAAACATTTTATATTCACACAAAGCTATTGCACGGCTTTTGAAGGCCTGGAATATATTGGCTACTTTTATGTCTCCTTTTTTTTTTGTTCTTTTTTTTTTTTTGGATCCCTGTGCCCATTCTTTTGTATTATATTCCATGGAATAAAAAGTCATAAATATTTGAAACAAAACAAGGTTGTGTGTAAATGATGACATTTTCAGTTTTGCGTTGTTATATTTATGCAACATTCTGTCCAATAGGCTCTTGAGTTTCTGCAGCTGATGTCAAGGTTTGGGGAAATGGGCTTTGAGAGAGACACTATTAAAGAGGTACTACTCGTGCACAATAATGACCAGGATAAGGCGCTGGAGGATCTGATGGCCCGAGCGGCTGCGAGCTGAGCTTCGAGAGTCCGTCCACCTGGAGCCACCCCTCCCCTGGCCCTCCGAGGGGTCCTGGCCGTGGAAGGATGTGATTCTCTTATCTCTAAGACAGGACGACTGATTTTGTATCCTAATAAAGATATGCCTCTTGGAGTAGGGATTGATGGCACCGCTCAACTGTGCAGCTGTCCCTTCAGCTGTATGTCTGTTAAGTGATCTTAGAATGGTGATGAGTGGGAGGAGCCCGAACCCTTCTCCGAGAATCGGCATTGGCTAGTGTCTCTGTTGCCATGGTGACACACAAGACTGGGTGGTACTGGAGAAACAGAATTGAGCGGAGCCCCATTGACGCCAGGTTTGACAGATTACGGACTCGGAGTGACACTCGAAGCTATCACGCTGCCATCTCCAGCTGCTGGACGCAGGCTTTCGAAAATTGAAACCTGAACACTCATAAATACAACCCATGGCTAAACAGAAACCCCACTGAAGTGCCCTCTCTCTATTCTGTCTCTGCTGTTTGTTTGTTCATACATTGTTTATATGTTTGACAGGTGGAAATACTTTATCTTTCTTCATTTGTCCTTTTTTGAGATTGTGTTTCTTTGCTCTATGGTTAGGAACTGCTTTTAACAGAACTAATCAGCATTATGTAAGTTTGCCCAGTTGGCTTTTGCACTGGAATGAACACATTCGGCAAGAGAAATTGGTAAGTTCGGCTGGAGCTGCAAAATTTAAATGATGCCACCACGTTTTCAAACAAATGGCATGCAAATACTGCACAGGCACACTGAATCACAGATGTTAATATAAACGTATTTAAAGACCTGTAAAGATACACTGTCGGTTTCCATCTGTAATAAAGAAATTGAGAACATTAACACACCCTACTGAGGTTAACACATTAATATGAGATTTATTCTGAAATCTATTGGACAAAGCAGAAGAAAAATGGGGGTATACACTAGCACTCAGAAGTTTGGGGTCAGTAAGATTCTGTTTTAAAGAAATTTAGACTTTTGTTAAGCAAGGATGCATAATATTGAGCAAAAGTGACCTTTATGGTTAGAAAGATTTCTATTTCAAATAAATCCTCTATTCATAAAAGAATCCTGGAAACCACATTTCCACAGAAATATTAGGGAGCACAACCATTTTCAGTTGGATAATGATTAGAAATGTTAACAAATCAGCATATTAGAATTATTTCTAAAGGACCATGTGACACTTTAGACAAGATTTTTTTTTTATATAAAATGTTTCTTTTTTTTTATATAAATGTATACATGTAAATTATTACAAAAAGAGGAAATTTATTGATGTGTACACTTTAAGCAAACAGCAGTATTACTGTTTTACTGCATTTTTAATAAAAAAACGCAGCCTTGGTGAGCATAAGAGACGACGACTTAGAAAACATGAATGGATCTTACCGACCCCAAACTTTTGAACAGTAGTGTCCTTAAGTGATAGTTGTGCAATAGATCTGAAGGTGAGACTGTGAATTCTTGTGGCACATCTTTTGGGCCAGTAGAAACTCTTTGAATGGACTTTTAGAGCTTTGATCACAAGAGGTAAACTGTATGTCTGTTAAAAGACCGGCCAACTTGCTCAGATAATGGCATTCTCTTTAGAGGAAAGCAGAAAAAAGAGGTTGAACTGTGCAATGTAGGAACTTTACTGACATGATTTATTAACATATCTGACTCCAATAGAATATTTTGGCTCAAATGTAGCCCAATGTCTAACCTCATACGTTTTGATACTGAATTTTGACCTTTGGTTATCAGCGGGTGAATGTCATGAAAAAAATGTCCAGGTCATATTCCACCCCAAAATCCTAAAAAGATTTATTTGTGTATTGGAGAAAACCAAGCCTATTTTAAGGACCAATAAGTTGTTGTTTGTTTTTTTGTTTTCTTCTCCTCTTTTACTGAATTTTGTAACAAAAAAAAACTCAATTTCACTGCAATAATGGTCTTTATGAGATCTTAATGATACATAATGAGAAACACCTTATTTTAAAAATAAGTTTTTTTTTTTTTGTAGTGAAACATGACCTGTATATGTTCTTGAGAGGTTTTGTGACATTTGCCTAAAAAATTGTGAGTGTGCCATTTCTTTTTTTCTTTGTGTCAGTTCCCATCACACCAATTCATTTAGGTTGAGATGTAGATTTGTAATGCCCCAGGAGCCAGATACCCTTATTTTACTCTTTAAAGTTTTCAAATATACAGCAGTCTTCAGTTGTAAAATGCTTTTACCTGGCATGAGATGGTACTACAAACCTTAATCAAGATAGTCCAGAGAAACATGAGTGTTTTACTGTTGATACTGTTCAAATTATATCAAGCACTTTCCTCTGAGATGGAATCACTTTTGAAAGATGTCTCTGAGGGGAGATATATAGGTTATTGGGGACCTCATATGGCGCATCATTAATAAAAGTGCTGCGTTATCAGTTTGTTTTTATTTTTTAATTTTCACCTTTATAGGTACAAAAACATCCTCTTTAAGCTCACTTTCCATGTGCAATTTATTTTGACATGTGTTGCATCAAAATCATGATTAAATTGTAATGTGTGGCGTGTGGGTGCTTGTTGATGCAGGTGGATCTCATGTAGTCAAGGTCACCCAAAAATTTAAAGAAAAAATAAGAAAATGAACTTTGCATTAAGAATCTTAGGACACTTTTTTTATGATTTACCATTACTTAAACATACATTCCTCTCTCTCTCTAGATATAGATAAAAACAAGGGTTGGACAATGAAACTGAAACACCTGGTTAATATGGTGTAGGGCCTCCTTTTGCGGGCTATACTGCTTTAGTTCGTCTTAGGAATGACAGACACAAGTTCTTCACAGTGGCCAGATTGATTTTAAGGCCATTCCTCTTAGAACATTGGCGAAGTCACTATGTGATGCTAGTGGAAGAAAACGTCTCCTCAAAATACCCCAAAGTGTCTCAAAAATGTTTAGATGTGGTGACTGTGCAGGCCATGGGAGATTTTCAACTTCACTTTCATGTTCATCAAACCATTCTGTCACAAGTTTTGGTGTGTGTATTTGTGCATTATCATTCTGAAACACGGCACCTCCTTCAGGGTACAATGTTTGAACCGTTTGGTGCACATGGTCCTCCGGAATGGTTCGGTTGTCCCTGGCAGCGCCCATCAAGCACAATTGGGAATGCCATGCCCAAACCCATCACTGATCCACCTCCGTGCTTCAGTCTGGGCAGCAGCAGTCGGGAAGTTAAGCCTCTTTGGGGCTTCTCCACCGTAACTCCCACGAATGTGGGAAAGACGTGGTCTCATCAGAGAACATGTTTCACATTGTCCACAGCCTAAGATTTGCACTGTTGGCAGTTGGCACCAATGAAACTGACTTGGCATTGACACGAGTGACCAAAGGTTTGACAGCCCGACCATGAATGTTAACTCAATGGAGCTCCTGACGAACAATTTTCTTGGAAACAGGAGCATCAAGGTGTGCATTTAATTCTGCAGTATTTTTCTGTTTTTTGGATACAATCCAGGTTAGTGCCTGGACATCCCTTTCAGACAGCTTCCTCTTGCTTCAACAGTTACTCCTGTTGGATGTGGTTCGTCCTACGTGGTGGTATGCCGAAATTACCCTGGATACCATAGCTCTCAATACACCAAAAAGACTTGTTGTACTGGTCACAGATGCGCTAGTGAGACTTGTCTTCTTTTGAACTCTGATATGTCTCCCATTATGTTGTGTGGATTACAATATTTGATGGACAGCTGTGCTATTACTCTGCTAATTCAACCTTCACACACTGCTCTTACTGATGGAATGTAAAATCAGTTAAGATTGGCCACCAGGCCTAGCATAAGGTATAGGCGTGAAACCTTCAACACTATATTGGACAGTTTCAGTTTCATTGTCTAACCCCTATATATATATATACAAATATATACAATTTATAAATATATATATATAGTCGTGAAATGGTCTTCATGCAAAATCTGCTATTTTTTCTTTCTTTTTTGATGAAACATGACCCACATATGTTCTTGGCAGATTTCAAGAGGTTCACCCATCCCGCACTGGACTGATTATACAAATAAAGTAAACATGGTTCTTCCTCGTCTACTTTTTGTGTCAGCATCCCTCAGTCTAGGCTGAACAGACTAGAAAAGGCTGAAAAGAACAGAGCAAACCCACTGCCTGATGCATCACAAAGAGCATTCTGGCCTGGAGTTAGTCAGCGCTCAAAAGCAGATCTATTGTTATAATTGTAAATGGGGAAATGTGCTGAACCTAATGGACAGGTAGAGCAGATCAGAGGGCTTTTGTTTTGACGATACCGAGATCTGTTGTGTAGCGTATTATCTCGCAGGCAAGGTCTCTCGCTCTCTGCCGTGGGCGCGATAAACGGTTTGGCGCTGGCGCACATGTTCCGTCTCGCATGCGCAGCTCTAGATTCCAGCAGATTTTAACTCATTTACGGGCATCAGTATGCGGGATATTTATAAATAATTTATATCTAGATAGATTAGATAATTCATTCTCAATTTATAGTTTATTTGTGTGGTCGGATGCGCGTGACTGGATGATGACCGGTGTCGTGGTAATGCTCAAGTGTCGTGTTGCTGTTGTATCAGCAGTCAGATCAGCGTAGCACTCAATAATCGGGACAAGAGAGGTCCCGTACGGCACAAATAAATTAGGCCCAATAAATCAGGACGTCCCGGCGAATTCGGGACAGTTGGCAACCCTAAACTACAGCAAAACAAATCATTTACAAGCAGAAAATGATACGTGAGCCGTAAACCATGGCCGTAAAACGTGAGAAGGTAGAGCGTGCGCGCGCACGCACGCAACCGTCGCGCACGCGTACGCTTGACCTTGTTTTTGTTGATGTTTGACTAGAGTGCGGCTGCGCGCGGCGATGTACGTTGTCGGATGACGCGTTTTGTCAGGAGAACGACGGATAGAGAGAGAGAAAGAAGATAGGTGAAAAGTGAGCTCGGTGCAGGGGAGGGGCAGCTGTACCGTTGTAGCTCCTCCACACAGACGGAAAACAAACAATCCTGCCCTGAAAAAGATCTCAATAAAACGGATCGGGGATCGGAAAACAGAGTCGGACGGTTATTCGATTCATCCTCGGCCGACGCGACTCCGTTGGATTCGATTAGTCGCGCCGCTTTACCAGCCCAGAGGCCGCCGAAATAACCCCATCGCCATTATATGATCCACTTCCCAGCGTCGCTGCTACCCTCCATGTGGGTGAGGGAACTGTGCGTGTCGGGCTATGGCGAGAAAAACAGTTAGCAGGAAAAGGAAAGCAGAGGAGCCCAAGGAACAACAGGTAAAAAAAAAAAAACAGACATCTGTTTGTTAGACATCTAACAAAAACACTATATGCAGCCACATGCTAACCTCTCGTTTGATATGAAATGATAACCACGTATAATGTAAAACAGAAGCTCGAAATGTGACAGTTTACAAACAGGAACAGATTGCAGTCTAATGTTAGCATCAGTCTGCTGGCTAAAGGCTAACGTTAATGGTGTGGTTGTGAACTTAGTTGTTGTTGACATTGATCTGGCATTGGTGAGCTGGTTTATTAATGTGTAATCATTTATCAGTTGCCTTGGACATTGAGGTTGTGTGTCTGAGTACGTCTTAATCCTGCACTAGATTACAGGATAATGATACTCCTGCAAGAGACAGACAGCATTAGCTGGTGGTTAGTCGCCCAGTAGGACTGAGATCTGCTATAGTTCTCCATTATTTCATCATTAAGATGAGGAATATCAATATCACAATGTGTTTTTTACTGCACAATGATATTGTCTCAATATCAACATTTAATGTTCTTAACATAATGTATCAATGGATTCGATTGTCTCTTTATAGTGATATAACCATAAGCCACATTTCTTCAGACTTATTAAATATTTTATATAATTCGATATATTTTAAACATAAGAAAACGGCCATATAAATGTAGTCTTTAAAGAAACATTACTACTATGTCCTGACAGCAGTTTAATTTAGCCAAATTTCACAGATGTGTCTGTACTTTCTGTCAAAAATGTGACTTTTTAATGAAAACATTTATATAATAAGGCAATATCAAAGTCAACCTTCATCCTGAAGGTCCTCTTTCTATATTTCTCCTGCTATGAGTTCAACAAGGTCATATAGGCGCTGTTGAATTTGTATCATTTAAAATAATTGTCAATGTCAATATGTTTAACTTGTCTAGTTTTATCAATATTCCTGATGAATATCTGACACATTATTTTGAATCTGTTGATTATTGATCTGTATGGATTGATTGGCCAGTTATGGCTTATTATGGCCTTGTAGTGATGTAGATGTGGATTCACAGGACAGGATAGAGTTCTCATATGGGGGGAAGGTGGTCTTCAGTGCAACGCACTAACTAGTTGCTTTCCTTATTTGGTTTTGTTGAAGGTTTATTTCTGTTTTCACAGGTTAACACTAAACGTATCCCTGTGTGACAGCCATATCTAGAAGAGAAAATCATTTAAAAAAATTCACTGATATCATAGGCCTCAACAATTGATGTTAGTAGTACCTAACTAGACCTTATGAGGTGAATGATTGTCCTGACTTTATAGTATGTTCATCTCACTGATTATTTAAATTTCATATTATTTTATTATTATAATATTGTAAATATCATATAATAATGCAGTGAGTTTATGAAGCCTATAATTTAAAGAAAAGTTTTTTTTTCATGCTTCAATACTTTCACATATCATAGCTTAATATACAGAGACAGTTACATCTAAGCCGTTTGCAGGTTTATTTCTCTAAAAATGGTTGTGTATCCCGACCAGCACAACCCAGCATCAACCAATGGTGTGAATTTGGGGGTGGGATTAGTCAGATGAGATATTTTTGTAGTACAGTTTGATTGTTAATGTTGATTCTTTGAGGGTTTCCCACAGCTTTAACACTCTTGAAGGTTTTTTTTTTTTGGTATGATTATACACTTGCAGAGTTTGTGAATGGGAAGGTGGCCGTGTCTTGACTAAGATCCTATTCTGACCTAGTTGGCCGCTAGGATCTGGGTCAGTCAGATAGGACCGACGTTTACTGGCCTGAAGGGGGATTGGAAGAGCTTTACAAGAGTAGAAACGCATCAGTATTTATGACTAGATCTCATAAGATGTCACTTCAGCGAGAGTTATTTATATGGGTGATGATGTCTTGATTATAAACATTATGATGTCAGTGCTGTTTAGTGGGAACAAGCATTAAAATGAATGAGTCTCCGTTTCACACACACTGATTGTTGGGCCTACGGGAGCTGATATACTTCAAGCCATTGGTTTTACACACCCCTGTCATGGCTATATTTGATTTGTCGATGCTTGCCGGGAGCACAGAATCGCTTTGTCTGCCATCTGGCGTTAGCATAAGATGGATGCCCTCACTTTTGTTGTTTGGCTGTTTTGGTGCAATATATTGTGTTTGATTGTATAGAGTGCTGTTAGCAGGGTGAGGTGATGGATTTTCAGTGCCACCAGGTGTTTTTCTTCGAATGCAAGCTGATTTTAAAGCTGCAAAAGTGCCTACACAGTGCTGGATTGCAAAAGGAGCCACCTTAAACCTGATGTCCTGTGAGATTTTTCTCATAATTTATGGTTTCTGTTTGAAAAAAAATTACATAATCAGAATGAGAGAGAAAATATGCAATTTACTAACAAAGAGCATTTTTGTGAAGTAAAATTAAGGTTTAAATTAAAGTTGTATGAAGAGAATCTAATGCTCACTTAAAGTTACTCTTGTAAACACTAATAATCATTTTTAGTAAATTTCCAAATTAATATCCATTTGTAATATCCACATGTTGTGATGCTTAAATTTATTTGTAGCATTTAACATGATTGATTTGAGTTTTTAGTGGTTTATTTAATTTATTTAGTTAAATATATTTGATTTATTTTGTGATTTATTTATTTTTTTGCACATTTGCACAGACTAAAATGCATATTTGAGCTGTTTTAACTAAAAGCAACTTGCAGTGACGCATCTTAAAATATGTCAGCGCCATTATTTTTCTAAGACACGTTTATGAAAGCTACTTAAATGTCCTAATTGAACTAAGACCTAGCCCTGTCTGTGAAACCATGTCGAAAATGATTATCAGTAACTGCCAGTAAATGCTTTACAGTTTGTTTTAGGTTATAGCATTTTTTAAAATCACATTTAATATGAAAGTAAATTGTTTTCATTTAGATTTTTTACATGTTGTGGAATCACTCCTTTTTGTCCCTCTGACAGTGCGACTGGTGTCAGAGTGCGTTCAAGCGTGCCCGCGTGTCCAGCTCAGCGCGTCATGCCCAGCACTGGTGGCAGAGTCGGCGGTCGGTGGTGTGCTCTGTGAGAGGGCGGGAGTTTCGCCCGCAGCAGCAGCACGAGTGGAGCTTCCAGCGGAGTCTGCGCGGATTCGCCGCTGGACGCATCCCCGGGATCCTGAGAGAGAGAGAGTTCTCCCTCGGCCGCCTCAACAAGGTGTTCGCTTCCCAATGGCTCAACCACAGACAGGTGGTGTGCGGGACCAAATGCAACACGGTGAGGTGGTTTATGATTAGTACTTCATGTAATGTTATCAATGCTGTACTGTTCTTTCCTCACATTTAAATCGTGATATATTTGAAAGTTTACTGTTAATTTTGATGTTTGGTGTAAACTGGAAAATAGTGTTACTCTATTTCACAGTTTACACTTACTCTTTTGCTTCCACTCCCCACACATACTAGCCTGGTAATACCAAACTCTGCTACTTCGTTTTGCTTCGTAGACAGAGTCTGGAATGGCATAATTGAAAAGAGTTTTCTTTCTCGTGGGGGGGCGCTTGTCTGAAGTATAAAATCATTGGTTACCCATAAGCCAATCACATAACGCAATCACCTCTTTCTCCAACTTAAACATCACCTTCAAAATGTTTAACAAACACTCTTCTTGTTCGGGCTTCAGTTTGCAAATGCCGGGAATATTCTCCACAACAGAGCGAATTGCATCCCGTATCTCCATATCCGCGGTCGTTTTCGATTTCCCTAACCTAAAATACAATCTTAATCTCAGCGCTTGGCGTCTACGTCACGGCTCTCAGCCCACCCTCTGTTCGTTGATTGGCCGGCTGTTTTCAGGCCGGAGGAAAACTGAGAGATAGATCGCTATCTCAGACTGAGTACAGAAGCGAACTGAAATTGAGCGGAAGTACGAAGTCTGACGTAGTCAGGCTACACACACACACATGCAAGTTACTTTTAATACCAGATTTACTTAACCGTACTTAATTTCCCTGAGACACTTGCAGGATATTCTGCATATTTGTTGGGTATTTACATTATTAAAGTGCAAGACATAAATCTTCCAAGAGAAAAGGCAAAAAAGTAGACCTACTATTATTATGGTTTTTATGGTTTACAATCTATATATTCAACTAGTATTTTTTTTTTAAATGACAAAAACACAGCAAAATTACATAAACTTTAACTATTATTTATTATTTAATATTTATAAAAATGTTGAATCTCATTGATACTAAAATAACACTCCCTACCAGTTTGCAAAAGGATTTTCGAGGCACATGTCACCCTACAAGAATATTCCTGGTTAAATAAGCTCTATTGACAGCTACTGTGACATGCGGTTGATTGAAACAGAAAATAATTTTGGCCTGTAAATTGATGCTGTTAAAACTCATCTTTGATCACCAAAATGATATATTTAAATGTTTTTTCCTGTCAAAAAATGTCTTCATGCCCTAAAATAGCTTCAATGTAACTCCACACCCTTGCTTCATTTAGTATACGTGGAATCATGAATATGCATATTAGTTTCCTCCTCCACTCAATCACACGCGTCACGATGGCAAGAGGAAATACTGGTTTAATTCAGCCATATGTTTGAACCAGAAAGTTGCAGAAACTGATTCAGAAGAAGTGGAAAAACGAATTATACAGGCTTTTTCTACAAGTCGATGATTAGCCTTTGGCTTGACCACTTTAGCAAACAATATTGCTCTATTGCTAAATGTACCTGATTTTTAATATCAACAGAAAATACCGGGATAACCTGGCTTCTCTTTTAGCATGATATGTTAAATCCCGGCCCGCACTTTGACAGGATTGTTTACAACATGTTTGTGATGTAGAGAAGTTTTTGAGGTATCACTGCAGTTTTAAGGAGAAAATACTCCGCAATGGTGTTGACTGATGAATTTGCACATGATTTGTCTTAAAGCATGTTAAAAACACCACATAGACATGTTATAAACAACATTAAAAACTTGATTTTCATCACAGGGGGTCTTTAATATTCCTTTAAAGGTACAGTTCACCCAAAAATTTAAATCTCCATCATGCTTTTCCATACAACGAAAGAGAATTGCAGCTGTCAAGCTCCAATATGAAACAAAAGTATAAAGAATATGTCCATCTGTTTTGCTATATGCTTCTAAGATATTCCAGACTACAATTTAGAGCTTGATAGATTTTACCTATTTATGTGTTTTATTTGTGTGTGGATTTCCAAAATGATCTAATTATTTTTGATACAGAATTCCTACAAGGATGACTTTTACTAATCCTGTTTTTCTTGTTCTTTTAGCTATTCGTGGTGGACGTCCTCTCAGGACAGATAACCAGGATACCCATGCTGAAAGACAGAGAGGCCAGGGGAGATGTCTCCCAGGGTTTGGGTGGAGTGGGAGGCCATTTCCATTTCCAAAATCCAGGATCAGTCGGTGGCCTGGATGTCCAGCAGGGATGTGGCATCCACGCCATAGAGCTGAACCCCTCTCGTACTTTGCTGGCCACTGGAGGTGACAACCCCAACAGCCTGGCAGTGTACAGACTTCCCACACTTGACCCTGTCTGTGTCGGGGATGTGAGTCCGCCCTTTGCTCCCTTTCTAGTTGTGCAAGTAGTGTAAATGTCAAATGGATTATTTGCTTCAGCCTTTGGCTCCATAAAAAGGAAAAACAAAAGTGCTCTTAGTGGCTAGCTTTGACTAATGTACTTTAATAGAATTCTGGTATTTAAAGACTCAAGTTTGGTTCTATATTTCTAACAGGATGGGCACAACGACTGGATATTCTCCATTGCGTGGATCAGTGATACCATGGCAGTCTCAGGTAAGAAGCTTGCAGATCCAGTTTTGAGCAAACACTTAACACCGTGTCCTAACACATTAAGTGCGAGTGTACATTTCAATAATTGCCAAAGTCATATTTCACCCCAAGCGCAAAGGGAGAAAAGAAATAGAAAGTATGTTTTGCATGAAGAAAATGGGGCCTAGTTCCGGAACATTAAGATGTGATATTATTTTCATTACAGTTTAGCACAGCCTTGCATGCATTTCTATGCTGTAATGTGAAAATGACTCATTCTCATAACTGTAATGTGATTTGTATTTTTTACATAAATCTTATTTCATTCTGATTTTAATGATGGCTTTCATTAGTTTATTACAGTAATGAGAATGACATCTTGAGTTCTAGTAATGATTTTTTTTCTCTAAATAGTCTTGAATTTGTCACAGTGCAAAAATACTATTGAAACATGCATTTTTTAATGCAACAAATTCATATAAGCCATGACAGTCAGCAGAATTTTTTTTTGTGTTTCATGTGGTAGTCCTGCCAATCATATATTCTTATTAAATCAAATTTGCTGCTACACATGGCTGGCTGCATACTTAAATATGCATGTTCTAATTATTCCTGTAGTTTTTGTCATTTTGCACAGCTTTTCACTTCCATTCAGGACATACTTTAAATTACTTCATTCATACTTTATTCTTATACTATAAATTTGATATGTTTTAACTAGAGGGGTAATATGTTATCAAGTAGTTATCTGGAAACTTTTCTTGTTCCTCATATTAACAATTCTTTTCACAATATTTGACTGTTTATTTTTTAGCTGTGTGATAAGCAGGATAATGTAGTCAGCCAGTCAAAATCACTCAAATAACCTGTTTAAAGCTATGCAAGACCCCTCTACTTTCCCTGACAGATTCTACTGTTCCATTAAAGGAGAATGCATTTTTTTTTTCACTGGAGCAGGATCTCGTGATGGTTCCATGGGTCTGTGGGAGATATCAGAGGAGGTGTTGTCTCAAGCGGAGAAGCGTCAGAATGTGGAAGGGGTTCCTAGTTACTCCCACATTTCTCACCGCGCTCTCAAGGACATCCCGAAAGAGTACACCCACCCCTACAACTGCAAAGTGCGCGCACTAGCCTTCAACAACAGCCATAAGGTCAGCGGCTGTCTTTGACTCATGTGGTTGAACTGACTCTCAAAATTGATTGTCTTTGTGCGTTATTCAAGCTCACCGTTTCTCCAATTCCACTTTTATCTTTTTCATTCATCCATTAGGAGTTGGGTGCCGTTTCTCTAGATGGATATTTCCATCTGTGGAAAGCACAAGACAACCTGTGTAAGGTACAGTTACCAGTATCAGTACCAGTATTTCTCTCTCTCTCATATATTGGCTTTTTATGCCAAGCTCAATATTTGATTTTTACAATAGTCTCATGACTGTTTTTTTCCGTTAAATTTGATTTTCAGGAGCTTTCTACCAAACTTCCTTACTGTAAGGAGAATGTGTGTCTGGCGTACGGGATGGACTGGTCTGTTTATGCAGTCGGCTCTCAGGCTCACGTTTCCTTCCTTGACCCGCGGCAATCGACTCAGAACATCAAATCCGTGAGCTCCAGGGAGCGTGGCAGTGGTATGTTTTTTTCTTTCTTTTTTTTCTTTCTTTTTTTTCTTTCTTTCAAGATAGTTCAGACAAAGTTAAAAAGTTATATTTTGCCAAGCAAACTGGTGTTCAGTTTTCTGTTGTTTTTTTTAAATGATTATTTCCTAGGTATTCGCTCTGTGAGCTTCTATGAACACATAGTGACAGTAGGCACTGGCCAAGGTTCCCTGCTCTTCTACGATATCAGGGCCCAGCGTTTTCTGGATGGCCCATCCAGCACACCCGGCGGGTACCGGAATCGCACAGCAGAGGGCATCCTTAAACTCTCCACAGGGAGAGGATGGCTGGTAAGATTGTCCGTTTTGACCCTGATTCTCTCTGCCTTGCATGCTGAAATTTTACATATTGATTAGACTAATATATGTATCTTTTATTTGATGTAGGCCATTGTTTATTATTATACTTTACATACATTAGAGCTGCATGAATCCGGAAAAATTAAAAATCAAGATCATTAAAAAAAAATAAAGATCAAGATTCTCCCACGATTCTGAACAGACAACTAAAACAAATAACATGTCATGTACTAGAGGTTCTTAGCAGTCTATTTAAAAGTGTTTAATTAATTTGAAGTATTATTATTATTTTTTAAATCAGTTTAAATAAATGATTCAATGACTCTTGACTAGAGTCTCAAAAATCAGTTTTTAAGGCTATTGACAGTATATTCTGATTTACAGGATAACAAAAGTAGATATCCATAAACCCCTCTGTATTTTTTTCCCATCTAATATGTGAACACAATGAAAAAAGAATTTTGAACCTGGCTTTATCCAATACTTAGATTAAATTTTTTTAAATATATGCAAATTAGTGCATATTTAAATAATGCCTAATTTGCATATTTTAACATTAAATTACAGAAAACTTGTAATACATTTTTTTCTCATCTTAATGTAGGTAATCGACTGGGAAAGTTTCATGGTGATATCTGCTAGTTAAAAAATTTACCCTATTCACCTGTAGTGTCTCGCCTTAAAGACTTCACCTCAATGATTCAATGTCAAATACATTTTTAACAGTCATTTGTTGCCTCCTATTGGCTTATGTAATTGATACAATCTTGTCAAGTTACTTTCAAAAGCTGCATTTCTTTGATCCAAAATTCAGTAAAACAGTAAAAATATTGTGAAATATTATTATTTAAAATATTACAATTTTGAGATATTTTAAAACATGTCAAAGCTGAATTTTCAGCATCATTACTCCAGTCTTCAGTGTCACATGATCCTTCAGAAATCATTCTAATACACTGATTTGCTGCTCAAGAAACATTTCTTGTTATTATTATCAATGTTGAAAACAGTTGTGCTGCCATACATTTTGTGGAAACCATTATACTTATTCTTTATAAACATATTTATAGATTAATCCAAAAGAGCAGCATTTATTTGAAATAACATTATACATATCTTTGGTTACTTTTGATCAGTTTTTGCCATCCTTGCTGAATAAAGGTATTCATTTGTTTAAAGAAGTTCTAACTATTACCAAGCGTTTTAAATTAAATCTGATACCTAAACAATTATTGTTTTGCATTTTGAACTTTCATACTCATTTGATGTACATGTAATATTGCTATTTTCTTCTTTTGCTTTCTACACCAACCCACTACCTAATTTTTACCATGGGCAAACCTTGCAATTAATTAGTCTATATATAAGCTCCTTTACAAAGTGCTTACTTTAGCAGCCGGTTGCCTGCAGCATCAGCCTCTGCTTACCATATGGAAGTTCATTAAGCAGAAAAGCTGTCTGCTGCATTAATCAGGAGTCCACATGGAAGTATAACTGCTATTTGATTGTTTTAATTGACCCTCTAAATTTGCTGCCCTTTTGTTAAAACTTTGAATAATTTAACTATGTAAGGGATAATGCACAGTTAGCCACTCATTATCGCAAAAATAAACGACTCCATACATCAGGGTCCTGATTTCCCTGTCTGAGGCTATTTTGTGTGACAATGAAGTGCCAACTGTACATTATCCTGCTTATTACATACATATACGCACTGTTCAAAAGTTAGGGGTCAGCAAGATTTTTTTTTTTTAAGAAATCAATACTTTCATTCAGCAGGGATGCATTAAATCGATCAAAAGTGTCCGTAAAAACATTTATAATATTAGAAACGATTTCTACTTCAATTAAATGCTGTTCTTTTGAACTTTCTATTCATTAAAGAATCCTAAAAAAAAAAAGAAATGCATCATGATTTCCCCAAAAGTAGCAGCCCAACTTTTTATAGAATAATAAGAAATGTTTTCACCAAATCAGCATATTACAATGATTTCTGAAGGATCATTTGACACATAGAGGGGTGGTTGATTATGATTTCACTTTTTTAACTTTAGGTAGTGTGTAATGTTGCTGTTTGAGCATAAACTGCAACGCTCAAAGTTCAAATCAAAGGGAGATGTTTGCTTTTTAAGAAATCGTTTTTTTTTTACTGTTTATACTGTATTTTTTTATCAAATAAATGCTGCATCAATGAACATTAAAGACATCTTTCATTTAACTTGAACCATCTTACCGACCCCAAAACGGTAGTGTATGTATGTTTATTTAGGCTGAAATAATATCAGAAAAGCAAAAATATCAGTCCATATCAGTCAGGTTCTTGTACGGTTTCTAAAATGCAGATTCTTCTCCCACAGAATCACGATGAAACATGGAGAAGCTACTTTTCCGACGTGCGCTCCTTCCCGAACGCCGTGTACACACACTGCTACGACGACTCCGGCACCAAACTCTTCGTGGCCGGCGGACCCCTGTGTTCTGGCCTACACGGAAACTACGCCGGCCTCTGGAGCTAACCTCCGTCCATCATCCCTCCATTTCGCTCTCACGTACCATGGGCTTATAGGCCATCTTCCATTTTTCTCCTCACTCTTTTTTACTTTCAGTTTAGCTTATATCCAAGATCATCCTCTATTTCTCAAAGGACTCAGGAGCATAGATGTGATTCTCAGCTGTTTTTTTTTTTTTTTGTGCTTGTTCTTCTGTCTTTAAAATGTCATTTGCCTATTGTACTCCTGAATTCACATCTGTTTTTGTGTGTGACGAAAAAAGCAGAGATGTGACCCTGGCGGATGTCTGATCTCCTGGAGAAGTTCGTTTGAGTCCTGGAAAAAATGGAGGAGGTTTTCTCTTCTGTGCATTGGCTGCCTGAACCTTTGAGAACTGTGGAATAGTGTAAAAATATATGAAAATGTTTAACAGTCTCGCTAAGCATTACGCTTAAGATTTAGTTTTGTTTCGTGTGCTGATTTAAAAAAAAAAAAAAAATTGGTTGCTGGAGACATGGCGTGTTGAGTTTGTTTTGTTGTGTGATTTTCAAAGACCTGCTGATCAGCCCTCTTTCTTGGCTCGCAGTGGACTGACATTGTGCATCCTGAAAAGGCTAAGAATCGGCATTTGGAGATGAATCTTAGTAAATTGAACGGGCAGCCTGACCTTTAACCTCACTGTGCAGTACTGGACTCTGGAGTCAAGACTGCAGATATATGAAGAGCACAGAGTAAACATGGACATGAATCACAGCGGTCAACGAAGACTCGCCCGTTGTTTTCATTTTTCCCTTATGTTTTCCAAAATAATGGCAGGGAGAGACAATTGAAGGAAATCAGATACAGTTTGTGTTCTGTTGGAGGTATCTTGGCGAATGCCTCTTTTATTGCTGATTCTGTACTAACGCACGCACACACCCGCATCAAGATTGCAATTTTCCCTCTGTGACATTTAGACATCTTATTTATTTTGTATTGTTGCCATCACTAGCACTCATGACGTTCAGGAACAATCATATTTGTTAGGATTGTTGCTTCTTATCTTCTCTGCTCAAAGGCAGGGCAGTATTGTGTGATGTTGTTGCCTTTCCAGAGTCTTTCTGTGAAAGACTTTTGCAGATTGAATTTGTTTAGGCTTTTCTTTTCTTTCTTTTTCTTTTTTAACATGGAAACTTTCATGAAATTGTTAGTACAATGACCACAGTAACAGGCATATATTAAGCAGAAATTAACCATCACTTTTAAAAATGTATTTTATATATAAAATGTATATGTATACATATTTGGAATCTAATAGAGGGAGAATACAGTTTATGTAAATGTCAGAGGATATATGTGCGTGTGTGTGAGTGAACTAATCTGTAATTATTTTGGTGGTGCCCTTTTTTATACACACTTCCTGAATGTTTTTACAGATTACCGAAGTGTAAAGATATTGTACAATATAAAAACAAAAGCAAAAGAACAGTAACATGAGACATTCTTCAAAAAGAAAGTGAATAAAACTTTATTGATGTATTTTTCTTCCATTCTGGCTTTGCATCATGATGTGTCTTTATGCTGAAGACTTTTAAAGCCTTTAATATCAATTTATAATTCAATTTATTTAAAAAAGAATTTATATTTATATATTATTTATTATAATGTTTTTTTGGGCCATTTTGTGAGAAACACTGCACTGTAGTGATTCATTTGACCGCTGGGGGGCGCAAATCGTATTGTGACCATAGGTTGTGATAGAATGCTCCTTCACGATTATGATCTGTAGGGACCCGCAATACATGTACAATCACTCGATACAATAAAGCATCATTCAATAGATGAATAGAGAGGGACAACTTTTATTTTAAACTCCATAAGCATAAAGAATATATCCTTTCAGAAATGAAGTAGTGAGAAATGGCGAGTAATAATGACAGAATGATCCTTTAAGATGTTATACAATTTATGAATTGCAGTTTAATTCATTACTTGTATATAGTTAAAGTGCGTTTGTATAAGTTGTTGTGTACGTGTGCGCGCACTTGTGAATGTGCTTGCTGGTGCGGGAGCGCGCCTCTAGGATCTGCATGGAGAGAATCGGCAGCAGCGGTGACGGTCACGTGACGGAGTCTGCTGCTGGCTGAGTGAAGCGTGTTAGCAGGTAATCAAAAAACAAACAAATCTCTCTTTCAGACTCTTTAACTATTTTTTTTAATATATCAGATGTTACGTAATTAATATTTCTATTTCTTTGTCGCTCATCTGTTTTAATCCGTCGCCTACTGTTTTTCGAGGTTATGTTGCCGTTTGTATGGCTTTGTTTTTCCTCAGTTTAGCTTATTCGGCTGTAGCCCTGTTGTGAGACCGTTTTCCTCAAATATTCCTTCACAACAAGCTCGTATCACTATTAAGCCAGTTTTTCTTACATTAAAACATCATATTGATATACATCTTGGTCTTTAAATGTTCATAACGGTTTAATGTTATGAACAAGGACGCCGGGCGGTCGTGAGTTAGCCAGCTAAGCTACAACAATTGGAGAGAGGAAATGACATTAGAGATCATGGACAAAGAAGAGCAGACTGTATGTGCTTATGCTCTTCACAAACTCAGTTTTTACACATTCATGGGTTCAAAAACATGCCATATGTGACTTAAATGTATCCGAACATCTCTAATGAATCTGTAAAGTTAAACTAGGATGCTGGTCCTGGGTCTAAATTCCCTTTGTTTGAGCCGTCACATATATATTTTTTAACCTTGTTATGTTTATGCATGTCGTTTTTTGGGGGGTATATGGAACATGGTTATAGAAACTCAGAAAGCAAACAAAGTCATCTGTTCATGTGCTTTTGATTATGGTCGTTTGTTTAAAGTTTTCTAATGTGAGCGAGCAGCCGCCATGTATTTTGTTTTGATTAGGAATGTTTATTGCAGTTTGTCAATAGTTGCTAATTTGATTGATTTTATTAGTGTTAGAAACGGAAAAAGTCAAACCAAGTTCTCTGTTTTGGTGATGAACCAATTATTTGGCTGATATTTGGCCATTTAGAGATCATTGACATTGGCCAATAACTATGGTCATTTGATCAGTTAACTGAAGTGGTATTATGCTGATGTTAAAGCTCAAAATCTATTTCAAAATTCATATTTTAAAATGTACATTTTCATCTTCATAATCATTTCTGTTTAATTATGGATCACTAATTATTCCGTTGAGCTACCTATTTCTAATCAAAGATGAAACAGATTGAAATTTCTGTGAGTTTTTTGGCTTATTTATCAATCTGCATTTCTAAATGTGCTTTATATACATAATGTCTGTGATTTTGATGACACTATGGTTGGTCTGCTGACCAAGAGAAAGGCTTTGTTTTTCCATTTTGTAAGGATCTCAGAAATCTCCCCACATGAGACCATTGTCAGCTGGTGGAATCACTTTTGTGGGTTGTTTTGCTTGCTGTCATCATTAAATCGTTGGTGACTAGCAGCGCTTTTCCAGCCAGTTTCACCCCAGTAAGATCTCTATTAATGTATGTATTTTGCAAGCTGGGAATTCTTGCTGGATATTATCTGATGATCTCTATACTTCAGAATCTAGCTGGAACGTTGTTGTCGGGCGTTTTCTGTGTGACTGCATAGAAGGATTAAACATGCACAATAAGATCTCTTCTAGCAGCCAAGAAAAGCCCACTGTATCCATCACAGATGTTATGTGTGTTGCCTTGTCTTCTGTGTGAGAAGTGTTTCTTGCTTATGTTTTAGTCTTTAGTTTCATGGATGTGAAGAATCTAATGTACCGTAGTGTCACAAGTGAAGTTTTTAATTTGGTGGATAATCATCTAAGAAGGTTTTTCAGGAATAGCTCAGCTAAAAATGAAAATCCTGTCATTTACCCATGTCATTCCAAACCCATTTGACGGATTTCTTTGGAACACAAAAGCAAACATTTAGCATACATCCGCTCTTTTCCTTGCATTGATAGAGAAAGAGGACAGTGAGTGCCCTCCAAAAATCACTTTTTCAGTTGCCAGATGTATTTTACATAGCCCTGTAGTTAGTAGTTACCGTACGCATCTATTTATTTTTTTAGACTACACAATTAAACATCAATTAACAATTAACATCAACCCTCTACGGACACACTATAGCTCGAGTTGCCATTGGCTAGTACATTTTTTATTTTACTCACCAAAATTTTTACTTGAAATGCAAGAACAATAAAAAGTCAAGTAAACTGTGTCAGTCTGTAATAAAATAAGAACAAATAATCAAACTACAAGGAATAGCACAAATAAACACAATAGAACAAAGATGCAAATTAAATAAACAGTTCTTTTCAGGTTTTACATGTAGATCAAACAGTTGTTAGATACAGATTAGGTACAGAAATTGAATAAAGTAGGCTAATCAAATGTAAAATAACACTGCATAGTCTTCACTATATAAATGAAATATAGATGAATCCTTATTAAAGTTCCAAAAGGTAATTAGTCAAGAGCATTGAGTGATGATTATTTTTTTGTCTGTTTCTTGATTAACATTAAAAACACAGACAGCAGGAATAATAGGCTGCTGTCACTTTAAGACAATGCAAGGATCCAATATATTGATACTGTTACACATGCGTTTTCTTTCTCCACTGCTTACGTTCACTTAAGACACAACCGACTATGTTTAATAAGATAGTCGCCAAGACGGACATTTTGACATAATTTTGTCTTAATTCAGAAGCGGCTTTCTGGACGCATGCTTCGGATGTGCAGTTTGAGCAGGCAAAACTTCTCACGCAGCGTGAGTGACTTGTCTTTAGGGTCGTTTTGCGCTTGAGTGATTAAATTCCCAAGGCTTTAAAATGCGTGCAAATGATACAATTTCATGACGACGCAGCACTGGTCAGATTGAGACAATGAAAGTTCCGCCAACGAGCCCTGTAGTGCTCTCTTTATCTCACAGTGAGTGCACGTGTGTGAGAGAAAGCGACAGCCCTCCAAGCAACGGTGCGTAAAGCTCAGCAGGCAATGGAACTTTTTTTTGTTTGCCTCAAGCTCAATTACAGGCAACTGTAATCATACAATTTACTAGCCATTGGCTAATTAAATACATTTTTTGTCGTTTCATGAAATTGATTTATTCACGTGATTCACTCGCATTGTAGAGGGTTGAACATTAAACGTATTATGGACAAGATGCCGGTTGGCTATTTTTGACACACACACAATGCAAGAGCATTAATGAAATATTTACTCTAGTAGTTAGCCTACAGCCTATACATATTACATATTGCCCTGCCCTATCCAGCAGATATTACTCGCACTTCCAGATATTCAAACACAATTGGTTACTGAATGTGAGAAACATTGGTGTTTAGTTGAGGTCATCCGATGAATCGGTTTTGCAGATTAATCGGCATGATAAACGATTGCTGGAACAATAGGCTTTATGCCGAGCGTCACGTGACCAAGCTGGAAAACAGATCACATCGCTTCCTATTCAGGTCTTTTGTATGTGCTTCATGAAATTTTTTGCGGTTTTACTCAAGATAACTTAAAAGGAGCAAGCAAAAATGAGCATAACCAATGTCCCTCGCATGTGCTGATTGATATTTAAAAGTTTTTAAATTTTTCTTCACACTAAGGTTTAGATATTTAAATAGCATAAAACACCAATAACAAAGTGAACTTAGTAGGTTAGCTGATTACCATAAAAATCCATAGATATCGTAGTTAGTTCTTACGGCCGTTAACACTTTCTCTGACAAGCGGATGCAATGAGACCCGTTTTCCGGTTTGGTCACGTGACGCTCGGCATAAAGCCTATTGGTTATCAGCAAAAATCTGCACTAGTTTCCAGGTTGCGTCCAAGAGCAGCTGATGCACTGTCATTGTACAGTACGAGAGTGGCCTCTAGAAGCAAAATTAAAACTTTCACTGACACCTCGTAGAGTTATTTTGACACGTGAGACTGTGCACACTGCACGGAACGGGACACTTCAGATTTAAAATGTAGACAACGAGTACACTACATGTTTTCATAAAGTAATTAATTTAACTAGATGCTGCATTAGTAGAGAAAGAACAGCAGTATGTTTGCTATCAAGGCTGAGAGGACGCTAATATTAGTGCCTCAAGCAGTTAAAGGACAAGTTCGGTATTTTACACTTAAAGGGACACTATGCAGTTTTTTTTAGCTTAGCTGAACAGCTTCGGAGTTATTGAAATAGTTATATGACTTCTTTCGGGTTGAATGGTGGCCGTCTCGCGCCCCCCACCCGGTGCCTGTGAGCGGAAAAAACTCACTTGCAACTTTGGTCCGGTGGGCCGCCGGCCTCAGCGTCAGGAAGTATCGCGTGATATCAGCTCTCACAATGTAACATATTCCTTTACGGCACTGTACACATACACGCCCCCATCCAGGAACAAGGTAGGGAGGGATGGAGTTTGTCACACTATCGTCATGGCTGAGCCGGCATATAAGAAGCAGAAAGCTAGGAAAGCATTGTCGGAGGAAGAGAGAAAGAGGAAACGGCAGACTGACCGAGCGAGGAGTCGGACACGAGCATAGGCGTAATTTGCGGGTGTGATATGTCCCCATTGAAACATCTAGCGGCATGGATGTACCAATACAAACAAATAAAACATCTCCAGTTAACTCTAGTAGAGCATTCATTTCGTTCGTTTGTTAAATAAGAGGCGATCTGAAATGTGTTGTTTTTGAAATCAAGTGACCAAAGTGCCCGTTGCCACTGCGATCAGTGGCGCTGATACAGTGTTCTGTCAGCATCTTTTGCAGCGATTTTTGTGTGAGCATATCAGTGAACACCCCAGACCACTCGGTGAGTTTCACATCTTTGTAAACTAAAGTTTAATGCGTTTTAGGAAGGATTGTTCCAGTGCACCTATGCAATAGTGTTAATTTTACCAGCCATTTTTAAATTTAGTTTCAGTTTTAGTCCAGTTTCAGCATCGCTTGTTATTTTTTATCACATTTAGTCGACATCATCCCATTTTTATTTAGTCTAGTTTTAGTCGACTATAAGTCGAGCATTTTAGTCTTTATTTTAGTCCAAGAAAACATCATTTTATTCGTTTAGTTTTAGTCAACAAAAACTGTCAACATTTTAGTCTAGTTTTAGTCAGGACATCATTTTAACCTTTTACTTTTTTGTCAGCAGATAATATTTAACATTTCCTAAAATTATTTCACATTTCAAAATTTTCTCTCATCCTCTTTCTCCCGAGCCCCTTGCAAAGCATGTTTTACTTTTAACCTGTCGCCGCCTCGCCGTGAATCCAGCTCCTGTCTGCTCCATGTGTTGTGTAGTAGGCTACTCTGTGCCCGGCCCGCCCGCTCCAGGTTTGAAAGTGGGTGTGTGGCGGAAGAGCTGACGAGGAGGAGGCGGAGGAGGAGACAGGATTTGACAAAACCATATCATATAATAATATGTAATTTTCGTCTCGTCTTTGTTCGTGAACTAAAATGTCCATAGATTTTAGCCCAGTCTTTTATTTACCAAACTGCATTTTCGTCTCGTCTTTATTAGTCTACGAAAATGATTTCTGATTTACTCCCAGTTATTGTTTATTAGTGGGGATTTTAGTCTCGTCTAGTTTTCGTTCGGTGAAAAATCTGCGTTGACGAAAATATTTTCGTTTAGTTTTCGTTAATGAAATTAACACTACTATGCAACCATTGTGGAGGTGGGGGGGGGGGGGGGGGGTGCAACCACAGAAACCGAAAATTCTCGGGCCAGCAGCATGTGTCCAAATTTCAATCTTAACCGTTCTATTTCATCAGAAACGATCTTAAAACAGGGCTTTAAGTGTAAAATACCGAACTTGTCCTTTAAAACAGTATCATTAACATCAAACTTGGCGCGTTTGAATCTATGAAAATTAGATTTAAGGGCTCGACCATAAAGACTGCCTGGTGTTATATTATAATCAAGCGGCAACCTTCCGGTCTCTCTCTTGGATCCAACACGGAAGTGACTTACGCCCGTTTCACACATACTCCGTTGCAGTGCGTATGCGGTGCGTATTTTTTTCCGTACCCATGTTAACAGGTTAGAGGTTTCACACTGCACGCGGATGCAGTCCGTCGATCCGTTCCAGTTGCGGTGCGTATACAGCAGTGCAGAGATCGTTTACGCAACGAGTCTATTTTTGCTGTGCTGCAAACGCTGAATTAAAGTGACAGCGCACGGTTCGTGGTCAAAATGAACACAGATTGACCTGAAAATGTAGTAATTTCACCATAAATGTATTTAATTTAATACTACGTTTCATCTTTTTACTTTAAGACCAGGGTTTTAAGCAAGGAAAACGAGAATTTACCTCAACAAGGACATAATGAACGACACTCGTCTCATTCGTGGAGGTGGAAAAACAAGTTATTTGTGACATGCAAGATTTATTGTATTAAAATTTAAATGCAAAAGAAAAGGCATGAGAGTTGGCTGTTTTTGTCAATTTTAAGTTTTAATTTAAAATGTTTGCGATTTTAATATAAGTACATGGTTAAATATTTGACCACTTGCTTAAGCAACTTATACATATAGAAGTAATGCATGGACTTATAGGGCTATGTTGTTTAAATTGTGTTTAAACGTACGTCCATTCAAGTTTGTATATGTGTACAAAGAGAATCGCAATGCTGACAAAACATTTTTTTTTAATAAAAGTTGCTGCATAACTTGTGGATTTGAAATAAAAATAGTGAGTATTTGTGGTACAGCCGCGGATCAGTTACGCACTGCAAACGCAGCATATGTGAAAGCACTATAGCCTGTGCTGCTCCTGTACCGCATACGCACCGCAACACGCACCGCATACGCACTGCACACGGAGTATATGTGAAACGGGCGTTAAACTGCAATTCATGGACGGGCCGCTAGAGACGGGCTCCTAAAGAGAGTCAATGCCCAACTTTACAGCAGAAAACATTTAGCAGTTTGTCTGCTATCTGTTAGCTGTCATGACACCTCAGCTAATTTGGCCATTTTCGTTTATCCGGGAGTGACGCTCTGCCAAGATGGCGACTTTTTGGCCACACTTTTTAAAAGGTATTTGTTCACTTTTTTTTGTGACTGGGCCAGTGAAAGTATTGATAGGGCAAGTAAAAATTTTAAGAAAAAATCCTTAACATTTAGCACTGGATTTAATTGTGAATATTAACCTTTTTCTCACACAGAACTATTATATGGACTGAGAAGACTTGTAATATAGAGCATTAATCGTACTTATTTTATGATGCTTTTTTTTTCTAAACGGACAGCTTATATGCCTGCATGGCAAAGAAAATAATTAAAGAGAAAATCTTGCAGGTTTTGAAACAACATGAGTCAATGATGACAGAATTTTCATTTTAAGGTGAGCCATCCCTTTAATATTACCTTGTTTCAACATTTTAAGTTGTTGTGTAAATGTGCTTTTCGTGGTTAAAAGTCACTTAGTTACGAGCAGGACTGACAGAGTCTGGCAAGAAAATTCCTGTAATGTAAACATTTCTTCTGTGAAATAGCTAGATTTTTAGATCATCAATGCATGCTTCAGTGTAGATTCAAGGTTTTTAAGACTAAGTTGTTGTTTTGTATGCACGAGGAATGGTTATGTGATATGATCGGAGTGTGAGCGTTTTAGAAGGACACTACAGGATAGTTGCAAAGTGTTAGCGGACAGCAGTGTGGGCTCGTGGCGTGGTCTTCATTTCAGCGGGGCTCGGATAAGCTTGATTGTTTTTTCTACAAGGGTTTCTGGCGGTCAGAGGATTGCTCAATCTTGCCCAACTGGGTTTAGGAGAAAGGAAATCCGATACGGCCCCTGTGTGTTTGCTCCAACACTGCGCGGGACACTGAAGGGAAGATCTGCAGAAAACGTCAGCTAGCTCGCTTGAACAAAACCTCATCTGGTGTCTGCAAATATTTGGACTAGAAACTAGGACATGGAAATGTTTTCCGAATAATAACCACTTCCTGTTTTTGGCCTTGTTTTTCTTCTAGATTTTTCTGTTTTGTACATACATTGTTTTGTATATACTGTATATGATGACCTCGGTGGGCATCGAACGAGCCCGGGGCACTCGGGACAAAGCGCTGCCCACTACCACACAGACCACACAGCCACAGAAACAGCTTCAGGTGAGTGAACAACAACATATTGAAATATATGCTATGTTAGGAATAACATACTACCATGGTACTCTTACTATTTCTGCAGTATATAGTATGACCATACTCTGCTGGAATGTATCCCAGAATGCAATATGCTAGACCTTCCAGTTTCCTTGGGGGGGATTTTCATAAGACACTCTTTCATTAAAAAATAACAGCTAGATGGAGCACAAAGGGGAACGGATGGCTGGGGTTTTAAGCCGCACCTTTATAAGTTGAACTAAGTTGAACTGTTTTAAAGTGACATCTTCACACAGTGCTTATGCTAGGTTGTTTAAAAAACAGAGCAAGACAAATGTGTTTTGGCTTTAAAGAGGATGAATTTAACAATCTAGTCAAAATCCCTAATTGATTAGTCAGTTGCTATTTAATTACACTACTAAAAGTCAACACATTTTTCACTACATTAAATTTCTACATTTTTATTTCAGCGATGAAAACTGGCCTCCACTTGCTTAATGAAACATACTGAGGTCTTGATGAAAAAATGTACTACTATTTGAAATGTTTATTGTTGTAATTACTCTTTCAGTATATACTGCACAGTAGGCTAGTAGCCAAACACACTTTCAGTGGCCCATGTCTATTTCCACTTGTATGTGACATGTCCTGGTCATAAATCTGACTGCTCATTCAATTCCCTTTTTTTTTTTTCTTCTTTTTTTTTTTTTTTAAGATCTTAGGACGCTCATTCTGATAACTTGTGCTTCCGATTGCAGGCTACAGCCGAACAGATCCGACTGGCTCAGATGATCTATGACAAGAACGATGCAGATTTCGAGGATAAAGTGAAGCAGGTATGAGAAGCTCTCTTCTATCAGTGTAAAGTTATGATTAAAATCCTCTGATAACCCCAGTGATGACCATATTTGCTCATAGCTCATAGAGGTCACAGGGAAGAACCAAGACGATTGCATGGTTGCTCTCCATGACTGCAACGAGGATGTCAACAGAGCCATCAACTTCCTGCTTGAGGGAACCTCTGATGCAGTAAGAATCCCATCTAACAAATGCACATGTGATCTTAGACTACTTAGTAGGCACTAAAACACACAAGTTATTCAAAAAAGTGAAGTAAAACTGGTTTTATTTAAAATGTTGTTGCTACTGTCAGCTGTTTTGTGGCTGTACTTTCAAATGCAAAACAATTATTTGCCAAGCAAGCTGGGCTTTATTATTTTTCTGAATGTTTTTTTTTTTCTTTCTTTTTTTAGCTTAAAGTCCCTTTAAAGTCAAAATTAAGTATGTGTTCTGAGTTTGTCACACCACAGAAAAATGTGTTATTAGCCATCCAGCCAAATTTGAATGATAAAAAAAGCCGGCAAGTACATAAAATAAGCTATCAAAATCTTGAAAAAATGAGCATTACTCTCTGCTCTCAAACGCTGGGGGCGTGTCCGCTGGCTGCGCTGAAACCACGCCCACTAGCGGGAAAGCTATTGGCGATAGGTGATACTGCTTTCGGGACGGGAGGATGAACGCTGGCGGGGGATAGTCGTTTCGGCCCCGTTCACCAGTAACAGCGGATTATCAGTGAATCCCAGTTGTCTCTGAGGAAAGTTTATAAAACGATCCTGTGTAAAATGATCACTACAGAGGAGGGTGTTGGCGGTGATCCTCAGCTCTTCATCAAGGTTGGCTCTACACAAAATTAATCCACCTCTTCTTGATGTGATCGTTTATCGGAAATTTAAATAAAGACACCGATCTGTTTTGTACATGCTCGCATCCAGGTAGTAGCCTATATGCATTTCCGTGTTGAAGGCATAGCTAGCTAGCAAACAGTAGGCTGTAGTAACTAATAGTACTGACAGTAACTCGCGATTGAGCGGCGAATGCGAATGGGGTCGGGAGAGATCAGCCTCAGTGGCCTCGGTGTGTCATCAAGTAGGGGCGTGTCCACGAGCTCATGGGCTCCAGTGCGTCATCGAGCCCTGTTTTAGCCCCGCCCAAAAAATCCGTAAAATAGCAATGGTGAAAAACTGTTTAACGGTCTAACTCCGCATTTCAGTACTTCACAGTTCACAGTCTTTGTAATATGTTTTAGCAATACATTTGTAACATTTATAATGTGTTTAGAATTTTTTTGTAGAATTGCCTTTACAGGGACTTTAACAAACATATAACAGCACGTAATGCCCATATTCATGTGTGATTGATGCTAATCTATTTCAGAGATAAAGAGTCTCACTTTTGTGGTGAAATTTGAGAGGTCTCTTCTTATAGACTAGGATTTGTTTGAATTATTTCTAGGAATGAAACTCAAAAATAGAAAGTGGGTCACTTCTGTAGTGTTGATCAGAAGGTAATCCCGTGTCATAAACAGACCTCTGCCTCCACCACTGTGTCAAAATACAAGCTCCCAAATGTCCTTCATCAGTAATGAGGATTCGGCAGTGCTGATTAGCAAACCTGTATTCAAATCAGTTATGTAAATGGAACTTCATTGACACCTAACATCTGCTGAACAATTATCTTCTTTTACTTTTTTTTTGTTTGTTTTGACTAGTAGTAATTTTATTACTTGCAGACCTCTTGGGAAACGGTGGGGAAAAAGAAGAGTCTTGGGAAGGATGGAACCCCCACTGAGAGTAAGGAGAACAAGGAGAACAGGGAGAAGAAAGAGAGGGAAAGCAGCAGGGGTCGTGGAGGAGCGAGTCGCCGTGGCAGAGGGACCAGTCGCAACAGGCCAGGTCAGTGTGTTGATGAGGTTTCCTTGTTTGTTTTTTTTTTACATAGCTGTTTAGGGCCTATTTACACTAATCTCTGAATGCGTTTTTACTGATCGGATAGCAACCCGCTTGTTAAAATTGTTCATTTACACTGTTCCCAAAACAAATATAAATCCAATCTTCAATTCCAGCATTATATACACATTCAGTTCACATCAACAAAAGCAGCTGATCAAATAGGAGAAATAGGAGCGGCATCAGCACTGGTATGATAATTTAGTCTACTACTTTTAATGACGATGACTGTGTTGAGCTTCAGGATGCGATGCCAAAATTTCTGTTTAATTTGCTGCTGTATGTGTGTCGGCTTGCTGAAGAGGCAACTCATCTGTGGTGGGCCATATCTGTGGCGATGCGAGTAGCAGTGTATATCTGGCTATATGTGTCATATCTGGCTATCGGGAGTCAGTATAACACGCTCTCACACCTTTGTTTTTGCCATTTTAGGAGGAGTAAAATGTACATATTTGGCTTCAACAACCAGACACATTTACACTTGTCCAGTTGCATCTGGAATGCGTCTCAGACCACCTTTGTGGTGATCGAATTGCAGTCCCTTTCGGAGGGCATTTACACCTGGTATAGCTATCCAATCAGAGAGAGTGGATAAGTGTATCCAACAGCAATATTTAGACAATATTTAGGTGCAATTTTGAAAACGGATAGCAATGCCAGCATCTCTGCCTCCTTGTGACCTATTTTCTTATTTGTGCTGTGGTTAGTTATAGTATGCCTATTCACAGCAACCATGAATTGAAGAAACAGAATTTTAAAATTATACATTGTCTCATTGTGAACTTCTTCAAACAAATATCTTTTCTTTTTTTTTTCTTTCTTTTTTGTGTGGACGGCAACAATTCATTGGGGAATTCAGACCCCCACCCCTTTAATAATGAAACGAAAATTGGCATCAGATTCAGAGGGAATAGTGATTGCGCAACAACTTTTGTACTTGTTTTTTTTTTTTTGACAGTTTAATTGTTTGGAGTAGGTTTTACATTTTAAAAGGCTTATGTTTGATCTCATGTTCTTTAACTTTATAGCAAGGACAGAGGAGAATGGCGTGGAACCTGCTCCTGTTGAGAGAGGTGCTGACCGTGGCCGCAGGGGAAGAGGCAGAGGTGAGCCCACACACAGTAAAAATATATATATTTTTAAATTTTTTCATATAATTTACATCAATTGTGCTTATTAGGGGTGTGCAAATCTACGTTTACAAACTCAATTAGTCCTGTTTTCTCTATTAGGGAAGCCCTGTTTAATTAGTCTCATAACCACCTGGCACCGATCAGACATGTTTTATTTTTTAGAGATTTACGGATATGGCTCTTCAGTAGGGTGACTAACACATATTCAACAAATAAATCCACCAAACCTTTTGTTACACCAAATTGACCATGGTCCTCATAAAACACTGAGATAAGAATGTTACTTCCAGCAGGTGATTTGAAGTCTTTATTGTTGAAAGCAGTGCTTTGATGTCTGTGGTGGTGGTGCTTTAAAGGGGATGAATTTCTTCTGGGTTTTTAGTGGGTTTTAGTCCCCTGACAGTTATAGTAGCTATAGACTGTCAGCAGCGCATTAAAACCTCTGAGAAGCTGCGTTTCCTCATTTGAAGTGCTAAATAGCTTAAAGGTGAAACTCTAAGAAAAAAAATCGAGCTGTTGGACAATTGGGGTATTTGACCATTAGGGCTGAAACGATTAGTCGACATTGTCGACAATAAAAAATTGTCGACAAATATCGTTGTTGTCGAGTAGTCGTTTGATCTAACGTGACCTAATGTAAGGGCGTGCAATATCACGATTTGACCGCTACGGCGCTGTGGCGATAGAGTGTAATGCAGCCCCTTTACAAATGCTACTGCGGTAAAAGAAAAAACTGCGCGAATTATGACGGAGTACAAACGAATCCGAACTAGCAAGGTTTGGGAAAGTTTCACAAAACTTCAAATCAACAATGCTGTCATGTGCAATACACGCAAGGCGGAACTTGCTTTTCACGGGAGCACAACATGCATGTCGGAGCACTTAAAGAGGAAACATCCCGGGAGAAGAGGAGCCGGTGAGAATGGGCATATGTTCCGCATTTGACGCAAGGATGCTCTTCAGTTTCCGGTTGGGGAGATTAAAGCGGAGGAAAACCGAGGAAAACGGGATTATGGCAGAGTCTTCAAAATTTACTGTCCTCCCGTCTTTGAAACGAAACTTTCATACGTTTAGATGTCATTTTATACATAGTTATGTTTATTTAATATAATTTTAAAAAGAAGCATAAACACAACGAGGGGTGTCTGTTTTGTCTGTTTTTGTGACTAACGTTTCTTTAGTATAACCATGGAGTATAAAATTCAATATAAATTCTCGGTATTGCATTGGACTCTACGATCGGCGGAAGTTATCGAGCATCCTTAGACCTTCACCGGAAATACCGCCGTGCATAGAGCCCATTGGGTGTTCTCCAGCTGGAGCTAACTAACTAGCGGTAAATCTCTTTATTAGATAATGCAATACTACTAATAATAGTTAGAATATAATCAATAATAATATAATTACAGTAATGTGATGATTTATTTTGCATAGAATAAAGCTTGATCGAGCTTAGGAGTCAGGGCTGTTTTTATTATTATAACACTATTAGGTATAAATAGTACACTAAACACTAAAGTTAACTTTAGCTGGAAGTAACATTATTCAAGAACCGCTATAAAGCCAAAACAATCTGTTACCTTAAATTATATGTTTATCTCTGTAAAGCTGCTTTGAAACAATCCATTGTTAAAAGCGCTATATAAATGAAGATGACTTGACTTGAGGTATTATATCACTTGCTTGTATTTTGTTCCATAATCATGAAGACTTACAAAAGGAGATGTTAGGAAGAATATCATGGCAGTTACTTTTTCTTTTTCATACTGTAAATTAAAAGGTGAATGAGAACGTCTCTGTCAGCTCAATTGTCATGTAAAAAAATATTGTAATTTTATATTTAATAATGGTTTGCAGATGAATGTTTTACCATTCTTTGTGTCCTGAAGTAAATGACCCTTTTTCTGTTTCACTTCTAAGAAAAGCAGTGGGCCTATTAAACAAAGTTGGACCGAAATCTGAAAACTTAAAGAGAATGAATAAAGAGTTTAGTTGGCTCAAAGTTCATTAAAACAACTATTTCAAAAGCTGAACTGACTTTCTTTTTTTTTATATTATAGTAAGAATATGTATAACTCAATGTTTTAACTAATTGAAAAAGCTGAATAATCGTTCCAAACTTACTGATTAGCGGGTAAAATAATCGACGATTAGTCGATTAATCGTTCTAATAATCGTCAGATTAATCGATTATCAAAATAATCGTTTGTTGCAGCCCTATTGACCATCCTGACCCATCCCTAGTGTTTGAGTTTTTATAAGTGCTTATGAGGTTTTATTTATTTATTTACAGTGTCTGGAGGTAGAGGCAGAGGTCGGGCTCCAGTTACCAGCAGGTTTACAGCACAGGGGATGGGGTGAGTATCACTCAAATGTTATTTAAACCTATAATCAATTTTCATTATAATACAGCCACTAAAACCCCTTCTCACACTCTGTGTATCCTCTTGCAGGACCTTTAACCCTGCAGACTACACCATAGACAGTGGGACATCAAACTCGCACGCAGATGTTTGGGAGACGGGGGCCAATGACACTACAGATGGGACAGGTGAGAGACTCACCTCCGTTGCACAGAACTTTTCACAATCCTTTGGCCCACTCTCATCTCTCTTTCTCTCTTTGACACATTCAGTGCCATGGCAGAATACTCTGGACGAGTGGGCAGCTGAAGACTGGAGTGAAGATGTGAGTGTGAGTCATGCTCTATAATTAACCTCCTATGAATTATGGGATTTACAGAGCTTGAAATTAATAAGCCTGAAAAGACATGGTATATGTGTTGTCCAGAAATGTTAAAGAATCACATGTAGACGATAAATGAATAATACAAATGATTTATTATCACTAATGACACAGTATCTCTTTTTTATGTTTTTTTATGTCAAATTATTATTATTAGCACCATATTATTATTATATATTTATAGTTAGAATAAGACACCTATTATGGCATTTAAAATGTTCCTAATATTGTTTTGGGAGTCCCCAACAACAGTTTTACATGCATGCAATTACAAAAAACACTTTTGTTGTCTTATAATATGCATTTATTTTTACCGGATTTGCTCACCGACTCCCAAATGATTCGTTCAACGACTCATTTTTCCAAACCCCTCCTTTGCGTGACGCTAATCTGCGGTGATTGGTCAGATGACCCAATCAATTATTGTTTGCGTTAGCCCAACGCATAAACATATTGATAAAGCACTGCAGGACTACAAGGTATTGCTCTATTCTTTATGACAACTCCAATAACAACCACATACATTTCACACATTTAAAAAAAAAATTACATTGGAGACCTAGAAGCTGCGCTGAGCGTAACTTACACAACACACACAACTGTATGAACTGTAGCCACTTAGTCTTCAAATGCTTCTCCCTGGGCAGTGAAAAAAGGTCGCTTTTGATTCGCACTTCAGAACACAGCGTCTTGTTGTCGACATGATGTTTTCAAGTTTACCCTGGTGTCTGCGCGCGCAATGAGTGGGCGTATCTTATTCAAATAACTTGTCAAGTTGACGTCATCTAGATAGAGAAAAAGCATCGTTCGTCTATCGATTCATATCAGCGACTCCGAGTCGACTCTTACTTTTGAGAGACAATAACTTTGTATACGGTGAACTTTCATATTTAAAACTTTGCAGGATGTTTCGTTCACTTAGATCTATGTTACACACTACATGAAAGGTAATTTTCAAAATTCCATAATAGGTGCCCTTTAATATATAATTATAAATTTAATGTTTATATTTTGTACATCTGTAGAATCTCTTCATATATTATATAAATTATAATAATTTTACATAATTGTAATATAATTATTAAACATTATAGTTTTTATATACCGGTACTATTTATATTTTTCTTGTATTATTTTATATCTCTCCCTCATATTTGTACTCTATAGCCATATACTATATTTTGCTTTTTTCTGCAAAAAAAAAATAAAAGCACTAACTGGCACGTTTTGATCTCTAAAGCTCTCTGAGACCAAAGTGTTCACGTCCTCTTGTGCACCTCCAACTGAGAACCACATCACACCTGGCCAGAGGTAATAGTCAAGAGTCTGTTCTGTTTTCATGTGTTTGAGTTCAGCAAAGACAAACTTTAGGAAATCTATTCTTTTAATTCCAATCATAGCATTGCATTGTGATTATAATGTCTTGTTTATTTCACTGACTGTATTGTGTGTTTGTTGTAGTCTGGATCTGTCGTCTCTGCTGCAGAAGCCTGTGGATCGAGAAGAGGCGGGGGGTCTGAAGGCCGTGGGCTCCTCTCAGGGGCTCGGCCACAGTCTGGTCTTCACCAACTCCCACCACCAGCCTGCTCGAAACGGAGGCACATCTTCTGGCTCCAACAGCTACACACACGCCACTCTGGTGAGACAATCCACAGCCATGATTTACAGCACTTGGCACAAATGTTTTCCTAGAGAACGAATGGCAATGACTGGCAGGGTGCTTATAGGACCTTTTCAGAAACTTTATTCATTTTCAGGTGTTTATTTTCTAGCTAGTAATTTTAAGACTGAGTGTATTGTGCAACATCACTAGTGCTTATACAGCAAGATCTGAATGGGTTTCCTAATGGCACCTTTCCTTTGTCTTTTCCCAGTCCTCTGTTTTGGGTTCTGGTTTTGGAGAGCTGGGTGGTCCAAAACTCGGGCAGACGGCCGGGCAGCAAATACTGGAACAGCTGAAGGGGCCTGGTCTTGGGCAGCTTACCTCCCCGCCCTCCAGCACAGGGACCAACTGCACTCCTGTAGGGGGGCTGGTGGGGACAGGGATTTCTGTGCCCTCCTCTTCTTGGGACATAAAACCTCCTGGAACACAGAGCTCTGCTTCACTCCCGTCCCAATTCAGTCGTGAGTTTTATAATTGCTTTACTGGCCCGGAAACACAAACTTGGTCATACTTGCAAACACATAGATATGCATTAACACTATTAACCTATTCATTCCAAATCTGACTTTTGTTCTTATTTAGTCACACGTGACTAAGTGTGAACGGGCTTTTTCTGTATTGTTTGGCCTGTAGGGGAGTTTCAGATGCAGCCAGAGCCATCTTTGGTGCTAAGCCAACTTGCCCAGCGACAGCAGGGCTCCCTGACCCACACGGGGCCTCTAGCCAGGCAGCCCAGCCCTCCCCCACTGAGTGCCCCTTCGCCTGCCTCGGGAACACTGGAAGCCTTTCCGAAAGCGCCGGAACCATCACAGCACCGTGACGGGCCCTCAATGGCCCCCTCACAGGCTGCCGAGTCTCAGGGCAGCAGCACACAGCAGCGGCAGATAAAAACCCAAAAGCGACGGATCCCTCCCACTTCCAAGGTGACTGAGATTTAAAAAAACATCGTGGTGACCTCTCTATTACCTGGTACAGTTTGTAGATGAACATACATAAAATGGCCGTCACAACCTATTTTGCTTGTATAATCTGGCCTTATTTCTGGGTTCAGTGGGATTTTCAGCCAAGAAGAGTATAGGGTGGGGCTTGATTTTATCCATCTGGAATTTATTAAATCGTAAAAAGTGGGTGTTACCAGAATGGAGGGGGGAGCAAGTTATGAAGAAGAAAATACACAGATGAATTGCTCGAGCATGCTTTAGGAAATTAAGTAGTCCATTTTGAATTTGTTGAAATGTTTCTCAATTTTTTTCTTTTGCATATGTGTTTACTCCTGTAAACAGCATTGTTGTTTAAAAAATTTGAGTCGGTAAGATTTTTAACATTTTTGAAAAGTCTAAAAGTGCTCACCAAGGCTGCATTTATTTGATCAGGAATACAGTAAAAACAGTGATATTGTGAAATATTACAATTTAAAACAACATTTTTAGTTTAATATATTTTAAAATGTAATTTATTCCTGATTATCAAAGTTGAATTTTCAGCATCATTGCTCTAGTCTTCAGTGTCAAATGATCCTTCAGAAATCCTTCTAATATGCTAATTTGGTGATAAAGAAACCTTACTTAATATTATTGTAGATAAAAGTTAAAAAATTTACTTTTTATCAATTTAATGCATCCTTTTAGAATGGTTTTACATCATTTACCTGGCACTATTACAAAGCTTTTTTGTTTTCGTTGATGTTTTGTCAGTATATGCTGTGTGATTTACATGTGTTTGTACACATCCAGATTCCTGCATCAGCGGTAGAGATGCCCGGGTCAGCAGATGTGTCTGGCCTAAATGTGCAGTTTGGTGCCCTGGACTTTGGTTCAGAATCTGCCCTGCCAGACTTCGGCCAGTCGGAGAACTGCAACAGTGAACCCATAAGGGAGGCTGCAGTGGTTCCTCAGTCACAGAGCAGCCTTTACTCTAAACCAATCAGGTCAGTCAGTGGGAGAAATGGACATAATGAAGACAAAATGGTCTCGCTGTTGTCTAAATTGAGTTTAAGTGCTTTTTCTTTAAGCAGTGCTGATTTTCCTAAATCTCTCAACGCATGTCTTTCAAACCAGTGTGCTGTCTTTAGCTTTAAAACTCTCCATTCTGCATGCTAATATGTTTCCCATGATCTCCCCTGCAGTGAATCCCTGACCAGCCCGGCCCCTTTGCTGCTGCCTCTGGCCTCTTCTGACAGCATCTACCCGTCTCCCCCGGTACCTCTCCCCAGCCTCGCCCCCTCCCACACCACCCCCAGTTCGGTGACAGCCCCCTCGTCCTCCTCATCTTCCTCTTCCTCCTCCGCTGCATCATCGGCGGGTAACAGCTTTGACTGCGGTGTGGCCCCTCACTCAAGACTGACCTTTTCTCAGAGCAAGGAGCTTTCTGGACCTGTGACGGTAGGTGCACACAGAGAAACCTTAGTTTCCACAGCTACATAGCTATTCTCAGTTAAAGGGCTACGTCAACCAAAATCATTTACATTACCGTCTAAAACTTTGGGTTCAGTAAGATTTTCTTTTCTTTCTTTTTTTTAAATATTACTTTTATTCAGCAAATATCCATGGATATTTATAATGTTACAAAAGATATCTATTTCAAATAAATGCTGATCTTTTGAACTTTCTATTCATGAAAGAAATCATAAAATGTTTTCCACCAAAATATTAACCAGCACAACTGTTTTCAACATTGATAGTAAGAAATGTTTCTTGCACCAAATCAGCATATTAGAATGATTTCTGAAGGATCATGTTACACTGAAGACTGGTGTAATGATGCTGAAACATTTAGCTTTTGCATCACTGGTTTAAATTACATGTTAAAATATATTAAAACGGTTATTTTAACTTGTAGGAATATTTCACATTTTTACGGTTTATACTGCTTTTTTGATTGAATAAATGCAGCTATGGTAAGAAAAAGAGACTTCTTTCAAAAACATAAAAAAATCTTAGTGACCCCGAACTTTTGAACGGTTGTGCACATGCTCTCATGTTGTACCATGGATGCACTATTTCTTTAGTGCACCGTACATCAGGGAGGTTATGCTGCTAATATTGATTTGATTCAGTATTCTTTGTTTGCATCTCTGACAGAACGGTTTCAATGGTGCGAGGACCTCTGCTGCTTTAGACAGTAAGTCACACTCATCAGTTTTACCCTTCTTTCTGTGTCATGCATTAAAGATTTAACTTCACGCTTTTTAACTGCTTTATTTTTTGTAAGATATGACATTTTATGCCTTCTCCATCAGCCACATCGAGTTCCTCCACTCCAAAACAAGAGTCTCCTTCTCTGGTCAGTAGCACAAGTGTTGCCCCCTCTGCCCCATCCTCACTGTTGCCCCCTTCCGTTACACCACACAGCTCTGTTCTGCCCAGCCTGGCATCTGAGCTGTCCTCTGCCAGCTTACCTCCCCTCAGCAGGTGAGCGAGATGTTTATTTGCACCTTTTCTTTGCATTACCCATTTATTTACATTTGATTTCATGTTTTGACAAATGTTATGTGGGCTACATATATCTGTGACACTGCCTGTTTTTCCTGTAGTCATGTGAGCAGTGGCCATCCCTCTGTGTCGGCACTTTGCACCACATCTTCACTTACAGTGAGTTCTGGAGGATACACTGACACACACTCTTTCCTCACCACCTCCACTGTCTGTAACAACTCTGTGTGTGTGTGTGTGTCCTCAGTATACAAGTGTGGACAGCGTGAACTCTCTCGCCCCCTCATCGATGGCATTTTCCTCCCAGCCTGTGTCCGCTCTGTCCAGCGGCAGCGTGAACAGTGCTACGAGTGGCGGCAACAGTCTGCACGGGTCTGGAATTTTAGGTCATGGCACCAATGGTAGCGCACTTTCCGGTATCAGGGCTGCCCCGCTACTGTCTTCCTCCAGCGGTGAGAGAGCACAAACGCATCACGATATTGTGATCACACAGCAATTATAACAACACCATGTAGTATCATGACATCATTTGTGTCATTTAGATGTACTTTTACACTTCTAAGTAGGGTTAGAGTGTTGGCATTCTTCGTTTTAAGTCTTATATCTTAATTTATTTCTACAAAGCTTCACTAAATAAATAAAATAGTACTATGAAGTACTAATAGCACCTTTACTTGGGATTTGAAAAAATCAGCAAGCAATTTTTCATGGTTGTGCATGTAATGAGTCCTTATGAGTTTTGCTACGGACATGAATGATGTCTCAAATCATGTGGCTTGTTGAGGAGAAATTTGCTGATTGACTAATGATTTTTGTACAAACGCTACCATTAAAAGTTTAGAAATAAGTCTTATGCCCTGCAAGGCGTCATTTATTTGATCAGAAATACAGTAAAACGGTAATATTGTGAAATATTATTACAATTTAAAATAACTGTTTTCTATTTTAATATAGTTTAAAATGAAATTTATTCCTGTAATGGCAAAGCTGAATTACTCCAGTGTCACATGATCCTTTGGAAATCTTTTTAATATGCTGATTTTGTGCTTAAGAAACATTGCTTACTACTAGCAATGTTGAAAACAGTTGTTTAATATTTTTGTGAAATCTGTGATACATCAGGAATGGCCAACTTATGGACAATTCTGTAATAATTCTGTCAACATGTTCCAAGCTTATATAATATATAAACAAGAAAAGGTGTTTGTAATTTTCATATTTGCTTTAAATCTAATAAGGCTTGCTGCGGTTGTCAGTGTTACATTACTTGGCCACCGCAGCACCGACACTGTCTTTTTGCTATTTTATACAAATAAAAACCATTTAGTTCAGTTGGACAATGGACACTACAATTATAAACTGAAGGAGTCTGTTCTGCTCAATACTGCTACTGCGCTCTGCTGTGACTCTGCAGTTAGTGGAGTCAGAATCATATTACTTATCACACGAAGAGAGTAATTAGAGATGACCGACAGGACAGATGATTTGTTGTGCTCAATACCCCGCGTATAGATAGCGGCTCCCTGATGGCCGCAAATTATAGGCCTATACACAGAGTATGCGTGGTCACAAATTCAAAAGCAAAAAGTGAAAAGCAAGCTCACATTAAAATCCCGGTGTTATCAGTAATACCGGTTTTGTCGCAAGTTCATATACCCGTGTGCAAATTTCCTCACAGTGACATCCCTAAATCTTATCAGCAACTCCTGCTTCCATTTTTAGTTCAATCTGCAATCTTCATTGTCCAACAACTCTTCCTTGTCTGTGTGCAGGTAAAGCTCCTCCTAATCTCTCTCAGGGGGTTCCTCCACTGCTGCCTAACCAGTACATCATGGGACCCGGAGGTCTGTTGCCTGCCTACCCGGTAAGAACACTCATCCTCTTAAAACAAAACAGTTCAGCTTTCATCCCTCTGCGAAGTATTGTAGTGTATGTGGAATTTCAGGATTTGTGTGCGTGTGTTTTGGGTTGGGTGATTCAGTGTTGTTGCTTTTATGGACTCTTGTAAAGCGGTGTGTTGTTGTGTGCACGACTTGTAAAGAGTTTGTGATCCATATTTCATTATGTGGCTCAGTACAAGCTCTGAGCCTGTGAATAATGAAATACTGAATATTAATTTCAGTAACATCTATAGTGTGCAAGGTGCTGAAAGTTGTTGTTTGTTGTGTAGCAGATTTATGGCTATGAAGACCTCCACATGCTCCAATCCAGACTACCAATGGTGAGTCTGAGACCATCAAATTCCCTATTCAAATGCATTAGAGCAGTGGTTCTCAACACACTTCCAAAGGGTCTCAAGATGACTTGATCATTTTAATGGTTGTTTTGTCTTATTTTAGATAAACTGAAACAACTAAAAATCTAGATATTTCTTATTATTTGGTTATTTTTATAATGAATCAATGTCTTTTTAGTCTGTTGTTCATATGTGGTTGTGGACAATAAAGCGGTCAAAATGGTGGAGATCCACTGCTGAGCTTTACATTTCCTTTTAAAACTTCATTTCTATTTTCTTGACTATTGGTTGACTGGCATTAGACGTCTTGAGTGTAGAATGGTGAATATAGCTCTATGATATTAGACAAACACAACTGCTGATATTCACTCATTGACAAGGTAGAAATATTTTGGGAAACAACAGAAGAGCTAACATCTGTTAATGTGCCAAGCATGTGTGGTCATCAGCTCAAAAAGCCCAACGACAAATCGGCCTGACCCAGGCTTGTTGCAGTTATTACATAATTTGGGATATATTTGAGATAACATGATCATTGTGCACAGTGTATTTCAGTCAATTTAAAATGACCATCCAAATAAGGTATTAAATAATTTTAAAATGATTCAAATCCAGTGTAAAGTGAAGAAATTAGGTCAAATATATTAATGTAATTATTGTAATAATAATAATAATTAATTCTTATTATATACATATAATAAAACAACTAATTATATTACTTTAATATTTAAGCATTAATGGAAATATTTAAAAATGCATTAAAATAAAAAAAAATCTGTCCTGTGCAGTATTTGTTCACATGGCCTTAAAATCATGTAGGCCTAATACATACACAGAGAGTTATTAACAATGAACTTGAAAAATAATACATTTTAAAATGTAAACTGACAAAATGATTTGCTAAGCACAATTATTTGAATGACAGTCAATTGTCAACCCTAGTCTAGACAAATGTTGATTCTGCAATCTGTGCGTTTTGTGATCCCTGTAGGATTACTATGGAATCACATTCCCAGGGCCGACTGCTACTCTGTCTGGCAGAGATGGAAGCCTCGCCAACAACCCTTACTCAGGTACCGCATTGCTATATTCAGTTGCTTTTTATTGGTCTGGAAGCTTTGATTCATGACATCTGTGTAGATTAAAGCAGAAAATAAAAAGTATCTGGGTTTTTTTTTTTCCCCCTCCACTCAGGTGACATCACAAAGTTTGGCCGAGGTGAATCCGCCTCACCAGCACCCTCTGCCAGCCTGTCTGCTGCTCACGGCCCACAGACGGCACAGCCTCCGCAGGCTCAGAGCCAAGGACAGAACCAGCCCCAGCCGCAGGGCCACCACAACACCCAACAGACCTTTCTAAACCCAGCCCTCCCCCCTGGATACAGCTATACAGGCCTTCCCTACTACCCCGGGGTGCCTGGCGTGCCCAGCGCATTCCAGTATGGCCCCACCATGTTCGTGCCCCCTAGCTCGGCCAAGCAGCATGGCATGGGTCTGAGCAACCCCACCACGCCATTCCAGCAGCCCAGCGGCTACGGCCAGCACGCCTTCAGCTCAGGTTTGTGCAGATTAGACACATGCACACATTCTCATGCATACTCTGTGCTGTTGAGTGTTAAAGTTTTGTCTATTTCAAGGGTATGATGACCTGACGCAAGGCCCAGCAGGAACTGAGTACAGCAAAGGCTACAGTAACTCGTCTCAAACACAGGCCAAATCTGCTGCCTCTGGCCCAGGGAAAGGTACAAACACACCACTTCAGTTTTTATCTATAAATTGACCCTGTCCACTAAATTAAAATAATTGATGCATCAATTTGTGTCCCAGTTGTCTCTGTGACATCTAGCAATTCTGGGGTGCCAGACATCAGTGGAACTGTTTACAATAAAACACAGGTGCTTTAATTTATGCTTTACACACACATATACACTACCGTTCAAAAGTTTGCGGTTGGTAAGATGTTTTTGAAAGAAGTCTCTTCTGCTCACCAGGCTACAAGTATTTGATCAGAAATACTTTTCTATTGCAATGTATTTTAAAATGTATTTTGTGCCTGTGATGCAGCCATTCATTTAGCGTCATATGATCCTTCAGTTGAAAAGAACAGGATTCTAAAATATAAATATTTTTGAACATTATTAATGTTTTTAGTCACTTTTGATCAGTGTAATGCTTCCTTTCTGAATTTGAAAAAAAAACCTGACCCTAGACTTTTCTATAAATATAAATGCATGTATTTAAAGAGAGAAATATTAGTTATATAATGTGTGTGTATATGTCCGTGTACTCTTTTCCTGCAGCCGTTTGATAAGCAGGGTTTCCATGCTGGCACACCTCCTCCTTTCAACCTCCCCTCGGCTCTGGGTGGCACGGGACCTTTGACCCCTGGTGCTGCCCCTGGTTATCCTGCTCCATTCCTTCACATTCTGCCGGCACACCAGCAGCCCCACTCACAGCTGCTCCATCATCACCTCACCCAGGACGGACAGGTCAGTCCCTGTCTATTCACACAAAGTCTGACATTTTGAGACTAAATAATGCATCTTAAACAAAACCCTTATACCGAGTCTGAGATATTATTGAAATGTACATCAACCAAAAAGGACAAAAATGAATAAATGTATTTTATACTTTTACTGTAATTTCAGTCACAGAGAACATGGCTAAACTGTCTTCAAGTGTTAAGATGTTATAGATGTAAGTACAAAAGTTGTCAACATGGTAACCTTTCCCCCTTGTAACCTCATCCGTTTGGTGTGTCTGTTCACGTAGGGTGGGCCAAACCAGAGAACCCAGTCTAGCGTCATGCAGCAGAAGACCCAGGTCAACAAGTCCAACTATGGCAGCTCTCCCTACTGGGGCAACTGAGCACAGTCCAGGTGCCGTCCCGCACCCAACGACACGCCGATCAGAGCAGAGGGACGCCCGTACACTACCATCATCCTCATCCTCCTCCTACATTCTCATCTCCCCTTTTCAAAGTTTTGGCTGTTGTATGTAAAGTATATTTATGTATGTATTTATACAGTATATATGTATTGGTAGAATATAAAATGTGTTTTTTCTGCATTTTGTTTTTGAAGGAATTTTTTTTTTTTTTTTTTTCATTGCTAACTGGCTAAGAGGATATGATGACAGAGGTGATGAGAACATAACAGAAGAGTGAATATACTTGAAGCAGAGCAGGCATCATGATTCAAACATGGGAGTTTTTATTTGTATACATACCCCTGATAATGTATGTACATTACTGCTAAGCTTGATCACTTGATGAAGCCTTTTTTTAACTTTTGTATTTTGCTCCTCTTCCCCCCCCCCCCCCCCCCCCCCCCCAACCCCCCCTTCAGCTGTGAACTTTTTTTCTATCGAGGGGGATTTTAAATTTCAGTTCTTAATTTTGTTCCCTCTGCCCTTCATTTGTGAAATCCCTCCCTCCCTCCCACCCACCCACCAACCAACCAACCAACCAACCAACCAAATTGGCTAAATGGTAGCATTTTAGACCAGATTTCATTTTAACATTGGTTTTACCCTTGTTGTCAAAATAAAACTGTCCAGTTTACTCGTTTCAGTCTGATTTTGCACACACACAGTATTTCTGCACACATGAGCAGTAATAAGAATATATTTTATTTAATAAAAATATATTGCCATGACATGGGGAAAAAAGAGTTGTAGGCTACTGTATCAAGTGCCGTTTGAACTGACGCGCTACAGCGATCTGTCACATCTAAAAGCGCAAAAACGTTGTAAATATTGACAGAATCTGACAGCTGAGAATTTGTTCCATATCCAAAGTAACCTCCTCTGTCAAGTCTGTCGGTGTCAGTGTCCTCTTTGTCCACGATTTTTCTCTGCGTGAGAAAATGCAGTGGTCAAATCAGTAGTTAAGAGCCTGAACTTGCTTATAGTAATTCGGAAATTAGTGCACATGAGTGAAAAAAAAATACAGCACAGAAGAATGTCTAATTTGGCGTGAGATTTCTTTGCTTGGCGTGAGATTTCTTTGCTTAGCGTGAGACTGTGAGATTGAGGCTAAATGCGTGAGTGTCACGCCAGATGCGTGAGAGTTGGCAACCCTGTAAACCCAGACGGGCTAGCTCTCATGTAGCCATAGGCGGAGTTTCACTTTTGTGCGTGGGGGGGCACCTACCGGCAGACCACGAGCTCAGATTTTTTTTAAATGGGCTACCATATTTAAAATGTATATATCATACCATTTACATTTAAAATACATTTACAATGAACAAGGACTGCTATACTAAGAATAGCGTTAAAAACATATCTTACCTAATGCAGAAGAAGCCGCCTCTTTTTCCGCGTTGCATAGATGTCCACTATCTTTTCTTCTGATAAATTTGCAGTCAAGTCGTTCTCTATATGCAGTAGGGAAAGATTCGAGAATCTGTCCTGAGCCATTGCAGATCGGAGCCAGTTTCTGATTCTTCTCATAACTGAGAAACTTCTTTCTGACGTAGCAGAGCCAACTGGCAGTGTGAGTGCAAGCTGCAGCAGACGGTAAAAGTTTGGATATCTATCCTTCCGTACTTCATCTTGAAGTTTTTTTAGGGTGATCGGCGATGCGATTGCACATTTCACAAGATCCATTTCAGCTGCCACAAGCTGAGGGTGAATCTTAAAGCGGCTCGCATACATGCTTAGTAAAGGACCGATGCCGTTCTTGTCACAATTTAATACACCATCACATGCCACACTCAGGGTCATTGCTTCAGTGGAAAATCGCCTGTCCAATTCAGCCAGCATAGTGTCTAAAACAGGGAGATACAAATGACATTTAAATGTCTGTGATTCTGATCCCCATTGCGTCTCATTTTCATCACGCTGTCCAAGTGTGGTTGGTACCAAGTACTGCGAAAGCCCGGGAGGTTGTCGCGAAGTTCTTTTTCGTTTTCCTGCAGTTTGGGGGGCACTCTCTGCACAAAAACCAGCGACATCTTCACAAAACGTTTTCACCTGCTTCCACATTGCCTCCCAGGAACTCTCCTCTCTGCAGCGCTGGAGATGTGTTATCAGACTATTGACTGCTGAGGCCGCATCAGCCATGGTTGTACTTGCGCCTTGCAGACGTTTGTGTGTTACATGTACAACTCTGAGAACTTCCTCAAGAACAATTAAGGACGTAATGAATCGGAGACTTGTCATGTGATTATACAACCCACTTGCATCCACAGACCACTTTTCTCCCTCTTCTTCCATCTCTTTCAAACAGCGAGTGATGGCAGCATATTGTGATTTGACAGCATAAACACACCTATATTTGCAAGCCCATCGTGTATCACTTTGCTGTACTAGCTCTTTTGGTTTAAGAGCCAGTGTTTTCTGCATCATGAGAAATCTGCAATGGTTGCTTGGCTCTGCAAACAAGGAGTATAGTTTGTCAATGACATTTAGACACGTTTTAATGTCTCTGTTCACTGTGCATGATTCAACGAGTACGAGATTTAGTTTATGTGCCATGCAATGCACATACACAGCAAAGGGGAATTCCTCTCTGATCCGTTGCTGAACTCCACTCAAATGCCCCGACATTACAGCGGCTCCATCATATGCCTGAGCAATTATGGGAATGTCCTTCAGCCCACACGACTGCAATCCTTCTATAATGCCAGAAACAATCCCTGCAGCATCGCGAGAATTGGAACAGTCAACAAAGCAAATAAATCGCTCCTTGATCTGAAGTCCCTCTGTGTATCTAATGCAAACAGAAAGTTGCTCAGTCTTTGATGACTTTGCTTCATCAGCAATAACAGCAAGAAAACCAGTCTCGTGTACTTTCTTGGAAATTTCTTCACGAATGAGGTCTGCACACAATGCAATTATTTCATTCTGAAAGTCTCGGCTTGTGCAGTTAAAATATTTGGACTGCATGGATTCGAAATCAGGGTCGTATTTTGAAAACAAATTACAAATACTTAAATAATTCCCCCTTGCTTCTGCATCAGTATCTTCACGATGTCCGCGGAAAGGGAGGCCTAATTTAGCAAGCAATTTTATAATATTAACGGATTTGTAGAGGTACTGTCTGTTTTTTTCTACTGTGCTTTGATGGCTGTGTGACAGCTGTGCTGCCACAGATCCCGATTCACCAGCCTGTTTGTAGCTCTCCCACATCGTCATGCTGTTTAAATGTACCTGTGACGAAGCGTGTTTTGTCAGCTTCTCTGACAGTTTTTTCCAGTTCCGAGCTCCCACTTTTGTAAATAGTTCGTCTGCGCCTGATCTTGCAATATTTGAAGAAAAGTGGCGACAGCAAAAACAAAAAACGGAATCCAGTGAAATTGAGTACTCCATCCATGGGAACTTGTGATAGTAAAATGTAGAGAAGGCACGATTAACATTTCCAATTAGGCGCTTAGGGAAAGAAGAAAGTATGGGCTGTTTCGGCCCAATAGCTTTTTCACCGAGGTCAACGTATCCAGATCCAGATGCGGCAGGTTGCGCGGGTAACGGTATCTCCGGTGACACGGTAGCGGTGCTGCTGGCTTTGTTCTCAGATGCGGCCTCGATTGCTGTGTCAGTAGCAGCAATGGAATTGATAGCTGAAGTGTCAGAGTTAGAAAACTCCACACTAGTGGGCTTATTAAAAAAACGACGAATGTCCATTTTGTTTATTTATCTGACTAAAGCGGGAACAGAACGAGAGTCCACTCACTTACCGCGATACTTTGAGATCCGCCAGTCGTGAGAAAATTAGCTTCTTTTTCAATACAGTAATTAAAAATAATTTAGCCTTAACTTACTCATTATACCCGCAAAAATGACAAGATAAGACAAATAAAATGAGAAAATATAAATTCAGTCATTTTTATTTATTTTTCAAAGCACAAGGCAGGCATAAATTGGCTCTGGTCTGGGGGGGCAGTGCCCCCCCTAGCCCCCCCCCAAACTCCGCCTATGCATGTAGCTATAATGTAAATTCATATTTGTTCTATATATAGCTGGAGAAAGTAGCTTCATATGCAGTTCGTTATCTTGTTCGATATCATAGTATAAACGTAATTATATTTTTAACAAAAGGTGACCGTGTTTTTTAAACATCTACTACTAGCTAGCTAGATGGAAATAGATGGGGGTCTGATAATTCATATATCTCTCTGTTCGAAAAGACGTGATTATCAAAATATATAGTTAGAATAAGTGAGGAATGACAGACAGAGACTATTTATATAGAGACATGCCACAAAAGGACTTTGTGAATGTGACAGATCGCGCGTGTTCCAATGAACATCGTATCGCTGGTTTGCGCGCGCACTCCCTCTCTCTCCCTCAGAGGGCCGGTTGTCATTGACAGCGACAACTCCAGTGGCCGTGAGCCCACGCTCTTTCCCGACGTCATCAAAGTACGTCTTTTGTTATTTAGATCGAGTGCCCCCTGGTGGCCAAAAATTACATACTGTATGTTTAAAATGTAAAATTTAAAGGATTATTTCACCCAAAAATGAAAATTTTCATAAATGGTTTATCCAGGACATTAAATTGACAGTAGCCATCGACTTCCATAGTAGGGAAAAAATACCATGGAAGTCAATGGCAAGAGTCAACTATCAGGTTACAGACCTTCAAAATACATTTTTAGTTCAACAGAAGAAACTCATACAGGTTTGAAACAAGGGTGAGTAAATTACAGAATTTTCACTTTTGAGTAAAAGATCCCTTTAGCCGCACACAACTTAACATTACCCAAGAATAACTTTTATATATATATAAGAAAAGTTAATTGTCATGTTAGCCATTACATTAACTGCTGTATAAACTTGACTCCTTTGTAAAGTCGTTTATTCTTTAACGCCATGTCATCTAACAGCAATTAACATGACAGGAACAGCTTAAGTTACAGAATCACATTAATTTATTGAAATGCCAATCATTTATGCATAAAATGGATCATTAGATGGAGTACTTGCTAATAACGGCTAGGTAGACACCACATGTATGATACAAGTTCATTTTCCATCTCTGTAAATAAATTTCAGTACATGTAAACTATAAAAATATATTTACTACAAACAGTTCCAAATCAGATTATTCATTAATCAAACCAGCACACTTCAAGAAAAACTTTCATGAATTAAAAGCATGTGACATTTAAAGTGAAACTCAGATGGCAAGCTTTGAAATCTTTTCACTGATGCCAAAGGGCAGTCATTTTATTAGAGCAAGGCACATAAATGAACGGTTTCAGAAAGGTGCTTTGAGAATGACAGGAAATAAAACCAGTTTGTATAAAACACACATGATAGCTCAATGCATCACTCTTCTTGCGCACAGCTCTCAAACATCTTATTCTTGAGTCCAACATTCATAAATGAAAAAAAAAAAATAACTGTACAATACTGAAAAAGTCCAGTCAGAAGGAACATGCTCATTCATCCTCCTCGGCCTACTTTTTCTTTTTTTTCTTTTTCTTCTCCACCTGTGTCACATCAGCCTCCTCCGTCACCTCAGGCTCCGCCTCCACAAAATCGATCGTCCTCTTCTTTTTCTTTGAAGGCGTGGCCTCACCACCGTTTGTAGTAACCTCTTCCTCCACCTCTGGCGTCTCAGCTGCCGGCTTCTTTTTCTTTTTCTTCTTTATGGAATCCGGTTTCTCCTGAAGAACAAAAGGAAGCCATTAACACCACGTATAAAACAGACTTCAGATTATCAAGCTCAGAGATGATCATGTCCTGCTCACTTCAGTGATCAAACCCACAGAGTTGGGCCTGTCAATGGTTCGGAGGAGATTTGCTTTAGCATGACAAGATATGAGACAGGTCCATGAGAAGGTCCAGCCTCCAGTATAGCCATGCTACATGTCTTTCAACCTTTTTAAATGCCATGGAACCCAAAATATGACCACTTTTAAAAAAGGCATCAATACTAAAATTATACTCAACACTATAGTGAAACAAAAAAAAGAAACTAAAGGTATTTAAACCAATCTTATAGGATTGTTAAAAAAAAAAAAAAAAAAAATCAAATTACGTGAATAATTTGAATGTTATTTTATACCCCTGTGCTAAATGACACAGATGAAATGTTATTCACAAGTACCTCAGCATCGCCATTGGCTTTCTCGTCATCTCCTTCTGCTGTGGAAAGAGCTTCTAGTTTCCTCTTTTCACGCTTCTTTTTCTTCTTTTCCTTCTTCTCGAGTTTGCGCTTGATTTCAGCGGTCACCTCAGTAGCCTGCGGGCGAGAAAAAAAAAAAGTTCATGTATCTGCATTTGTACAAGCCTAGTAAAACTAAACTTCACAGTGCTGTGTCAGGCTCATTAAATCAGTAAAGCCTCCATGTAGGAGTCAGGAAAGAAGCATCATCACTCACAGCACTTCCGGAAACTATAGTAACAACGATTCATTATGAGAAATATTCACAATCAGCACTTTAAAAGGCATTATTAGCCATGAAAAAGCAGTTACAAAACATTGGCAGCTCACTAGCTTTAAGTGGCACAAGTCAACACATTCAAATTACATCGAACCCACGTAAAAAAAAAAGAATTGTTGTATTTAGTGAGATCATCAGATCATATTTCAAGCAAAAAAGTTTTCCATTAACTTGGATACATTAGATAGCTATTGGTCATGAATAACGTTACATAGCCAGCATGCTAGCTAAAATGAAACCTTTTAAGTGACTAATAATCTGCCCATGTTGTTCTGGTTTCTGAACACTGCTATGGTTGAGTGGTCACCTCTGCAACAGCTTCTTTCATGACATCCAGGTTCTTCCGTGGGGCTTCACCGGTCTCATAGAAGGCCAGACGTTCTTCTACTTGACCACGTAGCTTGTCACCAAACACACATGTGGGAACCTCTGTGTGAACAGAAACAAAGACATCAAGATAACAAACAAGTACTACTGAAAATGTGTTTGGCCCAAAGTTCTGCTCAGGAATACAATTTCAACAACCACTGAGGTGGGTTACTGTTGACGAAAAATAAAAGCATCATAGCAAAACAAACAAAATAAACGAGGGAAGATGGGATCCTCACCAGAAAAGCAGTCAATGCGTGATGCAATGGTGCACTTGTTGGCCAGGTAACGTGAGATGCGACCCTTGTTCTTGGCAGCGGCACGCCCAATGAACGTCGAATGGAAAATTAGACCGTACTTTGGGGTGTTTCCTTTGGTCTTCAGCGCCCTAAATCACAGGACAGAACAAAATCCATCTACAACGGCGGTCTCAGACGCATCCATTTTGTGATGCACCAAATTTTAGTACGGAACCCAAAATTAAAGATCTCATTTAGCTGAATTAGCAAGGACTAATTCATGATCAAATCAGAGTCGTGTGTTCAACAGGACATCTTCAAATGTATCTACCTCTCAAAACCCTCAGCAGCTGCTCAGACTGGGGGGGGGGGGTTACATGAGATCGAGCAGGGATCATTTTACAGTGTGTTCAATGACACCCCAAATCACCCGCTCCTGCTACGCCCCGGCCCTGCCATCACTGCAGCTGTGTGAAACCCCAGCAGGGAAGGGGAGCCCCAGTACCTGAACAGGGCCTTCTCTGCCCCCAGGATCTGCACGGTGGAGGCGGGATATTTGGCCAGGTTTGTCAGACTCCCAGCGTGAGAGATGAGACGGGCACCAACCTATTAAAAGAAAAATGAATGTCAGAGAACATCTATAGAAACAAACTAGAAAGAAAAACATTTATGATTAGGTAAATCTTAAAGAAATGTCCAGGGGACACATTTTTCACTTTAACATTACAACTATATATTTTAAGAAATATGCTTTTTCAATGTCTGTTGTACAAAATTGTATAATTATTGGCCTACTTTCACAAACGAGGCTTATTCAATTTAGTAACATTTATTTTCAAGTATTACAGCTGTATCTTAATGCCATCTTTTTATGAATGATAGCCAGTATCACTCATATTATAGCTACTGATGTCTCGATGAAAATGATTTTCCCCCAAATTTTAAACATTACGCTTCAAAAAATAAAAACATTTAATTTAAGTGAACTTAAAACAATCCTAACTTAAACCCATAATAAATGTCATTTACCTGTACCATACAGAAATTGAATAAGGTTATAAAACAGTCCGCACTGCATAAATTTTAAATGAAATATAGATTAATCCTTATCAAAGCTAAAAGTGTTCTTTAGTCGAGGGCAGTTAGTAATTTTCTCTGTTTTTTAGGTTAACTTTACTGACAGACAGAATTGATGGCTCCTGTCACTTTAAGATCTGCCGCTGCTGACAGGAACTCACGCATCTCATTCTCTCACTACTATTTACTTCCATTTCAGATTGCATTTAACTCATTTAAGACTGTTCTTGTGAGGATACTCGACAAAACTGACATTTTGGCATAAATGTGTTATCGTTCAAGCGCGAAAGAACTCGATACTGGCGCGCGTCTTTCTGTGCGTCTCGTGTGTGTGCGCGCGCGTGTCAGGAGGACATTCACTGAAAGCGCATTCTCTTTTGTCTTGTCGCGCATGAGTGGTTTAAAGCATTTGCGTGAATAAGAGCGTGATCATAACCATAGCTAAAGGGTGACAGTAAGAACGGATGCTGCGTTAATTGCTTAAAGGGTTAGTTCACCCAAAAATGAAAATTAAGTCATTAATTACTCACCCCCATGCTGTACCAACCCCGTAAGACCTTCGTTCATCTTCGGAACACAAATGAAGATATTTATGATTAAATCTGAGAGCTGGATCACTGCTACATAGGCTGCCTAAGGGACTGACACTTGACGGTCCAGAAAGTCATTAAAGAAAATGTTTAAATATTCTATGTCGCAACAGTGGCTCAACTATAAGTTTATCAAGCGACGAGAATACTTTTTGTGCGGAAAAACAAACAAAAATAACGACTTTATTCGACTATTCCTTTTCTTCCTTGTGGGCCTGAGACGAGACTTCAAGAGATTTCCACGACGCATGCGCGAGAACTGAGATGAGGACGTTCTTCTTTGACTCCTTGTTACCGGCTGCTCACCGCTTAGAAGTATTACCGCCACCTACCGTATAAGATGACGTGTTGGAAGCGCAAAACTTTCTGTTTACAAGCAGAGGAAGACGCGCGCTGTACATACGCGTTTCAATTCGTAAATATGTCTACTGATTTCGACTTTTTAACCATTGTATATAATATAGCGAGACCTACAGCACATTAAGTGTCGAATTGAAAAGCGTATGTACAGCGCGCGTCTTCCTCTGCTTGTAAACAGAAAGTTTTGCGCTCCCAACACGTCATCTTATACGGTAGGTGGCGGTAATACTTCTAAGCGGTGAGCAGCCGGTAACAAGAAGGAGTCAAAGAAGAACGTCCTCATCTCAGTTCTCGCGCATGCGTCGTGGAAATCTCTTGAAGTCTCGTTTCAGGCCTACAAGGAAGAAAAGGAATAGTCGAATAAAGTCGTTATTTTTGTTTGTTTTTCCGCACAAAAAGTAGTCTCGTCGCTTGATAAACTTATAATTGAGCCACTGTAGGCACATGGAATATTTAAACATTTTCTTTAATGACGTTCTGGACCGTCAAGTGTCAGTCCCTTAGGGAGCCTATGTAGCAGTGATCCAGCTCTCAGATTTAATCAAAAATATCTTCATTTGTGTTCCGAAGACGAACGAAGGTCTTACGGGGTTGGTACAGCATGGGGGTGAGTAATTAATGACTTCATTTTCATTTTTGGGTGAACTAACCCTTTAATTTTTGTCCAGCTAACGTGTTAAAATATTTAATCGCACGTGAAAATCATCATTTTTTCCACACGGCCGCACGCCGGAGATCCGGCACGGTGCCGGAATACTTTAAGCCCTGCATGCATTTTACTCTGGGATGTGGAGACAAACACATACCACGTCACCAATGAGAGCCGCGAGATTTGGGGCCACCTGGCCCATTTTAGATCGCAGGTACTCTTGCAGTTCCTGTCTGTAGTTTGTGAGAGAGATCACACGATTGGAGAAGCTCTCAATGTTGATCAGGTCAATAGGAGAGATATCCATACCTTTAGAAAAAACAATGATACACAAACTTAGTACAAATCAATGGAACACTTAAACTGGTTGAGCTAAAGTGACTCAGAGGTTCAGTTAATGAGGTATGTTGTCATCACATGGTTTCAGTGGATTGACAGATTATTATAACATCATAACATCCGAGACACTCACACCGAGCTATATTCATGACATCAGTGAGCTCATCTTACCCATAGAGCTTCGGGACGCGTCAAGGACGGCCTGAGCTTTGGCACTGTCCATTGTGATCTCCTCCATAGCTTCCAGCATCTCCTCATTCAGTTCCTTCCTGTTCCCGATGAGCTTGGCCATCTTACAGTATGTACTGTTATCGCTCACTATCTTTATTAGCTCTGGGAAGTGGTAACCGTACCATTCACTGCACAGATAAAAGAAAGAATTAGGAACTGTGCCAAAGGGCTGCACTATTTGGAAAAATAAATAGCAATTTCTCTCATTACTACATTTAAAAAATGTTTTACAACATTGTTAAAAACCCCAGATCTGATTAATACTACAACTATTATTAAGTCATTACCAAAAAATATAAACAAAGCTTCATTTTACTGTACAACAACACTATGAAATAAATAAACTAATGCAATATTAAAAAGTATTGCCTTCATTTTCAGGGGTTAAACTAAGCTTTAATTTCCGATTGGATGATGTAACTAAGCCATAAGCACAATATCTTTATTATTTTGATTAATCGTGAGCCCATACATTTCAAAATCTAAGCTCCAAATAACAAATGTGTGAAGCCACTCAAAGGTCTGTCTCCCCCTCAGGTACTGTTCGCTCCAGTTTGAGGGAGCAAACACCCCAGAGGAAGGACTTTACTGTGCCTCCACTTTCTGTACAGCCAGTGCACTAGGGGGCGCTGTCTGTGGTAAGCATTAGGAGGCGGCTGGATTAGATCCAACTACAGGAAAGTCCCACAAAAAACATCTTACCGCACACGCATGGAGAACGTGTTGATGTCCTTGTCCAGCTGGTCCAGGAGGGCGATCGACTGGATGATCATGTTGTCTGCCCTATTGACATTGAACTTGACTTTGGCTCTGGAGTAGCTGTGACCCAAACCCAATTGAGCTTTGGACGCAGCCAGAGCAGTGAGTCCCTTTACCAGGGAATGGAAGTGCAGACGCACACCTGTCAATTATAAACAGATGCATTGCATTAACAACAGTTAACACTGTTGGACTCTTAAAAACACTTTTTTTTGCCTGTCTGTTCAGCTTTTCAGTATAAAGCATCAGAAATCAGGTTATCTAGGTACATCAGTACAGCAGGCTGTTCAAAACTGTTTGGATATGCGATTTGCATAAGGATTTAAACCAGGAGTTTTCAACCTGAGGTCCAGGGATCCCCAAGGGATCTTTTGTATTAGAAAAAAGTATGGGAATAAAAATAATGAAACTAAAATATTTCAATAGATACAACATATGTACTACTATAGTGACTAGGGAAAACAATAGAAACTAAATATTTTCCTAATAATCTCACATTTACATGTATTTTTACAGTAAAATTGGGTCTTTATAAATTAAATATAGCTGCCTTTTACATGTTAAGATTGGGGCCGGATGTCCATTCCACTAAGTTGATGATATTTGGGGGTCCATGGCACCTTAAAGATTGAAAACCCCTGATTTGAATCATCATGCTCACCCCTTATGATTTCAGCTACAACTCCTCCAGTCTGAATGGACAGATTAAGCTCTTCCTGAAGCGCTGCACCAATCTTAGCATCGGACACCCCCAACATGGACTTCTTTTTACCCCCGGACGGAAGGTTGGTCTCCAAGAACAACTTGAGATCCGCATGGACAACTCCTGCCAGGATCAGATGAGGAACAAAGTGTCACTAATTGTAGGCCACAATTTGTAAGTCAACAAATCAATCTCAAATGATCAGTTAGTAGGTATGCTGTCATCACAATAATTCAGTGGATTGACAGATTATATGTACATCATTTCATCAGCGAAGCAATTTGAAATAACCTTCTCGTCTCTTACCTTCTGAAATGGCATTGATATTTTCTAGAGCAGTCTGGGCGGATTTAAAGGGGAAGAATGCGCTCAGTCGGATTACGCTACTGAATTTGCCAACATTTAGGACACTTTCCTCCACCTATGAAAGACCAAGAATCATAATTAGTATTAGTCATTTAAAAAGACACTTATATTTAAACTACATTAGCCACTTTCGCACTGGGTTGTTCCAGGAACTAGCCACCAGGGTGGTTCCCTGAAATTTAAATGTCTTGTTCATGTTTGTTTATAGCACTGTTAAAACACAACCAAGGTTGAACCAAAGTGCTTTACATACAGATTCTATAAAATGTTTCAGATTCTATAAAGTGTCCCCTTGGGCCATTTTTCTGGTTGCATTCGCACCACCAGTAGGAACTCAGAAGAGACGTAAGCCACACTTGTTGTGACTTATTTTGGCGCCGCTGAGAACACCAGAGCCTGATCACACAGCGCTCTAATTCTCTGTCTTCATTAGTTTACGAACTGTCTAACACGTTATTAGATAGAACTGTTATTCAAAAAAGTAAACATTTGCTGTGTGGTAGATATCCAATGTCACCACATAAGCAGAAAGACAATCATGTTTTGCTTGGTTCCCTCCAAGTTGCATTGGATTTTCTCCTTTGCGTAAAGGTTTAAAGGGCCATCTATCATAGTTTTCCATGTTTGCATAATTAGTTTGCGGAGTAAATATATAGGCTATAATCGGTGTACATGGCTTTTTCTTTTATGGCGGGTGCTGGTGTTCCGCGTGCATTCGGCCAATCATTATACACTTACGTCACTGGTAGTTCCTATTGTTCTGGATTAGACCCTAGGAGCTAATTTAGTTCCCCCAAAAGGCATTCCTAAAATCATTCCCAGTTCACTTCCCACGGTGCAAAGCAAACACGCCAAAAAGTTGGTACTTCCCCCATTAGTTCTAGAAAGGAACTACAAAAAGGTTCATACGATGCAGCCCTAATAGCAACAGATCTCTATATTCGGACATACATCCAAATGTAACAAATTATCGAAAATGTGTGTGGGGGGGCTAAATGGTTGAAAAAGTCCTGCACTGATCACCAGAAAAGACTGTCAGTTTCACTGTAATATCCAGTTGTGACATAAAAATAGCTCTAGAAATTCATTTACAATTATGAATTTCTCATTAAAAAAAAATGCATCTTCAAATCCTACAATCTTTCCATCTTTAAAATCTAGAATTCTATGCTCACATAAGGACTATTTTTCAATGGTACTTTAATGGCTGGGATTTGAACCAACAGCATTCTGAATACATGCCCAAATCTTTAAACCCTTCTCCACATTGTTGGTATGGACAAAAATGTACTTTCTTTTGAATTTCCTTAATATACAAACCTGAGGTAGCAGCATTCCAATCTCTTCAACTTCTTTGACAGCAAATAATGCATATCCAGCGGCATGCTCAAACAACACGTGTAAAAGCACCTGAGAGAGAAAGTACAATTATTAATCACCACTAATACCATACAAATAAATTACAACAAAAAGGGACAAAGTCCTAAATGCTTAATTCCCATATTAACAACCAACAAATAATTGTTGTGAATCTGAACGGTTGAATTTGCAAGTCAACACCAGCACGTGTTTAAAAAGCCTACATGGTGGTGACACTTCCAGGCACAAAGAAGCCTCGTTTTTAAGTATTTAATATGATAATACAACATTGCGTAAGCAGAAGATAACAGTCGTTAATAAACTACCCATGTTTAGATTTTATTACATTAGAGCTTGAAGCTGGGGAGAAACACATTAGCATGGGTTAGCACAGACACACGTGCTACTCCAGTGGATCAAATACTCAGCGCGTCACTTTTAGAATTGAACAACATCTTATAGCACTGAGATCAGAACCAGAACATCGGTCCGAAACACTAACTGGAGGTGAGTGAAACATTACGAGCTCGTTAGATTGAACGAAATGGCTGCCGTGGGCTTAGTTTAATATCACACTGAGGCCTTGTGTCACCGGATTCGCCCATTTATCTTCTCAAGCTGCAGTAATTGTATATATGCGGTTTGTATCGTGCGAGCGCATAATAAATGTGCTCAAACTAATTAAAACAATTGTTATAACTCTGTATTAGCAACAAATCGCAAATCTACAATCATGCACGTCGGCCACACAGACTGTAAAAAGGTCCGCCATCATAAAAGCCAGATTTATAATACAACGCGGTGGTGATGCTTAAAACGTTGCAAAAGACCGACCTGCTAATTTCTAAAGATTGCATAAAGAAATAGTGCATGTTTTACCATGTTTACTGATCTCGTGCGCCACGCACGAGGGAGCGTTCCGTTCCTTCGGATCACTTGAACAGGAAAGAATTCACATGCGCTCAAGTACGCAAACCCACATGATTCAGTCACGCAGCCTATCGCGAGACTTCAAAAGGGCGGGATTTTGTGGGCATGTGTGCGTCGCCTGTTGGAAATGCTTGGAAATGCATGCAAGATGCGTGGCACACGATTAGACATCCCGTTTGCTGGAGAAAATTGCATTATATTGTAGAATTGATGCCCATGAGAGGACTGATCAAATATTTTTAAAAGTAACACAATTAAATAGAGTGTACTGGTAAAGGGTAGGCATAAGTCGCATAGTACTTAAATCATTTTAGGTGCAATTAATTATAGAATTGATATGAACAGTTTTTATGCAAAAATAGTTCAAATAAAACAAAACACTGTGTATATCAATTTAATAGGCTATTTTTTGTCAAAAAACGATGACGGCCAGTCTGTATTTTAATCTTGTTAATTTAAAGTTTATGTGTAGGCCTATTAATAGTATTTAAATAATAGTATTTCAAACACATTAAGAATTTTGAGTATTCCAGAATACAACATTAAAACATTATAGGGATAGTTCACCCAAAAATGAAACTCCTGTCATCATTTACTGCACCCTCAAGTTGTTCAAAACCTGAAGAATAAAATATATTTTGAAGAATATGGATAACCAAACATTTGATTTTGATTTTTTTTTTCCAAAGTCAATAGAGCCCATATTATTCCAAATATATTATTTTGTGTTCTGCAGAAGAAAGAAATTCATACAACTTGAGGGTAGTAGATACAACTTTTATTCCTAACTGTGTGCGTTTTGTTGTTGCTATAAGGACTCTGCATTCCCATCTGATGTATAAAGTCATAAATTCAATTCTCTTTTAAAATATGATGTCAACACTGGTATTTATTGCTGTGGGTCATACATTATGGCACATTTGTCTGATAATTAGTGGAAGGATGAGTGTGCAACCAGCACTTTTTATATCATAACTCTTGAAATGTTTCCTGCATCAAATATATTTCGGCAATTTGTCTTTCCTAAACACTCTGGGTCGTATTAATAAAGTTTTATTGGGCAAATGCTTGCAGCATGTAGCTAGATTGGCTTATTCACATTAGAAAGAAGCACATAGCCTCTTTTTGAGACGTATTAATACCCAGCTATCAACAGGGAATGTTCTCAACTTTGACTAATGTTCTGGGAAGGTTCTCAAAGTTATAAACAAATGTTCTTTAATAGAACGTTAGTTCAAAGTTAATTCTAGTTAGATAAGATAAGATAAGATAAGAAAAACTTTATTGTCTGTCACAAGTGACAGAAATTTGTCTTTGACAAGACCGGCTCAGATAACATAAAAACACATACAAGAACATAGATACACTCAAGACCATTTAGCCACATTAGCTGTACAGACATGTGCAAAATACAAAAATGTGATGTGTTCTATCTATGGTTGTTCAGTATAGTAATGGCCGTGGGAATGAAAGATTTTTTGTATATGTTTTTCCTTGCAAGTGGGACTCTGTAGCGTCGACCTGATGGCATTAACTGAAAGGATTGGTTAAGGGGGAGGGTGGGATCCTGTGTGATTGTAGTGGCTTTCCTCAGAACTGACCGTGTATGAAGTTCCGTTAAGGGAGTTTGAGGGGAGCCTATTATCTTACTGGCTTGATTTATTATACGTGCAAGTTTGGTTTTGTGCTTGACGGTGAGGGCATTAGCTGAGATATTGAAAGTGAGTATGGATTCAACGAGTGACTGGTAGACCTTAAAATGGTCTTGTTCACACTAAAATCTCTAAGTTTCCTCAGCAGGTGTAAGCGCTGCTGGGCTTTCTTATACACAGTGTCTGCGAGCTGTGAAAAAGACAGAGATGTGTCCATCTCTGTCCCAAGGTATTTAAAAACACTGACTTGTTTAACTGGCTGACCATTGATGCTGAGGGGTTGAAACGTTTGCTGTGTTCACAGAACATTAGCACAAAAACGTTATACACTGTTCATGGAACTTTTTTTCCTGAAACATTTTAGTTGGACGTTCATCAAACTTTTATTTTTTTAAACGTTACTAGTTGTTTCAGAACATTTAGAGAACATTAAGGTAGTGTTCCCTAGTGTTTGCAGAATTATAAAATGGAATGTTCCTTTAACGTTAGTATAACAAAGCATAAAAAAACATTAAAAAAACTGGAGCAGAACGTTACCTGGGTAATTACAGTTACTGAGCTCTAACATACAAATACGTAACTATATACTACAACCAAGTTATGTCAAGTCCTCACAATGTCTCTCGCTTGTCTCCATGGTCCAGGTGGAGGAGTTTATGGAAACATACGTCAGAGATAGTAAATAAGAGCTTTGAGGGTTCCTATAAATCGGACTGCTCTCTGACCACTGACACAAACGCCTGTCACGGAGGCCACCTGCATGCTGTACAAAGGTAGTCTCTCGACCTCTCTGTCTCTCTCTCTCTTCCTGGTTTTAGCATAAAATAGATCCTATCTCGAATTCTCTCTGATGTACGTCACAACTGGAACTAACTTATCAACAAAAGCATGTGTACACCAAGTTATCTCCCATGTTGTGTTTAACTCTTGCTGATTTGTGTTTTTACATGTCGCCCCAAAGATGCGCGGAGCGGTTAAAGGGTGTTTGGTCCTGCTGTATATTGTTGCTCTTCAGGCTGATCAAGCAGATGGACACATCACATTCTTCAGCCCCAAAGAGATGAGAGAGCTCAGGGTGAGTGTTCATTTCAATTCAACCTAAAGTTAAACCTGAGCTGTCCAAGAAAGAAGTTATATTGTTTCTCCCTTCATCTTGAACAGGAAAAGGAGGGAAGGAAGGATGCTGATCCACAGGCAGAGGAAGTTTTGATTGACGAGACTGGAGGAGAGCCAGCGGTAAGGGATCTCAGCATTTTATTTAAAGGATTTCATATTCAAGTTTCTGATTGGCTGATTTCGTCTGAAGGGCCAGCCTATAGAAATAGGGGTGAAGCTCACTGCTAAAAAGGGCCACATTGGATCCGCTTTTGGTAAGATGCTGCAGAACATTGTAGAAGAGCCAGAGATGGGTAAGGAGAATTTAAATCCATGCAGTAAAATGTATTTCTATATTTCATATACACACACTGACCACTCTGATGTGTGTGCTCTATTTTGACAGTGAAATAAGGCTGGAATTCTGCATTCAACGACAATTGCAGTCTGAGGATTCGCCACAATTGCAAGCACACATATTTTGTCTATGAATGTAAATGAATCACAATAAAATGAAATTACATGCAAATTCAGTTTCTTGTCATATATAGATGAATTTCTAAACTGTTAAACAACATGCTAAATTGCTGTTTGCATCTGTTTTAATTTTACTCTTAATTTGCCTTGTTTCCTGTAATTTTGTTAAATTTGTTACTGTTTCTATATTATTAAATATCGTTAATTAATATACCAAATGGTTACAGTAAAATCATCTCAGCTTTACATTTTATACCTTGCGATTTACACTACCACTCAAAAGTTTTTTTGTAAAGAAGTCCCTTATACTCACCAAGGCTGCATTTATCTGATGAAAACACAGTCAAATTAGAAATAATTATAATATGCTAATTTACTGCTCAAGAAATATTTATTAGTTATGCTGCTTAACATTTTTAAAGAACAGCCTAGAAATAGAAATATATATATTTTTTAACAATGTATAAGTCTTGACTGTCACTTTCAATCTATTGAGTGCATCCTCGCTCAATAAAATGATTAATTTCTTATAAAAATCTTACCAACCACAAACTTTTAAATGATAGGATGATGTGTTTTGGTCATAAATAAATGTGTTTGTGTGAATTGAATGTTCACAGTGGTCAATATGTATAGTGTCAGCTTGAGTAGAGGTCAGCATGTTGGTTGGAAATAATAGGATACATGCCCAGATTTGAGCTTTTATTTATTATAGAGGCAGTCTGTTATTGCAAAACTCTTTATAGCAAATAGAGAACATCTTGAATCCTTTGGATGTGTTTACATGGGAAAAGTGGGAATTCACATTGCATTTTGCTTCTTCAAGTTCATTCTGTTTCCCATTGTTAAGTTTGAGAAAATAACTACCACATTGCAGAAAGTAACATCAAAAACATCATGTTTGAAAGATCAAAGTTGTTGAGTGGACAAAAAAGAGAGACATAATGGCAGAATTAGTCTTTATATGTTATTTATTCAAAGAGGATTTGTAAATTATGTTCAATATGCTTTATCTGCTCTTTAAAAAAGGTTAACATTACAACAATCAGAAACAGCCGAGTCTGACTAGATGGAGCTTAAGGAAAAGTTAATATTGGGCAAAAGTTACAGTTCAGTCTGTTCCCCACATAAAGCTTTCCAAAGACGGTTACATGGACTGCTTACATACATCTGTGTTCGGTGTATGACAGCATGGCCATTCCGCTAAACTAACCTCTTTTCATATGGTTTGGAGAAACCTGACGATGAATTAATGATGACAGAATTTCTAGGTGGACTGTCCGTTATGGTTTAGCAGTCAGTCTCTCACAGAACTCATATTCCTTCACTCCAAGAGCAGGATCTCTGGCAAGAAATGCTGGAAGTACAAGGGAACAGTCACTGTCGAAGTATTTTCCACTTACTCCATCTGTTTCCTCCGACACTGCACAGTATATTGGGCAGAAAGCCCCCTCTTCAGCAGTCTGTGGTGGAAAAATGCACACACACACATTTTCAATTGGATAATAAACAATTTTTGTTGAATATTCACCACATGTTAAAACAAGTGTCATTTGACAAATCGCATTTGCTATTATGATATTGTAGTGCACTTGTGGGGTTTGTGTAGCCTGACTTCGTCATACTCATATTCTAGTCAGAATGTGAGTCTGATACTGCTCCATAGCAAAAAGAAGAACAAGAGGCGAAACTCTGATGCTTTTTTGGTAACAGCCACTAGTTGGCGCTTCGGTAGCGCTGCCGCCATTTTGGGGTGAAAATTCCAAGTGGAGTTACTGGACAACAGCACAGATAACAGTTTTTTGAGGTAGTTTTTTCTTGCATTAGTGAGTATTTCCATTGTATGCAACTTTACACATTTACTACTATTATTAGTTACCAACTCCACTAGGTCTGAAATATATTTAGTACGTTTTAATCCCCTGGATCATGCTACAAACATGATGCTCTTATAGAACATGATGCATTGCTGTGTCCGTTATCCTATAACTTTAATTGCCACTTTGGACAGTGGCTGTGTTTTTTTGTTTACATATGTCTTGCTTTAACGGTCATTAATATAAGATAGTACTGCAAAAAAACAGTTTACTGTAAAGCTATTCTATTGCTGTGATATTTATTGTCCAACGTTTACATTTTAGTACAATTACATTTATTTGCTGAATTAATTTATTTCATTGATAATTATTTTTGTAAGTAACGTTACGTTATGTGTACCTCCTGGGAAACGGTCTAACGCTATTATAACTTTATGAACTGATCACTTTATTCTTACAGTCACACTTAATGTGGAGAGTAATTTAATTAATTAAATCCTTGAACTTCCCTGTCTCAAGTTATGTGGGGGGAAAAGCCTGGTTAAGTAGCAACTTCTTTTTAACTGCTATTACGTTAACTGTTGTGAGTTAAAATAATCACCTAATTATTTCAACCTAAAAATGACCTCTGCACTGGACTAAATATAATATATGACTGCTGAGTCGCTTTCACCCCAAAATGGTGGACGCGTAGGGCTGCTGCTTCTTGTCAATATACGTTCTTTGTCCATAGGGCTTTGATTATGAGGCGTGTCTTAACCGAACCAGGAAAAAAAAAACCTCTGCACTCATAGACCTACAACCAATCAGAGCAACGCAGTAAGTGTTTATGAGCTACGCAAGTTGTCAACAGAACTCAACTGCACGCACGCTGGAAGAATCAGTAAAATAATGAGTGTTGCTTCTTTTACTTGGTCCTCCATGAGTGCGACCAAAGGAGAAACCACAACGACCACAGGGCTTTCATTGCGTCCCATCTTCTTAGCGACCATCGGAGCCAGCTGATAAATTAAACTTTTGCCGAATCCCGTAGGAAGGACGGCAAACACATCTTTCCGATCGATAAATGCCTTGATTGCAGTTCTCTGTTCGTCTTTTAAAATGAATGCGCTGTCGATTTCTTTTTACAACAGACGCAATAGCGAAATCTATACATCTCAATTCTCCAGCGGCAGTCATCTTTGAGGGAAACCAGTTCAACCCAAGCACTCTTTGATAACGTGATGATTACGTAACTGCAGATCATCTGTCCATCATCGTATAAAGCCCGCCCTGGCAATTTGATTGCCCCGACCAATTCTGAACCGATCATAATTACTCCTCAATGATCCAGACCGACCTTCCCGACCAAAAATGTTGTGGGCGGGGTTCGGGCTGGCATGCAGGCTAGGGTTTGTGTCCTATAGTGTTTAAATGAAACTTACGTCACTGGTCTCGATATCAGTAAGAATTGCATAATAAAAAAAATTCCAATTACCAGGTACTTTTGATTTCACACCTTCCAGGAAACTAGGCCATTTCTGCTTCTTAGTTCCTGACTGTTTATGCATCACTACTAGTGACTCCTGTCCTCTCTCTCCCTTTCTTTTGTAACAATAAATGTTAAATTGCACTATTATGCTTTTTCGAATATTACTTTTGATGCAGTATGTAATATAGCTGTTTGTGAATTTAAAAGGTCAGCAAAGTTTCAAAGATCAAAGTGCACAATAAAACATGTTATTGTCCCCCAAAAGAGAGAACCAATTCTGAACTGCCTGAAACGAGTAATCAGTAATTCCAGTCTTACTTCCTGCACAAACCTATGTAAGTTAGAGCCTGGAAGACGCCAGTTGTGTTGTGGACATGCCAAGAAGACGCTGTTTGCACTGCGAAAACAAATGAACTTTGCAAGCACTTCCAAAAGACGAGGACTCGGGCTCGAATTGATATGGTAAAATCGACTCCGTCCTTACTGTTGTATCACTGTGTATCAAGCACTGAGGTAGCCTCCGGAGCTGAAATCCAGATATGGTGATAGTGGTAGACAAATTACAACAGACTGGGCCATCTGACCAATCAGGTTTCCCGTACAATGACGTAACTTGCTGCTCAACTACCATTGTATGATGCATTGTTGAAGAAACAACTAGCTAGTCACGACTGTTTCTTGAAACCGTATTGTCGCAAATTGGTTGTTCAACCACGTTGGTTAATGATGTCAGTAGTGGAGTATAACTTCATTTAATGAATCTGTTTGAGATCGAATTAATACAAGATGTTTTGCTATAAATTGCGGACATGGCATCTGAGGACTATTTCTCATTTTTCTCAGTTATTTTGCTTTATTTCCAGATTCAATCATAGGCTCGTTCTTACGTAGCAGAGAACGTTCGCACATGCGCACTCTTCAAAAACGACTCTTCAAATCTCTTGACAAACTAAAAGACGTAAATTACATTTGTATACATTCTAAATAAAATATATAGATTGTACCGAATGTCAGCTTGCTTATTTTACTCAAGATAAGGTTTTATTAAGTCCACATGTCATGCAAACGTCTCGGTTACTTACGTAACCTCGGTTCCCTGAGATGAGGGAACGAGTATTGCGTAAGGCTATAGCTTACGCTATGGGAAAACTCCTTTTCTCGAGAATATTGAAACCAAATTCTTAAAACGCAGCAGTGCAGCTGCACAGCGAACACAGATGAGCGACTAGCGCGGTCAGTGGCTGTGCCTCATCTCAGGGAACCGAGGTTACGTAAGTAACCGAGACTTTCTCTTTCGAGAGGTCTCTCGTATTGCGCAAGGCTAGCTTACGCTATGTGAACCCCCTTTAAAATGCTGTGCGTGCTTGACTTCACTCCATACTGTAACCCAAAGCAGATGCCTGAGGTTCACAGAGGAGAGAAAGTTACTATCCCAATAGAAACCGGTCATTTGATGAGCCTTATATAGGAAAGCAAGGATATGGGCCTAACAGGGCCAAGTCCTTATAATATATGTGTATATATATATATATATATATATATATATATATATATATATATATATATATATATATATATATATATATATATATATATATATATACTGTATATATATGAACCGCAGTTCGAGTTTAGCCAGGGCCAGATATGCAAATATCGACCCCTATGGCCTAGGGGGTTAGTGCTTAAACTTACACTGAAAGAACCCTCACTTGTAAAGCGGGAACTTCCAGGTTATAAAATCTGATAAATGTGGACGGTGAGGCCCAGCCGGTCGCCAGACAAATATCTTCATTAGATATTCCACTTGACCAAGCCCATGACGAGGCCATGCCTCTCGTGGAATGAGCTCTGACGCCTATGGGGCAATGAAGGCCCGATACAGCCTTGGTTTCGCTCTGATTTGTAAGTGGCCCGATCGCCATGCGTGAGTTGGTACACTGGGTTTTAGCCAGCGCTGGAGAAGACGCATGTGCATTAGTCCGAGCTGGAGTACTGATGACGCTGAGGCCATAAGACCCAACAGCCTCTGAAATCTCTTGAGAGAGATCACTTTCATTTGTATAGAGTCTATCACTGTTCCCAGGAAAGAAATATTCTGGCTGGGAGACAATGTGCTCTTGGAAGCATTGATCCTGAGCCCTAGGCATTCTATATGGCTGAGGAGCCAGGATCTGTGAGTTATTAACTGTTCCTCTGATTGGGCTATAACCAGCCAAACATCAAGGTAGTTTAACACTTGCAATCCCCGCTGTCTCAGGGGGGTAAGTGCTGCATCCATGCACTTCATAAAAGTACGAGGTGTTAGTGATAGGCCGAACGGAAGTACTGTGTACTGGTAAGCCTGCCCCTTCGAAGGCGAATCTGAGAAATGGCCTGTGATGGGGTGATATCTGGATGCAAAAAGCATCCTTCAGATCCACTGAGAAAAACCAATCCCCTAGGCGAATCTGCGCAAGGATTTGTTTGGTTGTCAGCATCCTGAACGGCCGTGTCATAAGCGCTTTGTTCAGGTGTCTGAGGTCTAGGATGGGTCTGAGGCCGCCATTCTTCTTTGGAACGAGGAAGTAGCGACTGTAAAAGCCTGACTCGCTTTGTGAAAATGGGACTGCTTCCACAGCTACCTTTTCTAACAGTTTCGACACTTCGGTGCGAAGGACGTTAGCCACGTCTCTTCTCACTGTCGTCTCGACCATGGCTAAAAAGCGCGGGGGTCTGCAAGCAAACTGTAGCGAGTAGCCTCGTTTTATTATGGTCAACACCCATTCTGATATACCGGGAACGGCTTGCCAGGCCTCGGCCCGCATAGCTAGCCTCGGGGTTGAATGAAAACTGGGGATCCAAACTCGCCTAGCTGTCTTGTGTTTGCACTGCTGCTGAGCGAACAGTGTTCACGTTTGGTGGTGCATACTTTATAGTTGGCACACAACTCACATTTATTACATCTCCCACACGAGCAGGGGGGAGAATTTATATTATGGTGGCCGTGTTTATATGTAGGGGTGCACACTTCATAGTGGGCACACGTGCTACATTCAGATCCTTGCGCAGCGCAGATCCTTGAAAGCCTCTGGTTCAGGTCCAGACTCGTCTATTGCATGGAGAAGTTTAGCCTGAAAGACTTGGAGTACAGCCATGGTGTGAAGCACCGAACCAGCTTGGCCAGCGGCGGTGTATGCACGGCCGGAGAGAGCTGAAGTCGTGCAGCAAGGCTTCGACGGATGTGATGCTTTAGCTCTCCATCATGTAGCAGTTGGCGACGGCGAACACACTAGTTTTGCGTTTGAAAGGATATAGCGCCGGATGGCACAGCAGAACAGAGGGCTGAAGGCGGCGTCCAGTAAAAACAGGAAGCCGGCATCCTCAGAACTGCAAAGCAGGTGGCTTGTTCCGCTGAAGGCTTATTTCCAGAGATCAGCGAAGTGGTGAGTTCGCTGAAGGAGACAAAATCTGCCTATACCTTTGGCTGAATGGGCCATTATAAAGGCTTAGGCCACGCCCATTCTGGTGGGCTCTGACGCGCCAGGGCGCGAAGCAGCCTGATTGGTTCTCGCGTCTGAGCCGCCTCGCCATATGTTCGTGCAGTAGCTGCGGCACAGCCAATGAACGCGCTAGTCGGTCATCTGTGTTCGCTGTGCTGCTTGCGACCATAGTTGGCTAATGATGCTTTCGGGAAACGCACCCCAGCTTCGGCCTTTCCGTAACAACATCGAAAGCTCGGCCGAACAGCTGATCATAGCTTTACATAGCGGGTTTTTATTTCTCATCTCCATAAATATATCTAGTAGGTAAGCTAATGCAAGGGCTATAAATCAATGAATCCTTTGCTGATACTTCCTCATCACCATGTCATGGAGAGCACAGTTCATGGTTGCATAGCAACGACAGACGCTACGGGAGCACACACGCATGTGTCCAAGGAGAAAGCGGCACGGCCCTTAAAATAGTCCCAATATAAACACTTATTATAGGTATACCTTAGTGATTCAGGATAAGACAAAAACACGGTTTGGAAAATGGATTCATGATGTACTCGCTCATTACATAAATACAAAAAGTTACGGATTTAATAATAATAATAATAATGATAATAATAAGAAGAAAATAAGGACATGAATAATACAAATTATTATTATTAAAACAGAATGATAATCAGCATAGCCTACATGGGTGCTGTAATCAGCTGGATAATGGATAGGGGGCGCTGGCCCAAAAAAGATTGAGAACCACTGCTATAATAGGAGACCATCAAAACAAAATTAGGAACCTTTAAAACAGCATAACACTTTAAACTAACCAAACTAAATAAAACAGAAAAACAGCATAACGCTTAAACATTACAAACTTCTAAGTTTAGTAGCTCCCGTGTACAGCTGAACTTTAAATGTTATTAAATGGATTGTTAAATGGAATTTGTTCCAGAATTGCAGTAAGAATGAAAAGCACTAACACATGTCATCTATTTTGGGAACTAGTCCACCAGTGGTGCCAGAGAAATTAGCAGCCAGATGTGTGTTGTTTAACGTCATTGAATTAATACGTGACTCACTTTGAAGAAGAAAAAGCCGATCAAGTTGAAGAGGAATCGGATAATGAAGTTATAGTTTCTCATTACATCTGTCATAACTACACCAGGATGCAGAGAGTTTGCCGTCACTCCTGAAACACACACACAAAATCGTGGTTTGAATGAAAGTAAAATTCTCATCTTTCCAACATGTGTCTTGCCTTTTCATCAAAAACATGTCTAGTCATAAAAAAACTTTTATTTGAAAAGAAAGTGAAAACACATGTGTGACGCCCAGTTGTTAAATTCTCTCTCTGTTGCTCAACTTGAGAGTTTTGAGTCAGGACATGTTTTAAGAAAAAATAAAACAAATTTTTAGCTATAAAGTGCATTAAATTGATCATGGTTATAATATAACATCATTTATAAGTTATAATGTATATTGTATTGCATTATATACACATTATACAGAATACTGAATCATCAATGCCAAGCAATCACAATCTAATTATGACTCTACTCATTTTCTAATGACAGACAGCGGACAGTCAGTATTGAGATTCAGTTTGGACATGTATACCTGTGCCCTGAAGTCTACGTGCCAACTCATTGGTCCAAATGACATTGTGCAGCTTAGTGTGGTTATATGTTGCATCCATCACATGGTTTAGATTGTCCCCACGGAAATGAGCGAAGTCCACTTCACCTTTCCAGTGATTTATTGAAGAAACATTTACGATGCGCGCTGGGGCTGATTTCTTCAAATGGTCTGTGTGACAATACAAAGAAAAGGCATTATTTATGAGTGTTGCTTGCAGATGTGTCTTTCTAAGATTGGGAATGTTTGACCTAAAAGCAAACTGGTGAGCAGGAACGGCCCAATATGGTTGGTTGCAAATGTGATTTCCAACCCATCAGCGGTGATCTTACTGGGTAGGCCTGCAGGAATGAACAAACCACTGTTTGTATGGACATAAACAACACAATATGGACATATATGAGAAAGAGAGCGAGCGAAATGGCCGTTCCACCTGAGGCCCCAGCGTTATTGACCAGGATGTGTAATTCCTTCTCTTTCTCCAAGATCCGTGCTGCAAACTTCCGGACAGACTCGAGCGACGAGGTGTCAAGCAGACGCAGATGCACGTTCTGGTTCCCAGTGCTGTCTCTGATTTCTTGCAGCGCTGCAGTCCCACGAGCCTCGCTCCGGCACGCCAGGATCACCCGCGCCCCACGACGGGCAAAGTCCAGGGCAATGAACTTCCCAATCCCTGAGAGGTCAAAACAAGAGTTGAATGACCTAGCAGTAAGCCTAAACTCTTCAAAAAAAGGTTCCAAAAGGGGGCTTTTGCAGTGATGCCATAGAATAACCATTTTTGGTTCCTCAAAGAACCTTTTTGTGAACCTGTTCTTCTTGCTGTGAAGAACATTTGAATAATCTAGAACCTTTAGTGAAATTGGGCGTTACAGATTAGTCATGAATCCATCAATGCCATTAAATAACCTTTATTTGTTAAACTATGTTAACTATGTGAACTATTGTGAACTATTGTGAACTATGTGAACTACCGGTATGCTAAACTTCCACCATGAACTAATCAGTCACGCCAGACACATACCACAAATGTGAAACATCTAGAAAAATTAATATTAAATAAAGAAAAATTTCCACCCCGGTGGACAATAAAGATTTATTCTATTCTATTCTATTCTATTCTACACTGTAAAATTATTTTTTGGTAAGGTAAATACTACTGAAAAAAAAAACAATGTAATTTACAAGAAAAGGTTAGTTCAGGCAAGAATAAAAAAAAAAAAAAGTAAATTCCATATCAGTACTTAATTCAAGCGAGTAGAAATGAAAGCGTGAATATCAACTCAATAAAATTAAGTAAAAATTACTCAACTTTTCTGATACTGGGGTTCCCATCATGCACTGGACCTTGAATAATTTCATTCATTCATTCATTCATTCATTCATTATCATTGTTGTCAGGATTAGTAACTTGCCATTTTGTGACATTTCAAGTCAATTTTCTGCTCAAAATGACACATTCAAACACAAAAACGATCCATCAAATGTTACCGTCATTGTGTATTGTCTACCAAGTATTGAGGTCTTTGCATTCACCTCATGCTTAACATCTGACATGATGAAGTGTAAATTACTTAGATACTCTAAGTAAAACATATACTATAAATGACTGGTATAAATCAATAAAATTGTTTGAGTGAAATGTAATGCAAAAGAAATTTCAACTAAATCGTTATTAATCAACCTTTTACAAGCCAAGTTAAAATTACTTATTTTCTTTGTTACTTTCACTTAACTAGGTAAAGTAAGGTTTACTTAATTCCATATTCCAAGTAAATTTAACTTAAAGATTTCTAATTAAAGCTACTGATAAATATGTTTATGTTTTTACTTGGCAAATCTTTGTAAATTTACTAGCATTTTCTGAGTGGGAAAAGTTAGCTTTTTTTTTTAAATAGCTTTTTTCAAGTAAATCCTACTCCAATTTTTTTTCAGTGTACATTCCCGAGCCTGTCTGCTGGTTTAACGAGTTTGGCAGAGATTTTACACGACTCTGCGTAAATACGAAGGCAAACTAGTTTAGGCTTTCTAATAATAAAACATGTTTTGAACTTACTTGTATTTTTTTCCCCCAGTCACATTATTTATTGTTTCATTATGGATACTGTCATTCGTCTTCTGCGTAAAGGGGATTTGCTCACCAACATTCATAAAACATTTTTTTTTTAAACATTTGAAATGGTAACAGTGAGATTCTTACCGGTATTTGCTCCAGTGATAATCGCAGTTTTCCCTTTTAACTCCACGGGACACGCGCGCGGGTTCCACTGTGCTTTCCGCTGCGCGCGCACAATTATGGCCAAGATCGCCGTTGTAAACATCCATAACGGATGAGAATATATGTCACTCCACTCCCAGTTCATTTAACAAGTCCGTGTTACCCAGTTAAAATCCTCGGTTTACTTAGAAGAGAAAAAATGCCTAGTCCGAATGACCATGGCAGAACTGCCCACTGTGCGCGCGAACAGGGCAAAGACTGTAAATTCCCTGAAGTCATGATTCAAGACTACCTCATTCAAACAGAGTAAACACATGCAGGCTCCTCCTGGTCTTAACGTCGGAAATCCTTTTATAATAGACCTGCAGCTATTACAGTATATCAGAGCATGATTGTTGTGTTGTTGTTGCTGCAGATAAGGCATGTTAAAGTTTTACATGCATGGGAACCTAAGAAAAAAATATTCTCACCTGAGAGAAGAACATCCATACGGACTATATTTAATAAGTGTTGCATACATTTCAGAGTAGTAAATCCACATTTCATAAATAAAATACATTCATTTATTTGTTAGATTTAAAAAATATATATTAATAATTTTAATATTTAATTTTTTTTTTTTTTTTTTTTTTTTTTTTATCTGAGAGGTCTGGCCCATGCCAGGAATGCAGTAACAGTGCTTGCTCATTTAGCCTGGCTTCCGGAAATGAAATATGGACTTGTTTTGTTTGAGAATTGTCTTCAATGTGTTAAAACACACACAGATATATATATATATATATATATATATATTCTAGCTCACCATGACAACTATATGTCACAAGGGTTATTGGAACCAAAAGTTGACCATTTCTTAGCTAAAGTCTTTACTGTTAGATTAAAGCGTCCTCTCACTGAGAGAAAGAACACATTATCTGGATGTTTTGAGAAGAGCCGACTGTTGATAGTTAGAGCCTGACCAAATCCAACCTTGAAGAAGCTGTGTGTCTGTGTGTGTGTATTCTTGGTTACAGGTTAAGGAGAGAGTTGTAATTGGAGATTATTGACTGACTTGTTTTCTTCGACAGCAAAATATCCAGTGTAGTTTAGAGTTGTTTTTATGGTGTTCATTTATCAGAGTTAAAAAGTGTTGATTCTGGTGTTGATTTGAATAGCATCAACACTTGCAAAGTAAATCAGTGGTCGGAGTCAGCGTAATTACAGCGAGTTGACATAATTGACACTGGTGATGATGAGTTGATCCAATTTCCGGTCCTTGCACATTATTTCCTCTTTGTTTAATGGCGGACGACCACGAGGAGAGTGTTCAAACAGGAATAATATTTATAACCACTTAAAAATGTTCATGTTTAGTTCACTTTTCTGACCATTCAGAATAATATTAGTATGTTTCTCAACATTGCCTGAGTGCTAACATTATTTCAGATAACACGACAGACCACTGATATGATCTCGAGGCCATTTTGCTAGTTTGCTAGCACATTGAGGAGCATAAGAGTTGCATAGTTTAAATTAGTTAGCAGTTTTAATCTTAAGTTTTCTTATATTTTAGAATCTGGGATAGATAACAGGGTAATGTCACTCTGTGATTTGTTCAACTTAGTTTAATGAGTTAAATTAACGCAAATTACGCAGCATCCATATCCCCCTTCTTGGGGCTCACGTTATTTGTACTGCCAAATAATAGCATTGTAATGCATTTTTATCTCCTATATTTTAGTATAACTGTGCATTGTTCCTGACTGTTTAAGTGAGCAGCAGTAACGCGCAAATCTTTATTTATTTTTTACGTGGACCTTGACGCGCAGCTTCAGATGGTCAGGAATTTACAAGTAGGCTATATCGATTACCTATTTTAGTCTATGGCGATTACTCTTGTCTGCAAGGTAAAAGTCAGCGGAGATAAATGATCAGATAATCAAGCAGAAAACGTTTTGCTGAACTTTCTGCCAGCGTATGACTGAACTAATGTTTGCTCATCATATATGAGACGCGTGTTTAACGTGCACCCCAGATAGCAATATCTTACGGGCATTTTCTGGATTCTTCTGGCATTTGTTTGGTTTGTGTACGATGTTGGCAAATGGATGGCAACCCTGAAGAGTTCCGGAATCGGTAGTCTCAGCCTCAGACGTCACGCCCACGGAACGTTGGCTAAACGTCTGATGCATACATAGACAGTAAAAGAAATGGACACAGCGACCCCATTGATTTCAACGGAGAAGACTTGAAGCCCGATTTTTGCACTTCCTGTCTGATGTCTGAGCGACTGCGCAGGCTCAAACTGAGCGTGACGACAGTCTGACAGTTGAAAATCTTCTAGTAGCTGTGCCAAGAAAAATCTGAATCACCTAATTCCTCAAAAACGTTGTTGAAATATTTTGTCCCGTTGCTTTTATGGACTCTCTATTTATGGGCTTCTACCTTGACTTTGTGCCTTCATGTCCCCCCGATTGCCTCATAGACAGTAAAAGATTGCCGCGAGCTTCTCCTCCTGTCTATATGGTAATGTCTCTATTGTGCGACAGAAAGTCCCGTGGTTATGACGCACTCTTTAGCCTAATTTTACAAAAACGGCATCTACGGGGTCGTAACGTAAGATACAAAGTAATGGAGCATTTTATACATTGTCGTGTTTCTTTAGAAATAAATAATTGACAAATTAAGCCTTTGGACGCCTCAGATGTAAAGTTATTCGCTGTCAAAGTGACGCCAAAATGAATGGGAGTCAATGGGATGCTAACAGCAGGTGAAGTTCTGCTACAATGGCGGCTCCCGCGAGGCTTCAACTTCCGGCTGATGGATTACCCCCTTGGATGCATATGGTACACTTAACTGGAAACACTTCAGGAATGTCGAAGTCGTCATCTGATTGGTTGAATTTTATCGGATTTCCGGGGGGCGCGAGTGTCGCGTTTATTTTCGGTCCGCCGGGAAACAAAGCGCAGACGTGTGATTGCGGAAGAAAAACTGTTGTGTTTACATGAGTGACAATGAGCATTTATCAAGATCAGCTAAACGTAGAATTCTCAAAAGTATGCGAGGTTCACGGGAAAGACTCTTGAAGTTTTCTTCTCCTTCTTTGATTTTCTATGCTGACTGACTTGTTGCACGCAGGTCTGTTGTTGTGGGGACATTTCCACGCACCGAAACGTGACGCTGAACGAAACGAACTGTAATTGGTTGTTTTACATGTCGGTCAAACGGCCTTATGGGCGGGCCTTGGCCAAAGAAAGCTGCTATGAATTCCAGACCTTCAGCCGTCAGTCTGAAGGTCTGGCTACGCGAGACTACGGAATCGGTGGTGGCGCAGCTGGAGGTGGGGGAGGGAGGGGCATTATTTTATGGCTCTCTTCTGGCAAATATGAAACATGGCAGATTCAACGTATTTTTCAGTTGCTGTTGTGATTGTGAAATTGCTTAAACAAGTATTTCCTCTCCAGTTTTATCATATATATATATATATATATATATATATATATAGCCTCTAATGGACAAGGTTGTCTTTGTTAAATTACACGAAGTTACAGAAATTTTATTTAATAATAAATGAATTTAACTGAAATCGTATTTAAAATTTATGTAGGGTCTAACCATAATTAACTTGACATAATAAAATAAAAACTGATACATGATATTTAAGTATGAAAAAACGAACTTATTAAAACATTTGTGATTTACCCTTTGACCTTGCCGCGCCATTTTAAACGATGTCGGACAATTCTCATCCTCATCTGAAATGAGAAGTGTTGTTTAAGCTGAATATGCTTTATTTTTAGCAATTCCATTAACTATCCTGCAAATAGCCAGTTGCCTAATTATATTTTCTGTATTGTAAGTTAGGTGGTAAGTTCTGTGTAAACTGGCATTATATGATATGCCATAGGGATTAGTGAACGAGTGAGTGCGCACATTCGAGACAACTCAGTATTCCCGAGTCATATTAAAGATTTGTTCACATTGAACGAATCGTATATATTGAGCGTTACTATCGAACTTTAATGTATTAAAATGTATTCTTTCCAGTATATTTCCTTCCTTGGGAGTAAATGCCAGTTATCTGTTTTTCTCCCAAACGAGTGAATGTTTTAGCATTATGTTTTGGTATACTTAACTGATAATAAGGAGCTCAGACTCTCTTCAGCCTTGATGGGAGCTGTTATTTGCTAGTGTCTGTTATTTGTGTGTGTGCGTATGACATTCTATGTAGGTTCTGGACGTTCGGACCAGACAACCCGGCGCCCTGCTCTAACCTGCGAGGCCACCACAGACCTATAAATCTATTGAGTGGACGACAACTATCTTTACTAATGGCGATAGGCACCCCTATCTCCTCACATGTGTTAAATTGTTTAGGCTCTTAATGTTTCTTAGCCAATGAGAATCATTCAACCTGTAAGCAATGACGTAGCTTAGACCTTGGAAATGGTATAACTGCTGTGATCTTTGTAACTGTAAGCGAGGCGGCCTATGAACTCCTGTGTGAGTCTTGAAGCTGACTTCTGCTGATGAAACTGCAAACTATCTTCAGTAAAACTTTTCTTAAATTTTTTATAATCCTGACTCCGGGTCTTCATTCTTCATATCTGGTTCTGGGTCTTTGACTGTATACCCCTTACATGATGATGTCAGGCTATTGTTGCAAGAAAATTTATACTGAAATAGTGAATCAGTTGTATTACATAGCCATTGTCTTTAGCCATAAATTGTGGTAAATATGATTTATATATGTTGTTACAATGCTAGTCTTTGGCTTAGTGTGTGAATTTAATCAGCCCAGTGACAGCAGATGAAAATGATCTGTTTATATACCACCAGTGCTAAGTAATGTTTGTTGTCATTGACAAATAAATAAATACACAGTATTTATAAAAAAAAATTTATTATACATGCATTCATATAAGACGTACTCATATATAAGACATGTACAATTACAATATAAATATTAAATATTTGAAATTACACAAAATTTAGCAAATATGCTACATAAATAGTCCATTTGGTCTAAGCTGCGTGGATCCGACTGTTGGTTGTTGACTTTGATTGCCATCCGCTGCTTTTTTTGTGGGGCTGACCTGTCCACTCCTGCACTGTCCTGTTGAAGGAACAGACATAATCATGACCAGATTTAATGAGTGATTCTTAAAGAAAATCTAAAGAAAAATTGCTTCTACCATTTCGATATGAGGAGTCTGAAATGAAAAGGATATGATATCTTAATTATTAAAGTATTTAGTTTCTAAATCTTAGTAAAATTGAGAGATAGGAGGGTCTAACCAATGCTCTTTTCCGGGTCGGCTGGGACCTGGGCTGAAGTCTGTTCCGAGTACTCCGGTTCGGTTGTGAAATGGTTACCTGAGGGGCTGGGTGGTTGTAGCGCCTCAGTTCCACACAAAGTTTTTGTGGAGGTGCCTGAGACAGACCTGTGTTGTCCTTTTGAGAGAACAGATATAATCGTGCAATGCTGGACAGGTTTAATGGGTGCTTCTTAGACTAAATCTAAATCTTTTTTTTTTTAATCATTTTGAAATATAAAAGGATTTTAAATTGAGGACCTAGAAAACAAAGTAGCATAGTTAAAGGCAATGTTTACTTGTTTGAATAAATTTTATAATAGGTAAAAACAAGAGATATAAGGGACTTACAGAAGCTTCTGCGCTCCATAGATACACGCTCCTACTCCATTTGGACATGGGTGCTCCCTCAGGAGACCTGGGTGGTTGCTGTGGGGAACACGGTGGAGCAAGTGTTCTCTGTGGGGTCTTGGCAGGCAAAGACACTCCCTTTTGGATATTCTTCTGCCTCTGCTGATGCCCCCACTGTTCCCTTAACTTCTCCCTCTGCTGGATCCTGAGGTTAGCGGAAGACACAAGCACTGGTGCATTTTGCGAATGCTGCCTCAGCAGCTCAGGGTTTTTAAGATCTCTCCTCATGGAGATCTTGTCAATAACAAGTGCTCCCTGTGCACAACACAGAGGCGCTATCTCAGGCTCAGGGATCTTTCGTTTTTGCCTGTTTGAGATGTTGTCAGCCATGGGTGCTCCATGTGAGGAGTATGTGAGCACCTTTGAGGCAGCCACTGGTGCCCTCTGTAGAGACTGGATGGGCATGGGTGTTTCAAAGGAGGCCTTTTTTAGATGTTTAGTTAAATGTTCAGGGATCCTGAGTTTTCCTCTTTGTTGGGACCCTATGGGGACAGGTGCTTCCTTTGGGGACCCAGCAGGCACAGATGCTATATGTGGCTTTTTCTGCCTCCACTTTCTCCTCTGGTCCATGGCCATTGTTGCATCAGAGAAACTTGAGCGCTGAGCTTTCTCCGGTGCATCACTGAAGACCAGAGATGAGGTGAGGTCCTCTTTTTCAGAACTGTGAGAGTTCTGCTGGTACCGAACAAGCACATATTCTCCCTGAGTGGACCCGTTAGGCGCAGGTGCTTTCGGTGTCTGCTGCCACTGCTTCGTGGTCTTCAGTTCTCCCTCCTCATATTTCCCAGGCCTCCGCTTTCTCCACTGCCTAGTGGTCTTAGATGCATCACTGAAAACCAGGGATGAGGTGAGGTCCCCTTTCTTAAAACTGGCAGGCACAGGTGCTCCCTGTGTGGATCTGTCAGAAAAGGGTGCTCTCTGTGTGGATCTGGCGGGCACAGGTGCTCCCTGTGTGGATCTGGCGGGCACAGGTGCTCCCTGTGTGGATCTGGAAGGCACAGGTGCTCCCTGTGTGGATCTGGCGGGCACAAGTGCTCCCTGTGTGGATCTGGCGGGCACAGGTGCTCCCTGTGTGGATCTGGTGGGCACAGGTGCTCTCTGTGTGGATCTGGCAGGCACAGGTGCTCTCTGTGTGGATCTGGCAGGCACAGGTGATCCCTGCGTGGATCTGGAAGAGAAGGATGATCCCTGCGTCATCTTCTGCCTCCACTGCGGTGTGGTCTTCCGTGTTGCATCTGAGAAGCCCGAGTGCTGGAAATGAGCCTTCTCAGATGCATCACTGAAGACCAGGGATGAGGGACATGATATTTCTCCCGCCTCCACTGTTTCCCCCCACTGGCCTGAGATGGGGTCCCTGTACTCATAATCCTCAGGTATGGGGTCTGAAACCTCCATTATCGCCCACCACCGTCCCGCAGCAAGGGCCGTAGTGACCTCATCTGAGTATTCAGTAGATGAGGACTGCTCTGCACTCTCAAAAATGGTGGGCATGGTTGACAAACTCATATTGATGTTGGATATGATGTAGAAAATTAACTAGAAGTGAACAATACTTTTTGCAATTTATATCTGTGAAACACTATGAATGAAAGAAAAAGGGAAGAGATGATTTGAGTAAACATACAGTACAAGAACCTGAAAGCTTGTTGTCTTAAGCCCATCGTAAACTTATGTCGTTCGCATTCTGCAATTTTTTGTCATCTGAAGTTCAACGGACATCCGTGTGTAGCCCAATTTTTGTGTTCACACTAATGGTGAGTGCAGAACAACGCATACGCTAGGTGATTGTTAAGATAGAAGAATGTTGACACGACTCAGTACTGCTCGTTGACATCTGGTAGAGTATAAATAAGAAATTGTGCAGTGTCACACTGGTCCACCAACTAATAGCTGTGCGGACACGACTGTGCGCGAGATGGAGTGGAACGCTGAAAATCAAGTAGGCCTTTAATGTTCTAAAAAATAAAAATAAAAATGTATACAGTGTATCCCCAGTGGCGATCCATCAGAAGAGGCAAGGGAGGCTGAGAGCCTCCTTGAAATGTATTTAAAATGAACAATGAAGCTAAAAAAGTTAATTGTTATTTTTATCAATTTACCTACCAATGTGCATAACTCAGATGCACATAATGTAAATTTATATAGTCATTTTTTATTATGCCCGGTTGTCGAGGCAAATTTGATTGATTAAACGAATCAGCTTAAGGCCAATAAGCTTTCAGTATCATTTCAGTGTGTCATCAGATCTGCTATCGTTTTGTCATTGAAATATAAATTATCAACAATTATAAAGATTTGATCATTATTGATTCACATATCATGCTCTCATTTCCACACAAACCGTAGCCTATTTATCTAAATGTAGCTACAGCAAATCGAGACAATAACATTCCACAGTTTAAGCAGATTCTTCTGCAAATTATATAAAGATTAAAATTCAGGTCCCCAAACCCAGTGTAAAAAGCATACTCACACAATCGACGACTCGCTACAAGAAGAATAAATCCGCTGCACTCATTATACTCACCGAACGTTCTGAGGAATGCGGCGATCATTATGACGCAATCGACCGCGAGTTTGTGAGGGATGAGACCTAGGCTGTTTCGTTGTATTAAAAGTGAAAATGCAATACAAACAAAGACTGACTTTTTAAATTCATGATTGTTGATAAAAAAAACTAGGCCAACTTATTGTTATTTTTAGCATTTGCAGCTGCTTCATATGCAATGTTTACAATTAGTAGATCCGAATTAATTAGCTGCAATTTCACTTTAATGTAACATTTGTGGGGTGACAAATGGAACTTCTTACAACAGCAGCTCGCTGGAACTTCTTTAATATGAACACTTAGGCTAACAGCGTCATAATCTGCACTTTTCTTGACCAACAGCTTTCATCATGCTGGTTAAAGTTCAGTATCAAGGTGTAAAGAAATTTGTGAAATTGCTCAGCGACTGTACGTTCCAAGATTTTCTCAATGAAGGTAAGTTAAGAAGCTTGTGCTGCTACTTAGAAATGTACTTCATCATATAGCAATATGCTTGAGGTATAAGCCCACTCAAGTCCACAGGGCTTGTGTATGTTAACACTTAACAATACGGTCTCATTTGTTAACATTAAAAACTTAATGTGTTAACTAACACTAAATAACTTTAGTATTAGTTAAAAGTAGAACTGTTTGTTTGTTCATTTTAGTTCATAGTGCTTTCATGTTAACACAACTTTTGATTTTTATAATGTATTATATGTTGAGATTAACATTAACAAATGCTGTTGAAGTATTGTTCATTCTTAGTCCATGTTAACAAATTAAACATTATTTATATATATTTTTTGTCAACCATTGATTCGTGACAAAGATTCTAGAGACAGATGGTATTGAACTACCCATATGTTTATGGCACAATATGTCAAGTAATTGGAGACAGCTTGGGGATGCACTCAATACTTGGGTTCACAGAATCATTTAGTGGACATTACTCCTGTCGTCTATGTTTAACTGAAAAAGCTGATGTCCAGTTAGTTTACAATGACGATGATTTTAGGGTTATTTTCCGTGATCGTTCAATTTATGAACAGCACTGCAGTAAGTTAGAATCTGACCCTCAACTCAAGTCAACACACGGCCTCAAAAGAAACTCAACACTCAATAGTCAACTACTCTCTAGATGTGATGCATGACCTCCTGGAAGGAGTTGTGCAACTTGAAATGAAACTACTGTTTGAGTATCTTTCAGAAAAATGTGTTACATGGAGTGAATTGCTCTCCAGAATATATTCATATGATTATGGATATTTGGAGAGAAAAAAAATTAAATACAAAGGTTAATCACAGTGGAAATAATAGGGCTCAATTTTATCCAGGCACTCTGTCTTGTCAAAAATATTCCATTGCTGTTTGGTGATATTTTACCCTTAAGTGATACAAATTTACATTTGCTCCTGCTCTTACTTCAAATTCTAAACCTGGTGTTTTCCCCTTGTATTTCTAAAGGCATGACTGTCCTCCTGAAGTATTTGAGCACCAAGAATTATTTAAAGAGTTGTATCCACAAAAAAACTTGCTGCCCAAACACCATTTTATAGTGCATTATCCAGCCTGTATTCACAAAATTGGACCGTTAGTGCACATGTGGAGCATGAGGTTTGAGGCTAAGCATAAAGTTTTTAAGAATACGCTAAAGAATTTCAAAAACATCACCAAATCTCTGGCAAAAAGTCATCAGATGTCAATAGGCTATCTTTGGGAAACTACACCATTGAGTCAAGTTGAGTGTGGACCAATGAGAACTTTTTGTTGGAATGTTGACAATGGTGAAAAGTTGTCAGGAATGCTACATAATCCCATTCAGACAATCCGGCACTGTGTATTTTGTTGTCAACAAACTTTTCACAGAACATTTTTCAGAACATCATCATGCATTTAAAGTACAGAGATACTGTGAGTTGGGTGAACTTTTAAAAGCCAACAGCTTAAAGTTCTACAGGCCTTTTGATCTGCAGTGTTTATATGGGTCAGATGATGGTGAATATATTGTACCTTTTGTGTTGGTGTAATTATTAGACTAATGGTGTTAACAGTGGACACTTACAGTGTTGTTTTACACTATAAGCAAGTGTAAAAAAAGTAACACTATTTAAAGTGTAAGTTTAATTCTATTTGTGGACCAAAAAAGTGTTAATTTTCACACTGTGAGTGTTAATTTAACACTTTCAAATTAATTTGCTGTTGACACCCAGCAACCCAGATCTGCGACCTGGAAGGTCACAAAGTGCCTAAATTCAGGGTCAGAGTGTCAACCGCATAATCGATGGAGATATGCTTCAGTCTATCTGTTTATATGTGGAAATTTACAATGTTTATCTATTTCTCAGCCAATCAGAATAATCTAACCTGAAGCAAGGACAGACCTTGGTGTAGAGTATAATTGCTGTGATCTTTGTAACTGTGAATGGGGTGGCCTATACAAACTCCTTATGAGTCTTGAAGCTGACTTCATTATCCTGATGAAACTGCAAACTATCTCCAGTAAAAAAATCTTCAATTTATTATAATGCTGACTCTTGTCTTAAATTGACTGCACTTTTAACTCCTAGTCTTAATTATTCATATCTGGTCCTTGGGTCTTTAACTGTATATCCCCTATAGTAGCAAAGAAATGACACCAATCACCTTTCATTTAACAATAAAAAAACTGTCCATATTGCAACTGGCATACCAGCTAGAGGTGCTAGATGAAAAACTAAACGAAAATGAGAAAGGTTGCCTTGCAACTAACTAAAATAATTTGAAGTTGAAGTAAAAGTGAAATAAAACTAAAAATGAAATAAATTAAAAGTTATTTAGAATTAGTTGGAAAAAGGATGAATAAAAATGACAAGATCACAAAAAAATTAAAATATAACTCATTGAATTGAACTAATTGAAAATTAATTCTGAAAATTTAAAAACAAAAGCTAATTCAAAATATTACTAAAATTACACACACACACACACACACACACACACGCACACACACACACACACACACACACACTCTATATTGTGTTGTACTTTGGTCAGCTATTAGCTGTTTATCTCTTACTCATTCCTAAATAGAAATCATTTAGAGATAAACTATCTTTATAACAAGCACAAGGTGTGATAGATTATGAGAGTACAGAGTGCACAGAAGAATAAATGATTCAATAATTACTTATCTATTGAATTGCTTGATTGTTCAAGTCTATTACTGTAATAATAGCTACACAAATCAGTTCAAAGTAAACTAAATAAGGTTTTTGTCAGGTGTGGGTATATATCAGTGGAGTGCAGTGGTGAGGCAAAGTCCTCACATTTTTTTATACACTGTATCAAATGTAAATGTACGCCTGCTACACTTAGTTTTCCTAATTAAATAAACATTACATAAAAAGAGTCCAAATTCAATTATTTTATTTTATTTTTTGCAATAAATGTAATGTTCTATTTATTAAAAACAAGTATAAATTTCAGCAAGTTAGTATTTTTACGCATTTTTAAATTTATTCCAAGATAATAACTAAAGGCAGCAACAATTTAAACAATATATATTATTTGCGAACTAATGTTCAGCTTTTCTTTTTAATAGTCAACTTATTTTCAGCAGTCATCAAGCTTGTACACTGGTCAGACACGAATTTCCCCAAGCTGATTGCTCATTTTCCGTTCATTTCAAGTAGGATTTTGAGGTGACAGAGTTTTGAAATGGCTGATTAGTTTACTTCGTCGTGGGCGACGAAACACTGAGGACGGAAGGTGCCCACTTGAAGACCCTAGAGATGTCCCCTACTCGCCTCAATCCAGACGGTTGTCGTGCTGGTCCACTAAGGAGACCACACTGTAGTTGCAGCCGTCGTGTGTGCTGACGCGCCAAGTACACTGCAGCCGTTAACGCCGGACAGAAGGGGAGTCACACCACCATATGGAAAGACGCGGAAATGGATGGAGAAGCATAGTTTACTGTAAAGCTACGTCTTAGTGTTGCTTATCTTGACGAAAGCCGAGTACAAATCAGCATGAAGTTTTAACATCTACTCTCGTGTGATGGAAATCACTTAGTCTTCCAAATTCCCATTAATGCCATCATTGTCTTCATTCAGGCCGATGAGAATGCGCACGAAAACAAGAGGCTGGATTTATCGCACAAACCAATCATATCCAATCATAACTGATCATATCCAATCGAAGCGCGATGGAGCCATTGCCTCCTCTCACATGACTTTCCCCCATTCATTATTGGTGCTTGCCAAAGACAAGGCATCACTATTGTTCTCTTGCATACTTATTATTATTATTCCGGACAAAAGTTTGGCGCGAGCTACTCCTCCCGCAGTGTTTGTTATAGACCCATGAATGAGGTGTCAAATCGACCAGCTTATTGAGGAGAGGTGTGCTATTACTTTTCTAAGAGATCAGACTTACGATCTTCGCACAGGTGACGAAAAAGCGTTAACTGTCTAGCCATACCCTAGTAACCCAAACCCAAAGAGGGATATCTTCAAATCTGAATGTCATAGCGTTGGTTTATATCATTCATACTGACAAGCAGCATTTGGAGTATCATCATTGGCAGCTGCCAAGCCACTACCTAGCAACCAAATAGAGTACCCTAGCAACCGTTTAGCAAGACCTATATCTCTGCATCAGAACATCGTATAGAGTTGGGCGTTGGTTCTTTTAACTCATGCTAGTGAACAGCCCTTCCATAATGCTACACATGCTAGCAGTGAATCGCTACATGCTAATAATGACTAACTAAGTGTTAAAACATGTTAAAGGAACATGCCGACTTTTGGGAACTTTAGCTTATTCACCGTATCCCCCAGAGTTAGATAAGTCCGTACATACCCTTTTCATCTCTTTGCGTGCCGTAACTCTGTCTGATGCACCCACCGCTAGCCTAGCTTCGCACAAAGTCTGGAGGTAAATGGCTCAAGCTAGCATACTGCTCCCACTAAGTGACAAAATAACACCAACATTTTTCTATTTACATGTTGTGATTTGTATAGTCACAGCATGTATAAATAACAAGGTCACATGAGACAGCCATCTTCTAACCGTATACATACTGGGAACTATATTCTCAGAAGGCGAAGCACTGCTACTTGGGCGGAGTGATTAGCGCAACACTCTGAGCGAACTCTCTGCTCCTCACCACGGGGCTTCTCAGGTGCTGCAAGCAAATCACTCCTGAGAAGTAGCAGTGCTTTGCCTTCTGAGAATATAGTTCCCAGTATGTATATGGTTATGTAACTCTGGGGGATACGGTGAATAAGCTAAAGTCCCAAAAAGTCGGCGTGTTCCTTTAATAACATACTAAAAAGTCTATAAAAACTCCATAGTAAACCATCTGTGACAACTACAAACCGCCATCTTCCGGAATGTACATTCTAGTTCTCATTATCCCCCACTTAACCCACCGCATGGAGTGTCTGTTTTTAGTCAATGGGGACATAGGAGGCACGAGTGACACGGACTCCCGCTGTAACTTCACCTGTGGGTGTCGCTGTTGGACACAGTTACTTTAGAAAAACGAGCGACTTTTTAATGTCCCAAATTGAAATTTTTTACATTATTTGTAATAATGATTATTTTCTCATCCAGTTTTTTTTGAGACACTGCCTCCCTTGGATGTGTATTATATTATAAATGTATATTAAACATATATAAAAATCGCTATATACTGTATATATATTATATATAATGCATCAACATAATTTCAGGAATACGTAGGTGAAACAGTGTTACACAACCACTACATAAAGACGAGAACAGACAAATAATTGAACAAAACAAGGAGAATAAATACACAGACTAAATAAGGGAGCTAAACAAGCACACTAACAAGGATACAGGCAGGCACAGAAGACAGACTGTACAAGTGACATTACACTTCCTCCCTCCCTACGCCCTAAAGTCCAACTGAGGAGGGAGGGTTCTCTAATGGAGGATGTGGAGTTGGAGAGCGATGTAACCAAACGGGTAGACAGAACTGTCCATGGGGGAGTGGAAGGTGGGATGAGAAAGGGGGGAACCAGGAGCAGGAATAACGATGCAGGAACCAAGAGTACAACCAAGATGGGGACCAACGGCGGTGTCAAGGGAGGGAGGAGCCATGGTGGAGAACTCCTCGACAAAGCCATTGGGACCACGGATGGAGACAGAGCCAGTGGAAAGGGAACCCAGAGTGCAGACAGAGAGCAGATGGACCAGAACGACACCACAGGCTTTGGAGGCCGCAACAGAGCCAAAGCGAAGAGCCTTAGGTGGAACCATGGTAGTACCAGAGGGGTGAGGTGAAGCTGGAATGACTAAGGGACGAGGTGGAGCCGGAGGAAGGGCGGAGCTAGACGGAGGCATAGTGGTTGGAAATACGGAGTGTAGCGGAGGCCTCACAAGTCCATGCCGCAGGTGAGTGCCTGAGGTGGAGCCGGAGGATCAAGGGAGCCCGGTGGAGACGTAAGGCCAATGGTCCCAGGCGGAGTGGAGGGAGGGAGGAGCCAATGCGGAGGTGTCAGGCCAACGGGCCGAGGTGGAGTGACTGAACCAACGACTGGAGGCGGAGCCGGGGGATCCATTCGCCTGGTCGGAGCTGGATAGCGGAAGGCCCTGGGTGGATCCACGTCACAGAGGGGAGGACGAGAAGGAGCCGAGGGGCTGATGACAAACAGCGGAGATGAGACTGATAGACTGGGTGATTTTAAAAAAGGAGGCAGGAGAGGGAGGCTGGGAACTCTGGAGACTTTAAGCTGGACAGAACCAGCAAGGACGCAGGAGATTCTGAGCTGAGCAGAACCAGCGGGACGGGAGATGCAGGTAAAAATCCTTTTTCAAATCATGAAATAGTTCAGAGGCCAGCGGCAGCTCATCCTCAATGGCAGGAGTGTGGGCTGAGCTCTTTCCCATTCCCTCAAACAAAAAAAAAATCCCACAAAAAGGGTTGCCGGCTCACACACTTGATTCGACGTTAGTTGTGGTTTAGGCACAGGGGCAATGTGTGGCTCAGTACTTATAGTCTCTGGCTTGTTCATCGTGGCAGGCTCAATTCCTCCATCTGCAGATGGCTCTGGCGTTGTATCAATGCAGTCTCTGGGCTCAGAGGAGTGGAGCTGGTGATGTTGTCCTCAGCGAGGCAGATGGATAAATGCCGTTCTGTTGTTCACCCACTCCTCAAACGTGGCGAAATTCCCCCAAGGACCAACACCGCGTAGGCGTGCTTTGTCTATGTGTTCAGACTCGTTAGATAGAATTCGCTCAATGATCAGTCTTGAAAGTTCGTTAAGCACGCCGTGTGTGGGCCTCGAAAGACTGCTGCTCCTGGTCTAAAACAAAGCAGCTGTACAGCTGGTCAATCCATGTCCATTTTTCTGTCAGGCGTGGGTATATATATAGATCACACGATACAGGAGATTAGAAACAAATGATTCTTTAATAGGAGGAGAAACAACATTACACAACCACTACATGAAGACAAGAAAGGACAAATAAATGAACAAAACGGGCAGAATAAAAAAACACAGACTAAATGAATGAGCTAAACAGACACAGCTAAACAGACTGATTAACTGATGGGAAACTGAGGCAACTAACTAGGACACAAGCAGGTGCAGAACAGAAAACAGAACATACACGTGACAGTTGTAAATATAGCTGAGACTTTGAACCAATTCAATTGTGAAATCGAATGTGTAAAATCACATACACATGCGCAAGGTTAAATTTGAAGTGAATTATTAGTTTTGCTGTAAGAACGTATATTGCAGGATTATCTTAACTGTAATTGATACTGATGGACCATTTGAAAGTTTGAAAAACTCGTGATACTGCTGTCAATGTGTTTTTTGTCTATTTCCTGTCCCTCTCCCTGTACCAAAGGGTACACGCATGAGTAATGGGGAGGGGCAAAGACTTCATATAAATAGACATCGCTGACAAACACTGCAGTACAATCTAGAGACGCTCAATGGCAACCGTTCAAAAAACCTAAATAGCAAACTTGGGGAGAAGAGCCCTTTGCAAAAAAAGAGCAAAAGGAAATGAAACAGGAAGTCAACATAATGGAGGACGGTTTTCAAGGCCATAAGGCACCTACTGTGGTATCCATGTTGAAGATCAAGAATGAATGCATTCGAGTGGTCCTGGCAGAGACCCTCTGCACATTTATCATGATGGTGAGATGCTGTTTCTTTTGTGAGAGTTCATTATGCTGTTTAATAGTGGCTCATTTGCATGTTCATTGCATAGCTACATACTGGAATAATTGTCATTGTAATGCTTTGGATCACATAGCCACAGTTGGATGAGTGGCATGTGCATTGGTGATTGTTGTCAGTCTCAGACCATGTGCTACATATATTCTATTCTTAGAAAGACTGGCTGGACATACTTTTTTCCATGATCAGGTGGAATCAATGTGACGATGTCAATTGCAAAAACATGGCCAACAGCAATGCTAACTGACCAGTCATTTGTGAAACCTATACGTTCTAAATTGAGTAGCTTTAATCAGTCCAGTTTTATTTTAGTATTAGCCTATTCATACACTATTATAGTTTTATTAATATTTTGAATTAGTTTTTGTTTTTATATTTTCAGTTTTCATTTTACTTAAATTTTGAGTTATTTTGCGCTACACTCACTTTTGATCTTAAAAATTAGTAAGTGCTGAGATTAGTAATAAATAAGATTATTAAATGCTGTAGAAGTATTGTTCTTCTCTTGTGCCCCATATTGAAAAAAATAATTAATTATTTAGTGTTAAACTCGTTAACACTAGTCTGCGGCGCGCTACGGCTGCGACACGACTACCGGAGCTCATCACGCCCACTCTAGTCAATGCTTGTGTTCTCGTTTATTGTTATCTTATTCATAAGTGTTTAGAAAAACCCTGCACGATCGCTCAGTCACATAATCATCATTCAGATCACCGCTAGGGGGCTAAGCCCCCCCTTGACGCCGGGCCTGGAAACGTTTGGGACGGCACCCAAACAAAATCTTACTGAAAGCTCTTTTTTTTTTATTGAGATATCAAGCTCAAATTTGGGACACAACTTTTAGATTTATTTTAAAACTGTAAGAAAATCAAGGCCATAAATCTAAAGTAAAACATGTTTTGGAAAATATGTATTTCATATAAATTTTAATTTTTAAATAGTATTTTTTTTGTGTGCATTTTTCATAATAATAAACTTAAACTTCTATAACTTAAAAAAAAAATTAACTCCACCTTTTAAACTTTTCACTTAAGCAATATTCTGCCAAGTGTCATCTTTAAAAAGAGACCAAACTTAAGTCTGTGCTGCAAAGCATTCAAGATTTCAAGATTTTTAATTGAATTGCTATGCTAAGTGGTTAACAGACAATAAATGGATCATAACTATTCCGTAAATTGAAGGTAGTACCACAAAATCCCCTAAAAATACAAAATATTAAATTAAAAACATTTTCAAACTAAAATACAGTGCATTCATTTAATTGAAGTGGAAAAAAAAACACATGCTGTCATCACCACCACGTGAGAAGCACAAGAGGGTTAATATTTTTACTTGCAGTTTTAGTTAACAAAAATAACTATTTCTGTCTAATCGTGGTCTCTTTAGTTAAAACTAAAATCCATATTTTATGTTCATTCATAAAATGTCGCATTTTTTAATCTGAGAAGTAGCCATGAAATAAGCCTTGAATCAGGGTTTATTTTCCTGTCTAGCTGTACATCATCCATGATAAGCATATTTAGTTTTCCTCAGACTATTTTTGAATTCCAGGTGTTCGGCCTTGGCTGTGTTGCACAAGTGGTCACAGGAAATGGTTTTTTCGGAGATTACCTCAGCATAAATTTAGGCTTTGGACTGAGTGTGGCTATGGGTGTGCACATTGGTGGAAAAGTTTCAGGTGAGACCCTCTTGACCCCAAGGTCAGAGCTCTCCTAATTCACTGTTTTCCATATTAATGACTATTAATAATGTAATATGTTTTACTCCATCGCATAGGAGCTCATATGAATGCAGCTGTTTCGTTCACAATGTGCGTGTTCGGCCGTTTGCGCTGGAAGATGCTGCCACTGTATGTATTCGCCCAGTTTCTGGGTTCCTTCCTCGCTGCCGGGACCGTTTTTTCACTTTATTACGGTGAGAAGGAGTTATTTTTGTTCTTAGTGTTGGAGTAGGTCATATAAATTGCCACAAGGTTTCTTCGCTCACATCTGTACTGTCCTTTATAGATGCTATACATCATTACTGTGGGGGCAATTTCACTGTGTCTGGTCCCAAAGCAACAGCTGGGATCTTTGCCACATATCCAGCACCTTACATCTCAATCTACACTGGATTCTTTGACCAGGTATTTTTAAAATTGAATCCTGTTCAAAAATATTGCTCAGCTGTACACATGAAGTACTTTTAGAGGAAGATATTTTTAAATTCTCCGGATCAGGTTGTGGGCACCGCCATGCTGTTGCTGTGTCTGATGGCTCTGGCAGACCAGAGAAACCAGCCGGTTGTGTCTGGAGGTGAGCCTGTGGGTGTGGGGCTCGTGGTGCTGCTCATTGGTGTCTCTCTGGGGAGCAACAGTGGCTATGCCATCAATCCCACACGAGATCTAGGGCCAAGAGTCTTCACACTGATGGCAGGTTGGGGCATGGAGGTTTTCAGGTGAATAAATATAAAATCAAGCTATAAAACACTCTTTGATATTTGTTTGGATCAGGGTTAATGATTTGTAACCCCTCCTGCATTTTCAGCCACAATAACCCTGAATTCTTGATATGCATCACTTGAAACCATCCATTATGTTTGAGATTTTGATCAAGTAAGTTACGGTTATCTACAGAGCACCTAAAGGGACATGGTGATGAAAAAAATATGAGATGGGAGGAAAAAAATATTTCAATGCGTTTGCGTTCCCCTGAGAAACTTTGCATTCGCACGCAAATAACTCAAAAGGTTTCTCAGGGGAACGCAAACATTTTGCAAGGGAACGCAAAGTTTCTCGAGAGAATGCAAAAGCATTGACATTTAATTTTTTCCTCCCATCTCATATATTTTTTTTTCCGTCCCATGTCCCTTTAGGGAAGCGTTCCTCAAATCAGATTTTGGAGGGCCACTGCCCTGCAGAGTTTAGTTCTAACCCTAATGAAACCTGAACAAGCTAATCAAAGTCTTCAGAATTACTAGAAAATGGCAGGTAAGTGAGTTCATGGTTTGAGCTAAACTCTGCAGGACAGTGGATTTGAGGAACCCTGCTTTATGGGCCCAGTAATTATCAGATAAGATCTATAACAGGAAAATATTTTGGTAACACTTTACAATAAGGTCTCATTTGTTAATGCATTAACTAACATGAACTAACAATGAGAGGTACAGTTGTTGCAGTATTTATTAATCTTTAAAATACGAAAAATAGTCGTTCATGTTAGTTCGCAGCGCATCAACTAATGTTAACAAATACAACTTTTGATTTGAATAATGCATTAGTAAATGTTGAAATAAATACTAAAGTAGTTAACTAATGTTAACTAATAAAAGTTGTATTCCTAAAAATAAAAATGTATTATGTTTACATGATTGTTTAGTAAAATAATATTGAATTATTAAAATTATGTAGACACAATACATATTACATTATTATTTAATCATACATTGATTAAAGAAACATCCATTGTGATTTTACTCAAAAGTTGACAATAGGAAATAAGATCAGATATTATGTAAAAAGAAAAAAAAAAAAACATTTAAAGTAGTATGCCTAAATTTGATGTATGATCATCACTGTAGAAATGTAAAACTATGTAAAATTATTTTTTTTTAGAACTTGATTTAATAATAAATTATTTTACATGTATATTTATTGAAAAAAATAAGTAATAAAGCAAAAAAAAAATTACATTAATTTAAAAAGTGTAAATTACAGTAACAGTACATCATAATTTGATTACATTTAATTAAAGTGTTGCCTCGATGTATTTCCAGGGCAGGCAATGGATGGTGGTGGGTACCTTTGGTGGCCCCCTTTATTGGTGGAGTGACCGGGGCTTTAATCTACAAAGCATTTGTAGAGCTACACCACCCTGATCTTAAAAGCACTAAGACACAGTCTACAGAAGATCCTGAATGTGTTCCTCTGGAAAAGTGCAAGAATGGCAGTACAGAGATATCTGTGTGATACCTGCTCAAGTTAAGGACCAAGAATGTTACAGAGACCAAAGAAAGGAAGTGCCATTTCTACCGAGGGCAGCTGGGATGTTTACAGGAATAATGTGAAACATGGATAACGGTTGAAAAGCCTATGGGGTTCATTTTTTCAGGCAAACTTTCTCAGTCCAGTGTGCAGTGTGTATTACAGTACTACCTTTTGAGTTATAGAGGAATAAGCTTATGAAGAATCTCAGGACTCAGGATTGTCCATGTTTGATCTTTAATAAATACACGCACACACACACACACACACACACACAGACTTATGGGGATCAATAGATGAAATTAAGCTGCTAAAGTCAGGATAAATGCCCAGCATTAGCCAAAAGAACAGTCAACATGCCTGCTTGTCAGTTGGGACGACGGGGTCACCGTTTAGTCACGCTGTGTCTCCACGAGACCCCCTGTCCTTTGGCTGTACTGCCGCCGCTCGCTGGGACCTGCGCTAGCTGCTTCTTCTTGGGAGTGGGTGGCTTGGCCTTGCCACGGAACGCCTTGGCTGGGTCCAGCTTGTTCAATAAAGGTTCACTGGATGTGTCAAGATGGGGATCACTATAGAACGTCAGGGGTTGGTAGAGAGCGGCCCATTGCTGTGTCAAGAAATCAATGGAGAAGTTGTTTTGGAGCAGTTGATTACATAATGAAAGCGTGAACATACACTATTGAAGGAGTGGATTCTGGAATCCACTGCTGCTTCAATCTATATCCAATGAGTGATTATAATCAAGGTATTAATCAATATTTTTCCTTCTAAATATAAAATTTTATGAGTTCTCTAGGCTTATGAGATTTTACTTAGTTATAGAAGTTACCAGTGTGATTACTGAAATGTTCTTTTCATGTATTCTTTAATGTCTGTATTAAATATCTGAGAGGTGACTGAAGGTTGGCCCATGCCAGGAATGCAGTAACACTGATTGCTCATTTAGACTTCCAGAAATTAAATATGGACTTGTTTTGTTTGAGAAAAGTCTTGAACATGTGTTAAAACTTATGTATATATATATCTGTTCTTCTAGCCCACCATGACAACTATAGGTCACAAGGGTTATTGGAACCAATAGTTTAAGTGACCATTTCTTAGTTAAAGCATTTACTTTGCTTATCTATATTAAAGCGTCCTCTCGCTGAGAGAAAGAACACATTATCTGGATGTTTTGGGAAGAGCCGACTGTTGATAGTTAGAGCCTGACCAAATCCAACCTTGAAGAAGCTGTGTGTGTGTGTGTGTGTGTGTGTGTAAGTATTCTTGGTTACAGGTTAAGGAACAAGTGGCATTATTGTAGATTGACTGATTTGTTTTCTTCAACATGCTGGCGCCTAGACACACAGTCTTGTGACCTCGGAGGGACACTCATACGTAACTCAGGGTCCTGGTGGCAGCTGTACAGACTATGGAGATGTGCTAGGTGTGGAAATTTTCTATGTTTATTTATTTCTTAGCCAATCAGAATCATTCAACCTGAAGCAAGGATGTACCTTAGACATTGGTGAAGGGTATAATTGCTGAGATTTTTGTTAATGTAGAGGAGTGGCTTACAAACTCCTTGTGAGTCTTAAGGCTTCTGCTTGATGAATCTTCAAACGATCTTCAGTAAAATTTTTATTTAATTTATTATAATTTTGACTCATGTCTTAAATTGACTGGACTCCTAACTCCTGGTCTTCATTAATCATCTGGTCAAATTTCCTTAACATTATCATTCAAAAGTTTGGACACAGGAAGATTTTTTCCCCCAAAAGTAATGAATACTTTCATTCAGCAAGCACACATTAAAATTGATTAAAAGTGATTTATATTTAAAATAAATTGTTTTCAGAGTTTCCACAAAAATATTAAACAAAATATTAGGCCGCACAACTGTTTTCAACATAGATAATTTTTTTTTAAATAATTCTTAAGCAACAAATCAGCTTATTAGAAGGATCATGTGACACTGAAGACTGGAATGCTGTGATTGCCATCACAGGAATGAATTACATTTTAAAATATATGTAAACAGTTATTTTATTTTGTAATAATATTTCACAATAATACTGTTTTCCTGTATAGTTGATCCAAAAATTCAGTATTAGTGAGCTGTGAGCATAAGAATATTCTTTCAAAAACAATACTTTTACTACAGATGGTAAAGTGTACTACATAAATACACAGTGTATTATAAAATGTATTTAAAACAGGCCATTTAAAGTAATTGAATTGATTGTTACTTTATACATGTTTGCATATATTAAATAAAATATACAGAATAAAATAAGGAAGCCAAGGCTATTAAGTATTTCAACAGAAAAAAATACACACATCTCCTTTAATTCAATTTGTTCTGGCTGTGAAAAACAAAACAAAAATCTTGTATCCATATATACCGTATACGGTACTGTATCCGCCACCAAATATAAATGTGTAAAAACATACAGTTTAAATATGAATGTTTTTAAAAAAAATTGTAGACTTAAGTCAAATAAAAAACAATAATTTATTAATAATAATAATTTAAATATTCTAATTTGATAGAACGGAATAGATAATGCTGACCTTAGCTTGTGGGCTGGGGCCATACGGAGTGAAATTACACTGCCACTCCGGAAGCCCGAGATGAGTGATCATAAGTCGGTAGTAGGCAGTGAAGGAGGGGGTGAGATAGTGCCAGAAAAGTGATCGGTCCAAGAACCACACCTCACACTGCTGGGCCATTACACCTACACGACCTAGAACGGGCCAGCAGACACAGGGCCAGATGGTAGATTAAAATGATATAAACGTTTTTGTATGCTAACTCTTCATATCCTTCTGGATTAAGTGTGGGATGCATCATCACCTGAAGTGCAGCTCTTGTAAACAAGGCAGACTTTGCCATTACCATTGCAGGGGTCCAGCTCAAATATGCGACTACGACAATCAAAGTGAGGTTGTTCAGGGCCATCAGATTCTAAAAAAAGAGACATGACATAGGGTATATAATTCATGCAAATTTGCATGCAATGAAATGAAGATAAAATGCCTAAAGATGAAAGAAAATCTCACCCTGCAAGTCATCATCGAAGTCAAGATCAGCTAAGGTAGGTGCATTGGGGAGGGAATATACATTGGACTGAATCAGGGGTCTTAGCTGAGCAACACTGTTTATCACCATGCATCCCACTGGAACCACTTCATCTGTAAGACACAAAGCATATATAGTTTTTTAGAATAAAAGCGTAACCATAATATGGAATCAAAAAATGATGTGCATGTATTTTGATGTGGTCGCAGAAGTAAAACACTGGTCAGATCTGAAAAAGCAGTATAATAGGGCTAAATTCAAAGTATCATTATGGTTTATCTACACTATAATGGGTTTCATTCGATCAGTGCATGTTTCAGGGTGCTTACTTTCCAGCTTGGAGTTCCAGGCAAGCATGAAGCCATCTGTTGTGAGATAGAAATCTCTGAGATCTTCCGGCAAAGCACAGTTGTTTTTCTGGAGAACACACAGGAAAAACACACCTGATATAAATATACCCACATCAAAGACCTGCTTTAAGAATATTCTCTGTTATATTGAAATACCTCCATACCTGTTCCCAGGAGAGAAGACATCTCTTTTCTGCAGGGGCTTTCTCTGCAAATCGTACATCCAGCACACCAGGGAGGTTCTCTGTCAAGCAGAAAATATGCAAAAGAATCATGCATATTATGTATGTAATAACATTGATAACTGACTTGGTTTGCATTAGTGCTAAGACAGCCACGCACACTTGTTTTTATATCTTTACATAGACCTACATCTTTTTATACTGTACAAACTGTATATTCTCTCCCCCTACACTTACCCTACCTATAAACCTAAACCTATACATCACAGAAAACAAAAAAAAAAAACATCACTTGGTATGATTTTTAAGCTGTTTTCCTCACGGGGCCCAGCCAAATGGCCCTACAATGGAAACATTTTCACATTTCACTATCTTTGTGGAGACATTTGGTCCTCTTAGTGTAAGTTAAACAAGAACACACATACACAGTCACAAAATATTAAATCACCCTAAGCTGCTTTGTTGGTCTTAGCTGGTTTAAGATGGTATCCCAGTCTAGCCAAGCTGGTCGCCAGCTGGCCTCCCAGCCTGATCCACTAACACGAAAACCAGACCAACCCGGGAGACCAGCTAGCCATGATGTTTCCTTCAGCAGGGCATGCAGCTTATTGTAGGATGCAGTCTACAATTATTTTTTATTAGACATCGTCCACTCACCCAAAACCCGAGTAATACCGAGGGTGAGTCTATCTACAAACCCCTTGAATGTCTTTTCATCTTTTACCTCCTCCATTCCAAAATAACACAAAAAGCATCTATTTAATTCTAGGACATTTATTCTTTTGCTGCAGTCATACCGACGGATGCTGAGGTTACCAAGCACGCAGAACCAAAACATTGCGGTTCTGCACTCCTATTGGCTGAGAAAATGAGAGATGAGTGATTTGACCAATAGTACACTGGATGGGCGGGCGAAGCAAGTTAATGTCATCCAATCACACTCACCAACGATGAAAAATAGGAGAGGCTCCTGCAAGCAATCTGGAAGTGGCGGTTGTTTCAGTATGGCGTCTGTTGCTGAGGGCGCAAATGGCAATGGAATCTACTGGATTCATGACAGTATCCTTCTTACATTGTTTCGTATTTTTGTTCGATGAGTCAGTTTAAATTAACTTTAGTTATATTATATTGGTTTGCCAAGCATACAGGTTAACCGTTGTCAGTGTGTATGAGAAAAGGGAGGCTAATAACTTATTAGCGGATTTTCATTGTCAGCTTAACCGAACTCTAACGTTAGTTTTAGTAACGTAACGTTACACAAAGCTGCGGTTGAACGGAACTATACATGTAACGTTACTGTTCTGAATTTAAGTTGTATTATTGAAAAGACACAGAGTGTAGATAGTGAACGTAGTACAATAAGTTACTATACAATACTACAGTAAAATGCATGCAATTACAGTTATCCCTAGAACTGTAAAAGCATCATCACATAACTGTATTTTTATCATGTAGATTGGAGTACTACTGCTTTAGTCTTATGTTATTCTGTTCAATATATTTTTAGACTGTTTGGCTACTTTTATTTTGTATTGTAGGCTTAGGTGCTTCTCTTGTGTTTTCTTTAACTTGCATAGAATCAGATGAAGAACAGGGACAGCCCATGGTTTTTGTTACAGGTGAGACTCTGTTTTTAATAATTTAGTCTGTTACTGTTATAGCCTACTAAAATATCCTGTTCATCATTCTGGCACCTCATGTTTGATATTTGAAAACTGTCACTCCCATCGTCTTGTAGGGATGAGCAGGAACGTCGGCCTAAAGTTTGGTTCAGCAAATAATACAGAGGGAAAGATAAAAAGGAGAGCTGGCAGCATGGATAAAAGTTGCAAGAAACCAGGATTGCATTTGGGAATACAAAATGCTGAGATGGCAGCGGGAAAAGCTTCAGATCGGAAGCTGCCTTCTACTGTAGCCAAATCCAAAACCACTATACCTGCACTAGAACCAGACCTTCCTCCTTTCACTTCAGCTCAGGTGAGCAGTGACTTCTGAATATTTACAGTGTTTGTGTGGTGAAATAGTTTTGATTTTTCACAATTGTCTGCAGGGATGCACAATTGACACTGTTAGCAGAAAAAAGTCATTTGTGGGATTTCACCAAACACTCTTCCCAAATTTGAAAGAATCGTTTATAAATCGGTCAAACAAAAGAGACGTTTTAAAGTTCGCATGCAATTGATTGTCTTTTCTTCCCTATTGTGACACATCCGAGGGAATTTTTTTTTAGTGTGGGACATGATTTTGTACTTCTCTGGAATTAATTGTATTGTCATTTTAAAGGGTTAGTTCACCCAAAAATGAAAATTAAGTCATTAATTACTCACCCCCATGCTGTACCAACCCCGTAAGACCTTCGTTCGTCTTCGGAACACAAATGAAGATATTTTTTATTAAATGTGAGAGCTGGATCACTGCTACATAGGCTCCCTAAGGGAATGAATCCTGACGGCCCAGAAAGTCAATGAAGAAAATGTTTAAATATTCCATGTCACAACAGTGGCTCAACTATAAGTTTATCAAGCGACGAGAATACTTTTTGTGCGAAAAAACAAACAAAAATAACGACTTTATTCGACTATTCCTTTTCTTCCTTGTAGGCCTGAAACGAGACTTCAAGAGATTTCCACGACGTATGCGCGAGAATTGCGATCTCCTTCAACTACTTCAGTTAAGTTCTCGCGCGTGCGTCGTGGAAATCTCTTGAAGTCTCGTTTCAGGCTTACAAGGAAGAAAAGGAATAGTCGAATAAAGTCGTTATTTTTGTTTGTTTTTTCGCACAAAAAGTATTCTCGTCGCTTGATAAACTTATAGTTGAGCCACTGTTGTGACATGGAATATTTAAACATTTTCTTCATTGACTTTCTGGGCCGTCAGGATTCATTCCCTTAGGGAGCCTATGGAGGAGTGATCCAGCTGTCACATTTAATCATAAATATCTTCATTTGTGTTCCGAAGACGAACGAAGGTCTTACGGGGTTGGTACAGCATGGGGGTGAGTAATTAATGACTTAATTTTCATTTTTGGGTGAACTAACCCTTTAAAGGTGACCTATAATTCAAAATTGAATTTACCTTGGTATAGTCAAATAACAAGAGTTCAGTGCATGGACATGACATAGAGTGAATCTCAAACTGGACTGTTTTCGCGTTCTCATTTAATTCACGTTTATGAAAAACACCCCTGAAAAACGGTCGGTTCTCCACACAATACCGACTGTGACGCAATAGTCGGGATCATTAATATGTATGCCTCCACAAATTTGCATATGCCAGCCCATGTTCAATGACAGGCGAAACTGCGCAGCCGAAGCATAGCAGTTGCTCAGTGTTTGGATGTACACATCAACACAAAATTATTTTTTAGTTCCTTCATCCGAGCCTCTGAAGAAACAATGGCTTACTTTTATTTTCTCTGGAAATTTCCAAACATTTCACCGACGACTGTTTCCTCAACTTGGGCCAATACAGAGCTGGCCTCGGATCAGCTACCAAGCAACACTTTCTGATGTGTAATTGTTCGAGTTCAGACAGGTAACCTTTCTCTCAAAATCGTTCAATACTGTTTATGCATCAGTAAGTCAACCCAGTGACTAAAATAACTTCACATCGTTTCTTTTAGTAGGATGAAAAAAAAACGTATTTAAATTGTGAATAAATTATATACAGAAAGCGATCAAAGAACAATCTTTCCACAGCGCGAGTTTATCTGGACACTTGCCAAACTCGTTATGAATTCAATGACGCACGTTACACTGCACAGCGAAGCTCTTACTGTATTTACATGATCGTGTTTGCATTGGGGAAAGCATTAGAGAACAGAAACTGCATTGCAATGATAAGATCTTCATTCTCGCGACCAACAGACTGTCCTCTGCTTGCTCAATGCTCAGTCATCACAGCAACATTGTATGTGATGGGAATAGATCTAAATACTTTAAAAACATCTCACGATTCGTTAATTTCGATAGCTGTAATAGTAAAAACGTATAATAGCTGTAGTAAAAGTATTCGAGAGAGTTTCACATGTAATACATAGCTATTTCATATGCAAGCATGTCAGCCAATCACAGCAGAGGCCGGTTCCACACAGCAGACACGCTCCTTCAAACAGAGCGTTCAAATCAGAGGCTAAAATCCGGGTGGGAAAAATGCCTTTTATTTCTAAATTATGACTATTTTTGATCTAAAAAACATACTAACATTATAAGGGCAACCCAGGAAACATTATAAAATAATATAAAAAACCACTCTAGGGCACCTTTAACATTTTTCTCACCCTCCTTATGCTGGTTGCATCTTTGTCACCTTTTTCATCCCTGACAAGTTTACATTTCTGCGTCTTTAATTAATTAAACTCCAGTCAATTAACACTAGTCAAAAGTCTTTTCATTCTTTATTTTTACTAATTTCCATGTTCAATAATATATAGTTATCAAAACTATGAAATGGCACACATTAGGGGTGGACACTTTTGTCACACTGTAAACTCTTGTCAAACTGTAACCTACAACTGTCACCCAACCTAAATCACACACACACACACACACACACACACACACACACACACACACACACACACACACACACACACACACACACACACACACACACACACAACACACACTGTTTTAAAAGCAAAACATATTTATCCAACTCCATTTCAAAACAGTCTGTGGGTCCCATCTTTTGGACATTCATCATATTGCATTGGTTTTCATTTCTTGTCCTCGGAGCACTAATCTTACACATTCTACATTTGATTAAAAAAAGAAAATCGAATGTGTTTTTAATGGTGGTATTATTTTATACAGAAATCAATTATTTGTAATTCAGACGAGAATAATGTTACATTGTCAATTAATAATGTTAATTAAAATTAAGGAAAACAAATATATTGATTTGAAATATAGCAAAATAATTTTAAATTAATTCAGGTACAATTACCAAACATATCGCAAGGTCTTTTTGTATTTTTATTAATTTAATTAATAAACTAATTATATAAAACTATTGTCAGTGCACTACAAATAAACTGGTTCTATGCCTTTATTAATAAAACTTATTTAAAAAAATACAATGCCTTCTGCATTTGTTTTGCTTTTCCCTCCATTGTACCAAAATCGTACCGAACCGTGATGTATGAACCGAACCGTGACTTCTGTGTACCGTTCCACCCCTAGCACACATGGAGGTTTGACAGTTATGCAGTGACCAAAATATGTTTAATAAATCCAAAAATATATTATATTTGACCTATAATTGAAGTCTGGACATTCCAATAGATGCTGGACTCCTTTTGACTGCTTTTACAATATCCACTCCAGCATCCATTCAAAAATATCAAATAAAAATAAATTGAGAAATTTGTATTGTTTATCTGTTTACAAAGCTAATTTCAAGCATTAGCCTTAAAGTTTTTTTGAGCTTGTGAGAAACATGCAAATGTTTCCAAATTATGTCCTGACCTGTTAGGCTATATTATGTTTTAGTTTTTATTACCAATCACAATGAATCCAACAGCAAAGTAGTTTTGGGTTTTTCTTTATTTTTTTATTTTTTTTTATAATTTCTGCAGCGGTGCTTTAATTAGGATATATTTGAGATATTTGCACATAAATGTTTGCATGTTGTGTTTTAATTAGTATTTTTATTTTTATGCCATGAATATTGAAAACCTTTGTTTGTTAATGTAAGAACGTGTTTCGTGAAGGCCCCTTAAAGAAATGCATCTAATCAGGGTAAAGTGAACCTGAAACCAACTAAATTATTCAGGTATTCAATAAGACCAGTCAACTTGTTGATTTTGTCAATGTGTTGTTTTGCATTATATCCCTATAATGTATGTGCACATAATATTTGCATATTGAATTTTTGTCTGTATCACCTTGTAAGAACTGATATTTCCTTCAGGAAATGTAAAATCGAACTATCGTTGACAGTCATAAATTGGCACGTTATTTTTTAAAGCATTTACAAAGAACCTATCCAGGTTTGTTTATTTGATTTGTACTTGAAATCTTCTGTTCTGGATTGTAGACTCTCTTCAGCGCTGCCCAAGCCAAAAGTAAGCCGTCGCTGAAGGATCTCTGCCCAGAGGACAAGCGTCGGATTGCCAATCTCATTCAGGAGCTGGCCAGGTTAAGCCCTCTCATTATAGTGGTCTGATGAATGAATGATTACTGTGCACCTCAAGCCAATGTGATTTACTGTGCATGGATCTGATTGTGTTTACGTGTTTCTTTTCAGAGTGAGTGAAGAAAAAGAGGAATCTGTACAGAAACTCAGGGATGAGCAGGAAACCTTTGAGAAACAAATCATACAGTTAGAGCAACAAAACCAGCTCATCGTACAAGAGAGAGAAAGTATCCTTTTACAACAGAAACGGTAAGAATGCTTATCGAGTTTAGGTTTTAGGCTTTCATGTAAATGAAAAGCTGCCATCAATCATATCAAATTAACATCAATTACATTTTAATGGCAAACAGTCAGTGGAGGGTGGTGGCTATGACCGATCTCGTATTATTGTATACGTTTTTATTTCACAATAGTTATTTTTTGCTGGTAATTAAAAAAAAAAGGTAACACTTTACAATAAGGTTCGTTAGTTAACATTAGTTAACTACATTAGTTAACATTAACTAATAATGAACTGCACTTATACAGCATTTATTAATCTTAGTTAATGTTAAACATTTACTAATACTTTATTAAAATCTTGTTAACATTAGTTAATGCACTGTGAACTAACATGAACAAACAATGAACAGCTGTATTTTTATTAACTAACATTAACAAAGATGATTAACAAGATTAACAATTGTATTTCTCATTGTTAGTTCATGGTAGTTAATACATTATCTAATGTTAAACTAATGAACCTCATTGTAAAGTGTTTCCAAAAATATATACACTGTGTTCCAAATTATTATGCAAGTGACATATTAGTAGGATTTCAGTATAATAAACATTCAAATTTTAGTTTTTCAAAGTGTTTGTTTGTTTGTTTTATTCCTCAAATCTTTTTAGATAACTGGTATCAGTCTCTGACAGGTTTGTTAAAGGCAGGGTAGGCAGTTTGTTTCTAAAACACTTTTTCCCAAATTTGTTTAAACTGTCTTTATATACCAATACATATCTAAAATGTAAGTACTCTGAAAAGGAGAGTATAAAAATCGAGTGTCTGTAGTCCTCTCAGGGCTGCAATAAACACAGCAACTCTTTCCATTAGGAACGAATGCAATGATTGGCTGGGCGACTGTCACTCTCCCTCGCTACCACCCCTGCTGCTACAGGAGCTGCTCACATGCGTGCACCCCGTTGACTCGCTAATTTCGAAAGAGGAGAGGCACGTACCGGCCGGAAGCTAGGAAGTCTCACAATCATGGCAGAGAAAGAGCAGTCAAAATTCCCAGTAACACCTGTACCTGCATATACAGTCTGCGCAGGCAAACAAGGCAAAAAAAGGTGAGGTCACTCCATGCACTGCGCTCCTCTCCGCTCTGCGCTGGTAAACGCGTTCTCCAGCTGAGCGGTCGGCATCACGCGTTCATGTGTTTTGGGGGCGTGGCTTTGGAAGGAGTCCAGAAGGGAGGGGGTGGGAGTTTCTCTGTTGTATACTTTCAAAATCCAGCAGTTCCCTTATCGAGTCGGTCTCTCGACATTACGTATGGGGAAATCCATTTTCCTCGAATCATGAAGTCTGATAGAATAACTCTTTTGCTTGCAAATAGCCAATGGCGGTCCCGCCATCACCTGATTGGCTGACACTGCTCAATATAGGTGACGGCGGGCGCCAAAAACCTCAGAATCTTTTTTCTTCACTCGAGTCTGTTTTCACCGTTGATGTACGCATTCAGAGCGGAGTATATTAAGGAGTTTTAATTCCCCTCTCGCGTTCCGGTGGATTATATTATGTCTCTTTGTCGCCCGTCACGTGGTGGACCCATTGAATCCCCGGACCCACACAACTTGTGTGCTGTGCCTGGGTCGGGACCACGCAGAGGCGGCACTCGAGGGATCGGGATGTCCCGCCTGTGAGGAGCTTCCCATCAGATCCTTCGTGCAAGGCTGGCCGTTACACGTAGCGACGACCTTGTGTCTCCTGCCTCTCCCCAGTCTGCCGCCTTCGAGCCGCGGACCGGGAGACGGCAGCGATCTCCATTCGCGGGTTCTGTTGAGGCGCTGACGTCGGCCCAAGGTCCACGCCATCCTCACGTGGCAGAGCCCGTGAGTTACTCTTGAGGCCATTTACCGCCCTCTTGAGGAAGCACGGGAATTATTTCGTTCGGTTACGACGATGACGACGCCAATGGTCCGAGTCTCGGTCTGAAGGCGCCCTCGCCTCTTTGGATGCGGAGCTAATGGCCATTCTCACTGAGGCGGTGGCAGATATGGTGCTGGAGTGGACAGCGCTCAAGGAGCTGCCGTCGGAAAGGTGGCCTCGGCGGTCAGGGAGGAAAGAGCGCGGGACGTGTTCGTCGGACCGGTGCGAAGAGGGCGTGTTCCCGCCCAGAGTTCGACGAATGTGTTGTTTCTGAAACCGCTGTGTTCTGTTTCAATAACAAGGTACATTACATGTCTCAGCAAAAGTGCTTCTCTCTCCAACATTATTACCCGCCTCATAGACGGGAGACGCATCGCAGAGCGGAAGCTCGGGGAAACCCGAGGAGATGGCTATCTATGTCCCCGTGCATGATGCCGCGGACGAGCTATACCATTTCATATAGCAGTCAATGCTTCCCGGTGGCTGGCGCCCAGCCCCCGCCGCAGCATTCATTGCCCTGTATGACGATTCTGATTACTACACAGTGTGTATTCGCAGTTGTTGCGCGATGCGACTGACGCTGTGTTACGTACACACCACACTGTTATGTGTAAGGATTTATGCCATTATATATTGCCCTGTGTCCTTCAGTGCAATGGCTATTACTACAAGTACGTGTTCACAGTTGTTGTGCGATGCAAGTGACGCTGTGTTGCGTACACACCACACTGTTATGTGTAAGGATTTATGCCATTATATATTGCCCTGTGTCCTTCAGTGCAATGGCTATTACTACAAGTACGTGTTCACAGTTGTTGTGCGATGCAACTGACGCTGTGTTACGTACTCACTACACACTGTTATGTGTAAGGATTTATGCCATTATATATTGCCCTGTGTCCTTCAGTGCAATGGCTATTCTGAGTACTGCAAGTACGTGTTCACAGTTGTTGCGCGATGCAACTGACGCTGTGTTACGTACTCACTACACACTGTTATGTGTAAGGATTTATGCCATTATATATTGCCCTGTGTCCTTCAGTGCAATGGCTATTCTGAGTACTGCAAGTACGTGTTCACAGTTGTTGCGCGATGCAACTGACGCTGTGTTACGTACTCACTACACACTGTTGTATGTAATGATTTATGCCATATATTGCCCTGTGTCCTTCAGTGCAATGGCTATTACTACAAGTACGTGTTCACAGTTGTTGCGCGATGCAACTGACGCTGTGTTGCGTACACACCACACTGTTATGTGTAAGGATTTATGCCATTATATATTGCCCTGTGTCCTTCAGTGCAATGGCTATTCTGATTACTACACCGTAAGTATTCACAGTTGTTGCGCGATGTAACTGACGCTGCGTTACGTACTCACTACACACTGTTGTATGTAATGATTTATGCCATATATTGCCCTGTGTCCTTCAGTGCAATGGCTATTACTACAAGTACGTGTTCACAGTTGTTGCGCGATGCAACTGACGCTGTGTTGCGTACACACCACACTGTTATGTGTAAGGATTTATGCCATTATATATTGCCCTGTGTCCTTCAGTGCAATGGCTATTCTGATTACTGCAAGTACGTGTTCACAGTTGTTGTGCGATGCAACTGACGCTGTGTTACGTACTCACTACACACTGTTATGTGTAAGGATTTATGCCATTATATATTGCCCTGTGTCCTTCAGTGCAATGGCTATTCTGATTACTGCAAGTACGTGTTCACAGTTGTTGCGCGATGCAACTGACGCTGTGTTACGTACTCACTACACACTGTTATGTGTAAGGATTTATGCCATTATATATTGCCCTGTGTCCTTCAGTGCAATGGCTATTCTGATTACTACACCGTAAGTATTCACAGTTGTTGCGCGATGTAACTGACGCTGCGTTACGTACTCACTACACACTGTTGTGTGTAATGATTTATGCCATATATTGCCCTGTGTCCTTCAGTGCAATGGCTATTCTGGTTACTACGCAGTACGTATTCACAGTTGTTGCGCGATGCAACTGACACTGTGTTTGTGTACACACTGCACACTATATGAATTTGCCGTTGTATATTGCCCTGTATCCTTCAGTGGAATGGCTATTCTGATTACTACGCAATTCGTATTCACAGTTGTCGTGCGATGCAACTGACGCTGTACACACTGCACACTGATATGTGTAATGATTTATGCCTTATATATTGCCCTGTGTCATTCAGTGCAAATTGCTATTCTGATTACTACGTATTCACAGTTCGTGCGCGATGCATCTGACGCTGTGTTACGTACACACCGCACTCTGTTATGTGTAATGTTTTATGCCATTATATATTGCCCTGTGTCATTCAGTGCAAATGGCTATCCTGTTTACTATGCAGTGCATATTCATAGTTGTCGTGCGATGCAACTAACGCTGTGTTTGTGCACACTACACACTGATATGTGTTCTGATTTATGCCTTATATATTGCCCTGTGTCATTTAGTGCAAATGGCTATTCTGATTACTACGTATTCATAGTTGTCGTGCGATGCATCTGACGCTGTGTTTGTGCACACCGCACTCTGTTATGTGTAATGATTTATGCCATTATATATTGCCCTGTGTCATTCAGTGCAAATGGCTATCCTGATTACTACGCAGTGCGTATTCATAGTTGTCGTGCGATGCAACTAACGCTGTGCTTGTGCACACTACACACTGATATGTGTTATGATCTATGCCGTCATATTTTGCCCTATCCTTCAGTGCAAATGTCTATTCTGATCACTACGTATTCACAATTGTTATACGATGCAACTGACGCGGTGTACACACAACGCACTGATATGTGTAACTATTACGCCGCTATATATTGCCCTGTATCCTTCAGTGCAACTGGCTACTCTTTTACTGTGTAGTCACAGTTGTTGTGCGATGCCACAGACGCTGTGTTATGTACATTGATATGTGTCTATGATTTATGCCGTTATATGTTGCCCTGTATCCTCAGTGCAGCCGGCTATTCCGATTAACTACGTATTTACAGTCGATGTCGCTATGCCTCTGACGCTGTGTTTTTTGTACACAAAAATGTAACTATGCTTGTGCATAGTCTCAGTCGTCGCTACGGCGACTTGCATTGCATCTGTGTAGATATTGAAGCGTTATGCCGCCCTTCAATGTAATGGACCATTGTGTACGCATATTCATGCAGTTTCGGTCGCTTCAGCAACTTGAGCTGCATTATACACACAGATGTTTAAAATGTGCACACTGATGTGTTATGCTGTTATGTTGCCCTCTATCATTAAGTGCAACAACCAGCTATCCTATCTAACTGCATTCAGTTGTCGCTACAGCGACTACACTGCACTTATGTACGTATAAGGACGCGTGTTGCTATTTTGTTGCTCTGTTTCTTTCAGTGCAAAACTAGCTATCTTAATCTACTGTGCATACTCACAGTTTCTGAATGTATGTACGTACACGGATGTGCAATTTACCATGTGTTACGCTGTAATGCTGCCCCGTTTCCGTGCAGCTAGCCATCCTGATCGAACTGTACATCTCAGTTTCTGTCTCTACGCAGTTCTGTCGCTACGGCGACTTATGCTGCGTTATGTACATGCATGGATGCGCTACAGCGACCGATGCTGTTACGTACATGTGCTATGCTGTTATGTTGCCCCGTTTCCTTCAGTACAACTGGCTATTCTGTGCTAACTCGTCTACTCACAGTTGTAGCTACGGCTATGTGTTTGTTGTTTACTGAGGTGCTATGCTATTATGGGGCTATTATCTACTGCGTATATTCATCAGAAGCCAGGTGGTTGCAATTCCAGCATTTTGCCTGGATGAGGTCAGTGTTTCAGAGTCTCAGAAGTACGCTTGTGCCCCATGCGTGCCCTGCGTGCTTATGTGAACGGAACTAGCCAGTTTCGAACTTCAGAGCAGCTCTTCGTCTGCTACGCGGGTGCTAAGAGGCGGCGCGCTGTCGAAACGGAGGCTATCTCACTGGATAGTGGAGGCTGTGCACTGGCTGGCTTATGCTTCACGGGAAGCCGTTCCCTATAGGGGTGCACGCCCACTCCACTAGGAGTTTGGCGTCATCATGGGCGTGGGCGAAAGGCATGTCTATTCAAGACATTTGTTTCGCGGCAGGTTGGTCGTCTCGTAATACCTTCGCGAGATTCTATAACTTGAATATCCCTTCATTCGCACCACATGTCTGTCAGTGCAGGGAGAGAAGCTGAGCTGTCGTTGGACTAGGCTAGACTGCCCCAATGGCGCGCGCTCTAGCCACGGTTCAACTAGTCGTCAGACAGTGCGAGTTATTATTAGCATAGCTATCATGTTCACTATATTGTACCCTTTGTTATGTCCGCATTCATAGCCGGCAGTATTTTCCTAAGCACCAATCACTTGCTGCAATCTCCCTCCATTCAGTTCAGCGTGCTTAGCTTGATGGGAGGGGCCTTCGTTGGTGCAGATGCCGAGTTGGCTCTGTGCCAATAGATGTTTCAACCAGGTCCGGTGTCTGTTCCTGAGAGCTGGGCGGGGTTTCTCCCACGCGGCGGGGGTTTTATTGTTCCCCATACGTAATGTCGAGAGACCGACTCGATAAGGGAACGTCTCTGGTTACTCACGTAACCGTAGTTCCCTGAGAGGAGGGAACGAGACATTACGTAACCTGCCGTGTGGGAGGGACTCTCAGTCTCCTTACTCTCGTTCAGCTAAGATTCTGAGGTTTTTGGCGCCCGCCGTCACCTATATTGAGCAGTGTCAGCCAATCAGGTGATGGCGGGACCGCCATTGGCTATTTGCAAGCAAAAGAGTTATTCTATCAGACTTCATGATTCGAGGAAAATGGATTTCCCCATACGTAATGTCTCGTTCCCTCCTCTCAGGGAACTACGGTTACGTGAGTAACCAGAGACGTTTTCTGCTAGTTTCTCAAACGTACCTACCCTGCCTTTAAGTAGTTTGCCAGGTTTTCTTAGGAAAATGGAAACCCCACTTAAAGAGGTTGTTCCACTTTTTTAAGCAAGTCACAGTTCTTATACAATATGGGGAGGAAGAAAGACCATTCTAAAGATGAAAAGCATGAAATGGTGCAATGTCTAGCAAAAGGCATGAAAACAACGAATATTTGGCTAAAACTGAATGGAGATTATCAAAAGATTTGTGAGTGATTTGCAGCACAGAAGAACTTGGTCAGATGCAGGGGCGCCGAACTGGGGGGATAAAGATGCCCAGGGCCCGAGGCAGGGGGGGTCCCTTAGATGTCGCCAGGGGGGGGGGCCCTTAGAAGTCGCCGAGCTTAAGTCAAAAGTCCGTCTCCACCCCCCCGACCCCCCTCGGCTCAAATCGCCGAGCTCAAATCGCCGAGCTCAAATCGCCGAGCTCAAATCGCCGAGCTCAAATCGCCGAGCTCAAATCGCCGAGCTCAAATCGCCGAGCTCAAATCGCCGAGCTCAAATCGCCGAGCTCAAATCGCCGAGCTCAAATCGCCGAGCTCAAGTCAAAAGTCCGTCACCCAACCCCCCATTCATTTTGAACGAATCTTTAATATGACTCGGGACTACCGAGTTGTCTCAGAGAGTGATTCGTTCATTTTGTGTTGACCACGCATGCGCATTGCGCAACATATGGTTTCTGAATCTGAATCTGTACTGGAAATGATTACTTCATCTCTCTCGAGTCTTCGTGTTCGGGACGGGTCCGAGTCTTTCGTTCTTCCTGTCAGTCCCATAGAGGCTATGCTGTCAGTACCGGAAAGAGTAATGATTAGTTCATATTTCGAGTCTCGAGTTCGTGTTCGGCCGGGTCCGAGTCTTTCGTTCTTTCTGTCAGTCCTATAGAGACTATGGTGTCAGTAACGGAAAGAGAAATGATTAGTTCGTCTTTCGAGTCTCGAGTTCGGCCGGGTCCGAGTCTTTCGTTCTTCCTGTCAGTCCCATAGAGGCTATGCTGTCTGTACCGGAAAGAGTAATGATTAGTTCATTTTCTGAGTCTTCGGGTTTGAGTCCTTCGTTCTTTTGTCACGTGACTTGTCACCGTTTTGAATAGCCTACTAATTCACAACCTTTTTACAAACAAGCACATAGTTAATGTATAATATAATTAGGGCTGTATTCAACCAAAGAAAATCTTGGTCGACTGAAGTCCTGAAATTTTCGACTAAAAATCGACTAAAAATGACGTTAGAAAAAAAAAAACGTTAAATTAATTAGCTGTGCACTGTGCGCAGTAGGCCTACTTGTTGTCAGCCTAAATGAATTATAAATAAACATAAAAAACTAGTAGGCTATTTGCAGTATATTAAATCTAATTATTATATCTAATTATCTAAAACTAATTATTTTGCACTGACATGAGTCTGACACACGAGTCTGTCGGCCTTGACAGCGCTGCATCACCTGCACCTGCGCAATATCATAGCCTATGATTTCCGAAAATAGTAGGCTACTATGTTGTCAACTAGTGATATCATCACAAGAACTGTTGAGGAATATGCAACATAATTTAGACAATTAGTTTTGTCATATGTTATAATAATAAGTTATAACTGTCAGACACTATCATTTCAGCCGCTCTGCATGTTCTCGCACCGAGCTAGGCTGAACATGAGCTCAGCTTCGCGGCTGAGACACGAATACACTATTAACTTAAAGCTTTTACTCTTAATAAACACAAAAGGCACGTCCACTTTAATAAAAAAATAATATTTATTAAACAAACCAGATCAAGAGCAGAAACGAAATAAAGTGCATAACTGAAAAAAATAAAGCATCTTAGGCTCAAAACTAACACACAGTCGGCACAGCGCAGTTGCGCATATATAGGCTCCAAATAAAAAATAAAAAGTTAGGTTATCACACTAAAACATTGAAATATGCACATTCTGATATGTTCATAGCCTACTCAAAACAGAAAGGGCAAGCTAACGCAGACAAGTGAGCTTACCACTTTTAGATGATATGTCATGTTTGTCGTCGAGCTGTGGAAAACTGTTGCTTGCAAACTTTGCATTCGACCTTTTTCCCGTTATCAATTTTAACAACATGCTACCACACTGAGGACTGACAATTAAACGCTCTCAAAATTAAATAAATAGTATTCAGCATCAAAGCTTCTATACTTATCGTTCTCTCTTGGTTTGGGCTAATCCAAAAAAGGTGAAAACAAGGGGGGTGTTCTGAAGACAGACTGTTACCTCTGAAAATGTAACAAATTTACTCTGAACCCCCCCCCCCCCCCACCCCCCAGCAGTTAGTGCTTTCCACCTGATGAAATGAGCGCGCCTCAGCGCGGCAAAACTAATGAAATGAGCGCGTCTCAGCGCGGCAAAACTGATGAAATGAACGCGTCTCAGCGCGGCAAAACTGATGAAATGAACGCGTCTCAGCGCGGCAAAACTGATGAAATGAACGTGGCAAAAAAATCGACCAATCAGAATTTTGGTCGAACCAGAACGTATCGACCAACTAATCGACTAATCGACTGGGACAATACAGCCCTAAATATAATAGTAGTTAATTAATGTATAATATATAATAAAACACACCACAGATGCACAAGAAACATTTAGAAAAGAGACGAACTGGGACAATAATAAGATGGAACTTTTATTTTTCAGATAATGTTTATTTCACATATTTTGTATTTTAATTCCTAAATATAAAACAAAATACAATTCAGACGCAGTCAATAATATGAATCTAATGTTGTATTTGATGCGAAATACCAGCGGTCACGTGACAAAAGAACGAAAGACTCAAACCCGAAGACTCGAAGAAAATGAACTAATCATTTCTCTTTCCGGTACTGACAGCATAGCCTCTATGGGACTGACAGGAAGAACGAAAGACTCAGACCCGGCCGAACCCGAACTCGAAAGATGAACTAATCATTACTCTTTCCGGCCCTGCTGTATCACACACGGCACGGCCCAGCAGACAGCACAGATCAGAGTCAGACACTGACGAGTCGACAACGTCTCGAGACACGAAAGGAGGAGAACAAACCTGATGAATATGAAGTTGCAAAGGAAAGAACATCTCGGATCAGGAGGTGAGGTGAACTAACAGAATCAGACTGCAATAGCCTGAACTTAAGACCCAACAACTAATCAATTAATAAAAATTTCGGTTTCTTATAATTTGGCTTTGGCTGCATTACCCTATAGTTTATTTTTATTATTTTTTACAAATTGAATCAACATTTTCATAAGTACTAGATGTGTTGGGATATTTAACATGCCATTTTAATTATATTATGCTGAAATGAACGAAATGACTCGAAAAAAGATTCGTTCATTTTGCTGAACGAGACTCAAAGATCCGAGTCAGTAAAATGATCCGAACTTCCCACTACTAACATACACTACCATTCAAAAGTCTTGGGTTGGTAAGATTTAAAAAAATGTTTTTGATGTTTGCTTATATATTTGATCATAAACACAGTAAAAACAGTAATATTATGAAACTGTTTTCTATTGTAATACATTTTTAAATGTAATTTATTTCTGTGAGGGCAAAGCTAAATTTTCAGCAGCATTACTCCAGTCTTCAGTGTCACATGATCCTTCAGAAATCATTCTAATTTGCCGATTTGGGGCTCAAGAAACATTTCTTTTTATTATCAATGTTGAAAACAGCTGTGCTGCTTAATATTTTTGTGGAAACTGTGATTACAGTATTTATTTGAAATAGAAATCTTTTGAAACATTTATTAAATGTCTTTGCTGTCACTTTCGAGGCCTGTTGCACGAAGCTAGTTGAACAAACTGAGTTTCACAGTAGGTTTAGAGTTTACAAATCCATATAAACCCAACCAGGTTTAACGGGCTCACAACTCTCAGTATATACGTTCTCTGTCAGCTCCGGTTTAATTCAGGTTTTGCGAAGCGCGTGCACCTGAAAGTGTGACACGTGCAGCAAACACGTGTCATTATGAAAAAATGTCATGAAATTAAATGCATACAAAGCAGGAATAAACACTGAAAGTTTGAGAAGGCAGATGAAAGAAAATATCTGATTATATCAATGCAAGTGAATCAAACAAATAGGCCTTATGCATATAGTTTCACAAAGAGATCAAAAGAGTAAGCTTAATCTTAAATTCTTATATATTAAAGCTTGCATGTATACGTACAGTATGTATATATATATATATAAATATATATATAATTTTAAAGCAAAGTTTGATAACTATAAATTAATAAGAATTATATGAGTATATTATATGAATTATACAGAAATAATTATAATTCATATAATATAAATATACAGTTATACATAAGCTGCAAAAGATGGGCAATTTTGTCTCTAAAATTCTTTCACTCTAAACTGCTGTAATTTGGAGCGAGTGATACAGGGGGAGTGGCTTTATTGCATCAGATACAGTCACTTTACTCACAGCTAATTGGTCCACTCTGCGATCTCTAATTTCTCAAAAAAATGAAAAATTGCTCAGGAGCAGGTTAGCAGTGTAGTGTAAGTTACATGGCGATGAAACCTGCAAAAAAAAAAACAATCCAATCTTGTGCCTGAAAAAGTTTGCGCAAACTAATCTCAAACTTACCTGGGTAGCAGCTGAAACCGGCTTCATGCAACAGGCCACTGATCAATTGAATTTAGTGCATCCTTGCTGAATAAAAGTATTAATTTCTTTAAAAAAAAAAAACCCCAAAAACTATTGTCCCTAAACTTTTGAACGGTAGTGTAATTCACAATGTGGTGACTCAAATCACAGTCCACTCTTTGGAGAAAGTGAAGGACTGTTTTGTATTTTAGACTGACAGGGGGCAGTGTTGTCTAAGCATTGGATTCATGTTCAGGCTCGTCGTGACTGCTGTAGGGGCAATATAACCACAGGACGTCATTGAGACGGTTGTTGAATTACACTGTACTTGGAGGGGTGAGGATCCACTTTCTTTGGCATTATGTGTCACATTGGACTACTCTAATATTGAATATTTTCATTCAAGATGAAATAGGCTTTATTTGCTGCATGGTTGTGTGAAATGTAACAGACAAACGACAAAGAGAATGCACACTGTGTTAGGTTTAATATTTACTATTTTAGATGCCAGTTTTTGAGCTCAGGGATCGGACCCGTCCTTGGTTTGGGTTGAAATGCTTTTAATTTTTGTTTGAAATTGAAAGAGCTGGCACTGATCTCATGACCACTGGGAACGGCGTGGGTTTCTTCTCGTGCCAACCTGTCATCCGACTGGCACATCACAAACTTCGCACAGTTCGGATGCTCCCTTTTTTTTCCTTGCGGCTCTGCCAGCTTCGGTGATCTTGCTTTGGTCAAAAGACATGGCGAACCATCAGTTTCGTCCAACACTGTGAAATACGAAGAGCAATCGCAGGCTGCTAAATTGCAGATTTGGCAGGCGAGCTCAGAAATTAGGCGAGCTCAACTCAATTAAATGCACTTTGGCTCCGTGGCCTGGCATTTCCACTAAAATTCAAAACTCCATTAAAAAGAGATTGTAGTGCAAGACAAACTGTATGGAAGCCCCCTGTGGAGACAGGGCGGTCTCCAAAGCTATCAGACAGATGATGGCCCACAGAGCTGGTCTTAAAGGTTAAGGAGGACGCAAAAAGACAAACTGAGTCATGAGGCTCTGTGTAGAATAATTGCTCGCATTGTCTCCATCTCATCTGCCGGGATTGCGATTATCAAGAGGAAATATCTCCGTAGGAGGGGGAGAAAAATTATAAGTTACATTCTGTGCGTAGGAAGAATTTGAAGCCCGTGTACGGAATGAAATTAGAATTTTCTCAAGCCTGTCTTTGGCATTCTACACCACGTCTCTGAGCGGTAGATTCTATTACAGAGAAGCTCGCAATCTTTGTTCTTCACAAGGAATTTACATCAAGAAGCATGGAAGACACAAAGGAGATGTTGAATGCATTCATCAATAATATAAATCTTATTGAAGTTTGCATGGTCGCTCTTCCTAACGCTTCGGATGGATCAGAGGAGCAGAAGTCCTTTTGTAATAGTTTGTTTGACTAGTTCTGAATCCGTGCATCCTGGCTGGATGAGCTTAGGTGGGGCATAAGCCCTCACAGAAATGCCACTTAATCACAAACCCACTGCTTGCATATTGTTTATGACCAATTAGTTTTGTAGACACACTAATAATTGGAAGTAATAAACCACATGCTCGCAGCAAATGAAGCCCCATGATATATAAATAATCAAATCATCAGTGGCTTGGTGAGTCATTTTCACTGTTGTTTAAATCGAAGCGTGCGGTTGTGTGAACTGTCCTATCGATTTACATCTCAACCTAACACACGCAGACCATCCTGCCGAGTGGCCCCGTAAAATATTCTCTTCGGCGCAATTTTGTTCTACCTCGAGGTGGATTTCATTATTTTATTTCTGCGCCGGGCTGACAGGGGAGTGAATCATGTTGACAGCGCCTGTCTGAAATATCGAATGCAAACTCTGATTTTGTGTATTTTTGGATGGGGGTGGAGACACACCGTGCCTGCAGCTTTCTTTTCTCCTGATGTAGGCCCTCGGAATGAGCTCTGATTGGCCGGCAGCCAACAGAGGTGCCTGCGCGGCGGGAAGCGAGAGAGAATCTTATCAGTCCCGCTCCAGTCGCTCCAGATTACCAGGCGCTGAGCGTTCCCGCACGCCCTTCTGTTAATGTATTAATATGTGTGTTTACGCCCAACCTGTCTATCAGAGTATCAGAAGCCTCTCGTCAGCTGCGAGGTAGATGCCTGCGTGCAATGCACTCTATCTACGAGACAGGCTCTTCGTTCTCATTACAAATGAGAGGCCTATTTATGGTAAGGGTCCTTGTTGAACAGTTACTCATTTCATACCTGCTATTATACAGAGGTTTGACATGCTGCTGTCATAAAGGACATTGTATGTTGGCACCTCAGGATTTGATATGCCTTTGTATCCTCTCATTTAAGACAGTCAGAATGTTGACTGATGATCTTGAATGAGCTATAATAGTAAACCTGATGGATTTAGGTAAGATATTTTCACCCACGTTCTTAACAAGGAATCAACCGTCAGTTTTTGGTTCCGCTTTCTTTTTGCGACCTGAACATGCAGAACAAGGATGTCAAACTCCTGTTTGCGAGGGTTGTGTGGTACACTACAATTTAAACATTTAAAAAAAGGGTTTTTAAAAAAGTCTCTTTTTGCTCAACGAGGCTGCATTTATTTAATCAATTATTTGAGCAGGAAAGACAGTTTCTATTTTAAAATGTAATCTATTCCTGTGACGGCAAAGCTGAAATTTCAGCATCAATTACTGCATCCTTCAGTGTCACATGATCCTTCAGAAATCATTCTAAAATGTTGATTTGGTGATCAAGAAACATTTCTTATGATTATTATCAATGTTGTGCTGCTTTCTTATTATCCCGGAATTGTATGTTTGCTTGATCTGATACAGTCCAGAATCAACTTAAATTTAAAAAAAAAACAATATTGGGGTAAACCAAATGGTAGCAGATGAAATTTGCACATTTGATTTATCAGAGGCCTTTATATTACATTTCTAATCACCAAATGAAACTGATGGTAATTGGGGAACATTAGAACCACTCACTCTCTTTGTTCTTAACTTTAGTTTCTAATAATCTGAAACTGAGCATTAACACAAAGTTAGTAATTTGTAGTAATTGTATGGCTAATTGTAATTACAGGCCTGCTTCTCATTCAAACTGACAGCACTGAATCAGTGGTAGTGTATAGTGTATTGATTTTTTTATATCACAAATTTATATTATGCGTGAATACTTTTTGTAATCAAGCAAAACATTACCACTTTAAGATGCAAGCTATAACGTGCAACACAAAAAAATTGAATAATTGATCTGTCCTCTATGACCTGTTTAACTGACTGACTTCTGTGAAATGCAAGAGACGATATTTCAAGACAACACTGGACCCCATTGAGTTTGATTATATGGGCAATTCATTTTATGTTCTGCAGAAGAAAGTCAGTCATACAGGTCTGGAATAACATGGAATAATGCTGGAATAAAGGATGACAGAGTTTTTGTTATTGGGTGAATTCTTCTTTACAGTTGCCAAGCAATATGGTGCATTAAAGAAGTTATTTTACAAATACTATATTACTTTAATTATTTATTGAACACTGGTGTCCTGGTTCGTTCTTATACCAATAAGCCAGTGTGATTATACCACTTCACCTCTTGCCTTTACCAAGGTAACAATCACTAATCCATGACCGTGTGGGTTATTTTTGTATTTATGAAATCCCTCTTCCTTTTTCTATTGTGCAGTATTCTGGAAATTTTAATACTAGCCTTTGTTTTTAGGTAAGATTTACCATGCTTATCTTATGGGTATTGGATTGAGAGACTGTTGAGCAGAGCCTGGATTTAGTGCTTATTGACATTGCAATAACGGAGATATGAGGACTATAAATAATCTCTATATCGTTTTAACTTTCAGTCGGTTTGATCTGTGTTGCCCCTTTCGAGTTCATGGGCCTTGAGGTATGATGATTGCTGAGCGCTTGTGCTCTACAGCCAGGCTGATTATTAAGAAGAAAGACCAAAAAAAGTCGCTTTCCATTATTGCTTTCCACGTTGGAAAATTAGATCTACCGAATGGATTTCTGCAAAGCGTGTGAAAGTAAGAGAGCGTACGTCACGCTGTCATTAGTCGGCGCAGTTGGCGTGGCTGTGGTTCTTCTCCAGATCAGTTGAGTTCTGCCCAATGCTGCATACGTGCCAGCTCTCTGTCTCTCAGCCTGGCATTCTGCCCGCCCCTGCCCAGCCAGACCCAGATGGAGGAGTGTGTGAAGCCCTCACCCCGAAGAAACGCTTCTATCTCTTCTCTGCAGTGCTGCTGTCTCTTCTCGCTTTCTTCTCTGTCTGTGCACTTTTTCAAAAAGTCACAAACATGACTCCAGGTATTGGCGGCTGGGATTCAGCCAGAGAGACTCAAATGTCAGGAGCCAGAGTAGAAGTCCAACTGGTCTCCTTTTTGATATAAGGACACTGGACAACTGAGCTTTCTGTGGGAGAATTTTTTTTATATATTTCGAGTTCTTCTTGTAGCTTTTGCTGTTATACCTAAACTTATTCAGTTGAATTTTTATTTTAGAATGTTTAAATTGTACCTGGCCAGTTGTATCAAAGACTATAGAATAACACAAGATGCGTCACTCGTATTGTTTTGAATGGGGAAAAGGGCAATGCTCAATATAGTGGGATAAGTCCCGCCCACTAAATAAGAGCTAATCACTGATTTGTAAAGTCATCGCGTCATTGCAGCTGCTGTTAGAAGCTCTGGTTCCTATAGAAACAGTCAGACATGCGCTTCCACTGCGCATTAGCTTGATCCAGCCTGAAAAATTTTGTTTTCTGTCATGATTAGAACGTTTAGAAACAAAATATGAGACAGTTGTTGTCAGAGTCAGTGGTGATTTCAAATATGAAATTTAATCGTAAGATTGGTGAACAGTTTTGGAGAATTTGATGTTTCCCCATTCAAAGAGATAGGAGCTGTATTTGCAAGCCTCAGAGGCGTTTCAAAGATGGCCACCGAGTGAAATGACCTGTCTTAAAGGGACTTCGGTTGTATTTAATTTAATTTTATTTTGATTTCCTTTTTTCAACAAAACTGCACGATACAGATTTAGATTTTGGCATTCTCTAAAAAAACATCCTAATTATAACCTTTGGTTATGAACATTACCCTTGGTTTATACCATATTCAGTGTTGCTTGTTACTGATACTGTTCTGAAAAACATTAGAAATTAATTTCATCGAAACGAATTTGCCTAGCCATCCGAATAATAAAAATACCACCTCAAATCTTATGGAAAACACCAACTTCCTCAAAACGATAAACTGGTGTTTTAAGTACCGTACTGTACTTTTTTGTTCTTTTATTTTTTTAAATCACCCTTGTCAGCTTGTATCACTGACCTTGACCAATCTTGAAATGTATTTGTTTTACCTCTCAAGCTTGATGATATCGGCTTTGGGCATTTCAAAATATATTTGAGTGTTTACCTTGACATACAGCTGATTTTACAGTTACTAATTACCTTTGGGGCACTACCTTGAGGGAGGTTCTTTCCTTTTGTACCTTCTGTATAAAGTCTCCTGCCTGCTCAGCATTAGCTTGGCAACACTACATTGGGGGAAATGGATTACCATGTTTGGCTTGGGAGGACAGAGGGTTTTAGTCTAAGTGGGAACAGTGGCAGAGTTATTCAGTGCGTGTTGACCCTTGACCCACGGCACAGGCCTGCAGCACCAGTACCGAGAGTGTCAGGAGCTGCTGGGACTCTATCAGCAGTACCTCTCCCAACAGCAAGAGAAACTCAACAAGTCTATCACACTGCTCAATCAGCCCTGCTCCCACAGCAAGGTGAGTACTAAGAGTGTCTGTGTGTGGGAGAGAGCGATAGATAGAGGCCACAAATGGCTCAGACTGAACATGTGCGTGCACTGAATTTGTATCCTCTATGCTATGTTGGAATTTTAGCTGATCAGTCACAGCATTGTATAACCGTAGCTGGTAGAAATTCATTTGTATAGCCTGCTATCTTTATAACCTGGCAGACCAACCAATTTATCGGCTGATATTTGGCCATTTTGAGATTTTGAATGCAAACCCAGCAAAAAGTTTTCCTTAAAAAGTAAATATTGGGTGAATTTATGTTATTTCGATTACACATTTGTGAGATTATTTTATCTAGAATGACTTTCTATATATTTATTTCGATGTATAAGACTGACCTTGAATACATGACGATAACTTTGCTCACCGCAGGCGTTTGGAAGTCCACCAGTAATTCACTAGATTAGATTGTGCTTGGCCAGTTGTGTCATTTTCCCAGCTACAGATTTTTTTTTTCCTGTATTTGTCCGTCTGTCTTGCACATGGTCAAAGAGAGAGATAAGACCTCCAAGGTTGCACGAAACATGAAATGGCATTCATAATTCATTTTACTTTTGTAATATGACATTTTGAAATGAAAGAATATTTGACAAGGAAAAATGAATGCCACAGTTTAATATTATCAATCTGAAGTTGTTTGGACATCAGCTGAATTCATTGGTGTGGCAGAATATGTATGTACGTATGTATTTTTACTAGTGCTGTCGAAATGAACGCATTAACGCATGCAATTATTTTTTCCGGTTTAACACGTTAAAAATATATTAACGCACAATGTCCATTTTGTCGAGTATCCTCGCCAGCACAGTCTTAAAGCTGCAGTCCGGCGTTTTTCCTCTTTGTCGCCATCTCTGTTTGAAATCTTTAATTGCAGTTATTCGCGGAATTATTAACTTTGCGTGAGTTGTACATCGGCATGACACAGCGCGGATGAACACTGTTTTGAGGAGACTGCGTGTCTGTCATAGAGAATGGATACCCGACCCGAGCCCGACGGGACCCGTCGGTACCCGACGGGCCGGGCCGGATTCGGACAGATATTTAGAAATTATGTTCGGGTTCGGTCACATCAGCGCAATATGGCATTGAACATTTTAAATTTAAAACAGCTTATTATGTTGGTAGCCAATGTGCCTGATGCTTTCACGTGATGCAAACGTTCGTTTTTGTGTTTAAAATACAGGTAAAATATTACCATAATATCTTTCTTCCTGTGTCCGGAAATTTGTTTATGTAGCCGTGACAACAAAACACGTGCATGAGCGCCTGCGTTAAGTGCGCTTGTTTCTCCGTGCGCGCTGATGCACTCATCCTGCTGACATTTCCGAATGTCTTCCTACAGTTCCTTAATAAAAGCAGGCTTTCCACACAAACACACATGTGTCATTAGTATGAGAAAAAAAATGGGATTTTAACTGTCGGGCTCGGACATAAATATCTTTATGCCTGTCGGGCTCGTGTCGGGTTCAGTTACTGCTCTGTCGAACGCGGGCCGGGCTCGGACAAAAAAATTCGGCCCGATCCGCACTTCAGTCACCGCGACGGTGTGGATACTGACAAGTAGTCATAGTGCTGTGAAATAAACGGTTTATGAACTGAATCCCTGTTATGCATAAACGTGTTTTACATAATATGACTCTAATATTTTTTTGGAAAAGAATCATTTTCACTTTACCGATCTGATTCAGATCCAATGCTTGACAATGGAGGAGGCGCGTTTGGTTTTCTTGGAGTAGAGTGATTTGCTCCCTCTCATAGCTAGCACAAAATAATTCATATTTACCATAATAGCAAAACGAAAAAAGCCACAACAAAGAAAACTCCGTAACTGTGTGAATTAAGCGAACACATGTGCTACTGTTACACGGTTGAACTATTGAAATGTCTTACCTGTCCAACAGAAAAAAAAGCAGTTTCTGCGTCCGTTTTGAACCCCTTCAAATATCACGGAGTTCACGCCACCTTTCAAAAGCCCTGCCAATGCTAATCCTTGTTTTCGCGTGGGCCCGGTTGCAATCTCATTTTTTCTCTACCCGCTCCGAAGTCCGAATTCTCCTACGTTTTACCCATGGTTTTACCACGGGTGAATCTCCAGTTGTCACTGGTGGTTGTCGTTTGAATCTTTCTGGATCCGCCATGAGTTTAATTATTTGAAGAGCTGTGAGAAAAGGCTAAAAGCTTCCAACTCCAACATCCGCTCACGCAATATAGCCTACTTGCCGGGACTCCTTTATGTGTACAGATGTGACGTTATGACGCAAAGACATGCTCGAATTTCAAGCGGAAATCCACCAGTACCACTGGAATTAAAATCATTATTACAAGCTTACCGTTTTGAATCGAGCAAAGGTAAGCAGATATTTTTGAACACTGGCTGGTTATGTTTTTTTATTTATTATTATTTTGGATCATTTTTAACCCAAAAAAGTTACGGACAGCAGCTTTAAATTATATAAATGAAGTCTTAAATAAACGTAAAGAGTGAGAAAATGGGATGCGTGTCAGATCCGCGTCGTGCAGAATGTATTAAAGTGACAGCAGCCTAATAAACCCGCTGTCATTATGGATAGTCAAAGAACAAAATAAAAAGAGAAAATTACTGCTCTTGACTGAATAACATTTGTATCTTTAATAAGGATTAATCTATATTTAATTTATAATTTATGCCGTGAAGAATGTGAAGTGTTTAATAACTGTTAGACCTACCTAAAAATATTAAAGCACTGTTTGCAAGGTTACATGGGTCAAAAACAACAAAAGCAAGACCTTTTTTTTGCATTTTGACAGGGCAAGTAAAAATCTGAACTGGTCTGACTGGGTCAATAGAAAAAAATGAGCCCTAATATATTAAAGTGCAGGTAACTGTATGTGACTTTATTATGTGAATTTAACACACAGTTGGAACAGTTTTTGCAACATAACTATTCATACCAATTCTCAATTTTCATAAAAAAATAAAAAGAACTTTATAAAGAATTTATAAATGAATTGCATCCAAAATAACTGCACTGTATGATTCTGAATAACAAACACCGCGTACCTGGGGGAAACTCCCAAGTATTTTGTGATATGAAAAGAACCCTTAGTTAGAACCCCTATTCAAATATGGTGTATTGATTTATTTATTTCAACCTGCTGACCACTTTTATGACCTCTCGTAAATCTCTCATGACCACCAGTGACGTATCCGGTCTGAACAGGGTAACTAACATATAATTCAACAAACAAAAAACCTTAATATCGACCTCTTTTTTTGTTGCTCAAAATGATCATAGATCTTAAGATTATTCATAATAATAGTAACGTTGCTCACAGCAGGCAATTTGAAGTCCAACAGTTATTGCCTTGAAATGTGGTGAAGGTAAATTTGTTACAAAAGCTCTGTTTTGATGGCTCTGGTGCTTTTAAAGAGGATGGATTTAGAGAAGCAGCCTCTCAGAGAGGGGTTTTGGCATGTTGACACTTTAGCATCTATAACTGTTAACCTGTCAGCACACTAAAACCCTCTCAGAGAAGTTCCATCTTTGAATTCATCCCCTTTAAAGCACTGTCACTAAAAATATTAAAGCTAAAACAAAATAAAACTCACTAACCGACACTGTAAAACTCGTACGTTGTTTTAGTTTAGAACGTGCACCCTCCATCTTAAGCTTGTATAAGGGCAATGAGCTTGTCCTCTCTGAAACCTTGGCTGTGAGTAATGCATGTTTACATGCTCCACGACCTCCTCTTGAATTAGTCAGTGGCCCATTTCTGTCCCCTCAGAGGCGGACGATTCTCCTTTGTCCTGAATGTTTATCTCTTCGGTGATTGACCTTGGGTTGTTGCGTCCTCTTGGGATGAGCCCACCCTCTCTGACTCCCTTGAGTAAAACCTGCTTTCGTTACTACATTATTAAAAGGTCAGAGGTGACATGTATGCTTTCTCTACCTCTGCTTCATCCCACAGATTCCTAGCAGCGAAGGGGTGCCCAGGAGGTCTTCGTGTGGGAGAGGAACTGCTTTAGATGGATCTTACTTGGACCTTCCTTTATCAGGAAGTAGAACTGAGAGAGGTGGGTCAGTGGAGTGCTCTCATTCTTTCTCAACAGGACCTTTTAGTGCACCCTCCAGCAACGAGCAGAACTGTGGAGTCCATGACGAGCACACCAATCACAATTCTGAAGGTGGACATAGTGATCCCAGCATCTCCAACAGGGAGCCCTCGGCCTGTGATGCCCTAAAGCGGCCTGGTGCCTCTGAACCCAAGTGCTCTCATCAGTGCCACAGAATGGAGAGTGACAACATGCGTGGTGCTAATCGAACCGGACTTGCTCCGCCTCCTGGTCAGGAGAACTGGGAGGAGAAACGACAGTGTCTATTCCTGCAGAAGAAACAGCTGGAGATGGAGAGGGAGAGAATTCAAGCTCGGTTGGTTCAACAGGAAGAGAAACTTCTGCTCCAGAACCAGCAACTCCGTCAGTCTTACCTTCAGTATAGCAGGTAAGAGCCTGGCACGGGCCTTTTGTTTAATCAGTAGATAATAATACATACACAAAATTGAGCGTCAGCGTCAGTTCTGGCAGGCCAGGTAGTCAAGATGCTGCTAACGCTATCGGCCAACTACACGGTCTCATCAGCGATCGCTCAGCTGAGCTGCATCAGCGCATCTGCTGTTCATCTCCCCTCGCTGCTAATGACTACGCTCAAATCAGGGCGCCCTATTTAAGCAGATTCAATTCGCTCTTAACTGCTCGCTGCTCGCTCTCTGTAATATTGAAACAGGACTCGTTGTATTCACTCTCCATTCATCTCTGAAAGTCTTCACGAAGCTAAGCTAAGTTTCTTTTTAATGCTCATTGTTAAAAGCTATCAGGATATGGGCACCATGCTGTTGCTAATGCTATCCGTGTGCTTGGGCTTATCTAGTCATTTTCATTTAAATGCTCTTGCTTGGCTTATGCGATCATATTGGCAATGTGCGTTTACTTGTCTGTTTTTATTGGCAACTGCTCGCGTTGCACATGCAGTGATTTAGCACTATGCAGCACATATCAAGCAGCTTGCCGTGATAGATAGTTAGTAAATAACAATTCATGGTGCAAACTGAATTATTTCTGCTGTGGCACAGCTCTAAAAAGACATAATAAACAGTCACTATTTAGTGAGTCAATTAAAAGAAAGTCTCATCTGCTAAATCTTACTTGTCTTTCTTCTGCTTAGTTACATTGCCCTTGGATGCACTTACTGGCTGCTGGCGCCATTCACATATAGCGTCTAAAAACTCGTAGAAAACGCTAGGTGCGGCACGTTCTCCTTTTTCCAAAGCGCTAGGGCCGTTGCGCTCCGGAGGCGTCTGTCGTTGCTGTGCTTGGTTCTTGTCACGTGACCTACGGTGCGTTTGCGGGATTCTGAAAAGTTGAGATGTTTTTATCTCGATGCGGCGCGGACGCGCTTGGGAAAAACGAGCGCACCGCGACCGCATCGCTTCCATTATGAGCGCGCATACCGTGCGCCTACATTTGAAATAACGAACTTGAGCGCGCAAAAGACGCGATATGTGAACAGGCTCTTATTCATCCTTCATTTATTTTTATCACAGGTTGTTGCTTTATGGTCTGTTTGGGGGGAAAAGTTCAGCTCTCTTAGTCCTAATTCATGTGAGCGTCCCCTAATGCTGCTGCTGTCCCCTGACTCTCTGCTAAATTCATGGTGCTCATGAATGGTCAGGAGACTCATCTGAACTGAAACATATTGCCAACTAATTCGTATTTATTCATAAGATTTCTAAGCATTTTAATTGTCTAATTCCATCTCTTGTCTATTCACAAGAGGTTGCCAGGTATGGTTTGTTTGGGGGGAATAGTTCTGCTCTCCCAGTACTAAACTGTGAGCGTTCCCTAATGCTGCTGCTGACTCTCTGCTATTTCATGGTGCTCATGAAAGGTCAGAGGACTCCCTGAACAGAGCCATACCGCCAAATTTTAATTATCAACTTGAATTGCAATTTATTCAATACAATTTCCTAATCATTTATTGTCATGTGTTTTCTTGACTTAATGGACCTGACAGAACTAATAATGCATACACAGAAGTTCATGCACCTAGAAATTGTTCTAGTTCACTGTACAATAATCATGATTTTTGTCTCATTAAAAAAAATCCTGCTATTTTTGGTGCTAATCAACATTATGCTACAAATTCTGTTAATAACTAACTTGAATTGAACCGCAAACATTCTTTTAATTTTTGTCGTTTGAAGGCTTCAGCAAGCAACCACAACAGATTTTGAGAAGCCCTTAAATGGAGACAGCAGTTTTAATGAAGGTCCACAGTCCTGTTTTGTTATGGATCAGGTAACACACAGGTAAAGATTGTCTTAAAAATAGCATTGAATCCAAAAAAGAGTTGGAGAGATAAAGAAAAAGTCAAAAGTACAAATCTTTAAATATACAAACGTTCCCTATTCAAAAGATTGGGGTCATTGAGATTTGTTTTTGAAAGAATTATTTTCATCAAAGAATCCTGAAAAAAAAAAGTATTACAGTTTTCATAATAATATGAGGCAGCACAACTGTTTTCAATTGATTCTTGAGCACCAATTCAGCATATTAGATGGATTTCTGAAGAATCATGTGACACTGATGACTAATAATGACTGCTGACATTTCAGCTTTGCCATAACAAGAATAAATTCCATTTTAAAATATTTTAAAGGTGCATTGTGTAATATTTAGGAGGATCTGTAGACAGAAATGCAATATAATATACATAAATATGTTTTCAGTGGTGTATAAAGACCTTACTTAATGAACCGTTATGTTTTTATTACCTTAGAATGAGCCATTTCTATCTACATACACCACGGATCCCCTTACATTGAAATCATAGACAGTATAAGAAGTGGACAGAGCCATCTCATTGGAACTCAGTTGAGACAGTTGAAGCCCATTTTTAGCGATTTTTGAGCACTTCCGTTCCTGACGCGCAGACTCAAACCGACTCAAACTAAGCTTGATGACGTGAGCAACCTGTCTGACAGACGTAAATCTTCTAGTAGCTGTGCGTGAAAATTGCCAACGTTAATCTTGCAGAGACGGGGAACTTGAGCAAAGAGTTCTTTGGCGTGAGTGAGCAGGAGTAAGTATTCCGTTGCTTTTATGGACTCATTATCTATGGGCTTCTACCTTGACGGGACGTCCCCCCCGATTGCCTGCGAGCTTCTCCTCCTGTCTGTACGGTAATTTCTGTACAGCGCGACAGAGAGTCGAGTGGTTATGACGCAATCGTTAGCCTATTTTTACAAAAACTGTTTCTACGGGGCCATAATGTAACATAGAAGGTAATGGAGCCCTTTATACATTGTCGTGTTTCTTTAGAAATAAATAATGGACAAATGGAGTCTTTAAACGCCTCAGATGTAAAGTTATTCACTGTCAAAGTGACGCCAAAATGAATGGGAGTCAATGGAAATGCTAACGCAAGTGAAGTTCTGCTACAAGATGGCGGCACCTGGCCGGCTTCAACTTCCGATCGATGGATTACGCCCTTGATTGAAATGCACCATTTTGTGCCGACATGTTTCTACAGTGGCCCTAAACGGACAAAAGCGTTTTGTCACTATGTTGTTCTTCATGCAAAGAAGCTAGCTAAAGTCAGTGAATAAAACACTGACACAACGATGAACGAGTAACAATAATATTCGCAATAACATCGGTTTACTGAATAATAAAGTAAACATCATATCTTAATTTATCTTTGTAAAGAAACCTCATTGCTTAACTGGCTACTCTCTGCTGTCTCAGACGATGACATCTCCTGTCGGCCGCCGTAACTTTTGATGTTTGCAATTCGTAACCTCACCACTAGCTAAAAATCACACACTGCACCTTTAAAATAGAAAAGATTACATTGTAATATCTCATAATATTACTGTTTTTACTGTATTTTTGGTCAAATAAATGCAGTTGTGGTAAGAAACTCCAACTTTTAAATGGTGTAGAATAGTATTTTTCTCTCTCTTTCTTATTCAGCAGTGAAATAAAAGAGCGAGAGTCACGCATTCTGCAGAGATGTGTTCGACAACCGTTGAGTAACATACAGTCACAGGAACAAACATCAAGTATTAAGCAACCTACACCGAAACTTTCACAAGGTACGTTAACAAGAAATTATGCTCAATAAGTTATTCCTTTCTGCTTTTTACTTTACCTTCTTAAGGCGAGACACTGCAGGTGAATAGGGTAAATATTTTAACTTACAGATATCACCATGAAACTTTACCAGTTGATTACTCACATAAATAGGAGAAAAAAATGTATTGCAAGTTTTCTGTAATTTTGTGTTTAAATATGCTAATCAGGGTATATCTAATTAAATATGCGCTAATTTGCATATATTTTGAAGTGACGAATCTGATCATTGAAAAAAACAAGGTTCAAAATTATTTTTGCATTTTGTTGATATATTCAATGAAAAGACATTTTCAGAGGGGATTATGAATATCTCCTTTTGTTACCCTGTAAATCACAAAATACTGCCAATAGCCTTAAAAAATTGATTTCCGCCCTATTTTTAGGTATAAAATGTCATATAAATCAGGCCAAGAATGGTATATCAACAAATCCCTCTGAACAAACCTTTACAATATAGTTAGGAATAGGACTGTAAAGTTTGGTGTATGTAGGTGCTACAGAAGTGGAAAATCGTCACTAGAAGTGTGAGAAAAAACTCATTTTGAGAAAACGGCCTTTAAAGATTTGTATGGCAAAATTCCACTAATTTCTATTGAAAGCCATGAATTACAGACAAAATATGCTTTAGGTCTAAGTAAAATCAATGTATCACACTGTTTATTAACATCCAAAACTCATTACTGCTTCATCCATCACTGATCATAACATCCAAAACAACACATCAACAGTCCATCACACAGGAGGAATGACAAAAACTAAATATATCACACCTATAGTAGACGTCACAGAAACATCCCGTTACGCTTCTGCACTCTAGTAGTAAACTACTACAGAACCCATGATTTTTCGGATCGATGTTAACTTTCAGCCATGTCCCTGCGCAATTAGGACAAATTAAACCACCGATCAGTTCATTCAAACGCGCTACATGAACTATCAGCCACTGCTGTGTGGCGCTTTTATTACCTCCGCTGTCTGAACACTCCTGTTTTCCGAACGACAGTTTACGCATCAACGCACTATGTGATGGCATTTCATCATCTTCTGTCTTCGTTGGTAATTCCTTGTGTCTTCTTGCTAATGACAACTGTTTTCGTTTTCTCTGAGAGATTTTTACACGCATATCTTTCGACATTTTGAACTACCGGGGAAATGTCAGAGCGCGTCACGTGACGATTCTGAACGAATCACGTTGTCAGAAATTGGCTTCAGCCAATGAGATCGGGCATTTCGATTTAAATGGCCCATTTTACTTTCATGATTGGTTGCTGATAAACAGGAAATTACCATATTTGGATCCGACAGCATTGAAGAGGAGAGAGAGAGCTTTCTAACGGTGTGTGTGATGACAGGGTGCAGACAGCGATCGCAGAGCAGCGGGATGATTTAGAATGCCAACTTTTGAGGAATTTATGAGAAATCTACAGACGCAAACAGACAAAGTGTAGTAAAATAAAGACCTAAATGTGTATTTTGGACTTTTTTTCTGCACAAGTCTGAAAGAAGACATGTTATTGAAGACAAATAGCCCAAAATCTCAAAATTGACCAGTGAAAAAAAAACTATGTTTTTGCCTGCCGTGTCTCGCCTTAATGGGAAATTTGTATTACATCATTTCAAGTATCTCTAATTTTCTCCCTGCAGAGAACTCCATTACCAAGAAGGATATGGCCACTTCTCCTGTGATTCCAGATAGCTTCTGGACATCTCCTCTTCCCAAAATTCCTCCTCTTGGTCTTCCCAGGACTCCACAGGCCTCCAGGTGAGTTAAGGTGTCCCTCAGGGTTCTGTCTTTGGTCCACTTCCGTTTTCTATGCCATGGATTGGTTTCTTTATACACTCATCTAAGTCATCACAGACTGTATAGGTCAGGGGTACCCAATCCTGCTCCTGCCGATCGACTGTCCTGCACAGTTCATCTCCAACCCTAAGCAAACACACCTGGCTTTAATTTTCAAGTGATCCTAAAGGCGTGATTTTTTTTTTTTTTTTTTTTTTTTTTTTTTTAAACCACTTCAGCGGAAATCCCGCCCTGCAGCCGATTTCATTGGTTTAGGTTACAGTGACGGGTAGTTTTAGGGATCAGTGTTTGGTGTTGGCAATCAGTACAGTGATTGATATGACCCAATGAAAACTTTAGAATCAGCTGCAGGGCGGGATTTCCACTGAAGTGGTTTAGGGAAAAAAATCACGCATCCTAAAGACCTTAATTGGTTGCTTCAGGTGTGTTTGATTAGGGTTTGAGATGAACTGTGCAGGACAGTCGATCGGCAGGAGCAGGATTGGGCACCCCTGGTCTGGGTCCTGCCCAGCTGTCTAACACAACCAATGGGGTTTTCCACAGCCTTTCTGTATTTTTAGGTGAGCAAAACATTTAATTTTGCCATTTGTGTGGCCACTCTGCCAATTTGGGATTCAGTAGAGAGGCTGCTGTTGCAATTTAAAGATGGGGGAAAACTCCTGGTGCTTGAGATAAGCCACTTTCAGGAAACTCAATGAAAAGAACCATACAAGTAAATACAATTTAACAAGTTCAATTCAAGAAGGAGTGAAAAGAGGGAAATGACAGCAATTTTGGCTCAACAGCACAGCAGGAGCCAAGCCCATGTATTAATTGTGTTTTTGGAGTCCCTGCCTTTGTGATAGACCTTCTTAATGCAAGAATGTGAAAGAAGAGAACGGGAGGGAGATTTGGTATATGGGGAAATCCAAATAAAACAGGGAAAGGGAAGAAGTGAAGGAAGAGGAAAAAAAGAGAAAGCTGGTCTGGGTCCAACGCAGTGCGAGCCCTTTTTGATGAGTTAAATGAAGATTTTTGCCGGCCAGCACTGAGGCTGACAGGAGCCAAGCTGAGTCCCATTAGCTGGCGTAGCAGGGCCCAGCAGCAGGTGTAATTGAACCGAGTCTTCCAGCTCGGGCCGAGAATGCGCCGCCTCCCTCAGCTTAATGAGAAAGAGTGAGGCAGAGAATGAATCACTGACCGCTAGCGCGAGACACACTCTGGGATAGGGAAGGAAATTCATTACCGTTTTCTTTTAACGTAGAAAGGTAATTAATGTGACAGCATGTCTTTTTTCCCCTCCCCCAATCCTCACTGCGAGAGTATGAGCATGTCTCGTTTAACACGCCATCTCTGAAAAATGCAGATTATTTGTAAGTCGTTTGTTAGGCGTATTTCTAGGAGAAAATGTACTGACTTCAAAAGTAATTACCTTTTTTTCTCCCTGTATTATATGTTATGGTGAATATTTTGCATTAATATGTTCCTTTCTGTCTCAGATGTTTCATTACCAAGCCAGAACTTTTACAGGGGCTGGGAAAATTAGGTTGCTTTGTGTGC